>JAWNMD010000048.1:0-1232906 GCA_035044365.1 Drosophila neotestacea | reverse complement strand
ATCTTCGCATTTACAGGACAGTCGAAAGTCGTAGGAGTTTGAATATCGTGCGAGGAAAATATGAATACGAGTATGGGAAATGGGAAATGGCAAAAGAAAGTTACTATACGAGTAGTAAAACTAGTTTCCTATTATTTAGTTGCCCGGCGATTATAAAAATAGAGTTGTCACCTGACAAAGCCTTCAAGCTCTGCCTTGTTATGCACTGCCAGAAAATCAGAGCTAGTGGGAGATATCTGTGCCCTCTTTTGGCAGTATAAGGATAGAAATAGAGAGTATTACAGAGATGGAGGGAATTATTAAATATATATTACAAGTTATATAGAACATCATCAACTAAACAATTTACTAAATCAAGTAGAGACGACGTTTTTTAACTCTCAGAGAAAAGAAAGAAAGATGACGTCGTTGCAAAAAGGGGAGGAAATTCATAGACTTGTACTTATAGATATTTAGAAAAAATGGAGCTAATGAAAATTAAATTAGTTACTTACTTTTTCTTAAAACTGGTAGAAGAATTTACGCAAATGAAAAGCAGGTAGCTTAAAGTTAATCGATAATTTATTCAAGTGTAGTTGAATAAAGTGTAATTTTGAATGATCTTTATTAAGCCTTTAACTGTCTTAAGAAGAGTGCAATTAAAACTTCATAAATAGGATATCCTTTTAAAGTTTTATGTAAAGTGGCAGCTGATTTTGGGCAGTGTAAAATGCAAACTTGTTGACACACATCGTTGTGTATTTGTCATAATATTGACATTGGTGTCATGTCATTAAGCCTAACATTAAACGCTTAGTTCAACATGCGATGCCAATTCACTCACTTGGCCAATGCGAAACAGAGTTGTAGCTGGAGCTAACGACAAGGGCTAGAGGCAAGACCTAGAGACAGAGATAGAGCTGGAACTGGAACTGAGCTGAGTTGAGGCATGTTGAAACACGACACCGTGCCACATTAAAGTGAATCGCAGTCGCTGTCGACGTCGACGTCGTCGCAGCCGCAGCCGCAGCCGCAGTCTAACAACGCTGCTGCCACATGGCACTCGACCCTCTGCCACATGCCACATACATGTGTGTGAGTGTGTGTGTATCAGCAATAACAACAATAAAATGAATGCGAAACAAAACAAGAATCCCAAGGCGTAGGGTGCCACATTCGACAGTCGCCTTTGGCGGTTGAAAGTTCCGCAAGTCGTTGAAATTAATCCAGAAGAGAAAATTGCAAAATTTGAAAATCCGGGAACATCTTAATCCCAGCCATGCCCAATTATGGGCGTTTCAGCATGGGCAACAACGTCAAGCGGAAAAGGCCAAAACATAAAAGTCTCCGAGTTGCCGCTGTGGAGATCGAGGAGGATTTTCTATTTGATTTCGTGCAGTGTACACTGGAACCGCCGGAGAGGTAAAACCCCATATACATAATACTATTCTACGAATCGCATTTCCAATTTTCCACCAACATTTATTGGACCTTCGGTACGTGTTGCAATTATCAATTTTTAATGCGCTGCAAACGAGGCGAGAAAAACGCATAAATGTCAAGTGCTCGGAAATTTATGCACGTCGCTCGCATTAATTAACGCTGCATACTTTCAGGCGACACATCCCTTTCTCTTTCGACTCTTTCTCGTTTCTTTTATTCAGTCAAGCTGGCTGCTAGTTTTATAGTTCAACTTTGTCTTTCAATTAGCTCAAGGACTCTGCTCCATTCTCCAATAGCTGTAAACTAATATCATCGCTTGACATTCCGTTGACAGCGCCGAAGAGCGTTAATTGACTCATAAATAGAATCAATGGGAAATTGTTACAGAGAAAACCTTTACCACTGCCGACTTCCGACACTTTTCACATATTAATTAGACAGAGAATGTTATTAAACAATGATGATGACAGTCAAGCGGGTCACAGTCGTGTCTGAAAATATTTCCTTCTAATTCTTCGCAAAAACTTCAAAGCTATCGAACATTTTCCAAAAAACTTTTTCATTACCTGTACAAATATTAGACTCTTAGAATTTGTCGCGGAAATCTTAAAAATATTTAGTAAATTTGGAAAATTTAATTTATCAGAAAAACTATTAGACTCTTTCAAAATAGCATTATTCTTAATAAAGCATTTTGTCTTTCACATGAAACCATATGCTTTTAAAATTAACTTGCTATTAAAAAAAAGACCATTTGCTATTAACATTCTGCTAAAATTGGCTTAAGATTAATAAATTGAAAGAAATTTTGAAAACAGAGATTTAACTATGGTTTTCAAAATTTATAATTTACTTCATAAACAAAACAATGCGCAATTTACTAAATGAAAAATATTAATTGAATACTCACAAATTCCTTGACTTTTGTCATATATTGAGGACATTAATAGGAGTAATATATTTGATCCTTAAGTGATCCTCGTTACTAGTGAACATTTTGGAATACTTATAATAAATTTTACATAAGTTTGCAAATCTATTTGCCACCCAACTATTATTTCTGTAAACTCATAATTTATATAAGAAATGTAAGTACTATATTTTAAACTTTCGTCACTAGTAAATAAATATGAAGTCCTGTTATTGAAATTGAAGATCTTGAAAATAATTGAGACAGAAATTAGACATCGAGCTCAATAGTTACTAAGCTCATAGACATATCGAGTTGTGGTTGTGTAGAGGTGTGTGTGGGTTGTGCGGAGGTGTGTGTGGGAAGTGTTTGAATGTGTGAGGTTGTGTTTTACGTGAATAGACACATTGTACTATTTGTGTGTGTTGCAAGATGGCTTTGATGTCTTAACTCAAGAGCCCCGAACGCAGTTCAAAGTCGTCAAAGTTCAATTCAATCAATTTTGAAATATGTACACCAGGTAAAGATTGTAAGCCAGGTTAAGTGTTGTCTCTTGGCCCCTAGCGTTGATGTGTTACATCAGCATTGACATTGATAATGAAATTCCAATCAATGGGATATCAATTCGATTCGAGTCGAGTCGAGTCGATGCGATTCGCACATGCATAAATTACGACTATTCGACATGAAATGGGAAGGAAGGGATACAAATGAAGGAGTTGAAGGACGAGCATAAGGAGGCAATCTGTCATGTCATGTGCAATTCAAAGTGTATATAATTGCAATATAAACAAAACAATTGAATGTGGAGTTAGAAGAAATGGGTTGAAACACGACACGGACTGGAATGAAACGGAAGTATTCGCATGGCTTGTCAAATTTCCTGGCAAGTATGAGTTCAGGATGCCGACAATCCTTTTTTATTACCTCCCCATGACATTTGCAAAGGCTGCATCCGTTCCTGTCACGCACGTTCAGGTGGGCCGTGATTTATAAGTGCTCCACTCCCCGTTATTACCCCGTAGATATACTGTTAGTCGATAGCTTTTATGCCACATGTGTGTAGGGGTTAGAGGTCAGACCTTGTGGCTCTCACGTGGGCGCTATGAACGGGTTACGCGCCGAGTGATAAAAATGCAATGCACATGCTAACTACCCATAAAGGGAACCTAGTCTAACTTCGTGAAAATGTAAATAAATGGGAGCACAGTTGGGAAATTTATATGGGATATTATCGGTCCCCAAAGACAAGTATTCTAAGTAGTAAAAGTATTCATTGATAATCCTATAGATTTCATTATTATTTGTCTGATCTTATAAAACAAATTCCAATAGATTATTTTACTATCTGAAAGTTAACAATCTCTTTCCTATAGTAAGCAGAAACAGTTTATATTCGTTTTTGAATTTGATTTTCTATTTTTTAAGATTTATTTTAAAATGTTAAGATTGAAATTTATTATAGAAATCTTTTCATTAATCTAATTGCAGATTTGATTTTATTATCTTACCTATAACTTAAATTTCTTATTAGATTACACACACAATTTCAAACTTCCCCCTGAACTTAAAAATGAAATGAAGAACCTTAAAAGTTTTGTTTTTTTTGAAGGCTGTATAAACTTTTCTCGAGCTTGAAACTTAAATTAAAGCCATGGAAAAGTTGTTAGTGTTAAATACACTATTAAATGTGCATTTAACTTGGCCCAAAAGCCACATTAAAATAACAGTTGAAAGCCATTTAACAAACCATTTGTTGGCACAGCACCAAACCAAAAGTGTAACCAAAGTCAGAGACTAACTTAGAGCTAAAGTCAGGCGATGTGTGGCCTGTGATATTGCCAGTCAGTTAGTCAGTTAGTCAGTCAGGAGTCAGGCTATATCATTTAGGAAATTTAGCATTATTTCGACACAAAGTTGGCCTTATTCTTTGTTATTCCCTCCCTTTGGTGTCAGTTCAAATTTGTTTCGTGCAGCAAATGATACATAGTCGGCAGCATGGTAAATACTTTTCAAACCTTAAGCATATTTTTGAACAGAAAAGTCATTGTGGATAAACCCATTATAATGCTAGACTAATTACTTCGCTTAAGCCAAGACTAACATCAAGAACTCTAGAGCATATTGTACTACAAAAATCCAGCTAAATTTATGTCTTAGTAGCTTAAGCTATGCCTATCATGACTATCAACATTCAAGACTAATATCGCATGTAAAAACCCAATATGTATTACCATATAAGTATACAAAGAAGAGATACTCGTATGTGGAGCACATCAAATGGAGAACTCTGACAATAGTCTGAAAATACATAGTCTGAGCCTGAGCCACAGCCGACTGTCTGCTGAAAAGACCAAGCGAATATTTGACAGGAAAGACTGACTGCACATATTATATATCTACTCGTACTTGTATGTGCAGCACTCCCTTCGGCATGTCTAAAATTACACTCATTTTTTGGGGGGTTTTCTATTGTTCATCAGAAAAATAAAAAATCAAAGAAGTGCTTAAAATGTAAAAATTTAAAACGAGCTTTAAATACACTTAGGACCATTTTTTCAATACCAGTATTGGATTTTTAATAACTATCTGATGTATAATTTGAGGTATATCAAATGCAGTTTAACTGGACATTGAAAAAATGGTCCTAAGTGTTTGTGTACGTTTATTTATATTTATATTATTTTTTTTTTTAACTTAAGTAGACAGTTATTTAAAAGACGGCATCTCTGGTATCAAGTGCATCTTTAATTAAAACATATAAAAATATGAAATTCAATATAGTTTTTAAACATTTCAAATATAAATAATTTAAAGTAAATCCTATATACGTATATTTTGCGCTAAAAATTCAAAATTGTCTTTAATTCCATTATTTGTTATAATGGCTTATATTAAGTATACGTACATTATGTATACGCAAATTAACAATACCCATACACAAATTAAGTACACATATTAATACTATGAGCTTAAAGCTACGTATGCGTATATTAAGTATACGTATAGTATAATTGTAATTGGCTGAAATTCTAAAATGAATGCATATAAAAAGGAAAGAAAGGAATAAAAATATGAAAAATCTGCTGAGAATTTTGAGTAGTCTATTTTAAATATATGTAGTGAAAATTTAATAAATCCAAAGTATCTATAATCATTCCTTTTCTTTCTTCCGCTTTCTTAGCAAATCAATTTCACTTACTTTAATATTTAAAGCCAAATTCAGATTTGTTTCTTAGAGTATTACTCAGGTCCACATTGGACATTTGATTAGAAAAATTTGCACATTTATTCGCTTGTTTACCTGTCACACTTTCTTGGCAGCCGGGGCGTGGCAAGAGAGTAAACGGAGACTTTGGGCGCAATGGGGGGGCGTTTTCTTGTCCTTGTCGGTTGTCGGTTTCGGGTGTTTGGCAACCAAAATAAAGGCAAGAACCCAGAAGCTCTATAGAAACAAAATATGTGGCCGACCTCATTCGTTACCAACAGTTACAAGCGCGAAAACGGCGTTCGCGGCGCGAGTTCGTGACCCATGTGTAATAACAAATACGAATATTATCCTTAGTTCTAAGTTCTTTAGTCCTTTGACGGACGGACAGCAGTTAGCAGACAGAAGACAAAAGGTACGCAGATCCGAGAGTTTCATTTGTGTATAATTAACCTTGCGGCCAGCAAAACAAAAAATTATTTTTAGAAAAAGAGAATAGTTTGTTAAACATTTGTGACCGGCTTGATTAAACAAAAGTTTCTTAACTTGGCCCACAGTTTCAATTTGCCGCGCATTAGCGCACGCCTCGAGCGTCTCATGGGCACCAATGTGGTCAAGTTAACGGACCGGGCTTATATGAAGGAACTCCGTGAACGCATCGATGAGGATTACCGCAAGCAGCTTTTGGCCCGCATTAGAGCGAGAGAGGTAAGTCTAAACCCCATTCTCAATTCCCTTTTTGCCAATTAGCCAACATACAAATGTGGCCAATTTGCAAAGCGTCTAATTGAATTTTTATAAACTTCCCCAAAGAAAAAGAGAAACCATTGGAAGTTGTCACGTAGTCTGCTTTTTATGGACCTCGATTACTTTTCACTGAGATTGCTCTGAACCCTTTTGTGTTTTGTTTTGGTTGGGCGTGGCCAATTCGAAGAAACTTTTCAATGACAAAAGTCGCGCCTGAATTGAATTCAATGAGCTCTCGACATGAAAATGGCTGACTTGAATCCAAGCCGTCAAAATCATAAAAAATTAGACCATCGCGATAGGCACAACAAACTTGACTTTATGTCTGCAAGACATGCGAGAAACAAGAACAATAACTACTAGAGTTGCCACACTGCAGTTGAAGTGCTGCAACTGTCGGAAATGTGCACTTAGATTTGTCTGACGATTTGTTGAGTCCTTTTGTTTTTTGGAAATTGAAGGCGTACTACGATATTGTACTTTGTTTCTTTTATCATTTTGCCGCATTGCGCACGTGTCAAAGGTGTCAAGGGAGGAAATTTGGAGCGGTATTCCTCAGCTTGTTGAAGTGCCTCTTTTTGCATTTACATATCAAAATTAACAGCCACTTTAACAAGTTGTCAGACTCAATATCCTGTTCAGATAAATATGCAGTAGTTAGCTCATTCAGTTGGTAAATATTTAAAGTCAAGGTCAGCTTACAGGAAGCTAGCTGCTCAGATATGGTTGATAACGTCTGACAAAGTAAAAGTCAGCTTAACCGTAGCATAAATGTCATGGATACTTTTAAAGTGCATTTTAACTAACAATATTGCCAACTTTCCAAAATTTTCTTTGGCACCACATGACAGCATTTATCGATTTCTTTTGACGATAAACAGCACGGTAATATGTTCTGATAAGTTTCATAAAGAATTTATGTTGATATCTAAACCCAATCTATCTTCAAATATTAACTAATGGAGTCTAAGTGAATTTAAAGTGCCCCTTTTCATTCCACTGTCTGCTCCTTAGCAAGTCAAAATTATCATATAATTTCTTTGCTTTCCATAGCTCAAAGAGGTGGAGCGTGAGCGTATGCTCATTATTGAAGGTAAATCAGATATAATACCCGAAGAACTAGCAGACGATCCCATCTTTATGGTCAACAAAGATGCCAACACAGAGATACTCAAAGAGCGCTCTAAGGTAATGTGCAGTATCCCCATTCTGTAACTCATACTTAAACCAAATTTAATTCAAATTATACTGTTTTGTAGTTGAAAACAAGCCGTGAGAAAAATGCTGAGAGACTGAAGGTACAAGGCGTTAAATGGGAGAGGGAGAGATTGCAACATGCGGCCAAGGAGGCTGAGATGTTGGCCAAGAAACACGAGAGGCAGAGACAGCAAAAGCTTATCGTCGAACAGTATAGAATCGAGGATGCTGAACGGGGCATGGACCTGTTACGGTAAGTTAACCAAATGAGCTTGGCTTAAACTACTTTAGCCGCAACGCGCAGCGTTAGCCTAATTAAAAGTTATGTTTCAAAGTAAAACAGCTACAGCTTTAAAAACAAACATTAAGGTCACGTCGACACATTGACCTGCTGCTTAAGGTCTTTAATTCCACGTGTTATTTTATAAGTAAAAAAGTTGGCTAGGTATTGAGAAAACTTAGATGGAAGTTGGTAGCCTGTAGGTTATCTAACTTGGCTTAAAAATGATTAAAGTCTAATAGAGTTAAGCAGTCGAGTATGTAATCTTAAAACTTTGACTTAAATTTAATTCATTTTGACAGCTTTAAGATTGGTCACCATCTCAATAAGAAGTCGGTAGATAAACAAATCTACATTAATCGATATTCATATGTTATATATTTAGCAATTTAATGAAAATACAATTAAACATCGATTGGCTGTACGGGAAGTGTATAGAAAATTCTATAAATACAGATTGAGTTTTAGCATAATGGCAAATTCATTGAAACGTCTGCTAATGAAAGCTGTATTTTTCCCTGCCCTTAATTTCCCTTTCATATGCTTAACAGAATCCATAATGAGGATTGGCGCGAATGTGAGCAAAATCTGAAAGAGTTCCTGGAAAATGAACGAGCCAAAATGAAGGAGCGTTCACTGCGTGTGCCTAAGCCCTTCACCTCGGATCCCCAGGATATATTAAATATAGTTCGTGCTCGGTAAGTAATATTGCAATTATAAAAGTTCCAACTTAGGCTTAAATTCATATACTTGCAGTCAAAAGTTCCGGGAGACTGAGCTGCGTATTCGTCATCAACTGGAGGATGATAAGAAGGTTGTGGTACCTGTTAGTTTGGCTGGCAATGAGGATAACTTTATGATGGACGACATTGGTGTGGACACCATTGAAATGGAAAGGGAACCCTCTTTGGATGGCGATTATCCTGGTGCCATACAAACCAAGTACTTGGATGATGCCTCTGATGTGTCCGAGGAATCCGTAAAGAGTGAGAGTCTCATCAGCCTCACGGTTGCCAAGCAGGAATATGCCGAGGTCCTGCAGGCCGAGATGGAGGATGAGTATAATCGGGGACTTTTGATATCTAAGCAACAATATGATCAATTGCGCTTTGAAGATGAGAAAATTGTGGCCCTACGCAATGCCAAGGTGAGTTTTCCATTCCTATTAGTGTATACCAATTCTAACTCTAACATTTTTTCAGAATATAATTGAGCTTTATCAACTGGCCGAGCAGATTATAATGGGTGATGTGGTCGAGGAAGAACCAGAAGAGCTCGGCAATGAGTCGGCAGTTGAGGATCGATTAGAGGATAGAGACGGAGGAGGTGCTACCAGCGAAGCTGAAAGCGCAGTTAAATAATCGTTACTTTATTTATTTTCGATCCATTTCTTTCACAACTTTCAACGGTGCAAATTATTTCAAAGAGGTTTCCAAAACTCTAGCCAAATACTCGTATTTTAACCACTGATGAACATTCGATGTTGAAATTTTACCAAAAACTACCTTACATCTTTGTCCAAATTTCAAAAAGTTTCCGTTGAAGATTCGCGCATAGGGGATAATTTCCTATATATCAAAAGCATTATGTAGGGCACTATTGAGAACTGTCAATACGAAATCTCAGTAGCAGTTAGTGTGATTTACCTGTCGATAAGTGTCAATGAAGTTTAATTAACGCTGTAACCTTTTCAAGATAATAAAACCCACATATTAAACTTAATTTGATTTAACTTTGTGCTAGACTCCAGTAAAGTATGCTACAAATATTTGCATATCCAATCGTCATATGCGATAAGGACACAAAAATGGCAAGTTCCAAAAAGCGAAAGCACTTCCGAGAGCTTTTCGATAAGTATAAAATTATAAATGGACTGAACTAAATGTGTACAAGTTGACAAAGTGTTACAATAGCTAAACTCGCTTAATTTTGCACTAGATGGCCTACCAATATTTACGTATTACATACGCCATGTGTGATTAGGCCATAAAAAATGGAGTGTTCCACAAATCGATAACGCTTTCTACTGTTTTGTTCACTGTATGAAATTCTTAGCTAACTATTTGGGTTTCAAAACTTATTCGCTTGTTAAATGTGAAATTCTCTCTAGAGTTGTTTTTGGCGAAACTGTTTTATGGAATTGCTCTTTTACAAATCTCTGCGCAATTAGCTGAGGCAATTCGCTTATCGATTGCATGCCGGAAACGTTGGTCCGACATAGATTACACCGCAAATCCCACAAAGGCGTGACGCACTAACTGTTTGTGGGTGTCGATTAAATTGAGCAGTTCAATCAACCTGTCAAGGATTGGATATTTCCAACTACTGCAAGTTGCAATTTATTATATTACAAATCAAACTTATAAATAGACAACTTTTCATATTTATGCTTGTCTAAAAATATCCGTGAACCAAAGACAAAATCATACCAAAAGTTGTCTTTCCCCTCCATTCCTTTCACATCCTTGGCCCTGTTCAAGTTATACTTCTTCAAACTTTTCAGTGTAGATGTCTGTTATTGGTTTCCTTTAGAGTCGCCGTCGTATCTTCTCTTATTGGTTGCCCCAGGCAGCATGATTTGCCACTCTGCAACCTTATGTGTGCTTATTTGCTATGGTCGCCTTTTAGGTGTCCTTCCCCCTTTTTCTCCAGGACTCTTCTTCCCCAAACATGTCATCCCTTGAGTTTAGAAACCAATGCAAATTATGTGCTCACTTACTCGTTTCCTTACAGCTATTGACTTTAAAGTGTCGCTTGTGGGAGCCTCCGGTGCTTGCCAACTGACAGCAGATTATACCACACTCCCTCCCCCTTTCACTCTTCTATAACTTACCTTATTTTACCCTTCATCAGCTGGTCAGGTTGTTGGCTGTTTACTTACTGTCTGTCGCCGATTCACATGTGTGAAAAATAATAAAACTTTAGACAGAGGCTCTTAACTTTGTTTATATGCATTGCCCAGCTTTAACACCTTTTGATCATAAAGTCAAATAATATCTGTGCACATATATTTTTACACTTATGAATCAACAAAGAGGAGAGGACTAATTGAACACATTCACCAAAGAATGATGGTCCAGATTAAAAATTGTTTTGAAAGTCTATGAAACTTTCATAGTCCAGAAATTATGAATTTACTATATTGAAAATTGAACAGGAAAATAATACATAGAAATAGATATACAACATTTATTTTTAGAATATTTTCTATATAATGCAAATAAAATATAGTAATATAATTCTAACACCCCTAAAAAATGATAAGTATAGAAATCCGATATGATGCTAACGAATACCTGCTGTAATTGCTCTGATTAGCACAGTTGTCAGTGCCTAATTTATGTTCATTATGAGAAATCAAATGATTTATGATGACAGTTTGTGATAATCGAACAAGCAGCCAAGGGCGTGATCAACCAGCTAAAAAAGGGGCGATTGGGTGCTACCCTGTACCTATAAATGCATCAGTGTGCAAAGTGTACTGATGTAACTTTCTACGTTGCATTTGAAAGGCATTCCTTCGCAACGTAATTAGAATACATTCCAAACTCATGTTATTTGTATAAAAACTATTCTACTTTAAAGAAACATCAGCTTAAAGTAAAATATAAAAACATTCAAATATAAACAAAAGTTGTACTGCAATTAGAGTGATTTATATTTCAAAGAATTTTTGGTTTTTGCTGAATTATTAAAGATGAAGTTTCTTAAGATTTTAATCTTCAAATTACAATATTTTGGCAAAGTAAAATTCACTGAGATAGAGATTATAAAAGGGTATTTTAACCCTCTACCAAAAAGGGATACAGGGTATTTTAATTAATAATAAACATACATAGAGGTACCATATTATGGTATGTAAGTATCCTAGGTCTCAAAACGGCCATCGGTAATATCTGTCATTGGCTGCAAGAACTGTTAATAGGCCTTCAATTTCAATGTCGCATTTTAACATTGCGAGGATTTGCGCATCGTCATTTATCCAGGTTGAATACGCCTACGCCAAGGCCATATAAATATTCCAGGAAGTAAAAGCGACTGTCCATGCATGGGAATTTATTCATAAAAAGTGTTGTCAACAATTACAGGGTCTCTCCCATTCTACTTTCCACCCACCTCAGCACATTCGTAATGCGCTGACGTTTAAGCGTTGACTTGTTGCCTACTTAACAGCGCGATATCTTGCGGCGTAAATAATTGCAGCTACTTTTTATGATTCCGAGTACTAACCGAGAAGGGAAAGAGAGCTATGGGAATAGGTGGAAACGTTGGATGATATGCCTAAAATTTTTCATATGACAACATCAGACGGCAACTAAACTTTGCAAATGTGCCAAAATATTTCATTGATAAAAATGCCGCCGAATCTTATGGAAATGTTAGAATAAAAGCAGTAGGGACGTAAAAGCTTTGTAAAGCTTTTACGCATTTTTTTGTTTGCGCGCGCCCGAGTTCGTGTCGCAGCCGAAGCTGGTTCGGGAGTGTCAATCGGCTGTGCTTGTCCTTATAAAAGAACTCGGCGCCTTTAGTCAGTCACGCAGTGTTCAACAAGTAGTAGGAGCAACAGTTGCCTCAGCACAGTTATTCCCAATCAGGTGTGTGGATTATTTAAGCCAAGTGAGTTAACGCGCCAGTTTTTAAATTACATTTTTAAGAAAACTGTCCAAAAAATTAACAAAAATAAAAAACAATCAATGCTAAAGAGTTCTTTACTTTCCTATGGAACATACAACAGAAATATCATAAACGCGTCGCGAAATCTTAGAAATGCCGTCGCCGTCGCTAAGTTCGTCCTCAAAGACAATGTGACAACGTGAACTATTTATATAATAATTAATTTGTTGGTGTACATGTGAGTGCCGAAGGGACTTTAAGCAGTTATTAATAAAGCTGGAAACCTCCAGCATAGTGAACTATTTTGAAAAACCCACATCCTCAATGATTCCTATGAAGAAAACATTAAAAACTCACTTAAGATAATGGAAAAACAAGTATACGCACTGAATTCCATTGAACAAAGCATGACAAGAATAAAATAAACCACAAGAATAATCAAATTTCAAAACTATAAGCCCTGGTTTTCTGTACTCTCGTCTATATTTGTAGCGATTTTAATTATTTACTGACTAGAACCTTACGAATTTAGTTCTTAGGTGGAGTACCTTTTAGTTTAATTAAAATGAAAGAAACCAACTCAAGTTTAACATTCGAAGATTAAGAATAGATATGAAAAGTTTCTAAAAAATTTAATTTAAGCTAATGGAAAACTATAATCCAGAACAAAAATAGACTTTATCAACTGTTTAGCAAATCAATCATTAATGCTTAGAAAGGATTTTCAATTGGCAACAAAAGAACAGTCCAACACGTGTAGGACAAACTGTGGGCTTATAAAAAATGCAAGTAAAACGATGAAAAGGAATCAATCATGTGCTCATGTTTACCTAAAATCTGTAAAAAAAATTTCTACAAAGTCACGTTAATTTGCCAAGAACAAACACATGGTGGAAATAGGTCAAAGTGCTCTGCGTCTTAATATATACTTACTGACAGATGGTTGTGTAAATGTCTGCACCTTTTGCCTACTTAAGTAAATACTGTAAAACTTCATCAAGTTGAAAACGTGAGAAATGTCGAATTTATTAGACACTTACAAGAGCACGTAAGAAAAATGCAATCTGCGCACTGTTGCTTTCATTTACTGCTTATTTGCAATACATTCTGAAGTATCTACTGTTTTTAAGAAACATCCTAAAAAAATCAAGCAAATGAACAGTCCTGAAATAGATTTTGCAGCTCTCTTTATTTCTTAAATTTCTGAAGACCGAAATAACTTCAGTACTTTAAATGCAGTCCCAAGTTTTCATCAGTTCAAAGAACTTTGCGATTCAAATGTAACAACTTGTAAAGTTGCCAGCCGTATGATCTACCAGACTTCAATCTATCACTTTTTATAAGAAAAAAACTTGCATAACCTGGTCAAAACTCAACTTTTTTATTGTAGAATGTCGTATTAACCATGGTTTGTTTCTAAAATTGATTCTACATTTACAAACAGTTTGTCTTTCTAAACTTAATTTTTTTAACACTTTCAATCTACAATCTAGATTTTTGTCTTTTAATATACTACTAGTTATTTATTTTTAACAGATTGTAAACTTCTAAAAATATATAACACACCCCAAGTAATAACTTTATCTAATTTACTAGAAAACCAAAAGAGTTTAGATTTGAAGCGTTAGTAAAAATAAAGTTGAATAACTTGTCAGCTTGCCAAACAAGTCAAGTATAAATGTCAGGCAAATAAACCAAAGGAGACGCTGTGTAACAAACAATAAAATTCCTAAATATTTGCGGAAAATGTTGTCAAGTAAATACCTCTTGACACATCCCCTTAGTTCCTACTAAAAATTCTTACAGAGTGAAAGAAATGAAAGAGAAATACTGAAGAAAGAAAATTCCCCGGGCAACAAATGCATTGCAGAGTCGGTTACAATGTAAAAAATAGAAAAACAAATGTCAACACCTGTGTGTGTTCTTCTAAGAGTTTATGTGTGTGTTTAGCCCACATGGTCATCGAACATGGATCAAATTCCACACTACAGGCATAATATATTTCTCCGAAAAAAATATACAGAAAACTATTGCTGTCTGAGTGCTTTTTGTGTGTGTAAAAGCTGTGCATACTAGTGTCATATTGTAAACTTGACTCTTTGTTTTCAAGTGACAACATAAATACAGTAGACAAATCTGTCAGAAGTGGGTTGATCGAAGCTAAACAATGATGCTAAACTAATAAAGTTGCTATGTGCTAAGATTCTGTCTTTAAGACAGAAAAGAAAAATGGTTCATGTGACTTAAGTCCTATCTTTTCTATTAATAAGATATATCTGTACTGAAAACTAATTCACATTGTGAAATGTAAATAAAAGAAGAGATTAATTAAACTCTTAAACAAATAAACATATGATTTCTTAACTGAGTTGATCGAAAAACTATGAACTCATCGGTGAACGCTTCTTTAAGGATTTTAAATACCCTTTCCAGATTCAAATATATTTAAAAATCCATCAAATCTTCTGTGAAGCTAACCAACTTGATTATAAATTAATTTACCAAATATGAGTTACTTCCTAAAATGTATATACTTATTATTACTATACATTTTCAACAAGATTTCTTTTGCTTTCAAAAATGTTCATGAGTCATATCTTTTTTATAAGTTAAATAAATATAAATTTTCTTAACTGAGCTGCTAGTAAAACGATAACTGCATCATGGAACGCTTCATATTCATTTAAAGGCCATAAATACCTTTTCCAGATTTAATATCTTTAAAATTCTCTCAAATCCTGTGTTATGCCAACCAACTTGACTTTAAGTTAACCAATTATATTAGGTGGTTCACCTTTGTAAAGAATTATTTACACCTGTGCCTTCCTTTGCAGTTTGGTCCAATTGTATAATATTGAGTTGGACCTTTCTCCAAAATGGCTTGACATGTGCATTAGTTTTGGGACAAAGTTTGTTTCGAGACCCTGTTACCAATTCAAGTGGTGGGCGAGCTTATTGTGCTTAGTCAACGCTAATTAAACAACTTTTTACACTGCACGACATGTTGTGGCCAGATGGGGATTCCCCTTAGAACCAGCCTACGCCTTAGTCTTACCCATTAGGCAGTTAGTCCGTTGCTCTACCTACTTTGTATTTAAGCTCAATTTTCTCATTTACGCAATTAACTGTGCGTTTATTGCAAAACAGGTGAGTCGGCAGCCAGGTGACAGGTACAAATGCTCTCTTTACTTCTCTACTCTTCGCACTTGAAGTCTGACTGTGGTTAGGCTATTTAATAAATTTTATTTTACCCTTGGGATCTCTACTACAACAGCAACAACAAATAGTACAAGTTTTTTTTCGTTTCGTTTTCGGTTCTTTTTTCTGGTTTTTTTTTGATGTTTTTTTTCTTTTTTGGTGGCACTTTCGACTCTGTGTCAACAAGTTAATTAAAGCATTTTGACAACGATTCCTGTTTGCACACAGTTTGACTACACTTTCAGTTAGCACCCCCTTCGACTTCTCCCTTCTCAGCACTTGACGATAGAAACAACTCTAGAAAATGTTCCAATAACGAACAAAATAAAGAGAATTAGCCAAAAAACTTATATAAAAATAGGCCAGAAAGTGACAAATAAAATTATAATTGAATAAGTTATTTCTTCCATTTCCTTAGTATTTATTTTATTTCTTCTTACGTCCTAGCGCATTAAGGATTTCCTTATATAATTGCACTAGTCACAAAGTATATAAGCATTAAAAACATATTTCAGAACTCTTCTATTATAATTGAATTTTTAATGTACTTATTTCCTAATACTTAATTTCGTTTATTTATTCATAATTTGGTACTGAACTACTAACTATTACTATTTAAAATTCAATTAGAAAATACAAAATCCAGTGTCAGTTTCACTGTTTATTAGAGCATACTTTTCAGCGCAGGATCGATTTTAAAACTCAATTGATTGAAATAGAAACTGCATCTACCTAAAGTGATTGCATTTGTGTGTTTGCAAAATGAAAACTTAAATATAATCATGCTTTATATTTACATTAATATAAAGGGTACCATCAACTGTCGAAAGTCATCGACTTAAGCAAGTTTACAAATAAAGAGTGATACCTAATGGAAGTGTAATATTCATGTTTCAAAAAGCATATGGAATCCTATCAGGTTGTGAATTTTTAAAGTTAGGCCTATTCCATTTTAAGCTATTTTCCAGTGAAATTGAATATCAATATATATTTATAATAAATGCAGTATAAACATATGTGTCTGCTTTGCATCTCTGCTTTTGTTTAACAAAAGTCAACACAAAACTCAATAAGTTAAATGGAAATATTGAGCGTTCTAAAATACCAAGAACGAAGTATATGTAAATATTTGCTGTATATAAATATAAGATTTATTTTAAAGTCTTCATACCAGCCACAATATTTAAAGGCTTTTAGTCAAAGCCAATAACTTTTTAAGAAATAAATTCAAAATGTATATTTGGCAAATAATTTAACAATATTATAGGATTCACACTTGTCCCACACACAAAAATTTGCATTGAAGTCCAATCAAATCGTGCAATGAACAAGAAATTGGGTAAAAAAGTTTTTTGCTCGTCTTTTGGGACAATTTTAATGAGAAGACGAATTGAAAAATGTTTCTTTTGGCCTGTCAATTTGTGGAGGCGTGTCATTTGGTTCATTTATGTGTTGGTTGTGTTTGTTGGAACAGTGCATGGTTCGTTTAGTAATTCATCAATTTGTTTCCTTTACCACAAAGTGAGCTACCTACATTTCCTTCTCAAAGGAAAGTGACTACACTATGTCAATAAGTTGATCTACTAATAAGCCATATTGAAATCACTTTTAAATAGCATTTGCAGTAATCCAAACCTGTTAGCAATGCTAATTTTAAATAAACCAGACAAATTTCGTGTTTTTTTTTCGTTATGTTTTTCTTTGAAAATTAAACAAATCGCGAGTCCCGACGGGAAAGAAGACCACAACTGCCAAAAGTTTGATGCCCGCTCATTTATATGGTTCACAAGCAAAAAGTTATGAGAGACAAGGAGAGAAAGAGAAGGTGGTGTGAAAAGCTAACAATGTGGTAGAGTGGGAAGGAAGCATGTGGTCTGGCTAATGGCAACTAAGACATGCACATGGACGTGTCAAAGAGATAAACGGGGTGAAGGGGGCGGCGACAAGGGGGCGGGAGCAACGTGTTAAGCGTGGCCTGCAAATCCGCAGCGAAGGAGTTAGGCTTAAAGGCAGTGCCACGCCCACGCCTAATTAAATGAAACGATGCGAATGGCGGCCTTAAAATAAAAACAAGCTGTGTGTATTACATAAACAGCAGCAGCAACAGCAACAGCAGCAACAGCAACAACAACAACAGCAACTACACCAAGATGCAAACATGAACAGTGAAAGTTGTCTAAAAGATGCACAGTGGGTGAACTTCCTTAAATCTTACCACAAAATGTACTTAAATTTAAAGCTATGAAGTCCCGAAAATTCCTCAAACTGTTCCATACGTTATATTTTATCAGACAGATATTTAGCTTTAATATCTAAACATTTAATGATAAGATATCCTCTCAGTTAGTTATATATAAAACCTTAAGTAGACATTGCAAAAATACGACCTTACAACTCTTTAAAGTGCGTTTTTAAATATTTTAAAGAGCAAAAAAGGCACACCATTAAAAAAAAGGAATTTTGTTTAAATACATAACTAAAATGTCGAGTATTTTCTAAGTATAATAAGAAAAATGCATATAAAAAGAATATCTAATGAATTACACATTTGACATAATAATAATTGTTAAAGTACTTGTTTTTATTGTTAAGGAATATTTTATTCAACTAGTTAATTTGTGCGCTGAGCAGAACTCATCGTTAAAATAATAAATTTAAATTTAAATAAATTAAATTTGAATATCAGATTTAAAAAAAAAACTGGTTAAATTTGTGGGTTTTAGCTTCCTTTCTAATTAGTTTCATTTGAATATTTAGCTAATTTAATTTGGATGTTGGCCTCAAGTTAGCTAAACATCTAAATGAAAAATAGTTAATTAATAGCCATATTCTACTGCAAATATTTAACAATTTATTAAAACTACTTCTATATTTGTTATGTTAAATAAATATATAAAAATATATATATGTTAAATTTCTAAAAATGAAAACTAACGTGTAAAAACGGAGGATAGAGTACATATTTTGTGCAGCAAAAAGAACATCTTTTATTTATACTAAAAATTCCTATAAAACTCTAAAAATGTTGTCCATTGTTCAGGCTGTTTATTAAAACCTTTCGTATTATGCGTGTGTGCGTTCGTCTGCATGTGTGTGTGTGTGTGTGTCTGAGCATGTTTTTTAACACAAAAATCACAAACACCCACACAAGCAAAAAAGGTGTAGAGCGGGAGTTGGGAGATAGATCCTATCAAACGGTAGTGATGGTAATTACCCTCATGAACATGACACACATCTCCATTTCAGCCTGCAGATAGAAGGAGAAGCACCGAAGGAAAGAGGCAAAAAGACGCTAATCCCGAGAACAACAGTCGGAGCACACACACACACACAAGAACAACAAACAAACCAAAAATAAGAAAAGAAAAGAAAACGTCATGAAGCCCGACATATTAACGCTCTGCATCCTGGCAACAACGATCCTGGCCAGCACACGTCACGTCATTGGCTTTCTGACTTCCCAGACATCGATGGCATCTTCAGAGCAACAACAACAACCACAGCAGTCGCGACTGTCAAATGGTGGTGGGATTGGAGGGGATGAGGACGTTGTGATACAACCGCGACGGCACTTGGACTCAACGTTGGAACGTAATGTTTACGATCCTGGCGATGGTAAGTCTCTGGTCCCTATCCCCTGTTCCTTGTTCCCTGGTCCCTGTTCGCTGGTCCCTGATTAAATGACACTGCCTTTTGTTGTTTGGCCAAGGATTACCCCTGACATTTGACTCCTTGAATGACGGGCGCTGCGTAGGCTTTTGTTCTTGTGCGTTCATTGAGCCGCCAAACGGGTTACATTGATGGGGCAACATGAGACAACACAATGAGCAACAAGATATTTTTCAACAGAGACTTGGTCTGCCATCAGTCAAGCTCTTTTTAACGAGAGTTAAACTAAGTAGATATTATGATAGGTGTATAGGGAAATATACTGACTGATTTCGAAATCCCATTTTAAATAGATTCCAAGTTTTAATTCTTATTTTTCAATCGAACTCAGAATAGTAATTCTGAAGTATCTTTATCTATATATATAAAACTAATTGTCCTGACTGACTGATTCACTCACTGAGTTATCACGCTGGCGACGAAATGCGAAGAGCTACGGGGTTGAAATTTTCACACAACATTGCTGATATATAATACTATAAATGAATGATTTGAGATTTCTTGTTTAGAATTTTGACTAATTAGAAAGCTCTGATTATACTTTAGTTTTAGAATCAAAACATTTGCCTCAAGCCAATCGCTTTTTTTACGAGCTTAACTTTAATTCAACTCTGAATTTGTCACAACTTATTTGCGAATTCGAAAATACTCTTTTTGACGTCAAACTCTTGAATTCCCATTAGAGTTTTTCCATGCCGGTTCGCTTGACTGCGCTCAACAGGTGCACTACACATAATGTAGCATGCTTTTAGGCGCCTGTTCGTCATACATTGATTTGAATGGTCGTTGGACATTTCCGGTCAATGAACAATTTTTGAAGTGCGTTTATCTATGGCAACACACCACTTTCACATATATATAAATATAATCATACACACCATCTCACACACACACATATTATACTTAAAACGCCCACAAATATTGTTCCGACTTTTGACGCAATTTTTGGTTGAACATTTGGATGACTAAAGTCTGGTTTACGTCAAAACTCGCACAGCTATGTCAACATTGACTAGACACACACACACACACACACACACACACACATACAGCATGGCATAAATATGTTTGAATTTTATAGGTTATGTTGGAATTAAAATATTGGTTTGTCTTTCTTCGAATAATAAACTTGATTAGTTTTCCAAATGATTTGCTTTACTTTTAAGATTTACATCTGTTTAAGCAATTTATAAGCAAAATCAAAAATTATTGACTGAAAGTTACCCTGTAGTCAATAAAAGTAAATAAAGTAAAAAAGTAAAATCCGATTGAGTATCAAGATAATATTTTCAAATATACAAAGACAGCTTATGTAAAGACCTATACACTGAGAGATAAATCAAGTGATTTCGTACTCGAATTAACAATTTATTATATTAATATAATAAAAGAGAGGGTGTCGAGAGATTCTTTAAAGACAGTTACTGAAATAACAGTCAATTAGATAACATTTAAAATGTAAACCACTCTTGAATTATTTTAAATAGTAAATCCACAAGTTAATTATACTTAGTCTAGCCCATAAATTAGCCGATATTAATGTAGAGTCAATGAATGGTTAGCTGTAAACTGAAAAGTGGCCCACTTACAAAATTAAATAGAAGCACAGGGCGTGGCACTTAAGCCTAGCCCACATTTTGTAGTCAGGATGCTGCCAAATGAGACAAAAGGCAAACGCCTGATGGACGAGCAAACGTCAAGCACAATGAATGACCGAATTGAATGACTGAATGACTGACTAAGTGACAATGACTTGTACTGAAGATGGAGCTGTTGATGTTGCTGTTATTGTTGTTGCTGTTGTTGTTGTTATTGTAGCAGTTGTCGTGGCCATTGCCGCCGGCCAATTTCCGTTAGGGAGAAAATAATCGTTCGCACTCGTAGATATTTTAATATGTATGAGTATTTTTAAGCCTCAACCAGAAAGTTGTAGGAGACAACTCACAACTGCAAAACAGACAAACAAACGAGTCAAACTTTTAAATGTCAGTTGGCGGAAACTTGACGCCTGTTTGTGGCGGAGAGGATTGTGGCCGGATTAGCGGCAACTTGTGCAAATATAACAAGAAAGCCCACTAAAGTCAAGATACCCGACTGTAAGATACCCGCTACTCTATTTAAATGCATCCTGTTTGAATTTATAAATAGCTCATAATGATAAAAGGGAATGTTTACTCCTAAAAACAGTGTTCCGACTGTAAGATGTCCGATATTCTATTTAAATTTTGAATTTATAAATAGCTCATAATGATAAAAGGGAATGTTTACTCCTAAAAACAGAGTTCCAATTTAAAGAACGTGAGTATGAACATATGCTGTATCCGGTATAAAATCAAACCTAACGGCTTGTAATTCTTGCAGAAAATTGTGTAACAAAAAATGTTGCTTAGGGTTCATTGAAGCCTGTCTACCAAACTTAGTTGCTTTAGCTATTATATATTTATACTCAATGATGTCTTCTTTTTCTGCTACCAACATACAAATACACCCTTTAACTCCAAGACTACCGGGTATAAAATTTACAAATAATAGATGTTGTGGCTTCATTTCCAATCCATCCCATTTCATTACACAGAACTCCTGCGTGCTCTCAATACAGAGCTGGGGCTGGCAATGTCGCCGGAGGAACCAGACTATGCGAATACGATTCCGAATCCAAATGCCGTATACAATGAGCTTGAGGTAGCCAGCAAGTTTGATATGCTAAAGAAGATGGAGGAGGATTTGCGTGCTGAGCAGGAACTAGTCGACAAATCCGCTTTGCTCATGAAAATGCTTGAGGTAAGTCAAATGTCAGCTTAAAAGTGAACAACCCCATCATTATTTATACCTCTTTTGTAGGATCCAACATTGGATACATTGCCTTTGGTCTATGTGGAGGAGGAGGAGCCGGCAGCAATTTCAGTTGGGGAAAACCAAGACTATCCCGAGCTGGAAAATGGCGTTCAGGGTCTCGTCCTGGGCCAGAACAAGCCAAAGCGTTCTCGTTATTATCGTCGTTATCCCTGGAAGCGTCACAATCGAAACCGCGGGTAAGAATCTTCCTTTCCATGACCCTGCCTTCCCCAATGCACACACTGAGCACCCATTTATATTCAAAAACACCAGAAAAATGTCCCCCAAAAACCCTAAAAACCCTACACCCAACACCCAGTTTATGATTTGTAGTTGTAGTGTTAGTTGTTTGGGTAGAAAAATTGTACAAATTAACGGAAATGTTCCTCAAATCGCTTTCGCTTTGTCAAAATATATTGAAAGTTCTTAGAAAATTCTCAAGAAGGAAAGTTTTTCCTAAATTGTATAAAGTTTGGTGAATTGAAGAGTTTTTAAGCGATTTGAGGCACAAAACCGTCTTAAAATTAAATAATTGTTTTATTTTGCCACTTACTAAACTGCATCTCCAAGAGTTTCTCTAGGCTGTATACAGCAACCCGATACCGTTACCGTTACCGATACCGTTACCGAAACACACATCACAGACCTGAGCAAATCTATCTAATCCATAGTCAAACAAAACTAATCAATCAAACTAATCAATCCAACGCTCAAATTATATATGAACTGGGCGTGAAGTGAAACGACAATTCTAATAGCCATATTATTACCGTTATCAGTTCTTACATGAATTCTATCAACAGCAACTATGATCCGGAATTGCGTTATGCCTGCACACCCAGTAAGGAGGATATCTTTAAACTCTTGGTCAATCTTCATGAGAATCGCAAAGGGAATCACAGCAAGACGGTCAACTTTTGTAATCGGAAGCGTCCAGCCAAGGCTGTTTTTACCAATATACGATTCCTGGGCTAGATCTGGATGACGATTAAAGGAAATGGACAACACTGGCAGGACACAAACAACACACACACACACACACACACACACACACAGAGACACACTGGGAACACACACATATGTATACCAAGCATCAATTGTATATTGCTGACAAAGTCAAGCGCGAAACTGGAGAATAACAAGCACTAACAATTAGTTAACTAACTAAAAACTAAACTAAACTTAATTAAAGTAGCTAACCAAACAACAACTAAGTACTTAAAAAAGAGTCCGCACTTAGTAGCAATTTTAATGTATTTGCACATTTCCACATTTTCCCAACTAAGCTAGACAATTACCCAGACACAAATCCCCCTTTAAATGTGTTGTATATATATACCGATATACCATATAACTACATATACATACATATATATATAAACTTTTAGTATTGTCTGTGGGTTTATATGCAAAAATATCAAGTTAATAACTTTTGTCAACTTGTCATATCATTAGAACGCGTCAATCGGTGTCGGTAGTTGAGTATTACTATAAACTATTATGGTTACTACTATTATTATTACGAACTTTACTAGAAATTGGGCCAAATTTGATGCCTGAATTGAATCTAATTATAAATATAAACAGAAAAAAAATAACATCAATGTGTATATATGTATATGTATATGTATACTTAATAAATAATTCTTATAAGGCATATACCACTTGCGTATGTACTTGTTTGTAAGAATCACGAAATCTTAATGCTAATAAACATATGAAATATATATAAATATATATTATTCCTATACGCAATGATATACAAGATTGTTCAGTTTTCAATCAAATGGCGACTTAGTATAAGAACTGGTAAGAATATAAGAGTTTTGTTTTAATAATAGTTAATAATTAAAGCTACTTGGATTCCAGCTGGAACTTCAACTGATTCAATCCTTAACATTTTCTTTTCTCAGAAATTGCAGCACTCACCAGATATGACCTTATAATATACTTACTTGACTGCACTCAAGGCAAACACAACTTAACCTCACTTTAATTATATCCAACTTATTCTTCTTAGCTAATCTAAATTAAGAAACAGTGAGCACAATTTTTATTTGTCCATTTTATTAGATATACAGACCATTCCCAATTGTCTTTCAGCATCTTAGCTCTATGGCTTCATATTGAGATATTTCTGGAGCCCCAGACATCAGCATAAACAACAACCTTAGCTAAAAAAAAAAACAATTTAATGCTTTTTCCACACATGTGCCAAAAAATAAATTGTCATGTTTATTCGGTATAAATACTTGCCCATAAGTAAAGTACTCGAACTTCTATTGTTTATCTATGGTTTTATTTTAATACCCTTGCAGAGGGTTTCACAACTTCATCAGCAAATTGGTAGCACCCCAGAGGAATCGTGGCAGAAAACAGAAAGTATATACTATTATACTAATGAAATTTGCGGATCGTTTCTAATTATACCTCAGTATGAACTAATTTGTTGATTCTTTTGAAATGCCAATCAAATATTTAATACAATTTCATACATCATCACCCAATTTTATTAAGATCGATTTGCTTTATTTTTTAAATGTTAAATGAAAGATCGATCATAAATAAATTTGTGCAGAATAAATATTTTTTTTTAAATTGAGTTACTTTGAACATATTTACTTTAAGTTGCTTTATACGAAATTGTTTTTAAATATTTACAATGTTGTGAAAGTGTATCAAATATTTGGCGTGTGTAAGGTAACTTTTTCATCATGTTTTCTGTCGAGTTGCTGACGTCATAGTGTGAGATGTGTGAAAAAGGTTTCTCTGCTTAGTCAGCATTGGCTTTGGTTCGGAGACTGAGCTGTAAAGCGGCCGCATTGTTGTCAGTATCATTTCCGTTGTTGTCAGGCACAGCAACAGCAACAGCAACAGCAACACCAACACCAACAACAGCAACAACACTAGCAACAACACCAGCAACAGCAGAAACTCTTCAAATAGATAACCTCAATGCCAAGTTGTCGTCTGGAAGTGTCGACCCTGATGCCTACCCAAAGCGTTAAGCAAACAGCGCTAAGAACTGTCCAGTCAGTTTTCTCCCTGTGGGTGGGAGTATCTAAGAGGAAGGGAATCGGAGGGGATGGAGAATGCTTAGCCATTCAATGTCAGAGCGGTGTTCTCGTACTTGTAGATGGTACAATCACGGTCCCCACAGCTGTCCACAATAGTCGCACTTATGTTATGTGCTAGACAATGCCAACCATTTGTATGGAAAATTAATGTCAACACTTTGTTGTAAGATTCGCAGATTTCTATGATTTTGAGTACTTTGCAATTTCGAAATTTTTGTAATATTTATCTGAGTGTTTTAGAGAATCAATAATTTGAAATGTATGGTTCATTTTAAAAAAGAAGACTCTGGAAATATCCAAGAAAATAATGTAAATTCTTTTATATCTTTTGAGAGCATGAATCTGGGTTTGAAATACGTACTTTGAGGAAATTATAAGAATAATTTTTACGGGTTTGACACCCTCCCAAATTATATTATGGGATTGCCCTAATGCCCTTAAATATCTCTAAAATACTAAAACTATATCTGATCTAGAACATAAGATGAAATTTTAACTTCAATCTTAAATGTTGAAAGATATGTGGAAATCTCACTTCAATTCCTTTATTTTATATATTTATCTTTTTTATTCCGTAACTAAATATAATACCTCGTTACCTTCGTTTTTTTAAAACGCAATTCTAAAACTTTAAAACTGCTTGATAGCAATGTTTTCTCCGGGCGAGAAATTAATTAGAAAAATAAAATACAAAGCTTTCTCGCCCGGGTGAACATTTTCCTGAACAAGTCTTTAAAGCTTCTTTTTCGTATAGCTTTAAAATAATCAAAAACTTAAAATTTTTTGGTGTAAATATATTTAATACAATCTTCTAGAACATGTTGTTATGTAGGAAACTAACCAAAGATATTGCTAAACCAACTTCGTAATGGAGCAAAACAGATGGGTTTGGTCAACCAGAGAGTGTCTACGGAGAGACGCAGTACTTCCATGTAGTCAAAGGTGCAGCTGCTTTGCTCAAAAGCTTTCGTTACTGGTTTAGTTACGGGTTTCGCTACGGGTTTGATATGAACGGTAGTCGTTACCGGAGTGGTTCCAACGTCATCCTCATCGAGGGCGGAGCGTGCAAAAGCCTCATCGGCATCAAAGTAATAAAACTCCTTGCGTGTTGAGTTTGTTTCCACAACACGCGCCGGCTGCTGTGCATCTAGACCACGTGCATAGGTCCAGGCTGCCTGCCTTGACTGACGATAGGGTGAAAAAGGTAGAAGAGGATTCAGAGGGTAGCTCGTTAGACGGGAAGGATAAGTGGGCCAAAGAGGAGACTGAGGTTGTGGTCGATAGAGCGACTGTTGACCAAGTTGAGGCTGATAGCCAAGTTGAGGCTGATAGCCACCAAATTGTGGCTGATAGCCAGCAGGTAAAGTTAATCCTGACTGTCCAAGTCCTGGCTGTACGAATCCTGTCTGTCCGAGTCCTGTTTGTCCAGGTAGCCCAGTAATACTCGGCAATGGATCATGTTGCACCAGAGGAGGTATACCTCCTGCTCCAGCTATAGCTCCCGGCCTATAGCTCTCCGTATCCGTATCCTGAAAGATCTCTAGCAAAAAGCCATTGGAGTTCCCGCCACCTGATTGTCCCATTCGCAATCGCAATGCTTTGCGTCCCTCTGGCCAAATGGATTTATGCACATATCCTGATCTACAGCCACAATAACGTTGTCCATCAATTTCTATGAAGTCTCCAGTGCAAGCACCAACACCTGGTAACTGTGCCGGATAGATGCCCCCTCCCGCCGAGTGTCCAAAGTCAAAGAACTTGAAGAGGATACGCAAACCAGCAACATTCAGAGAATTCTTTTCCAGATAGAAGACGCAATCTCGCTGTTGTCCCGGCAACAGAGCATTGAGTACAGTTCGTGGGAATCCCGGACTGGAGAGATAGAAATGAGAGTTTGTAAAGCTGCTGACACAACAGAGATCCACTTGACCACCAAATTGTTGTAGATTCTGTGGATCGTAATCCTTGAGTTGGGGTTGAAAGGAACTCAATTGATATTGCTCCGAGATTGCAGGGAGTTCTTGTTGCTGTGGTTGTTGCTGTTGTTGCTGTTGCTTTTGTGGAAATTGTCGCTGTTGCTGTAGTTGTAAGTGCTGCTGCAACTCTTGCTGCTGCTGTAGTTGCAACTGTTGCTGTTGTTGTAATTGCTGTTGCAATTGCTGCAGCTGTTGCTGTGGGAATTGCTGCTGTTGTTGCTGTAGCTGCTGCTGTATTTGCTGTAATTGCAACTGCTGCTGTTGCTGTAATTGCAATTGTGGCTGTTGTTGCTGTTGCTGCTGTGGAAATTGCTGTGGATATTGACGCTGCTGCTGTTGTGGCTCATTGTTATTGCAGGGCGGAGCTAAGGTTGCTGCTGGCTGTGCAACGGGCAGATAAAAATTGTCGGCTGCAGCAACTCCAGGATAACCTAAGCTAGGATATGGATAGCCATTGACGGGCCGATAACCCGGATAAAATGCTGGCCAAGCTCCAAAAGGCACCTGTTGCTGGGGTGAACTAAAATTCTGTGCCAGCTGCTGTGGCTGCTGCTGCGGTTGCTGTTGCTGTTGCTGATGATGTTGATGCAGTGGCTTCTTCGAAGGCAACTTGGCATCCACCTCAACCGTGTCATCCTCTTCATCATCCATATCGAGTCCACGTGCCTCATTTTCACAGGCCAAACGTGTAATCAACAATCTGAAGCCACCGCCAGTTGTCCAAGGGGAATCATCACTGAAGAACCGTAAACGGAGAATGCCATCCGGAGTTTGATACTTCTTAATACCCAGCACTTGACCACAAAGCAAATCCATATCATTTTGTTCATGCTCCAAGCCAATTGCCAAATAATCCCGACTACATTTGTCCGAGAGTTCCAGCTGAAAGTCGAGGAATTGTATGTGGAATTTCGTAGGACAACGATACGGAGAACGTATGACAAAATCCACACATCGATTAGGCGGATAGTTATGCGGATAATTGGGAGACTCTATGACACTCTGTCTTTGTCTATAGACGCCTTGAAGTTCACACTGCGACAGTTCATCATGGACGGCAGCTTGAATACCACAGTTAATGGATATTAAAGCCAAACAATAAAAGGACCAGTTAAGGCACCTACAGAAGGACCAGCTGGTAATCCTTCCCAGCAAATCCTTTCGCGTCATGGTCAATTAGCGGAAAGAAACGCGTGCCGTCTTTTTGTAACTACAAAACGCAACTAACTTGACGTGGGTCACTCGGAGTGCTCTTTGGGTCGAAAATTAGGTGCGACTTTTCAGTTTCACTTGCCACAAACCCTACCTCAATCCCCTGCCCTTTTCCCTACGTGCTCCCTCAACGACTTGAACAATTTGCACTGTTGTTTATGACCACAACAAAAGCATTTACTTGTTCAACTTTAAGCCACGTTTTGGCATACCAAATGGAAATTGGGCTCCAGTTAGTAGATGTTTCCCTATTCCATTCATAACATAACCGCCAAAAACCAAAAACCAAATCGAACACATTGCTCTGCCGTGCATTGAACTCCAGATAAAACAATTGCAAGTATGAGATGTACTTAAAGTTTTTTTAAGTAGAGTACTTTTAATAGCGCTTCCAATAGGGTTGTTAAGGAAACCAAACAAAGGAAACAATGGGAACCCATATTATAATGGGAACTGAGATTTTTCCCTCATGTTTGAGTTATCTTTCTAGAATTCTAGATATGCATGTGAAACTGATAAATTTACACTACAATATAATTGCTCATTGGAACATTAAATACAATAAATAAAATATTTACTTATTTTTATTACTTCTATGAACTTTAATAAAACTTGGGACAGCGCAGTCATTACTTACAACATCTAGCTGTTATATAAAGGCTCCAATTTGATGAAAATATTTTTCGTTTTTCAAGATATTTTTGTGCAAGGGTTTAAGAACTTCGGTGTGCCGAACATTAAATTTTTTCCTATTTATTTAAGTTTTAGAGATTCCTAAGCAATTTCCTTACCAACGTCAATTAACTCTTGAAATATTTTGTTGCTTGTACAACAAGTTCTTAAAAAGCAGATTTTACTTAATAAACTGATAACTGCTCATGTAAATACTTTGAAATAATTTGCAAATAAGTGATAATTGCTATTATAATATTGACAATAGTATAGTTTATCATATGTAGGAGAAGGTATGTTAGCAACAACTAACATAAATGTGGATGAGACTTGAAACTTTGTAATGCACAATGTATAACATATTAATTTAAAATAATTCTACTTTCTTTGTTCAAATTTATGATAATATTAAAGTAAAAATAGTCATTTAATTGCATATGTGCATCTGATCAAATTACAGTGGGCGACAAATTGTTCAAGATGTATATTTTCACATGCATAAAAGTATTGTGACCATAAAAAGTAAATGCGTTAAGTGCGGTTCAAAAAAAAAAACAGAGTCATAAAACCAACAACAGCAACAAATACAAGAAACACCAACAATACTAAATGGCAAACACGCTTCCAATAACTGTGAGTGTACATTAGTGTGTGTATGTATATTTACAATGGAGCATAACTTGCATAACGTCACAAAATATTTGTATATACTCGTGTGAGCGATTGTTGCACTTGAACCACGCCCATTTAGACGGTTTATCAATGGCAAACAAATGTATCTTCTCAGGTATTTTTTATCTTTTCACCGTGTACATAATATCAGCATAAATTTACATAGTGACAATTTAGTGACCCACATTTAAAGCATGTTATATTAAAAGCAGGTAGAGGTCTTACAATATTGCCCCAGATCAAAAAGTCCGAGTGAAATATGTCAAACAAATTTCCACTGACAGCTAAAACTTTCATTTAGCTCAAAATGACAAAAGTGTGTAAGTCAACATAAAAATAGAACTTTAAATTAAAAGTTAAAATTCCAAATTTGAACAGGTCACAACATTTTGGTTTTTTGTTTCGTAAATTTTCGGCTTAAATACAATTTTTGACATCAAAATTCATTTGTTTTAAAAACCACGTTTGCCACAAGATGACGATGCGATTAAACTTGAACAACATTCTGCAAAGTCAGATGAGGGAAATTAGAGGAGCTGATCATAACTCAAGAGCACCTACAGAAAATGAAAAGACGTCCCTCAGACTTGGTGCTGGCAATTCGCCGGTTGATCGTTATTTTTTCGAAAAGCCAAATGTTAACTCAAGAGTGCATTCCATGATGGCCAATATACACCAACACATGAAGAGTAAGTGCGGAAAAGATTTGTAAAAAAAAACTATGAATTAGAACATACATAACAATTGCACCATAAAGATTTTTAAATCAATTGTAATAATTAACTATGAGGAATACTTGGAAACTTATTACCTTTCTTATTTGTCATCTGATTGAGCCAATCAATAATATTATTTGTAATTTTTATTTTTAAAAGTCTCAGATAAAAGCTTAATATCTGTTTGCCAAATCTGCACTTCCCCTGTATACACCATCATTGACATCTGCTTTGCTTATTAGATACAGTTTTAAATTCAATAGATTTGAGTTCGGAATAGTTGCAAGCTGAAATAAATTAATTAAATATATATTATACATATGTATTACATTCAATATTTACTTGAGTCTCTAAATTCTGTATGCGTCCCTGAAAAGATCCCATTTTTAGCAGGAATGGTTGATCAGGCTGAAATCCTTTTGCCTTCAATAAATCCAATAAGTTGGGAAGAAAGGTTTTACCGGGTTGACAACAGAAACAACTTAGTGCCTTTAATGATGGACATGTTTTCACCAATTTCAAAACAATCGGTTGAGTAAAGGTGGCAGTCGTATAAAAATACTCAAGAGCTTGAAGTTTTGGCAAACTCTCTTCAACTTGATCATATTTGCGATATTTATTGACGATATTTATCTTCTTCAAATTGGGACAGAATTTAGCAGCAACCTCAATTAAGTTGCGTACGCTACAACAATCAGGGCAATTGCGTATTGAAGTAAGACTTGAACCGAACCACTCCAAAACAAAACTCCAATGATAGGCAAATTTTAAATTTTTGTCAAAGTCAAGATCACTTTGAACTTCTTTACGGCTGTGATAAGCAAATGCATCAAACAGTTTTGGATGAGCTAGGGCAAAGTTTTTCTTATCTCCGAATAGTTCAAGTTTTGCGCAGATATTTATTAGAATTTCAATAGGTAAATCCAAAATGGTATGCATTTTATCGTTGACATATTCCAGAAGAGACCTTTAAGAAATTTTCGAATAATTGCAATAGCTGTAAAATAAAAGATAAAATGTTAAGGTTTTTAATCATTCACGGAATCTGTCTGAGTCGTGTAGAAATATACTTTGATGAGTAATGGATATATTTTGCTCTCACTTGCGCTAATCTCTTAGCATTTTCATTGTGTTGTTTTTTTTATAATAAAATGATAAGAATAATTTTTAAAATGCAATAAATTTATAAGCCGAAGAATTCTAAAATACAAATTTTCTAAGTAAATCGTAATCTATTAATAATTAAACTGTGTCAAAATAAAACTATTGTGAAAGAGGTATTCGAGCCATATAAACTATTGAGACATCAAACAATAAAACAATAATTTACGACAATTAGCATTATCAAAACACATTCCGCGCAAACAATTAATATGTAGCTACAAATACAACTTACATATGCACACACATGTGATTCACATGCTTACGTAAAGGGGGGATCTCCCAAGGGAAAAATAAGCGCTGCTAAGCGATCGGAATTAACCGGCGAAACACAAAATAGCTACTAACTTTACATATACTGGGGCATTGATGCTCATATCGAAATAAATAGCTATCAAGAGAACATTACTTAGCATTTAAAGCTTAAAAAGCTCAAGTCGCTCAGTGCAGTTTTAATGCGTCTTTGTATTGTACACGGTAAACATAGTGAGGGAGAGTGCAATTCATTCAGCGTAGCGAAGAGCTTTTGAAAGAGCTTTTCCTGAACACAATGCAGTTGATAGCTTTCGTTAACCCACTAACGCATGTAATTCTATACATTTAATTCTCCATGCTTTTCTTTTATTTAAATTTAACTATATAAATTTCTAAATATAGTGTCTTCTTTTTTTATAGCTACGGCTCCACCGCGCAAAGCAGTTCCTTCGGTACCAGCTGCCATAGCAGAAATTCCGATTGCAGCAACTACCAGTAAAACAGGATCAACTAAGAAATCGCGTCGTATTGAGGGCGGTGCAACAAGAGTTGCAACAAACAGGTCAATAACGATGCCAATATCACGGATGAAGGCCAGAATAAATCAACAGTCGCAGCAGGTAATGAGACGCGGTTACACCGATTTGAGCCCAAAAAGCTATACAAATCAACGTCGAATTCGGGAAGTGTTGCTGCAAAAATCTGTGCTAGAAGATATGTTGTTACAGCACAAGAGATTGCAGCGCGACAGGCAAACAATTGCACTGGACATACAGCGAATGCGTCAAGATCTCGATAAAATCAAAAATAAGCTGGATACATCTCTTCAATCTCTCAAATCAACCCGCACATTGTATAGCGGCTTTAACAGGGGTAAAAAGGGAAGTTTATTGCCGTTGGCTTTGCCCGTAAATGCCACATCGGCCACAATATCAAACATTGGTCGGCCAATGGCAAAGGCAGCAACAAAGACAACTGTCACCAAATCAAGTAAAATTATTGCAAAGCGGCAGCATTCGCCATCACCAAAGAAGCGTCGCAGTCGTCGTTGAATAAGAATTTAAATTTGAAATTTTTGTAACGGAAATTAAATACAACACACGCTTTTGTTGCTAAGAAATACCAAGAATAAAAGAAAATGTGGCAACTCTGCAACTTTGCGCGCAACGCACGATTATTTGACTATCGATATTTAGTGGCACATATCGATTACTGAAATTTACATCCCTAAATCATGGCGTCTGTCGAGACAACAAGCCTAAAAATTTGTTTTTTCATTTATTTTCGTACATTCACGTTTTGTTTTGCATAATTATTGGCCCAATTAAAGCGCAACTCACGCTTTAGCTGTGTAAAGAAACGCCTACTCAAAATGGGCTCATCGAAGAAGCATAAAAAGAACAAATCGGAACGGCGCGAAAAATATGAAGGTAAGGGAAAATCTCACATGTGTGTAAAACTTGTATGTAAATATTTGTATTTTGTGGAATTACAGAATATAGTCAACATCAAGATCCCGCACAGTTGCAGCGAGGCTTGAAGTTAATACTGAAAGTGGGATCCAATGCAACACCCGAATATAGCGCTAATTCCCCGCTCACCACTTTGGATGGACATGGACCTCCCACGGCAGCTGAGGCAATGATGTCTGCTGCTCCGGGGAGTCCCACAGTGCCAGAGGAGCTTACTGGTCATCGGGAGCGACATAAGAAGTCGAAGAAGAAGAAGAAAAAGAAAGATCGTGAAAAGAAGCATAAACATCACAAGGAGAAGCGACATCGCAGTCGTGACAGACATCGTGAACTTTGCTCAGAGGAACGTATCAATGATGAGGTAACATCTGCTCCAGACGATGCTGCCTGCAGTGGTTTCTCATCCCAGCAGCGTAGTCCACGCAGTCAAGCGCCGGCATCAGCGGATCCCGACTGCAGTCAGGATGGGTTCAGCTTTATGGACGATGATGCGGAGCAGTCACAACCGCTGCCTGAGAATATCTTGTATTATGCCGGCATTACAACCGACAATTCTCCCTCCAATTGTCCAGTTACAAAGCCCATAGCGCCGCGAAAACTGGATGATATGCTCAGTTCACCTACGTCCTCGTCGATGGGCATGACTGCGAGCGCCAGTCCAACCAAGCCGTTACCTGATGTGAGTATAACACCATTATTCCCCTCTATTTAGGAAAAGTAGTCAGTTCAATTTCTATAAGCAATTAACTGATAAATTCACATTTCTTACAGCTGCTAATACCATCGCCATCTGGCTCAACGGCTGCCTCGACGCCGGGTGGTGCTAGCTCTTTAAATCCTTTGACGCCTAAAGCTCTGGAGGCACCCAAGACTCCAAGTAGCAGCAGTGAATCAGGACGAGAACCTCGTAGATGTGTACTTAAACTAAAGCAGCAGAAATCGCCGCTGAACAAATTACTTGAGCATCTGTTGCGGTTTCTGGAGAAACGCGATCCGCATCAGTTCTTTGCTTGGCCCGTCACTGATGACATTGCTCCTGGTTACTCTTCAACTATAAGCAAACCCATGGATTTCTTGACAATGCGACAAAAGATCGATGATCATGAATATGCAGCACTCAGTGAATTTAGCGATGATTTCAAGCTAATTTGCGAAAATGCCATGCGCTATAATCGAGTGGACACGGTTTACCATAAAGCAGCCAAGAGGCTTTTACAGATAGGAATGAAGCAGCTGCAACCGGAGAATCTAATACGTACGTTAAAACCACTTTCTGGCTACATACGTGAGCTGACTGCCAAGGAGTTGGGCTTCGAGATAAGCTCCAATGAGCTAGCGGGCTATGATGCTCATGATTCGGCTGATGAGGGTGCATTGACGGGTGCAGAGGAACCAACACCTGCCCAGCTCGAGGAGGAGGAACGTAAACGTGCGTTGCGGCTGGAGAATGCACCCAAGACACACTTTGAGCCATATGTGGATGATCTGACCAGCGAGGAGATACTTGCTCAAGTTCAGGGAGCTGCACAACAGGCGAAACAACGTGTCAGCGCCAAGCAGCGAGCACATAAAATGGGATTCCTTAGGCAGCACAAGGATGGCACCACCACGCTCAATTTGCTCAACAGGGATGAGAACGAAGGACCCGAAAAAGTCGTAACCATTGGAGATTTGGTTGGTAAACTATCCTCGGGCAGTGGACAGGTTCATGGCATGCACACGGATCAGCGGAATAGTGTAAAGCCGGTTAAACCAATGAATTATGGACCATTTGCCAGCTTTGCGCCCACTTTCGATTCACGTTTCTCCACGCTGAGCGCTGATGAAACACAGCTGGTGCTTCGCACCTATGGCGATGCTTCTAGTGCCGAATATGCCGAGAGCATTTTGCAGTTTACAAAGGATTCCAGCTATGGCACGACAATTGCCAATGGCCTTTTGGATATACTCACCAATGGTGAGCATAGCAAATCTCTGGATGAACTCTACAATATGCAACTTCAGCGTTACGAGCAGAAGGAGATCGAGAAATGCTTCACCGATGAACAGCAACAAAGGCAAAGCGAACCTTCGACCTCCAACGAGACGAGCGAACAAATTGAATTAGAATACGAAAAGTATAAAAACACTCGTCTGGACTTTAAACGTTTGCGCTCGCTCAAAGAACTGGGCATTGATATTGGTTTTCTGGATGAAATGGAAACGGATATGAAGAACTTTGAGTTATCGCGTCGCATGCAGGAACATTTGAGCAATAACCTAACGCTTATTGAGAAACTGCGGGTTATTCAAAATGAACGTTTGTCGCAACCGTTGCCTTCACATTTGGCTCTGGTGCCGCCGCCTAGCCAGGAGGAAACCCAAACAGCACAGCAACTGACGCAACAGTTAAGTGACTTGGCCAAAAAGCTGCCTCCCTCAGCCATTGCCGATCAATATGCCTTACGCAAGGCCATGGGCATGTCATATGGTGAGTACATCAATCACAAACAATTATTTATATTATAATAATTATTATCTTTCTTTCATTGCAGCTGGTTTACCGCCACCGCCTGCGTCGCCACGTGTCCAGCTACCTGAACTGTTGCAGCAGCCCGTGGCGTTGCCTCAACTTCAACCTGTTGCCAGCCATGTCCCCATGGAAATTGATGAGCCCGATGTGCATGCTGGTGGGGATCTGGAGAATGAACTGCGCGAGTTTCTTGAAAGCGGCTCAGGAATGCACACCTCGAATCCTGTCGATGATAATAACATTGTCGCCCAGCTGCTCCTTAACTAGATTCTACATGTTGGTTACACAATGTTAATAATGTGAAGAAAAAAATGAACTACACTAAATTATTTTCATATATCTAAATCACAATGGCATTCTCAATAAAAAAGGAGTACCTATTCTATAAGTTACACAATTTTCTTTTATTGTACAAAATTAACTTGTTTCAGATACTTGCCAGAAAAATTGGGGGATTCGACAGTATGACAAAAGGAATATTATTTACAATATAACTAAGAAAACATAGAAGAGCTAATAAAGAAAAATCGTTTAATCAATTAATTAATTGACATTTTTTAGTATAATGTTCCTATTAAGGAGAAATGACCAACTGTGAGAGACCCTGTACTTTAACTATTAAATAGCAATTAGTTTGAGGTAATTACCTGGTAATTCAGCTTGAATCTTGTCTTCTGATATCTGATAGGGGCAGAGTTTCTCAAAAAATCATATATAGTACATTATAATTTGAAACTGATACATTTTACATTGGTTAAATGAATTTTATTTGTACTTATCATTACGATTTCACTTTAAGTATTTTAATTTTCGTTTTAAGTACACATTTTACAAAATGTTGCAATATTTAATTAACTACTGGGCATTAATCTTAGTGATTTAATCATTTGAAGGCAAATTCTCAAGAGGTTTTCTTTTTATTAATTTTTAAGTACGATTCATAAACGTTTATTTTGCGTATTTTTTTTTTGAGTTACCAAATGGACGCATTTTAGGTTCTCCTCACATGTTGTAAACTTGCATAGAAAAATAAACTTGGCAGGTAAATTCATACATACATATTTAAGTAGACACATACAGAGTAGACAACATATATACATAAGTAGTACATAAGACGATACAAAAAACCTAAATAAGTACATACATAGTACATATGTAAGTACATACACATTACATTCAAGTACATTTTTAATAATGTACTAAAAAAACCTGTGAGCGCATTATTGAACTTTCCGGCTTAAGCTAATGAACATTTTTATGGTATTTACTAATTGCACACCCAAAACAAACAATGTTGGGTAATTATTGTTATTATTGTAATCCTGTTGTTGTTGTTGTAGTTGTTGTTGATGTTGTTTTTTGGCTGTAATTGCTATTGTTTGAGGTGGAGCACTTTAACGATTGATTACCAGTGTGCAATTGTAAGTTTTGCCCGATTGGTTTTTAAAGCTATCGTTAAATTGTTACCTAATTAGTTCTAGTTCTAGTTTCTTTTTGTAGTATTTTGTTGTGTTGTTTGTTTCTGTTTGCTATATGAGTTTCGTTATTGTTTGTTAATATACTTAAACAAGATTGGCATCCTTGGCCATGCTATAGAAGGCCGACTTGGGATTATCCAGCAGTTCGGTGGGCGAAGCAAACTCCGTAATCTGTCCCTTGTCCAGCACAATAACCTTGTCCGAGTCCATAATTGTATTCAAACGATGTGCAATTGTCAGCACAGTGCACTCCTTGAACTCACTACGAATTGTTTTCTACAAAAGAAGAAAAAAATGATTAATATTAATCTTCATCAGTTGATAACTTTTGACAAACCTGTATCAGATCATCGGTTTCCAAATCAACAGCCGCTGTAGCTTCATCAAGTACAAGTACTTTGGTCTTACGAAGCAGAGCGCGTGCCAGGCAAACCAATTGCCGTTGACCCACAGAGAGATTTTCACCACCCTCAGAGATTTCATGATTTAGACCGGCATTAAGAGTCTTGGCAAATGCCTTCAAATGAGACAACTCCAGGGCCTTCCAAAGTTCATCGTCGGTCTTTACATTGAAGGGATCAAGATTGGAACGCAGTGATCCAGAGAATAACACAGGATCCTGTGGTATGATTGTCAGGCGGGAACGCAACATGTGCAGACCCATGGTGGCAATGTCCACGCCATCAATGACGATTTTACCTCCAGCAGACTCGATTATTCTAAAAGTGTACAAGAATATGTATTAAAGTAAAGAGGTCCAGGCATTGATAAACAATAGTTGTTCTTACCTGAATAGAGCCAGCGTCAAACTGGATTTTCCGGCGCCAGTGCGTCCCACGATGCCGACCTTTTCTCCACCGCTTATGTTGAAGCTAACACCACGTAGCACCAGCTCAAGACCCTCGCGATATCGGACCTGGAAGTCTTTGAACTCAACACGTCCATCTTCGGGCCAGTGTTTGGGCTTCTTTTTGTCCTCCTCCAGTTCCCAGGCAGCTTCCTGTTTCGTCTCTCCATACTCCTTGATACGCTCCACGGACACAATATTTGTCTCAATATCCGAGGACATGCGCACCAACCAATTCAAAGTTTGGGTCACCTGCAGGGCATAACTGACCGAGAGACCCACCAAACCAGGATTCGTTTGTCCACCGAGCACCGCAAAGAGCGAGGCAAACAAGATGATGAGATTTCCCACCATTTCCAGGCGGATGGCGAGCCAACGATTGGCAATGAGGGAAGGATACTTGCACACCTGATTCTTATCCACCTTGCTGTCCGATTCCTCAATGAAGCTATTGTAAAGAAATGAAAGATACTAGTAAGAAAAATAATAAGAATAGCTTAGATTGAACTTACCGATCCTCCACAGTGTAGGCACGTATCGTAGAAACTCCAGTAACAGTTTCTCCGAAATGTGAATAGATGGGCGAACGGGAAACGGACTCCAATCGCATCAATTGACGTGAGGTGGCCACATAGAAGCGTTGGGCAAAGTAATAGACAAACCCAATGGGTACAATGACAGCCAAGAAAATAGGCGTCGATATGCTAATAACCACAATTGTGGCGAAAACCTAACCAAAAAATAAACATTGTTAATCTCAAATACATACAAAAATATCTTTATATCAAAGGTGCATTGAAGTGAGGAGTTAGTTGAAAAAACAATGATAGGAAATTGATTTGTTTAATACGTGATTTAATTGTATTCGATTTGATTTCATTTAATCCAATTCGATTTAAATTGTAACGCTTTTACTTGATTTGAGTCAATTGTAAACTATCGAAAACTGTTATCGATTAAGTGAAAGGAAGGGAAATATGAGTTGTTTTGGGATTGAAACAACTCTATCCTAACTTGCAGCTTAGTGAAATACCGGAATGAAACAGAGAATATGTTACCTGAAAAGCCAACCACAAAAAAATACTATGCAGTCCATCAAACCTCCATCAATCGTCCCAATATCTTCTGAGAATCGGGATAATATACGACCTACAGGCGTGGTTTCAAAAAAACACATTGGAGCACAGAGAACATTTTGCAAAAGTTGCTTATGTATCAGCTGGGCAGCCAGAACGCATCCAAGATCGGGAATCAAGTCTCTCAGGTTTCCGAAAATAACTAGTGATTAAGAATGGTCAAATTAAACGTCAAAGACGTCAAGAAAACTCATTTTCTCGTGTCCAGTTTCAGACACCTCGAAGGTGCACTTAAAATTGTGGATTAATCACAGTTTTGGATAAGCAGAAGCGGAATGTGATCATTTAAAAAAATCTGGTAGTATCTTAGAACTTTATCTGATTGTTATCTCATTTATTGAGCGAGTGTAGGGCAATATCAAAGAAGTCGCAAGTGCAATTAAAATGGTAGATTAATCACAATTGGCAAATGAATTATAAGCAGAAGTGTGATTTATGATATATATAAACTCTCATAAAAAGTACTGGTTGAATTTTAAATCCTCGTTGATAAGGATAAACAGAGAACATGTTACCTCAAAGGACAACCATATGCATTCTTGTATGTATATCATTAGATCTTCATCGACTGTTCCAATATCTTTTGAGAATCGGGAGATTATACGACCCAACGGAATGGTATCAAAGAAACACATTGGAGCACCGAGCACACGTTGCAAGAGGAACTCATGCATTAGTTGGGCAGCCTGAAGGCCTCCAAGTTCGGGTAACAACATCATCAGGAATGATAATATAGCTAATGATTAATTTTGGGGAAAATTAAAAATAATGGAATTTCAAGAGAAGTCATATTCTGGTGCTTAAAAAATAGTCGATATTATAATATCTATTATAAAAAGTATGGAATATTTATCAGATTGTTTATTCTTATGTTGATTATAGTGTATGGCAATATTGGAAACGTAACAAGTGCACTTCATATGATGAATTAATCACAATTGGAATATGATATTAATAAGAGAAATTATAATATGATGAGGCTGTATTTCAGTTCCATAATACAAATAATTTTCTATATTTGCAACAACTCCAGCCTAGTTTGCAGAACAGTGGAATGTTGGAATGAAACAGAAAAGTCGTTACCTCGAAGGCCAACCATACACTGTCTTGTATGTATATCATTAGATTTGAATCGACTGTTCCAATATCTTTTGAGAATCTCGAGATTATGCGACCCAACGGGGTGGTATCAAAAAAATACATAGGAGCACCGATCACACGGTGCAAGATTAGCATATGCATACGCCGGGCAGCCCGAAGGCTTCCAAGATCTGGTAAAAACATCATCAGGCATCCAAATGTAGCTAGTGATTAACATTTGATGAATTTAAAAGTAATGCGATTTCAAGTTAAGTCATATTCCGGAGCAAATAAAATTGTGACAACATTGGAAACGTAACAAGTGCAATTCATATGGTGGATTAATCACATTTGGAATATGAATAAGTAAAAGTGGACTGTGATCTATAATAGTAATAAGATAAATCATACAATGATATATAGAAAATAACTATCAATAAATAATAAAAAGAAAAATAATTTTCTGAAATTGGAACAACCCTAGCCTAGTTAGCAAAATAGTGGAATAGTGGAATGAAACAGAAAAGTCGTTACCTCGAAGGCATACCACATACAATCTGCTATGAATAAAGCCAGATCTTCATCAATTATTCCAACATCTTTTGAGAACCGGGAGATTAAGCGACCCAATGGAGTGGTATCAAAGAAACACGTTGGAGCACCGAGAATACTTTCCAAAAGGAACAAATGCATTCGCTGGGCAGCCTGAAGGCCACCAAAAACAGGGATCAAGATCATAAGGAACGAGAATATACCTGTGATTTAACAATGGAGAGATCAAAAGTGAAGAGAAGTAAAAAAAAAAATTAAGGAGTAAAGTGCTCATGCCCAGTTCCAGAAAAGTGGTGGATTAATCATAGTAGAAATAAGTTGAATTATCATACAAACTACTGATAGTGCTTAAGATCTTTATCTGATTAGGGCCTCACAATATTTAGAGAGTAAGGCAATAATAGAGACGTCACAAGTGCAATTGATATGGTGATTAATCACAGTCGGTATATGAATAAGTTGCTTGTGATCTATGATATTTATAAGAGTTATCAGTAATATCTTGACACCTTAATTGTTTGTTACCTCATAGACTAGAAACACAATATTGATCAGAATCCACGGCAGTGCTAGATCAACCGTGTTAATATCTTTAGAGAATCGGGAAATTATACGACCCGATGGAGTGGTTTCATAAAATCGTGTCGGTACACGCATCATATTACCCAAGAGGAACGAATGTAGGAATTCAGATGCACGCAGACCTCCAAGGGCCGGCAGTACAACATTTGTGTATGATAATATGCCTGCGGGATGACAATATAACTATATATTATACTAAAAAGCAGAGGTGCTTCGAAGGTTATCAAGTGCTCCTGGCTCCGATTCAAATAAAAGTATTTAACGTCAGTTAGTAATGCATTTTTGGGTTAGTTAAACATTTTGTGAGATTTTGTTAGATACACGTTTTTAGCAAAGGGAAAAGGAGAAGGAAACTTAAGGAATTTACCTCAAATGCACACCAGATACAAGTGTTTATGACCGCCATAAGACTTTGATCAACTGTATCAATATCTTTCGAGAATCGAGACATTATACGACCCACAGGTGTGGTATCAAAGAACCACAATGGCACATGCATTATACGGTTCAAGAGGAGCATGTGGAGCATAACGGCTGCTCGCAAGCCTCCAAGACGTATTATCAAATCCATGAGGTACGAAAAAATAGCTGCGAGTTTCAAAGTATTTATCGATTAAATGAAAGACTTGAAAGCTCTACGACAGTTTCAAGAAAACAAATTATGCACTTGGAATCATTTATAAGCAAACTAGGCATAGTTATAGAAACATTCTCTAAAAGAAGAACTACTTGCGTTGGATTAGATGGATGCAAAAATTAGTTAGTAAAATTTGGATTAGTCACAATATCAATGAAAGTTGAAAATTCAAATACTTTGGACTTTACAAGGAATGAGAGAATGGAAAAGTAAGGAAACCTTGGGGAATTACCGCCATTGCACACCAGATAGTATTATTTATAACCTCCACAAGAGTCTGATCGACCGTATCAATGTCTTTCGAGAATCTAGATATGATACGACCCACAGGTGTAGTATCGTAGAACCACATGGGCACATGCATCATTCTGCGCAGAAGGAACATGTGAAGCATTACGGCAGCTTGCAAGCATCCAAGACGTATCGCCAACTCCGTAAGGACAGAGAAGAGTCCTGAGATTTGCAAAGTATTTATCGATAAGAGTGGGACATTAACACAATGCGGAACCCTCCTTTCATATTTATATATATATAATATTCACTCTGAATCTTTTATAAGAGTACTTGACGAAGTTGCAGTATTATTCTCTAGACTAGCTAAATCTTCGTGCTTCGGATTAGATGGTTGCAATAAGTTGTTGCATAAATTTAGTTAAATTAGTTTTGTTAGTCACGATTTTAAGGTAAATTTGGGGAAGCTTCAACTACTCTCGTCTTTGGGAGGGAAGGAAAAGAGGAAAAAGGTTAAGGAAAAGGTGGGGAATTACCTCAAATGCACACCAGATACAATCGGCTAGGATCTCCACAAGAGTTTGATCAAGCGTGTCAACGTCTTTTGAGAATCTAGACATTATACGACCCACCGGTGTGGTATCAAAGAAACACATGGGCAAGCGCATCATACGACTCAAGAGGATCAAGTGGAGCATCTCGGCAGCTTTTAAGGCTCCAAGACGGATGAACAAATCCGAAAATAACGAAGTTATACCTGTGATTTGCAAGATCTTTATCAATTATATTTAGGACAATAACAATGCGAAACCCTTTGGGCTCTACAATTTCGTAAAAAGATACAGTAGACAATATATTCACTCAGAACCTTTATAAGTATATTTGGCAAAAACAGTCTACAGTCTAGCTGAAGAATCTACGTGTTTCGGATTAGATGAATGCAAAAAAAAAGCGGGTTAGTCACAATTGCGTTAGTCTGTTTTTATTTTTGTAGGTTAGTCACGATCTTAATGCAAGTTAAAGGAAACGTACCCGAAATGCTTGCGCATTAAATACACGCATTAAATCGGGTAATACCGAATCCAATTTGTAGACATCGTTAGACAGACGATCAAGTATTCGCCCCCGTGGCTGTATTTCGAAAAAGGACTGAGGTGCGCCCAAAACGTGACCCAATAATTGTTCAAAGATTTTCTTAGACCCATTCAATCCGGCAATGTAAACAATAAATACAGCTCCTATAAAGCTAATCACTGCAAGGTTTCAAGAGATATAAATTAGGGACTCGACACTTTCCTAGACAATTTATAAACATTTTAAGGTTAGAATCGATAACATACTTTGTTAGAATATTATTATTTATTGTTATATTAATTATAGTCTATTACAAGGATTAAAAGATATCGAATATCAAATTCCGTTGCTCTGAACTAAAGAATAAACTTTTCTAGTTTGGCAGGGATAGTAATGGTTATTAAAAGATCATAATAAAATCATGCAAATCATAGCACAAAAGTAACATTTCAGTCTTTCAATTTGTATGATAAAAAGTTATATACAAATAATATTTGAAATCGGAGGAAAAATGAAAATGAAAAATTCCTGTTTCAGGATACCCGATAAAAAATACTATATCTGAGATTTTCCACAGTTTCCAGATCATAATTTTGATGTTTGAAATTTTTCCACTCATAAGACTTATTTCCAAACCCTGCTTTTTGAGAAGTTTCAACCGAAAATCAAAAAACCAAATGGATCTAAGTTTTACCTGAAACGCTGTGGAAAGGCACATACGTATATTCAACGGCATGACGAGATCCAAGCAGTTGATATCGTTCGAACAGCGATCCAAAATTCGCCCCTTGGGCGTCGTATCGAAAAACTCAGATGGACAATGCATGATATTATTGAAGAGTTGTCGAAACAATTGAAATGAGGCGTTAAGAGTGGATGTAAAAAGTGTGATTGCGGCGCCATAATTGCACAGACCTACATAAGTAAGTAAAGAAATGTGTGAAAGTGAGAGCAGTAGAGAGAGAAAGAGAGGGAGAGACAGAGAGAAAGAGATTTTGTGTGTGGAGAAGAATGTGGTACATCTTAAATTTCTATATATCTATATATAGTAAAACATTGCAAAAACTTTTGAATGCAAGTACAAACCGTAACTCAATTTTGCTACAAAAACCAAGAAAAAAAAAGAAAAGAAAAGAAAGACGAACGAAAGAAATAAAGTGCAAATGGGAATACCATAAAAATAAAGGTCATAAATGAGTCCAGAGTGCCGGGCAATTCTTCGTCGATAACATCCATATCGCCGCTGAAATGATTCATTAAACGTCCCATTGGAGTTACGTCGAAGAAGCGACAAACTGAGCCGCGGATGATAATGCGCAGCAGATCGTTATGCAGTTTTTTGGCCGCATTGAGGCCGCCGCAGTAGACAATCACGACGCCAAAGTAGGCAAACACACCTGAGAATGGGAAACGAAACGGAACGGAATGGAATGGAACGCGGGCGCATTTATCGTTAGACATTTTCGATAATCAGGCGAATGTTCTCAAAAAATGGGGCGAATTTTCATCTAAATTTCATGGAAATGAAACCGAAACCGAAACCGCCCAACCAGGATCTCAATCTCTACTCGTTATATTAATCGATATTAATCGTCGTGAATAATCGAAACGTGTTTCGTTAGAGCTCTGAGAAGTGCGCATCTTCAGAGTGGGGATTTTCTTTTGTCAAATAAAATAAAAGCAAAGCATAAAAAAGGCATGAGGGAGACATGGGTATCTCAGGTTATAGTTGAGTTTAATACCTGACTCAAATCAAGTAAATACGTTTTCAAAATGATGCTGTAAATGAAAATGATGGTTAATCTATGTTTGTATGTATATCCAATATAGTAAGCTGTTTTAGGTTATGTTATAGCTTAGCAAGCATTACCCCAAGGTTAGAAGCGTTTTTCTTTTTGCTGTAAAGTGAGCGAGGTGCTGGGTTATTTTTTTTTGGGGGAGGTAGATATTTAATCTTGATCTTTACCGAAAAACATGTGGATAGAAATTGTGACACAATTTGTGGCATTACGTTGTCAATTGTGTCGATATCCTTCGAAAACCGACTGAGTATACGACCTAATGGCGTCGTATCGAACAATTCCATGGGCCATTTTAACACCATGCGTATCAGTTTGCTAAACACATCCAGGGAACAGTGTAGGCAACCCAGTGCCAATGTAAGGCCCGATATATAACGTGCCACAACTGAATCGAGTTTAAAGTTATTTGAGCTACTTACATATACTTGTATAAACTCCCCATGACAGTGTCTTATTGAAAAGTAAAGTAACAACATTCGTATGCTGTGCATGCAAGCACTACATCTAAAGGATATTACGAAAACTATGCCAACTATGGAAATAAGAGTTAGTTTTACATATTTACATAGAAACGAAATTAGTTGCACTTGTTCCAAGTTTACATGTGGTTGACTCAGTGGATTGTGTTTAATTTTGATAAATTCACTCCGAAAAGTAATACTGATAGTTGTATTAGATATAATATATAGCCAATTTGTTCAATGAATTGTTAAGACTTGAATGGATCGGTCCCGAATAGGGAAAGTTATACTGTTTTTAATGCTAATCTACTAATCTATACTATAATGCTTAGATTACCCAATGGGAAATTTAATTGAATTAATGTATTCCGGTTACGGTAAGGAATATTTATAGATACTTGTATAATTGTAATATTAACCTATGGGAAAAGTAGTAAGATTACCCAATGGGAAATGTTAGCAATAAATTGTTATTATAATATTTATAATTTTAGAAAACAACTTTGTAGATTAGGAAATTATCAAATTACTATCTTAATAATTTAATAAAGATAACCAATGAGAAACTTTATCAATCAAGTGGCTCTTATTTTCTTTTCCCCCATTTTAAGATTCTATGCAAAGGTGGCAGCACCATATCGACAAGTTGGCAGGACTGACTCAAGAGGTTGCCAGACTGACTACTCCTAAATATTTATCAAGATTTCAAAATCTGACCTGCCTAAAAAACTATATACTATTTAAAGTCTATTAACCTTTTCCATGTGCAAAGTTGCGTAATGAGTTTTCGTTTCAGTTAAGACATTGAATTAAGTTAACCAAATTTTGAACATTAATTACCGCAAATGTTGTACTGAGTAGCATGCGCCATAGCATGGGCAATGTATTATCTAGAACATCAACGTCTTTCGAGAAACGATTCACGACTCTGCCAAGGGGTGTGGTATCAAACATTTCCATGGGCCAGTGAAATACATGTTCAACCAGTTGCTCGTGAAGCTTCTTGGAACATAAAATGCAACCAAGAGCCAGAGTTAAAGTAGCAAATAAGTATGCTAACACTATAAATAGAATTAATGTTGTTCATAGAACATGGTCAGAAGGGTTGTAAATAATAAAAAAACAAAAAAAAACTTGCTCTACAGAAAAATTGCTGCACCTACAACCTGAAACAGCTGTAACTATAACTATACTTGTTCCTAATTTCCCCCGAGATTGAATGAGTAAAGAAATTAAGTAATTAATATTACCGCAAAAAGCTGCATGACTGCAACTCGCAGATTAAGTGGCAAAGTATTATCGACAGTATCGATATCCTTGGAGAAACGGTTTACAACACGACCAAGAGGTGTTATATCGAATAGTTCCATGGGCCAACGTAAGGTGTAATGTACAAGGGTATCATGCAGATATTTGGCGCTATAAATGCAGCCCAGGGAGAGGGCAAGTGTCGAAAGGTAACTGGTTGCAACTGCAGCCAATAACGAAGTTGCATAGAAATAAGAGATTTCAGTTAGTAAGCAATCAACCAAGCAAATTTCTAACCCCATTTCCGATTTCCAAATACCCAATCCAATGCATAGGCAACCGTTCTTAGTTGTAAAGCAAAAGCTAATGAAAATATCCAGATTAATGATGTGATAAAGAGTATGTTTGTGCTTTGTAATCTTAACGAGCACAACTCAAAGTCCATACCATGAATGCCTGACTTATAACGACTCGTAGATTGAATGGCAATACGTTATCGATCGTATCAATATCTTTGGCATATCGATTAACAATACGTCCCAGCGGTGTCGTATCAAACAGCTCCATCGGCCATCGCAAATTCGAGTGCAAGAGGGCTGTATGTATAGTTCGCGAACACTGTAGACCGCCCAATGAGACGAAGAGTGATGAGAAGAAACTCAACCCGACTTCGATTTTGTATAGTGTCATCGATATATATAAGTTTTTTTTTTTTGGGATAGGAAAAGCGGGGAACAATACACATAATCCAATTAATACTTTTTAAAATTTTGAGGAAATATAGTTTTTCACAAACAATAGGCATCAATTATTACAAATTTTGACAATATCATATATTAGACATGCTCTGAATTCCGAACGACTGTTAAGTATCGTTATGTACTTAAAAATCTAAACTGATTTTGGGTTATTTACCAATGTATTATTTCACAATTACATTCCCAACCATTTCATTCCACATGTTCCTTGGGAAATTGCCAAAGAATCGGGTTATCGAAAAGTGGAAAGCATGGAATCGGTAAGCTATCCGTCTTTATCTTTTTTAATTAATATTTCAAAGTAGTTTCCATTCAGATCATGCCTTAATTTGATTAATTTTTGTGCAGCTTTGACGAATTTGTGCATATTAGGATGTTTCTTTTTTAATATTCTGATTATGCTTATGTGTGCTTGTACCCTGTTGTTTGGGATCGTTAGGGTTGTTAGGTTTTGTTAGATCGTTTGTCAGAGCGATAAAAAAAAAACTGTTTTAGGTTTAAGGTGAGCAATATGTTCTGTCAGAGCCAGTCTTATAAGTATTCTTTGAGTGAATTAGCGGGCAAAACATAAAAAGCAAAACATAAAATATTACTAAATTATTAGTTAATTCCAATCATAAGAAAAACTTAAGATTATTTCAAGAAAACCATACAATGTGCCAGAAATAAAGATGCTTCGCTGTTTTAAACGATTTCATCTTCATTTGCGACACAAGAGTTAGAGCGGTAAGTAAACATAAAACAAAAAGCAGATACAACGGAAATGAAACGATAACGATAACAAAAATTCTACTTAAATGAGACAATCGAACATAAAGCGTAAAACAAAACTGTATCACAATGGACTTACCTTGACCGAAACCGAAGGCACCATAAACACCCAAGTACATATTTCGCAGTCCAGTATCATGCTCGACTTCTTTGTCATTGGACCATTGGGTGAGCCACAAATTGGAACCGATTTGGAATGCTTGGAACACAAAGTTGAGCACCAACGTGGCAACGGACAGAAAGATGCCAACACTCTTAATGTAATGTTTATAGACGGCAAAATCAACGCCACCAGTCTGGGATTTCTCAATTTCAATCAGTTTGCCCTCGAGCTCTTGTTTCTTCTTCAACGAGGCAGCCGAAGCCGCCGAATCATGTGAATCCTGGCGCTTGGTACGACGACGCAGACTTCCACGTCCCATCAAGCTGTCGGCTGAAGTTACAGAGCTGTGGAAAACAAATATATAAGTAAGAAATGATATCCAACAAAAAATAGAGTCAGGCATGCATTCTTCTGCAATACCAGATAAACAAATGAGTATCAACAATTTAAACTTACATGGAATCAGACAAACTCTCGGTGCGGGCAAGTTGAATGGCCTTCTCGAAGGGTGCTAGTAATTCGGGCTCAGCTGTAGATAATTGACGTTTGATTTGATTGATCTCCTCTTCCTCCTCTTCGCCTTCTTGCAAGTGTTGAATGAGGAAATCGGCAAAGGCTCCCTTGTTCTTCAGCAATTGACTGTACGTGCCATTCTCGCTGACTTGTCCCATTTTCAAAACATAAATATTATCCACCTGGGGCAGGAACGTAATGCCGTGTGTAACAAGGATGCGAGTTTTGCGTGCTAGCAATCCTTTCGGTCCGATCACTTCCTCGAAGATGTGTTTGCCTACATGTGCGTCGACGGCGCTCAAAGGATCATCCAGTAGATACAGATCCGCATCATTGTAGACAGCGCGTGCCAATGAAATGCGCTGCTTTTGGCCACCAGATAAATTGATGCCCTTCTCACCGATCTCAGTTAAATCGCCAGCGGAAAGTATTTCAATATCGGTACGCAAGGCGCAGGCATCGATCACACGATTATATCGCTTACGATCGTATGATTTACCAAACAAAATATTGTCTCTAACGGTGGCATTCTGTATCCATGCCTGTTGTGGAACATATGCCAATTTGCCCACCGTGTTGACACTGCCAGAAATCTTTTCCATTTCGCCGAGGAAGGCCTGTATCACTGAGGACTTACCAGAGCCAACGGTGCCCACAATGGCAACCAGATTATTCTTTGGCACTTCAATATTTATATTCTTGAGCGTCAATTCATCCTCGTCACCCCATGAAAAGTTGCCATTCTCAATGGTCATGGGATGTGCTATATATTTTGAAAAAGAATATATATTAGAATCTGTTTTTCTTTATAAAAATTATCACTTACGTTTGGAGGAATCATGTTGCACGTTGTTAGGGTCCAGCTCTTCACTGTTCAAGAATTTGTTTATACGTTGGACGGACACTTGCGTCTATTTAAAGAAGATATCGATTAGAAATATTCACAGTACAAATAATTTATCAACACACACGGAACTAGTTAGTATTATAGTTGTAGGAATGGGTTGGTGTGGGGAAAGTGTAGAAAAAGCTAATAGAAGAAGCTAATAGATATATAGATAATAGAAATAGATATATAGAAGAAGCTAAAAGATATTAAGAGACCCCACTGAAAATAGGCAACCAAATTCAAACTCGGCCTGCCGAAATTTAGGTACCCTTGCAGAACTACAAGTATTAGATGAATTATTTCTAAAAGTATGATCGATTTTAAGTTCTTTAGAGTATTTTACCTAAGCTCAAGCGGAAACGGATGGAATATATTTAAGACTTTCTATTTATAAACGGTTTCTCTCTTCAATTTTATATTTATAGAAATCTGCAGTTTCATTTTATAGAAAATTCATTAATACCCTCTGCAAGGGTATGAATGTGAATCAAAAATTGATTATGGCATCTATATACATAAAACTCTTTGTCCTGTCTCCAGACGTCTGGTGACTGATATGGTTTAGAATTGAATAGAAAAGTTTCCCAATGCCTTTAGCTATGGAATGCCCAACTAAATTGTCAAAACTGTTGTTGAGAGGGACATTTTAATGAAAAGAAAAGTGGGATGGTTAGTTTGGGAGTTGGAGTAAGTTAGGAATCTCGTGAAGGTAGGGTAGGTTACGTAGTTGTCTTTTGCTGCTGTTGCTATATTCAAATAATAAATAAATAATAATATTGTTGTACATAAATTACAATCACAATACGGCACAAAGTATTTTCTACAATTTCAACTTGAGCCACGATATATCATGACTTCATGCTGAAACTGTAGAATTGAAATTGTAATATATTAACTTACTTGCACCAGGTTGGTGATCAGCATGGGCAACATTGTTAACGGAAAGCGAAGAATGTTGAATAATGATAATGAGACAAAGGTTTTTTTCGCATCAAGCACATTATTTTCATCGATTAAAACATAAGTGGCAAATGTGACTAATGATACCTAGAAAAATACATAATTTGCTTGGGGTTAATTTATGTTTTTTGTGTTGTTTAAACTGAAAATCCATAGCCAATAAATGGATGCCCATAGCCGAAGTAAATATCGTGTGTGGTAATATCGTATCTGCATCCATTTCTTCCTCTTTACCTCGGCTATGTCAACCGTGAGCATAGGAATAATTGTGAGCGGCATTTTTAAGATGTCGAACAGTGCGAGACTGACAAAGACCTTCGAGACGCTCAGCTGATTCGCCTCGCTGGACAATATGTATGTGGCAAATGTCACCAGTGATACCTTTTTTATTTTTGTTATTCATTGTTTTTTTTTAAACAATTTTAATTTTTTGTTTTTTTTATGGGGCAAGATAATAGACACATAATCCACGATTAAACCAAGTCCAAAAACGGCAAGTGCTGCAAAGAGAATTCAAAGTTTCGCCCGATTGGCTGGCAATTCTTACCAAAAATGGGGCACAGGACCAGAGGAAGGATGTACTGGCGTTCAAATAGGCTGTGGATCGTAGGGTGGCGATTTCCTTATCACGAATATCCAAGACTTGCTTTTCAAAGCTAGGCTCCCAGGCGTAAAGCTTGAGTACCTGTAAAAGAATTTGAAATATGTAAAAGTAATTTAAATAAAAACTAAAAATACAAATGTATCCTCTACTAGGATACTCTAACGAGTCCTAATTTCAAATGCCCGCTAACCTTAATTCCACTCAAAACTTCATTCATAAGCTTGACACGCTGATCCTTGTACTTCATTTGGGCGATCTGATAGTTCTTAATGCGACTGGCAATAAATCCGTTCAATGGAATCATAATGATCATCACAGCGAGACCGGCTAAAACGGAGGGACCCAATTGCTGCCACAGGAAATACAGAGCCAGTGCAATTTGCAATGGTGCAGACCACAACATGTTCAGATAAGTGGTCAGATCCATAAAGCGTTGAGCATCGACAGCCATTAAATTGACAATTTCACCCACTGTGGACTCCTTGCGTGCTGCATTTGAAATGCGCAACGCCTTGCGATAAATGCAATTGATTAAGGCCGTTCTGATGCGCAGGCCCACAATGAACATGCGATGGAAATATTGAGCCAGGATGAAGGTCTGTGCACTAGCCAACACAAACAGTGCAACCGAATACAGTATACCCTTCCATTCCGGTTGAGGTGCTTTCTCATAGTCCTCCACAAAGCCAATAATTAGGCTGAGCACTTGGGGTTGAGCGAAGGTCAGAATATCAGTGATGAGTTTGAAAAATGAACCAAACAGAAAGATTCCTCCAAAGGATCTGTAGATAGCCGGCATAATGCTGGCCATACCCTTCTTGCGTCCATTTCCCTGGGGATTTTCGAAGGAGACTTTTCCATTGGCAAACTGCGCTTTAGGCTCTGCGGTCTGCCCGGCTGATTTGTAGTTCTTACGAACATTTCGATTCCAATGATAGGCGAACGTGGGCATGACTTCCTTGCAGCTATCCTGCGGTCTCAAATCCCAGAGATCATCCTCCTCAAGTGGATTACGATAGCCCTTTAGTGCCATGCTATCGAACCAACGATACGTGATCCGAGAGAGGAAACTGGCAGATAGCTCGGGAATCTCATTGGGTCCACGCTTGTACTTGGTTTGTCTGGGCATGGCATCGGAGAAGCAATTCAGGAACAACATCATGCACGTAAAGGCAAAGAAAATGAAGAAGCTGACAAACTGATACTCATCCCAGGAGAAATCGTGTGTTTCCACCTGATTAGAGTTGAGTATTTCGTTGCGGTCATGATTGAGACGAGCCTCGGTGCGACAGCGTGGTATTGAGAACACTGTCAGTAGGAACCAGAACATAAATTGACAACCCGATGTCTGCACTCCAAACTTTCGGTTAAGCGGTATAAATATCAATAACAACAGCTAAATTGGAAAAAAAATAAAAGATAAAGTTAATTTGTAAAATAAAATAAAGTAATTATTTTGACAAAGACGGAAGCACACACAAATCTTATTTAAAAATAAATAAATTATTTAAAAAAAGTTTCATTAAAGTGTGTGCATTATTTTTTCTTGTCAAAACAATTTTTCGACCAAGTGTATGAGTAGAACTTACAAATGTGGCTAGCTTTATAATCGGCCCCCAGACATCAAGGGCATTCAAAGGCAGTCCAGAGTCGCCGCCTTTCTTGACCAATGCCATGATCAGATCCAGCGTAGTAATTACCACAAGTCCGAGATTAAATAGCAATTTACAAATGCTAGTTCTGCTCCAGGGTATGTTCTTATCCAAGCTAGCCTTTAGGTAATAAAAATCAAACAACACAAATACCCAATAGAAGGCACAGGGTGTCCAAACTAATGCTGTTTGCTCAAAGCATGGTGTAAAATCTGGATCCGTTGTCCACCACGTCTCATTGGCATCCTAGAAAAATATGTTTAGGTTATGCATAAACTTTTGCTATATAACGGCATTTAATGCCCTTTAATTACCCAAAATGGATTCCCAGATCCACAGAATCGGTCCATGGCTGAACCGACATCTTCTGCCATGGTTAAGCTGTCTCTTTAGATTTTTGTGTTAGCTCCTCCTCTGTGTGGAATTCTGCAATTATATCGACTCTGTGTGAAACATAAAAAAAAATTATACTATGCAAAAACAGCTGGTCGGTTTCTCAAAAATAGAAGAAGAAGCAGCAATAATAAAAGCCGATATCGATAATTGCGGCAAACAACCAGCGACACTTTACAGCACTACACAATCGCTATATTGTTATTGAGCCAGAGGTGTTCATTTTAGTTCAATTGAAGTGAATTGTTAAATTTTATAATAATTCACATAATGTAGTTCTTATATTAAATATTATTATAAATTAAAAATAGATAGTATGTGTAACATAAAATATATTGCCTCATGTGCTTATTAATGCATCAACCAAAAACAATGCATTCAAATAATCGATGGAGAAGGGGACTGAACTAGTGAACTATAATCAGGGATTCAGTTTGTTCGCTCACTTTGCTGAATCGTTCAATCGAACTTAGTCCAAACGGAACGATACAACTTGGATTTATCGATAATCAACATTACTTCTAATTTTACATTTGCCTTGCAAACACAAATTTTTTCTTGTCAAAAAAGAAGTAGAAAATATTGTAATTAATTGTAAGCAAGCTATTTTTATCTTTTAATAAACTACAACAAAACGACGCAAACATGTCGCGTCGCGCAAATTTCATTGATGGCAATGACAATTTCCGCGAACAAAATCTACGTTTTGTACGGGTAAGCAAAACACTAATTGCGAAGTAATTAGTCAATATTAATATTTTGTTTTTTGTTTAGAACGAGATGGAGGATAATTTTAATCAGTTCTTTAGCGGTAGTGGCAACGGTGACGAACCCGGTCCAGCTTCCCGTGCTGGCGGCATCCCGGGTAATAGAGCCCCACCACGCGACTCTATAGTTGTGCAACCCACGCCGGGTAAGTGTTGTTAACGTTGATGGTTGATTCTCGGCTCCCTTTCAGTCAAATCACAGTGTCATGGCAAAGAAGGTAGCCCTGATTTAATCAAACACTTGTTAACACGTCAGAAACCATAATCGGTGACACTCGGGTTCCACTAGAAAATCTTATCTTGAGGTTTTATTTACCATTAAAAACGTTTACCCTTGCTGAGTGTAGAAATTTGTCACCAAGTATAAAACGCACTAAAGGAGAAATGGCAGATCTTTAAAGTAAATGAATATAGCTCACTTGGAGACTGTCATACCTCAAAAACTCGATTTTTGAGCTAATGCTACAGACATATTGAATATACATACGTATGCTAATTAAAATTGTCTAATCTGCATTTTCATATCTGGTTTACTCTTCAGTTGAGAAAGAATTCTTTAACTTTTTAACTTGAGATTCTTCAGCAAATTTCGCAGTATGTGTGTTTAGAATAGTTCTGATTACTACATCATAGAGTTGCTAAAGCCGCGATCGCTCGAAATTGAATGTATTGAAGTCTCCGCAAGGGTATAAAATCTTCGGTTTGCCGAAGATGACATTTCTTTCCAGTTTGTAATTCAGTTTACATCAAAGTGTACTTTACACATTTACAAATGTGTGAATTTTTTATATTGTTAAAACAATTACTTGACTAACTGCATCTAATTATAGCATTCATTTGTCATAAATTCAAATAAAAAAGCTAATCTTAGGGTTTACCCCTAAAAGCTACGTTTATTTTAAAATAATAAAGTTTTTTGAAGGGGACTCTTCCAAATGTAAATCTTCATATTTTGTAGAATTATAATTTATCTAATTATGGCATTTTTGTGGAACCAGTTTGTAGATACCCAATACTTGAACTTCGAATGCCATTTTATTGATATACGATTGAAACAAACAAAACTTGTTTGCTTGCTGTACGTGTTTTAGTGTTAAATTTAGATAAAACAAGAAACTAAGTTGAGTTAATTGTTAGCAGACCGCTGTACGAATACTCTAACCAATTTTATATCAGTAATATTGCTATGACAACGAAAATAAGCAGCCACTTGAATGTTGAAAACTAATAATGACATATGAGTTAATATATTGAATTAATCAGATACGATTTAATCAATTTTACAATTGTTGATTGCATTTAAGTGACGTGTCTGTGTGTGCCAAACCATATGACAAAGTAATTATACTCAATGCAAGGTCAACGTAAACAAAACGAGTATTTTACTTATTTTATTGATTGTTCAGAGAACACATATATGTAATTAGCGTCAAACCTGTTCCGGCGACTATTTGTTATGTAATATTCAGAGAACCCCATTTTCTGGCCGCGCAATGCCAAAAAAAAAATGCGCCAAAAATTAAATTGAAAGTTTCAGAGTGTACGGGAACTTTTGCTACTAGAAAGTGTCAAGTCATCGTGATGCTGCAAAGAGCTCTTTTCTGTAAGGGGCCTTCCGGGAAATCTTTGGCATTCCGATAAAAAAGTTCAGTAGCCTTCTGAAAAATGGTTTACATTTACAACTCAGCGATATGAACTTTATATGATCGTCAAAGTCATAAACTGTTTACACAAACAATACACTTTGTATGTATGCATATGCCCAACAATTATATATGGTACCGCCTCTGACAGTATCTCCGAAACTTGCCATTATTATCTATCACTTGAGAATCATTTCTGTCACTTATGAAATTTGTAATTTTATATTTACACGAAACGAGTTCACGTATTTGCTTATCCTTACTTCAGGATCGCGACAGTTTTTCTTGTTTTCATTATTTGATTATCTTTCAAGTTTTCCGAGACGTGCGGAGGATCACGTTCTTATCGAAATACAATCACAGTATATTAATATACATACACATACGTTTGTATATTTTACTTACTCTAACTGTATCATTTCTATTACTGTTGTTTTAGTTTTGAATTGCACTTTATATTTTTATAGTGCTTATCGCTCTTGTTTATAATATCTCTATGTGCATGTGTGTGCGAGAGTGTAAGCGTGAGTGTGTGTGTGTATAGGCAACATAATAACTTTCGTGGCCTTCTTGAGAAGCTATCAGTTTGGCTTGAATACTACAATGACGTCATCGTGTGTGTAAAGACTTGCTTAAAATCTTTGTCAAATAGAATTATTTTTGAACAATTTTATGCATTTAATTCAGTTAATGGCTTTGTGCCATACAAATAAATTTACTTTATCAATTAATAACCGCACTGAGCATGACGAAACAAAAAATGTGTAATCAGTTGCCGTTCAATTTAATAGATATTTAAAGCATTTTTTGAAATGATTCATGGAAAATCGTTAAACAATTTCTATGCTGAACCCTTTTAGAACAATCTACATGTGAACAATATACATATGTACGTCTGTGTTTGGGGTATTTCACAATGTGTGTCAAATAACTTTCGTCCGCACTTGTTACGCTTGCGGGAGGCCGTAGAGCAACAACAATAAAATGCCACTTATAATTACCTCTGCGATTGAAACAACGTATAACGTATAAAAAAGTAATGATGGCAACGCGCCTCGTGTGCTTTCGACCGGCTCACAGAACTAACTGAATGCCAAACGCACGTCACAGCGCAACTTATTTGTTTGAAAAGAACCTCTCCTTAGTGTTCACCAACACTAATGCACAATTCCCTATTGTATTTAATCAAGAGGTGGCAAACTTTATTACGAACGAGAGAGCGGCAAAGCAAAAATGTGATAGCACGAGAGAGCGACTGCATAACACTGCGAGAGAGAGAGAGAGAGTTTGCAGATGCTCTCTGCCATCGTTTGATCAATGAAAACTTGTGCAGCATTAAGCCAGACTCAGCCGTTAATGCAAGACTCAAAGCTGGTCACACTGTTCAAAGGGTTGAGCGCGCCCAATGGTGTAATTAATAAATTGAAAGTATGAGAGCGAACGCTCTCTTGTTACAAGAATGTGAAAACAAAACAAATGAGAGCTTCCTCGTGCTCAATTGCAAAGTCATTGTCCATCGGCAATTTAGGCGTGCGCCAAGAGATAGCGGCAACTGTTGCCATATTTGGCCCCCTAAAGAGAGCGAGATAACATAAAGTGGCAGAGAGCGTGCTTTGCTAATAAAAACAACTGTTGATATTGTGAAATTAATAAATGTATATCTATTATACGTACATACAAGCCGATCAATGTATTGTAATTGCCAACGTTGCGCCATTCTGAAACTAACAGTTAATTTGAATGACATTTTTACTCAGAATTTAAATAAAATAATGTGTCAAAAATCACATTTGCAGATCACACTTTTGCTATCGCTGCAAGACAGTGGAGTATTGTTGTTTACAAAGACCTTAAATCTAATATAAACATATTCTCAAGTTGAACAAAGCAAACAATAACAAAATAAACTAATAACACACGCACACACATGTACTTGAAAAGCTCTTTACACTCTTTATTTTCGGAAAGAGCCAAGTTCAATGTTTGTGTGTGTTAATTTTTAATAAGTGTCTCAATTTTCTTTACATGTACATATCTCTCTCAAATAACAAACAGACACCGATGCCGATATGCAGGTGAGAAGAAATCTTGACCTCACTGATCGACGTCAGTTTATGCGCCACCTGGGTGTCACTCGCAAACAAGCTCAACTAATGGCAGCTGCCTCCATGGATGTGCCCGGCTTCAATATGCGAGAAATTCAACGTAAAAGATTCCGCATGAGTGTCGAGTTTGGCGACAGTCGTCAGGCCGAGGTGAATGCCAAGATTGTTCGAGAAATTAACTCCCTTATCGAGGCCCACGAACAGAGGTGCAAGGATCGACCACGTACTCCGCCGCCACCTTGTGACATTGATTGGAATGCTAGTGGCAAGTCCTCGACGAATCCAAGACACATTTCACGGCAGCGAGAGGCCAGCCCTGAGAATTATGGATTAGTTCGTAGAAGCGATGATAACGTCCATGGCACTCGGCAGCAGAACTCGAAGAGAAACGATGACTTTCGTCAAGTTAAAAGGAACGATAAGGTTCGTCTAGTTGGACGTAACGATAACTTTCGTGGAGTTGACTGTAACGATAACGTGCGTGGGCAGCAGCGTCTAAATATTGATCGAAACGAAAACTTTCGTGGAGGTGAACGAAGCGATTACCTGCGTCGAAGTGATCGAAACGATAAGTTTCGTGAAGTTGAAGGAAATGTTAACTTTCGTGGAGAGGAACGAAATGTTAACTTTCGTAGAGAGGAACGAAGTGATAACATTCGTAGAGATGAACGAAATGTTAACTTTCGTGGAGAGGAACGAAATGTTAACTTCCGTGGAGAGGAACAAAATGTTAACTTTCGTGGAGATGAACGAAATGTTAACGTTCGTTGTGAGGAACAAAATGTTAATTTTCGCGGGCAACATCGTCAGAATATAGATCGAAACGAAGAAATTCGTAGAAGTGAAAGAAATGATAATTCTCGAGGGGAGCAAAGACATAATATTGAACGACATGATAGTTTTCGTGGGGAACAGCGAAGGAATATTGATCGAAGTAATAATACTCGTCAAAGTGAACGCGACATCGAACGAAATGATAACTTTCGTCAAGTTGATCGGGACACCGAGCGAAATGATAACTTTCGTCATGCTGAACGTGAATTCGACAGAAATGATAACGTTCGTCAAGTTGAACGAAATATTTACGCTCGTCAAGTTGAACGAAACTTTGAACGGAATGACAAATTTCCGGGAAATGAACCGAATTTTGAACGAAACGATAACTTTCGCGGACCGCAACGTCAGAGTATTGAAAGGAATGACAACTTTCGAAGAGTTGAACAGAACTTTCAGCGACAGGACAATTTTCATGGGGGACAGAATAATGAACAAATTAACTTTCTTGGGGATGAACGCAATTTTGAACGATACGAAAGATTTGATGGACAGCACGAAAATGACAATTTCCGTGAAACAGAACACTTTGATAATAACAATTTACGATTTGTGGATGATCGCCGCAATCCAAATATTGGAGATTTTGGCTTCGATCAACGAAACGTTGACGGTGATCAATTCAGAGACGACGACAGATTTGGCACTACAAACCGGGAGACAAACTTTGGGTTAGTTCGCCGCCAACCAAGTCCAGAAAACCGTTCTATAAATAATTTGCGGGGAAATGTCGAAACAAGATTCGATAGAAATTTTGAAAATCCACACATTAACGACAATGATCGTAATATTGGTGATTTTAGATCAATTCCAATGCATTTGCAGGATAATATTTATCGTGGAAGTAGTCGCGAAAACACACGTGACGATTTCCGTCAAGCTAATGACATGAACGATCGCAATTCCATTCGTAATAGTCGTTTCGATGATAACTTTCGGGAACAGCACTCAAACTTTGATCCCCGAGACTCAAACATGGATGCTATTAATGAACGTTTCTATAATGATGCTGGAGATGATGAAGATTCTTTCCGACGCTCCGAATTCCCTGATAGATTTGGTTCCGGACCGGATTTTGATGATCGTTTTCATGAGAAACAAGGACATGATTTTGGACTGCCCTTAGAGCAGGGCAACTTTAATAGAAGCCGACAGTGCTCTGATTTTAATGCTTTCTTGGACAGTGAAGGTTGCTTGGCAGTAAATCGTCCTAGCTTTGATAATGATATTCGTGACAGATCATTTGGAAACCATTGTGATTCTATTGATTTCCAGTCTGGCCAAATTACAATGAATAACGATGGAAATCAAATAAACTGGAATGACGATCGTCGAGGTTATGGCTTTCCTGATGATAACAGAAACATAAATCCATCTAGAGAGCAAATTCAAAATCGACCCTCAAGAAATCAACTTAATAGAAATCTACAAGGACCAATAAATCAAACCAGAAGTAAATCAAATTCCCTGGGTAGACCACCTCAGACTAATAGTAGAGGACCTGCAGTTCAAGTAAGCAGAAGGAACTCACAACAGCCTCCAAATCGAAAGTTTAATACGGCACCAAAGAAACCAACAATTGCTACATCAACAATCGTTAAGAATGTGGCCAAAAAACCAGCTATTGATCAGCCCTTAATCCCGGAAGCTGTAAATGCCCAGCCGAGAAAGTCACAGACTGTTGTTCCATCGGGAAAACTTCCAAATAAAAACCGAACTTTACTGCCAAATCCTGCGGCAGTCGCCAGAGCAATTGGTAAACTACATTTCATAATCAAAGTCTTCAAAACACTTTAACAAATTGATACCACTTTATTGTGGCTTAAAAGTAATTTGATATTAAAATCGAAACCCGATTGAAAATCTAATGCGATTCAAATTGTTAAGTGGCTTGTTAAGACAATTTCAATAATGGAATTATAAATAAACTAGGGTCAATCTTTTTTACAGGCCAAAAACGTGCTCCGGAATCCGTCAATTCGGTAGAGCTAACAAAGAAACGAAAGATACACTTGTATAAGCGAGGATTTCTGGTTGGGGGATTTAAATTACCCTATGTAAACAAAAATTTAAAGAAATTACCTCAACCGGAGGATAAGTCCTATGCAGTTACATTCTTTGAACAAAAGCCCATTTATAATACATCCATGTTGGCACAGGATAATGATGGAGCTGAAATTATAATTGATACAGACGATGATAGCGACGATAATACAGATGATGAGGCTGGTCGACCTAATAATATGCAACCGATAATGTTGGGTAAAATGAAGCGCGCAGCAATACGAAAGCGTATCAATAAAACCTGGAAAAAAATCTATCGGTGGAATAACTATAAGTGCTGGCATACCTGGTGGACGGCTTTCAAATGGTGTGAAGTAGAAATGAACAAGAAACTGGAGAAATTTGGATCCCTAAATATTAAGAACAAGTTTTTACCGTCTTATCCAAAGAAAACCACACAGCAGGTTATAAACATTGTAATGAAATCGGCACATTTTGCATTGGAAAAGAATACGCCAAGTCATTTTCGAAACTCAAAAGCACTCTATCTAATTATGAATGAAACATTCTTGGAGAATCTTACGTATCCAGCTATAGAGCAACTGCAAGATATGATTCGAGGCATTCCCAATCATTTGTGGGTGTATAAGATGCGCAGCATGGTTTACCTTTGGGCAGAATACTTTAAAGTAGCCTCACCCACCAAAGGAAGTCCACGTGACTTTTCGGCTATTGAGGCTAAATGGAAAAGTCCAGTATTTCACTGGCTGTGCAAACAGTCATTCGATGAGTTAAAGGTAAGGAAATATCATATAGAGTAATATTTTTTATAAAGTTCATTACAATTTTATCCTTATTTGCAGGCTATCAGCGCCGTAGAATGGCCGGAACACAACGAAGTATTTCCGTGCCTGGAATCACGCCCAATCTACGATTCCTAAAAACCACATAAATTGATTCAATTTTGTTAAACTCTAGTATATCATACTTTTGTATTCTTACAATTAAACTGAACATAATTTTTCTTGCGTTTTCGTAAATCTATTCCCAGTATAAGATTATTATTTTTTAAATTTGTATTTAGACTTTTGTATAATATAAAAAAACTATGAAGAACCTTTAATTATTTTTCTGAATTTATAAGCTTAAATGAAAATGAATAAACATTCATCAAAATTGATGGATTAATTGTACATTAAATTGACTTAAAATTCATTTACCTATGTATTCCTTGTAACATAACTGTATTATAGTAATATGTAAAAAAAATATAAAAATCATATTTCTTATGTAATCTTTACATTCATATTTTTGCTACCAATTCATTCACAGGCTTTTGTGTAAAGACCTTTAAGGTCAACAGTAATGAAAAGTTTTTCATTAACGTTTGTGAAGCACCGGAAGTACCTGCACCACCAACAGAGATTTCCGATGAGGAACTGATTGCCATATTGGAATCACCCACACCAGGCTCTTTTCGTGTGCCAATGAGCATCTCTGAGATGAGGAACACCAAGGATCGTTCCGATAACTCGGTGGAAGTTTGCGATATTGCAATCAATCCAAACTTTTTGGCCAAAATCAAAAAGTCGCAGCTGTTCAATAATTTCTTTTTACAAATTGTGGCCGAGGCGCTGAGCGAAAAATACAATATACAAATAACAATGCACAAGACGATTATTTTGAGCAATCGTAAATTTATTGGAACCCTTGTCGCGCATCGTGTGCGCAATGATGATGTCAAGCGAGTCGAAAAGTCCGGCGATCCCAACCAGCAACTGGGTCAGATTTCTACTCAAGAAAAGCTGGTGCAGGAAATTGATGAAGAGCATGCCAGTAATATTAGAAATACCTGGATGAAGAACAGAGAACCGATCTATAAGTTACGTGCCCGAATTCGCGACGAGGCCGTTGATGAAATTTATGCCGAACTCTACTTACCCAACTGCGTAAGTACATAACATTTATAACCTGTTGCCAAAAATGACTATATGTTTTTATTTATAATCCATTTACAGGTATCATCGCATGAATTCAGCTTGGATATAGGGGAAGATCGGATCTTAATCGAATCCTTGAAACATGGCATCGTTTTTGACAAATTTGTTAGCTATCGTTTGAATCAAGAGCGGGCTCAAGCTCTTTTTGATAAAACAAGCAAGGTAGGAAGTTTACAAATTGCAATTATCAATAAAATTACTAATTTATATATGTTTTCTTTATTTTTCAGATGCTCCAAGTTCGCATTCCTGTTCTTAGTGCTTAATTTACATAGTACAATCGATGTCAAACTTTACATCAACTTGTTAATATGCTTCATTAAAAAAATAGGGCAAATGTTTTCAAAACAACTAAAATTATAGTTTTTTTAACTTTCACTTATTATCGCTTTTTTTAATAAACCTTTGATCGATAAATGTTTCCAATATTAGCTTTTTATCCGTTGTAATCATATCCTGCCAGTTTGACGAATTAGTAACTTCGTGGATATTAGATTGAATAAATTTAATTGTGTTAGATTTAAGGTCCTGCACGTTATATAGATCGGCTGATTTTAGCACCATGGGTGCAGTTTCTACGGATAGATTGTAATTCAAGGAATTGGAACATATCACCTTCAGTCTGTCAAGTTCATACTTGTCAGCTGCCGCCATCAGATCCACAGTCATTTCTTTCAAGTTTGGTGCTTCCCCGGTGTATATGAATCGTAGCATTTCCATGACGACATCGAAAGAAAAATCGCTGATAGTAACACAATTCTCAGAATTTTCTTTTGTTGGGTGCTTGAACATGGCCGCAAATACTTTGCTGCGTGCTACAAGGATAATACAAAGTTACCATCTTACTTTTTTTGCGTGTAAATACTTCTACCTGATAGTATGTTTTTATGAGCTGATATCTTCTGGTCGTCATTTGTGACGATTGTCACATCCGCCAACTCTTTCGTTTCAAGTAAAGTACCAAGATCTTCAGCTAATTTACAATTAGGAGCTTTGATTAAGGTGCCGTTTTGTCCATATTTTTTCACACAGGTTTTTACAAAAGCGATCTCGCAGCTTATTATTAATTTGTCATCAACCAAAATTTTATTCTTTTCTTCTTGAAATTTCTGATAGTCAATCAGTGTTTTTGTCAAAGAATCACCTAATGCGAAATTGATCGATTCCTGATATTTTGAATGTCCTTGCAACGAAATGCGAGCCGTAAAGTTGGTTATATTCGAGAGGTTAAGCAACCGAACATTCAAACTTCCAAAATCAGAACTCAAATAGCTTTTCTTCCAGTCTGAGAGCCTTAGCCCCAAGCAAAATTGCGGATCGCTAGTGTCACTTGAAAACTTTGGTGAAGTTATCTCTTTAGGCGTACCTAACTTCATCAACACACTAAAGTTTTCAACAGTCCAAGTGTGGCTAATGTTTTCCATTTCGACCGAAGTGTTACTCCAAGATATGTTTGAACTCATTTTCTTAATTTTGTCTTCCGAATAACTTTTAACTTTTAAAATAATGTGCTTCACAATAATAGAGTTGTAGCGCAATCTAACTAAGCTCGATTGAACTGTTCATCAAAGTGAACGAACGAACTGGGTCCCGATTACAGTAGTTCAGTCTCGTTATCGTTCAGTCGTTCTATCTAGTCCCGTTACAGTTCATTTGTTTAATTGAGTCCGATTCTTGATAACAAATAAGATTAGGATAGGGAAATATAGTTGGTTTATTTTCTGTCAGCCTCGTCTGCAGTAAAATACACTATGTACTTCTACACGTATTTATTATGTATTTGCATTTTAACCGGCCGCCATTGTCTTGCATCCCTAGTAATGTTATCGTTTAAATTCTTTGTGAACCTTTTCATACCCTTGTGGAGCTAGCAGAAATTAATGATATTTTTACGCAAATAAAATTAAAAATAAAATAAAAATTAAAAAAATAAGATTTATAGATGCCTTCATAAAGAAGTTTAATTAAAATAGAATTTTTTTTCTCAAAAAAAATTATTTGAGAATTGATTAGAGCGAACAGCTCATGCATGGAGAACTGGTTCGGTTCACGAACCCACGCTACTGTATTGTCGTTTTCCAGCCCTCGGTTTGATGAGTGTGTGTCTATCAACTGAGAAAATAAAATTATTTAGAACGGCAACGAGAGCAGCTAGCACGAAAAAAATTAAGAAAATCGAAAATCGCTGTTTATTTTTTACGTAATATTAACTAGTTAGACAGAGGGAATAGCTAGTCCGCCGTCATGAATTTTGGAAATAACGCATACGGCATTGGACAGCGACGAACCGTCAATAATGCGACGTCTTTTGCGCCAATTCGCAGTGGTGGCGGCGGTGGCATCGGAATCGGCAATGATGACAACTTTCGTGGCACGCAGTCAATGAACTATGGACGTTCGGATAACTTTAGCAACATCAACAGCAGCAGCTACGGTAACATCAACAACAACAACATTAACAATGGTCAACGCTTTACGGGAATTGATAGCAAATTCAGCAGCATGCAATCGAATAATTATGGTCGTAACTCGGATAATTCGGGCTTCTCCAACAACCAACAACGTTTTAACAACACCAACAATAATCGTGGGGTCGATAGTTTAAGTGTTCCACCTAGTAAAAGTAACTTTAACGATAACTTTCGTGGACAACAGCAGTCGAGTTTCATGGGACGCTCTACGGATCAGCAGCGTTTCAATATGAGCGACAACAATAACCGAGCGATTAACAATCCCGATTATTCTGCTGGCCATCGCGGCATTGACAACTTTCGTGGACCATCAACAGCTCCACTACAACAGCAACAACAACAAACTCAGTTATCAAATAATCTAGGCCTGGCACGTTCGGTTAGCGATCTTGGCTATAATGACAGCAATCAGCGTTTTTACAATAATGATCGAATCGATACATTCCGGCGTGCTGATAACTTTAGCGATAATTTCCGTGGCCAGGAATCGAATAACTCATTAGGACGCACTGGCTCCAATTTCAAATTCAACAATGAACGCAGTGGATCTGAATCATTTGGACGCTCAAATAATTTGTCCAACTCTGGCTATAATAACATTAACAACACTAATAATCGCAGCTTCGATGACAACTTCCGTGGCCAGCAATCAAACAATTTTGACAACAACAAGAACAATCAACAATATTTCAATAACAACAAATATAATCGCAATGATGACGGCTTTAATGCACCGAATTTTCGTGGCCAGCAAAACGATGGGCCCGCTGGTCAAGCTCTGGCGGCGATTAATGATACCGTCAATGCTTTAATGACCAACCAGTCCAACTGGCAAGTTGGCAACAACAACTTTGGGCAGGGAAATTTCAATCAGGGAGGCAATAGAAACAACATTGGGAAACGCAACTTTAACAATGCTGGACCAAATGCAAATCCCAACATGGCTCAAGCCGGCAATTGGGGCAATAGGCCACAACCGCTGCCTAATCAAGGCAACAGGCCACAACAGCTGCCTAATCAAGGCAATAGGCCACAACAGCTGCCTAATAAAGGCAACAGGCCACAACAGCTGCCTAATCAAGGCAAGGTTTTTAAGCCACCAAACAATCGGCCACAAGCTCCCGTACAGTCTCGTAAACCTACTCCAGCTGCATCCCCGAAATTCCAGGGCAACAGAAACCCAAATCAGCCTAAACAGAATGCATCCAACAATGTCACCAATGTTAGTCCAAGAACCAAGCCAGAGCAGGCCAACAAAAGGAATATCAATATTAACAATAGTAAGCAACAGGCACCGAACCAAACTGTTGCCAAGAACGTCAATGGGGGCCAAAAGCCGCAGCCAAAAGCTGCAGTGCATCCCAAAACCAACGTTGCCGCCCAAAATACTCAGACAAAGCCGAACGTTAATCCGAATCCGGAGATTAAGAAGGAAACACCCAATGCTAATCCTAAAGGTAAGCTAAATAGTTACATTTTGTTTTTTATAACTGACAATTTTAATTATTGTAACTTCTTAAATATTTAAATTTTAAAATCTTGAATTTTTACTGTTAATCAGACTATTTTATTATTTTTTAGTATTGTTATTATTGTAATTTTTGCTCTATTAATCTACATAACGTATTTGATAATAATTCTTAATGAAATATTTCAACCTAATCATTTGTTTTCTTTACAGTGGGTCAAAAGCGTGCAGCTGCAGTTGCTCCACCCACAAAAGCGGACATTAAGCGACGCAAGCTGGCATTGAAGCGAGGATTTTTGCTTGGCGGCTTCAAGCTTCCCTATATCAATAGTAATAAGGTGGCATTGCCACAGCCGGAGGATAAGTCCTATGCGGTCATGTTTTTCGAGCAGGCACTCATTTATAGTACAAGCGGTGAGGAGTTGGATGATGAAACTGCTGCTACAATTGAGGATAATGATGCCGAAAATAAGAATGCTGGACGTACGCTGGTGAAACGTATTCGGAAACGCTTGCACTTCGAATGGACACAAATAGAGGAGACCAAGAAATATAAATCCTGGCAGACCTGGTGGACGGATTACAAGTGGTGTGAAAAGGCCATACAGGAACAACTTGATACATTTGGTAGCGTCAGTCTAAGGGATTGCTTTATACCGGATCTACCTCGTCTAACCACCGAACAGGTGGTTGATGTCATCGTGAAGCAGGCACAGTTTGGCTTGGAGAAGAATTCTGACAACTATTTCAACAACATGAAATCTATTCTTACATTAATGAATGTAACATTTTTGGAGAACCTCAAAATGCCGAACAGCGAGAAGGTTCAGGATATGATACGTGCTGTTCCCAATGATTTTTGGTCATACAAGATGCGTAGTATGGTCTATTTGTGGGCTCAGTATCTGAAAATCTCCAAGACCGCGTCGCCAGCAACAGAAACGGGCGTTAAGGAACTGCAAGCCATTGCCAGAGATTGGAAGAATCCTTTATTCCATTGGATTGCAAAGCAGGCCTTTGAAGAGTTAAAGGTGAGCTTAAAACATATGTAGATCTATAAAGTTGATTCGTTAAATAGTATTTTAACAAGTTTGTTATTGTAATGAGATATTTTTAATTTCTTGAATATTTGTATATTTATAGGCAATTAGCGAAGTGGAGTGGCCGGAGCATAAGCAACAGTACGAGGAGTTGCAATCATCAGAACCTACATCTTAAATAATTTATTTGCTTGTATGCATTTTTATAGAATATTAACAACTTAAGAATGTAGAATGATAATAAAACTGAATGCATACATATGTTGGTTTGTGGTTTAATTCTGGGTTATAAGGAAGAGGAGCAACAGGTGCACCTAATAGGGATATATTTTTTCCGAACAATCAAATTGAAACCACAGAGTTAATTTAAAATGCAGCTTTTTAGCAATTTTATTGCTCATATAATGCAGAAATCATAATTAACATTTGTTGTTTTTCTGATAAGAATTAAATTTCAATTACAATTTGATCGAATTTTATTCCCGTCTTTATTACGTAATCATCTCTTGTGTAGGGAGCCCCCTCGGAATAAACTTTAGGCACCCAATTGCTTGTAGAGGATGGGCACATAATCATCGTACTCCGCCTGGTATAAATTGCCAGCAACGGGATCACCCAAATTATATTTTTCAGCGAACTTGGCAATCTTGAATCCTCCGCGTCCATCGCCGCTATTGTTGGGCAAGCGTTTCTCATCAAAGTTCAGCTTGCACTTCTGCTCGTAGACCAGGAATACGTAACGATGGAGACCAGTCTCTGGTGGGGGTCCAGAGCCCACATAGGCCGATAGAACCTCGCCCTTGGTAACATCATTGCCGGGAATGTTGCCAACCAGCCAGTGGTGCCATTCACGGAATTTGGGATCCTTGCGACTGGGAGCATCGGGATCGGTCATGCAAAGCGTGTACAGTTTCGAACTATCAGCTTCCCATTTCACACAAGGTTCATCCTTCACCTGGGTGGGGGTCAAAATGTTGCCCCCCTTCACAGAGACGTCTCCACCGTATTCCACAGAGACTGTTCCCTTGGGTGCCTTTGCGATTACATCGGGCACAACACAATGTTCTTCCATGCTGCAGACAATTGACTTACTTGACAGTCGACGAAGTGAAATATTTATTGGAAGAGTCCACAACAAAATGGCGTAATTTTTACTAGCAATCGTTGTTGCCGTTCTAATGGCGGCCGGCTTTTGCAAATTGACAGTTGTCAGTGAGGTAGCCCTTATTATGTGATTAAATTGCGAGCTCACTGGGCGTTTTAACACACTGCGTGTAAATCCCAAACGCACAATATTCATTTTTATGCCAAAGCCTTAAAAATCACAAGTGAAAACAACTGTAAATCTGTTTATTTATGCTTTTGTTTAAATTTTCCGTCTATTATTTCAATTTTGGCAGCCCTGCCATTCACAGGAGACCGTGATTACCTCTTATCGCTATCGCTGCAAGACAGAGTTGTGTTTAAAATTTGAACTTAAAGCCGCACAAGAAATTTTTTGAGCAAAATATTTGAGTAAACTTTCAAAGGTGACAACAATTTATGAAAAATTACGATTCAATTATCAATTGTAAATTATTCCAGGACCTAGACATCCATATTATATTTTTTCTATGTGAAAAATATTCGATCTTTTATAGGAGGACCAAAAAACAACGGCGCAACAAATTGGCAAGGATTATTTTTTATATTAAACACAATTATATACAATTTTCAAAAAGTCTTTAAAAACAAATCTTTATGATTTTCGCTTTTACAATACACTTATAATACTAGGGCTTAATTTAAAGAATGTATGATTAACAAAATGAAGGAACAATAAATGGGATATGATGATTGTGTAAGGGACATACGTTTTTGGATTGCGTTTAAAAATATTGTTCGTTTGTTGAACGGGACTCAAGTTTGCGCCATGGGAAACAACTAAACTTGATATCGCTGTTTACGTCATGCCTTACGGAAGACATCGCTTGAGCCGTATGAAAATCGACGCTCCTTTAAATTACTACTGACCAGAACCTCCTCATCAAATTGGGAAATACGTTGCATTTTGGGACGCATTAAGCCACGGACATCACTCAACGTTATGTCAATGTCCTTGAAGGCATTGAGCATAAAGACGGCCGTGATTACAGTCAAAAAGCCACAAACATCTCCAAGGATATTCTCGAACTTCATATGGTTTAACTCCTTCAGTAATATGGCAGAGGCAGTGATCACAAGAGTCGTAAACATCACATAATAAACGGGCGTCACAATACTCGTATTGAAAATATCAAGGGCTTTGTTCAAATAATTCATTTGTATGGCAATGAAAGTGACAGTGATCACAATAAGGAACCATGGCATCCATGTGCCAAACACATTCGATCCATTGGCAATTGTACTCCTTATGGCCAGGCCAAGTGCTTTGCAGGACATCACCGTCAAGGAGCCGATACCAGAGCATAAAAATATGTAGACACAAACATTGGTGTGTCCATGACGCGGTGCCACGAAGCATGCAACAAACGCACTTGATCCAAAGATACACGTGACATAGAGTATAAAAACTGGATCCTGCAACATTTCAAATAGTACTTGCAGATCCTCAATCTCCTTTTCCTTCGGTGAGTGTATAACAATAATTGTGGATCCTATGATGCATAGAAAGCAGCCAATTTTTCCCAAGAGATTAAGTTTCTCATTCAAAAATTTTGAAGCCATTACCGCGGAGATGATGACACTCAAGGCGCCCAGAGGAGTTACAAGGGAAGCTGGTGCAAAAGCGTAGGCGGCAAAATTGGCAGCCTCGCCCAATCCCACTGCAAAGTATTTATAAAAAAAGGGTATGAGTCACTCTATTCAAATTTATGGTAATTCACATAAGTCTACAATTTATGCATTTTGTTAAAACAATTACTTGACTTACTGTATTGTAAGTTACTCACTTGTTAATAGGCCCGCCCACCAGATCCATTCCCGTAAATAACCAAATCCTCCAGCTGCCGCTCGTACCTCTCCATGCCTGCTCAGTCGCAGAAGAGCCTTCTTCTTGATGATAAAGCTGGAGCCGATGAAGAAACATGATGATACAGCTAAGCCAACTCCAATATAAAAGTCGGTGTTTGAATAGGGCTCCATTAACGAGGTTGCGTCACTTGTGGCAGACACTGGGGAGGCACTGTTGGCATCTTGCCCCGTCTGCAGTAATGAGGCTTCACTATTCATTATGTTGTTGGTAACCGCAACTCTAGAAGAGAATGATAAACACACACATTCATATAAATAGTACGAAAACAAATACAATCGCACATCATTCTAATCAGCTGAAAGTCGTTGTCTGCATGACTCACAACACAAAGTCATACAATGTTTTCTACTATCTTACGCAGCCACTCACATATTTGAATGCTTAGTATATTTAGGTATGATCTTATGATCTTACGTTGAGACAATCTTTGTACACTTGTTTATAATACTTACTTATAACTTTTGCACCGTGCAAAAGTGCTCCCAACTTTGTTTGCTTTTCGCCCTTCGCTGTTTTGTTTTGTGACTTCGATTACGATAGCCAGTAGTAGGGCTGCAAAAACATCGAGGCTAAAATCGATATGGTCGATGCTTCGAAAATTTTGCAATTATCGAAGTTAATTTTTCATGATCGATAAATCGTTGAATGGTGGGAAACTGCCTAAAAAAAATTATAATCCCTTAAAATTGAAATGTCTTCTCTTTGGTTGAAATGCAAGTTTTTGAAATAAAGAATTTGGTTAGATTGGGTCTGAATAGATTTTTATTTGGAATTCTTTTATCTGACTTTTCCCTATAAAGCTAAAAAAAAAACAAACATTTATTAAAATTATCACCTGTATTTAATCTAATTTCTAATTAAATTGGTTACTTAATTTTATTTACATTTTCTAGCTCTAATAGCGAGGGCTGCAGCACTGTAAGCAAAGTGCTGCCCATTTGAATATTTTGTTATTAAGTTAACCTCAGAATGGCGGTTAGAAATATAAAGGATACATTTTTTCCTATCGGCAATTATTCTAAAAATTTCAGTCTACTTATTTATTCTAAAGCTTGAGGTTTTTTTGATAAAATCTTAAGGATAAAGACGATAAAAAGGTAAATTGCAGAGATAATAAGAAAGTAACTGCCAAACACAATATACTGATCTTTTGGCGGTAGACCAAAGCCCGTGTCTTAAAAGAAAAGAAAAATGTTTTTGAAATTCTTCAACAATAAATGAATATCAAAGCTTACCTGTAACGAAAATAAGCGTAAGAATGCTTTGAAAGAGGAGGGACACCAGCGTATTGATGCCAAAAACTAAGCCAAAACTGTCGTCCACCAAATTCTCAGCCACAATGGCAGCAGCAATGGTAACGATGAAATAAAAAACGGTGCAGAAAATTACATAGTTAATGTAAGAAATCCATACATTATTACAGAACGTTGCCATGAGTAGAAGTCCGCCCAAAATAATGCCACAAATGGAGTTGATCAGCATATAAAAGTTGCGATGCGTATTGCTGTTCAAGAGGCCGGCAATAATGGCCCCAACGGCGCCCAAAAGCGTTGCAGCGGCTTCGACGCCTCCATTATAGTTGCTTCAATTAGAATAGATAAACAGAGTAATTAAATTTTTGTTTATATGTCATCAAAACTACTTTTTCTGATGCCTTTACTTTTCTCTTATCTCGTACTTATAATTTTTAAAAAATTGTTCAAAACATTTGAAATTTTCAAAATGTTGAAAAAGATCTCATTATCACAAAAGTAGTTTTAAAGTAAAAGTAACATATAATTTGGCATTTACCTAGTGTTATTGGGTGCTTGTTCCTTCCACAGGAATTGCATATAGGCGATGACAAGTCCTTGACCACAAATGGCAAGTGACCACCAGATGCTCCACATGAGCACAACGGGATTGGTGTAGGAGGACACCAGATGATACCACAGCAATTGACCGGCATTTTTTAACGAAAACTTGGGTTTTTCCTCCGATGCCGTAATTTGTGGAAGTTCCTTGTTTGACTTTACAGAATAGAAGTAGAAACTCATTGGAACACTTGGCAGTAGCAGGGATATGGGCAAGGATATGATCTGTGTGGCGAGGGATATAAAGTGTAGCTCTCGGAAGCTCATAGCGTCGGAGGAGACGAGCACCTGGGCGAGAACACCACCCAAGAATTTGCCGGATAAAATTGCAGCACGTGTATGACCGGTAACAACTTGGTAATGCTCTCTGTCGACCTTGGCATAGATATATGTATAATAGGCCACTTCGGCGGCCATAAATGTGCCATAGAAGATCTGGGCAATCTGTAGATTAAGCAAGGATCGTGTCCACAGCAGAAACGTAAACAAAATGATGCCCGTAATCGATGACAACACAATAATTGCCTTGTATCGCAATAAATCCGTCACTAGGAATATTATCACTAGTTGTGCCAGAACGGCATATGTGCCAAAGGGATATACCTCCTGGTATACTTGCTCCGATGTTATGTTTCGCCAATCTCCAGCCAGATATTCGGTCACATACGACTCCGAGGGTCGCATCTCGCGAAAAAAACCGAACATGCACAAAAGCAACGATATCTTTAGCCAGTTTTCCATCTTCGGAAAACTAGAATTTCGTTGATCTTAACGAAATTTGTCTATAACTAAAATCGACGCACGTTGAATGTTTTATTTTTGTGTCGTAACCGCAACGAATGCCAGACAACAACTGTGAAACGTCTCGCCGATCCAATCCAATCAAACAGAGAGCACATATGGTGAGTGACACGACGCACCTCTCTCGAATCGGAATCGGAATCCGAATTCGCATCCCAAACCTGAAGCAACTTGTTGCTTTCTCTCGTAAATTGCAAACCCAAGCAATAAACGTCTCTTCTTATAAAAAACAAAATAAATACAATTCAGATAAATACATATGCATAGCATAGCAAAGAGAAAATATCTGAATACCGACGAAGATCTATTACCCTTGCAACTTAAATATATTGAAATTTTTTTTAATATTATTGCTTGTAAGGGTAAACTATTTTGTTTAAAATTAATCTTTGTTATGGAGCATATAAATTTTATCCTTTTTTCAAAATATTTTTGTATTAATTTATATTTTTTTAGTTTCTACTCATGTTATCCCCATAACAAGTTTGTATCAACATAGTTTTAAACTAAGAATAATTGATGTGATCAAGAACATATATAATTTATGACATCTAACACTACTTTTTAAATGTGCTATACACTTTGTGACAACATTATAATACCCTCTGCAAGAGTATTGCACAAAAAATCACTATACCCTGTAAAATAATCAAAATTAATGTAAAAGTTGTTTCGATACGATCTCTTGCCGAGTATGTCATTTAAGCTAAAACTATATTTAAACTGATCAAACATAGAATATAAGTGGCTTTATTAAATATTATATATTTAATCTATATATAAAATATTTTAGGAAATTTTGTTAACTGATTTTCTGCCTTTTAATGAATACCTTAGCACAACTGATTGACAGCTTAGCTATTATATATTTTCTTAACTCTACAACATTCCTAGGGTATATGGTAGGCAACAATCCATATTATAGTCATTTATTTGTTTTTATATAGCACAGTAATTTAAGAAAATCAATGTGACACTCTTTGATTGGATTGCTCAATTGTGTTGGAGCATATCGGCAACTTGAAGTGATATGCAACGTCGGGCAATTCCGGGAGGATTTATTGAGGTAGATAATGAGAGTTTTGCTAACTGATTATTATTAGTTTTGTAATTACGTTTATATATGCCGGTAGATTATATATGTACAGCCATATCTTGTTGATTATCTGCTGATTCCTAGCGTAACATATAAAGATTACAGATATACTATGCATGATTTACTGTTCTGAAACTAATTGATAACTTTGCAAGTTCAATGACAAATTTAATTATTCTTGATTTGGATGCGATGATGGGAGATCAGCAAGATAAATAAACAAATTTGAATATAGTAGTATTAGTTACGCAATTTGACTATTTCGGACCTAGTCCATAAATTCCTGGGTCACTTTAATTAATTCTAAAGTGTCAGAGATGACTTTAAAGAAAGATATGCTAGAGTAATTAAGAAACAACCGATATGAATATTGTACAAATGGTTCATACCTTTATTGACTACTTTTTGATATAATCCTGATAAAGTCGGAGTAACTCGGGACTTGTGCGAGGTTGAACTGTATTCAGTGCAGTCTCAAAGTGTTGCCATCTAACACTTTCAGCCTCAAAGCTCTGCTCCAACGCACTCAATGCTGCCTCATGGCAAACAGCTTGAATCTCTGCTCCGGAATATCCCTCGGAAAGCTTCACCAACTTATCTACATCGACATCTTCCGCCAACGGCATGGAACGTAGTTTAATTTTTAAAATCTCATAACGTGCCTCCTCCTCAGGTAATCCCACGTAGCAGACGCGATCAATGCGGCCAGGACGTAGTAGAGCCTTATCGATCATATCTGGACGATTAGTAGCTGCCACAATAGTCACATTGTGCAATGTCTCCACACCGTCCAATTCAGTAAGCAGTTGGGTGAGCACACGTTCCTTGACCGAGGAACCACTTGAGGAACCCTCGGACCGTTCACCGCCAATGGCATCAATTTCATCAAAGAAAACAATCGCTGGAGCCACTTGACGTGCTTTCCGGAATACTTCGCGAACTGCACGCTCCGATTCACCCACCCACATGGAGAACAACTCAGGTCCCTTGATGGACAAGAAGTTCAGTTTACTCTCCGTGGCCAAAGCCTTGGCAATCATTGTTTTGGAGCAGCCAGGTGGTCCAAACATGAGCACTCCACGTGGTGGCTTTATGCCCAAACGCTGGAACTTATCGGCATGCAACAAAGGCCACTCGATGGCCTGTTGAAGGGTTAATCGTAGAGCTGCCTGTCCGCCAATATCTGACCAGAGAACGTTGGGATTTTCGATGAGTACTTCTCGCATAGCTGAAGGTTTAACATGCGTGAGAGCTGCCTGCAGATCCCTCAACTCCAAGGAGCGTGTTTCATCCTTGAGTGTTGTCAACGTGGCAGCGTAGACCAAATTGGCCAAATCAGCACCCACATAACCATGCGTTATGCTGGCAATTTCCTCAATCTCCGAATCCTTGAGCTTATGCTGCACTGGCTGTAGTAGGCATTTGAGAATCTCCCTTCGTGAATGGGGCGTGGGAACACCCAACTCCAATTCACAGTCCAAACGACCTGCACGTCGTATGCTTGGATGCACTGCATCAATTTGTGAGCTGGTTGCTAGAAGAAATGTGCGGCGTGCCTCGGAACGACTAGAGCTACTGAGTTGATCGAGCAGCGAGAGAAATGCCAGCGATACACGCTTTACAAGGTCACTGTTGTCCTGTTTGGGACACAACGTGTGCACATCCTCTAGAAACATCAACGTTGGATGCGGATAATGTGCATAGGCACGTTCAAAATATGCGCCCAACTTTTGCTCAGTCTCTCCTAGAAATTTGCTGAAAATTTCGCCGCTGTTTATGTGGATTATTTGGACATTCTTGTCGCGTTCCTGGGCAGCTGCACACATGGCCTCACACACCATGGACTTGCCACAACCACTGGCACCGTAGAGCAGTAAACCACGTGATACTTTAACGCCTGCAGGAAATAATGAATATAATTTTTAAAAATAATAATTATATATGAAATTGCTAATCAAAACATTACAAAAACAAAGAATACAATTTAGAGATATCAAAATATGAATAGGAAAATAGGAACTTTACAGAATTTATAATAAACTTCGGCCGACTTTTTCTATTTAAAAACTAAATTACAATTTTTATTTCATTGTGCAATCTCTTTTCAGTAGTAAGAATATTGCAGATATTCCTTATTACTGTCTACTCTTGCCTTACAATTATTTGTCAACATACTTATAGGGAATCTCTATTCCTTGCTTACCTGCGGGCAAGGATCTGTAGCCCAGTGCATAGTCCATGCTCTCCTCTACCAATTGTATTTGCTTATCCAATCCACCAATTTTGACTTTAGTTATGCGGTACTCCAACTCTGGTGGCTGCTCTTTTGCCTGATCGTCCTCTTTGCGGATCAGCTCAACTCGTGTAGCACTTGTTATCTGCACAAACTGCTGTGATTTATCCAGGCTGAGACGTGCCAGGTCATCCTCTACGGAACTCTCCTCGACACCCTGCCAGCTCTCCAAGCAAAATGTAAGCGGTTTGTTGAAGAAATTCAAATGCAATTCGCTGCCTTGGCAGTGAATTTGATTGACAATCTCATTCTTTAGCACACCAGCCACATCTTTAAGTTGTGATTGCTCCAGTCTGGATTCGCTTTCGTTAAGTTGCCTTAAACTTATGCTAGCAGCTGCAGAAAGTTTGTTAGTGTCCAGTGCCGAAATGCGCAGAGATTTGCCACGCAGCAATGTCCAATTCTGTTTATAGTCTGCAAAATATGCATGTAAGCTTGGGTATATAGAAAATATAAGAAACCAACCTGCAGCTGTAACAAAGATCGTGGTTAAAAACTGCTCCGATACGGGCCAAACAATGCGTACCAAAGGTGCCTGTATTTCTGCAGATTTTACTGCTGGTCTAATCACCACTTGCTGGCCAATATGGTGTTCTGCCAACTGTATGGCACCTTCAGATACAAATATCAACATGTTGGCATATTTGGGTGAGAGATCCTTCAATGATTCCACCTCAAAACTTCTTTGAAGCACGCTTCCTGTGTAGAGCACGCCATTGCGTACATATTCCGCATTCACTTCCGTTACTTCGTCATCATTGGTAATGGGACAAACGCGCTCGTGTGTATCTCGGGTTTTGGATGTTATGTGCACACCACAAGTTTCACAATGGTACCAAGTTGCTTGGTTCTTTTTGTTGCTCGATTTTGGCGGCATGTCGGCAATCGAAGCACGTTTTGTTTACCTTTTGCTTTACCAGTCAGCTGATCTATTCCACGTGCATTGTGAATGACAAAATCGAACGAAAGTTCTGTGAATTTATCGATAGTCCATTTAATAAAAAATAAACGGTGGTAATTAAACAAATTAGGCAGTTATAGTTCAAATAAGCTTATAAAAATACTATACAAAATAAAATTATATTTGACTATACATGTAGAAACCAAATATTCTGAAAAATATACTTTTCGATATACCGCATAAAAATCAATATAATATCGTCTACACTTGATCATCGGGCTTTGTGTAGACTCTACATATCGATACCGATCGCTAATCTGTATTTCCCATATTTTGTGAAGCACATTTTTAAAAGTTATTTAAAAACAAAAAAATGCTCAAAACTAACTCTTGGAGCACTACATCGTACGAAATTGAAGAGATAAACCACTCATGGACAATTGAAAACTTTTCTTTGCTATTTGATTTTAAATTAGTTGATCGTGTTTCTTCACCAACGTTTCCAAAAGACAGAAGTGATATTCAATTTTTTCTTAACCTTCATTTGCATAATGATTGTCTAAAAGTTACACTGGGTAGTTTCTCGTATTTAAAGGATAGGTGCAGCGCATCAATTTGGGTAAAAGGACATGACGAAACTTGCATATCTGAATGTTTCATATTACCTAATTCTATATATGAAGAGTTGTTAAGCGTTGATTTATTTAACAAAGATCGAAAAAAATGGTTGATAAATGATAAACTAATAATATTATGTTCTATCTACTTGACAAAAAGTCAATGTGATGAAATCAGTACCATAAACCATTTTGTCACTTGTACACTAAAGAAAGATTTTGGTGCTTTACTTGACACAAAGGAGTTGGCCGATGTGACGATCATCACAGGCGACGACAAGATACCAGTTCATAAGATCATTTTATCAGGTAAGAAGTAATCTTATACCCAAATGGATGTTTTATGAAATCTTTGTATTATCTTTGCAGCACGGAGCAATGTATTTGCGGCCATGTTCAAGCACTCAATGAAGGAAAACTCAGAGAATTGTGTAACTATTAGTGATTTCTCTTTCGATGTCGTCATGGAAGTGCTTCGATACATATACACCGGGGAAGCACCAAACTTGAAAAAAATGACTGTGGATCTGATGGCGGCAGCTGACAAATATGAGCTTGACGGACTGAAGGCGATGTGTTCCAAGTCCATGGGTGACAATCTGTCCGTAGAAACTGCACCCATAGTGCTAAAGGCAGCCGATCTGTACAACTTGGAGGATCTTAAATCTGTGGCAATTCAATTTATTAAAATAAATCTTGATAAAGTAGCCGAGACATCAAACTGGAAAGATATAATTACAACTGATAGAGAGCTAATTTTGGAGTTATTTTTCAAACAAAAGTTTCTTGAATTCAAACTAAATGATGATAATTCATCCAGTGACGCAGAATAGGTTAACACTGGTAACATATTAGATTAAATAGAATATCACTTAAAGTATGGTATAGTACATGTGTGCATGTGGTACAGCTATACATACATATAAAAATCTACTATGAATGTTTAAGTTATTTTAAGAATTTGTGAATGAGTTTCGTTAATGAACCGAACACGGAAATATTTTATAATTTGTAAGAGATGTACCATGAAGTTGCAGTCACGAAAGAAGAGGAACTTTAATGATTTATTTTGAAAAACATTGCCCTATTGTAATAATTAAAACATAAAAAAACACTTATCAGTTGGTTTAAAGTTTGACATCCAATTTACTAAGTGAATTACACGCTAAGAACAGAAATGCGTGCTTGGAGTATCTAAAAATAAAATAAAATTATAATTTTTAAAACTACTTATCAACGAATTGCAATTTTGAAATGATTCTGGGTTTACTTGAGAAATATTAAAAAATCGTCATAACGACCTGTGTCAAAGATTTGTTAAGTAGGAATCTGTAAGGCTGTAAATATTGTAATATGTGTGTTTGATATTATATGTGACTGCTTGTTGGCTTATTCACAAAAGCATTACGAACATATAAATATTTACACATTGTTCTCATATTGCATACAATGTTCATATGCATAACATAAACATCTAACGAGCATCTTCATGACTCCACTCCTTTCATGAATGTTTGTCAACTCAGCTTGTTTGGAGGGGGCGAGATCGCTCGCTTGTATATAGATATGTACAATGTACAAACATAGTTTGAAAGTATTGTGTATTCGCTGAAAAAGTGAAACCAAACTTATAAAAAGTTGAGCCCTATTATCCGACAAAAGATTGCATTTAAACGAAGGAGTGAGCTGACCTAAGCATTTTAATATCTTCTTAGTCATCTAGTCCAATTGAGGAATTTTTCAACCACATTGGTTACAACCCTTTCCCGTTAAATTGTCTTGTGCTGATAATAATTTGTATACATGATTTTTATTTGTACATTAGCAGGTAAAGTAGCTCATTGCAAGAGTAAATCGGTTTCGGAAGCATTAGCCGACATCAGGTCTCGTTCGAGACTTGTGGTGGCATTTGCCTGATTTAGAAATAGATCAAAGTCGTATCCATCATTTTGTGCGGATATTGAATCCTTTTGATTGCTAATTGTTTGTGGATTCGAAAGCAAGTCCACATCTTGCAGTCCGAGTTCCTTGAGCAGCATTTCGTTTTCATTGGTATTGGATTCGGGTGAAGGATGAGCAACTGTATCTTTGAGTTCCACGTTAATTATGGGCGCAGGCTGCTCGACGGCATCGATGCCATAAACAACTTTATTTTGGCGTACATTGGAATTAGCAATAGCCTGAATTTCATCATCATCCAGCTCTTGTGGCTTTAGCGTACTTGATTTATATTGAAAATCGGTTTCCTTAAAGTCCACCTCAATGGGAAAAAGCGGCGGGAGGGAGTCTAAACGTTCAACCAAACTTCTATGGAGCTCGGCCAGACTTTCAAGCAGACTGCGCAGTTGTTTATTCAAATCCATGGCATGTTTGCACTCCAATAGCTCCATTTTCTCGAGCACATCGGTGCGCAGTTTGGCAAATTTGGTGCGTGCATCCTGGCGACAACGAAGGATCAACCTATACTCATAGTTGCCTGTTTCCACGCGATAAAGTGGCTCCTGCAATGCCGCAAAGCCATGTTCCTCGTCATCCATTTCTTTAACCTTCAGACAATATGAGAGATATGTGAACTTGGCATCCGCATACCGCCTTACAGTCAACTTTGTGTCTGGAATGGCTTTGTTCAGGTAAGTGCCGAGATCAGCTAAAACTGGTTTTATTTGTTTAATTATAGCGAGTCCATCTTTTTCCAGCGAACGATGGAACTCTCCAAAGGTACGAAATGCCTCCGAGGCACGTTGTTGTGGTTCATGTGCTGAGATTTGTGTAAAGCAATCACCAAAAGATTTATAAGTCTGCAACAGATCGTAGTAGGCCTTGAGCATGCGACGGGCGTGTTCTACCAATCCTTTATACATCAACTCAGTGCCCTCCAGTTCCTCCAGTCGTTTGACCAACGAATCATTGCATAGTATGGCCCTCGACAGACCCAACGTATCCGCCGTGTTGCTCGACAAATTGTCCACAATGCGATGCTTTAGTTTCTTTAATATAATGTCTAGTGTTTTTCCCTGCTCTGGATCTGCATGGAGCTTATTATAATGTATGGTGACCTCATCTGTGGCTGTCTGTATCATCTTGGCCACCTCCACCTTCGTCTTGCCCTTCACACTTGCCGAATTGACAGCCAACAGCTCGTCTCCAGACTGCAAGGAGCCCTCACGTGCAGCGGGCGTGCCATCAAATACCTGGAAAATACACATAAATGAGTTATAATTATGTTATAGTAAATGTATAAATACTAGTTAATATTTAACCAGCCGAGCTAAACATTATTACATATACATTGTATTAATCAAATCATTAATTTACTTTTTATTAGAAGAATAAGTTTTCAGATTGAAAAGTTAAGCTCATATTTTTCAAATTAAGCTAATAACAATAAGTATAATTTCTAACTAAGACTAACTACAGGGTACATCGCAAACTACTAATTCAAGTAGTCAGTTTTTAATCTGCTTTTAGTTGAACATCAAAATTTTATTGGGAAATATATAGTTTTCCAAAAAACATTTTATTTCGGAAATACACCCAAAAAAGCTATGACTGCCCTCCAGTGGACTATGGGATACAAAAGGATCAACATGAAGCCGCAGAAGGAATGGAATAAATCAAAAGCCATATCGGGCTGGGATCAGTTGGGCAAAAGACTTGGATCCATAATGCTGGAGAACAACTCCAATGAGATGCTGCTGCGGCAACAGGCCGGTCTGGATCGGAACAAACATGTGTGCAAACGCCGAAAGGTTGCTGAGCCCGCAGTCTATAAGTTCCAAAAGGAATATGAACGGAATAGAAAGAAAACACAACGACAAATTGCAAAGGCGCAACGACAACTACGCGAATTTCATAGCCTTCCCGTGCCCAATTTTAACTATCTGCATAAGCGTTGGGAGCATCGCAATCGGACTCGTCAATTGGTATCACAGCATAAGGTGACCACAGCACAGACTCCCTTGACTCTCGTCAAATCCATGGAGGCCAGAAAGAAACGTGAAGCTCAAATGCTACGTCTGGAGCAAAAGCAATTGAAGCAGCAGAAACGACGTCCCAAATTATGTTCCAAGTCCTTCGACTCGTGGCGTAAGCCACCATTTGTACCTCGTATCGAGTCTAGCTTCATCAAGGTGCAACCGTTTCAACTGGTGGCCGAGGAGCGTGGTAAGCGTCGCAAGCAATATGATGAACGAACCCAACACGAGCAGCATCTACGTTGGAGGCAACAGGCCGCGGAATGGGCTCAACGCTGGCATGAGGAATACATACAACTACGTAATCAGACCAATTTCAAAGCACGTCCTAATCCTTGCAAGCGCATCAAGGCACAATATTAAATAGTACCAAAAGAAATACATTTCCTCATAGCAAATAATGTACAAAATTCTATTATTTATCGAGAATGTCATTCAATAACTTCTTACCTGTACTATGTAGAGGCAGGGACACATTGGCGCTCCTCCGCCAATGCTAATGCCAATTAAATTGCTCTGATCCTTTGTGATGACAACTGCATTGGTGGTCACAGTCATGCCCCTGTTTATAGCATACAGAAAATCAATCAAAGATTAGCTTTAGTTTTACATAAGATATAAACTGTCTAGACCTAAGTTTGAGCTCGATATTATGCAAGAAGCGTGCTATACTCACATCCATGGGTGCAATTTTCTAAATAGGCGTCTTATTAGTTCTAGCAATGCCATAAAGCTATTAGAAACTTACTGAGAATTCCCAATTAAAGCTAAGGCATCTCGATTTGTTTGAATCTGTTATCTATTTTGTAATTTTAGCTAGGGTTTTATAATAAAGAAAGATATCGATTTCCTGGCTTAGGAAAATGCTGGTCAACCTTTTCCACATTAAGCTAATAAAAGGTAATACAATTTTATATTTTGAGCTGACTACACAAAATAAATATTTCTTACTAATCTATGGACTTTTCTAGCTGAGAAAGAAAACTAGCTAATAGCTTACATTAATTAATATTACTTTATACTATCCATTAAAAGCACCATATTCTCTAGCTACACTGAAAGTTTAATAACAATCAGACAATAAATGTTTAAGATTTTCAGTAATCCATTTTTCAAATTGTGTATAGAGGAACATGGGTTTTTGGGTGAGTTTCTCAGTGAAACTAGACTCAGGATATAAATGGTAAGACGTTCCAAGTATTTTCTTTTAAATAGATTTGAACATATAACGATTGATGACAATATTTAAATAAATTTGGTGATTACAACACAAACGTAACAAATGGTGTAACTCATGTTAAATGGTTTTGAATTATCGCTAAAACCTACTAAATCCGTTGATCTATATAATGTCTATGTTTACATAAATATTAGTTCTTAGTCTCTGTCTATGTTGGTAGCTTTTGAGACACTACAATTACAAAGATTACACTTAAGTATTTCGAACTAATTTAGTCAGGAAAAGTGACTTACAACCGATCTAACTCATATTTCTGTTTATTGAGCTGTCCAAATTTTTCAGTCGCCAGTTCGAGATTAGTGCAAAGAACTGCAGTTTCCATATCTGTCTGCCAGTTGCCGTGTGAGGAATGCGACGATGCAGTGACATCCGTAATGCTTTTTGGACTTTTAAGAATCATATAAAAATGTTGCTAACTGTCAAAATCTCTTTCCCATTATAGAATTGGTGAAATATGAATCAAGATGACGTATTTGCTCTATTCTAAATACGCCACCTTGCAGTAATTACACCATGCTCCTCTTCTCCACAGATACTTACGCCTCAAATTCGGCATTGCAATCCTCATTTAATTGGATGAGCACTGGAGATGCTTCACATGGCCTGACACTAACAAAATTTGTGTTTTGTTATTTAAAATTAGCAAATGTTAATTGCGCCAAAATACAAAGTAATCATGTACAATATGTTGACCCCAATAATTATTGATTTATAACAACCTGCTTGGCAGAAGCTTTCCTTCGCATTTAGCCCCATTTGAGTTAAGTAAAATTAAAAATATACACTTTTACGCTTGGTTTGCTTTATATTCTACTCACATTTTATCCTCGTAGAAGAAATCATCATCGTCTGTCAACATTTTAACAGTTTTTTATTTGTATTTTAAACTCTCAACGCAAATCGGCCTTCTCCTTTGACGTGAAGTTGGATGCGACAGATAATCAAAACAATTCCCATCGGAAAGTATCGATTACAATCGATATACGATATATCACCAACACAACTACAGCAGCAACTTGTTGCCAAGGCAACAGAAAAACATAAACAACTTGTAATTTTTGGAGCAATGGATTGGGCCGAAGAATTAAAAATGACAATTAGAAAGGTAAAATTTAATCAAATATTTATTGTTTATTAACATTAATATGATTACAGACCACGGCAAGAAAGGGTCGTCGATCAAAGAGTCGCGATGTGTTAAACGATCAAGCCGGAACTTCAAGTGCCGCGTCAACACATATGCTGAATAAGGATATATCCATAGATATAACTTTGGATATACACAATGAGAGCAGCAGTCCAACTACTACAGCGACTCCCAGTACCTATAACAATGAGTTTGATTCAAATCGACCGCCTATTAGACGTGTTTCTGGAGGTTGGGCCGACTCTGGATTGAAGGGATTAAAGTGAGTTTCTAGTCTACTTTAGACTATAGTCAATATTAATGTATCTTCTATTTACAGATCGAAGAAGAACTCTTTTGACGAGTAAGCTACAAAAATTTTTTAAAAGAGTTTATAATATATTGTAATTTCAGTGAGAGATTTCAGGTGACAAAGTCAGCTACAAGCTCTATACCTACGGATGATATACCAATCATACCAGATTTAGATGATGTAAGGGACGAAATTTTGCTTAATGAAATAATAGAGCCGCCTTTGTAAGTACTTAAGTAAGAAATGACTGAGAAATATTAAATTTAATTTGTAATTTTTCAGAGCCTCCATCAATCGCGAAGTAACGTTCAAGGAGCTAAGCTCAGACTTGCTCTCACAAAATGCGTTTTCAGCAATTGAAGATGTAGATTTGTCTATATTAACTCGTTGTTTACTGGCTCAAGAAGGACTCGATGAACCAGATGAGCTTTGGGAATGGGACAAACTCTTCACGGAGGTTACGGCTCAAATAAATGGTGACAAGAATTCGAATGTTGCTATGCCGATTGGTCCCGATGAAATACCGCCGACTGCTCGACTAAATTAATTAACTACACTTTTATTTTTTAATAACAATAAATGCAATATTTAAATTTAAGAAATCTATGCTTTGAAAATATAAAACTGCCATTCAGCAGTAAGCGCTCGCAAACAGGGCTGCAAAGTAACAGCATATTATTTATATCGAAAATTATCGATAGCACTGTCAGCGGTTTTCCCATCACTATCCGTCACGGGGCAGTGAAAAACATAAATTTAGACATATTTTAATCTGTGTTAATCGCATTGAAAATTGCGTTGAAAAATTGCAAATCGTTAATAATTGTATAATTAACACAACAATGGCACCGAAAGCTAAAACAGTTAGTATTAAACCCCAGGGCCAGGCCTTCAAAGACAAGTCGAAACCCACCGATGTGAGGCTGTCGAATATACAGGCGGCAAAAGGTAAGAAAATTTATGATATTAATAAAAATACGCAAAGCCATCACATAAAATGTGTGCAATATTATCATTTATATTGCAAATTGCAATATGCACTATTCGTTTATTGTTGTTAAGGCTGTTTTCTAAATTATAATGCTAAAAACAAAAGCAGTTGCCGGCGTCTGGAAACTTCTTGGGGATGACACTTAATATTTATGACTCATGTGATGTGGGAAGAAGCAAAGAATGCTTTCTTTGAGAGGGTTAATTATTGAATTTAAAGTTAATTTTATAAGTAAAACCTACTAATATGTTATTTATTGTTTACTTACTATTTACAGCTGTTGCCGATGCTGTACGCACCAGTTTGGGTCCTCGCGGCATGGACAAAATGATCCAGGCTGCCAATGGCGAGGTATCGATTACCAACGATGGTGCCACAATTTTGAAGCAGATGAATGTGTTGCATCCAGCTGCCAAGATGCTGGTTGAGCTGTCCCGTGCTCAGGATGTGGAGGCTGGCGATGGCACCACATCCGTTGTAGTCATTGCTGGTGCCTTGCTTGAGGCTTGCCAGAAGCTTCTACAGAAGGGTTTGCATCCTACGGCAATTTCGGACTCATTCCAGCGTTGCTCCAACAAGGCTGTTGAGATTCTCAACGAGATGTCCACACCCATTGAGCTGAATGATCGTGAGACTCTCATCAAGAGTGCCTCCACATCGCTCAACTCCAAGGTGGTCTCACAACAGAGCAGTCTCTTGGCTCCAATTGCTGTCGATGCTGTGCTTAAGGTCACTGAACCAGGCAAGGAATCTGCTGTGGATCTAAAGAACATCAAGGTTATTCAGAGTCTTGGCGGCACTGTCGAGGATACTGAACTTGTCCAGGGATTGGTCTTCACCAGCCGCTCGTCGGGCACAAATGCTCCTAAGCGCATTGAGAAGGCCAAGATTGGTCTGATTCAATTCTGCATTTCGGCTCCAAAGACCGATATGGATCACAGTGTGATTGTCAGCGATTATGCAGCCATGGATCGTGTTCTCAAGGAGGAACGCTCTTACATTCTGAACATTGTCAAGCAAATCAAGAAAGCCGGCTGCAATGTTTTGCTCGTTCAAAAGTCCATTTTGCGGTGAGTTTTTGCAAGTTTCTGTAATATATTTTTAGGATTTTCCTTGTAAACTGCTTTTCATTATATAACTGTATTTTTGACCTTGCAGTGATGCTGTCTCTGATCTGGCTCAACATTTCCTGGACAAGATCAAGTGTCTGGTTGTAAAGGATGTTGAGCGCGAGGACATTGAGTTTGTGTGCAGGACTCTGCACTGCCGTCCAATTGCCTCGTTGGATCACTTCACAGCCGAGAATCTGTCCACCGCTGATTTAGTTGAGGAGGTGGCCAGTGGCACCAATAAGTTTGTCAAGATCACTGGCATTCAGAACCAAGGACGCACTGTTTCCATCATCTGCCGTGGCTCGAATAAGCTGGTGTTGGAGGAAGCTGCTCGTTCACTCCACGATGCTCTCTGTGTGGTGCGTTGTTTGGTGAGGAAGCGTGCTCAGATTGTAGGCGGAGGTGCTCCTGAAATTGAGATGGCTCTACAATTGGCTGCAGCTGCTCAGACCGTAGAGGGAGTTGATGCCTATTGTTATCGTGCATTTGCTGAAGCTCTGGAGGTCATTCCATCAACATTGGCTGAGAATGCTGGTCTTAATCCCATTGCCACCGTAACTGAGCTACGCAATCGTCATGCTCAGGGTGAGAAGAATGCGGGAATTAATGTCCGCAAGGGCGCCATCACAGACATTTTTGCCGAGAATGTTGTTCAGCCGCTGCTGGTCAGCACTTCGGCCATCACCCTGGCTACGGAGACCATACGCTCCATACTTAAGATCGATGATATTGTAAGTAACAGAATTTACTTTTATCTATATGCATTATAATAATTTTTGTATTTCTCTTAGGTCAATACCTTCAGCTAAGCAGTGAAAAGTCTCCAGGTCTCCGTCTCCTACTGTGTATTCGTGCGCACTCGTTGCAAAGATCTATTATTATTTGCATTTTCATATAATCCCTTAAAACTCTTACACACACACGCATTAACAAACCCATAAAATTGAATAAAATTCACATATTACATACACTATGCCTTACACGTTAATATCTATTTAATACCTAATCATATGTATTTCGCATTGTATTAAAATCGACATTAACTTGGTAATTGATTGTTTATTTTTTAAATTTAAATTGCGCGCTTACATGGTACTGTTCCTTTGAAATAGATTTCTTTTGTGTGAATGGCAAAGTAAAGGCGCTGCCAGTATTGACTCAATATGTAATTGGAGTTGCCAGACCTGGCAAATAAGAATCAAAATGTTATATTTGCGCCATATTTGAAAGTTTTGTCAAACTGCAAATTATAATTAAAATAAAAATACTTGATTAAAGATAATTAAATAAAACAAATTAGAAATGAAGTAAACATAACTGAATATAAATATTGTGAATTATATTATTAAAGTTTTTAATGACGTGCTTGGAGAGCTTTAATTTATTTTCTTACAAACAATTTTATTAGCGCCTTTATCTCATCTCAAGTATATGATATGAATCTACTGGGAACTGCTAATATTTCAAAGGGTTTGATTCTTTTACTTTTGACATACCCAACAGCTGAATTTCCGATATTTTCATCCCATTTTTGTGTTGTTTGTTGGCATTCCTTTTGTTGTGCGTGTAAATAAAAATCACTTGATGCGATTTTTATGAAGTGCGTTAAATGATTAAACCACTTGAAATGGTCTCAAATTGTCAAAAAGAAGCGACAAACCGTTTTTTCTTTTCTACTGTTTTCTTAGCCCCATTTTGTAACTGCCTTTGTTATTGTAGTTGTTGTTGTCCAGGGTTTCGTTTACACTTGGGTGTGTGATTAGTTGCGCACTATCTGGCACATTTTTGTCCCCAGCCTGGACTGGACACTGTCCTCTCCTGTCCATCCCAGTCTTGACCGGAAGTTTTGGGCGCGTGTAAGTTAATTAAATGTGTAAACATGTCAAAAAAAAAGGATAAACTCTGATGGTGTTGATTTCAGATCACGCCCTTAAATTCCATTGTGCTCGGGGTTGTTGCTTTGATTTTTGAGTATAAAAGTTTTCCAACTAATTGGCTGACAGCTTGAGCATACCCAAAAGGGAGGTTGGATCTTTTTTTATTTAGGGTTGAGCTGCTGGCAAATTTGCATGTCATTTTCCCCTTTCCACTTTTTTAGAGGCCATTTTTTAAAATCGGCCATTCAAAATTCGCCCTGGTTTTTATTGTGGCATACTTTTCGGGTTGGTTGGTGGTTGAAAGCCATTTAAAAAGATTTTCTAGATTTATTTTTTATTAAGATTTTTTTTATAGCCCACAGCGTGTGCAGCACTTTGCCACATTTTGTTGGCTTGTTTGACTGCCAGTTTGTTTGCCCTGGGATCCAGGACATTGTCGTCTAAAGACTCGCATTTGTTTGTATTCGCAAATATTGAATTTGCGCTTTTTTGCCAGCTAGTTATTTACTCGACCATGTCCCACACTTTACAATTTCGAATCGTTTTTTCTCAATTCACTAGTCTAGTTTTCTTATGTATGCTACATACATTATACTAACTTCTGTATTTTCTCTTTGTTTCGTTCGCTTGTTTGCTTAATTTCTGCGATTTGCTTGACACAGAAAATAAAAAAAGAAGAAACTTGGCTTTGGATTTTTCTTTGTTGCTCATTTCATATTTTCATTGTAATTCAATTGGGTTTTCCACGTTGTTGTTTCTTTTTTTTTTTTTTGCCAAATGTTTGCACAAGTCCTGTATTCACTTGACGACAACAAAGGCTACCAGCAGTAAAAAGGGGTGTGTTCTACGCCCCCTTTGTTAGCTTGTCGTTTGCGATTTCTTCTACAAATTGAAATTCAAAGCATCAAATTCGTATGCAATCACGCAGAAACTTAACATATGCTGGCCATATAATTTTCTAGCCACTTTCCATTTGCTCACATCAATTGCCATCAGTCCACAGAGACATCTTCTTTTTCTCATGCAGAAAATACTTTTCAATTTTCCACAACTTCCCTTCTCAAGTAATTCAAAGGCAATCTGCTGTAAAAAAATCGTTTCTTCTTCTACAGATAGGAGTAAACTACCAGATGAACTTTGTCGTTGTCTAAAGAGTTAATACTTATTAAGTATTATTAAGAATATTAGCAACTTATTTTTCAATTATTTCTTACTGCCAAAATACATGCATTCTTATATGCATATCTGCCCCTCTCCAGCTTTCGCTAGCAACTGACGGTCACTGACTGCAGTAAGCTCTATTTATATAAAATGCACTCTTGACATTAGCCCTTACGCACTCTCTCTCTTGATCAGCAAGGAAAGTAGTAAACAAGTGCGTTGGTATTGGTGCGCTGCGGAGTATGCAAAGCAAGCAGCACACATACACATGTAACCTGACCGCCGCTTAAATGCTCTCCTTCATTAAAGTAGAGCGAACAATTATGCGAGCGCAAGGTGCACAGTGGACATACACACATACCGAGTTGAAAGTAGCTGATGTCTGACGTCCGCTCTCATGCGTGCTCTTACTTGAAAGAACGGTAAGAAAGCGTCAGGCAAAAGAGTCAATGTAATGCACACACAACGCACACAAATGCAATGGCCACTGAAAGCAGCAGTGTTGATCGCTGTCTTTTTTCACATCACTCTCCGAGAAATAAAATGGCAGCTTTGCATAGTGTGCGCTAATTGGCTGCCTCTCTCCCTCTAACTCAAAAGCTTTGATGGCAATGACGTCACTGTGACCATTCCCACTCTATTTTCTCTAGGACTAGTTTTGTGATAGTCTTATTTTATTTGTCATTATTTTATCTCATATTATCCCTATCTCATGTTTAACATTAAATAAATTTTCGCAAAATACGTTCAACACACTGGTGGGTGTGGCAGCTAAGTGGGCGGGAGGCAGTAAAACATTTTTGGCTGCAGAAAAAAGCATAAGACAAACTTAATTTTCGTTAGCCCTGGCAGCTTGTGTGATTAATGATTTGAATGGTTTGCAACACACACACACACTCCTATGTATGTATATTATGAAAACGCATTGGAAAATTTCATTAAATTGTTATAAATGAAGGCAGCGAGTGCTTTGTAAGGAAAGAAACATTTCTCAAAATGAAATTCAATTTGCAAATGCAGTCGAGGCAAGTGAAATCTATCAAAGAGCTCGAAATCAAATCTTTGGCTACCGATCTGCTCCTTTTTCTCCCCCACATGCCACATGGCCGCATGCCACAAATAATAGCCTCCAGCTTTCATTCCTAATCCCAATTCCAATCGTTGAGCCCGCCTTCTGTTTGACCAGTTAAATGACCAGAGGGCAGGCGGCAAGTGGCGTGTGGCATGTGGCAGGACATTTTGAATATGGGCTGAAAAACTCAAAGCGATTTCGTTTTAAGCTCTCCTTCTGCAACAGACTGATAACATTCAAGCAGCAAAGTTCTCGACTTTCCCAATTATGTGTGAGTGCTCCTGTGCCTGATGTCCTGAGATGCTCTTGTCCTGCTTTGGGTCGGAGATATCCTTCGAGTACATACGCCATTGCTTCAAGGCGCTTTTCAAACATCTTTGATGTATGTGGAACCAAAAAATGAGGCTAATTTGAGGTAGAGGCAGACACTATTCTCTTATATTTGAATACATTGTTAATGGAAAAAAGTCCTTTAAATAAAATAGAATAGAATTAGATATACATATATTTAAAACTTACTCTTGTTAAGTGTATAATAAATTTATAGATCAATTAATCAATTTATAGGTAATTACAGAGTATACGCTTATTTAAAAAGTGTTATATTTTATATTTTGCATTTCATATCCCTTAAGTCCTCTAGATCCCATAGATAACTCCTTGCATGATTTTACACATAATTAAAGGTACATTAATTTATAGGTCATGTTGTTTGCCGATTTCAATTTAGCTTTATTTCAAGTTTTGTGAATGACCCAAGATAACTTACAACTGCGACACAAAATAAAAGGAGGAAGAACAAGAAGGACAAACACCCGAACACCATATGACATAACGATGTGTGAATTTATGGTATAAACCCTTTTTATCTCATTCCACTATAAAAAAGTTGAACCCATCCTAAACGAATCAGAGAACGGCACCATCCACAGTCGCTTACCCCCTTGTCTAGGAATTGCCAGAAGTAAGGGTTAGGAGTTGGGGGTAGTCGAAATGGATTTACACGCTTGCCTCAATATACAAATAAGGGTTTCATTCGGTACGGCTCGGTATGGTTCGATGTAGTTCGGGTTTGCTGTGGTTCAGATGCCATATTAACTGTCGCCTGGGCAAAGATGAAGTGATTTCTTATCCAGCAAATCCAGTTCTCAGATTTTCGCCTAAACAACAAAAGCGAGTATGGGGTTGGTTGGTGCGGGTCTCTTCAAAAAGGAAGTTTATTAAAAAATAGTGTGTTTGCGCTTGGCGCGTGTCCTGTCCGGATGGGATTCTTTGGGTTCGAAATCAGTTAACTAAATATGTACTTAAATATTTATTTAGGCAGCTTCTAATGAGATTCAAGTGTATGTGGGATACAAGGCAATACAGGGCTCAACTAATTGAATTATAAACTAAAGCAGGGTATTAAATTGATGTACCTAAAGCGGGGCTTTAAAGCTTTTAAAACTTAGGGAGTGTCCTTTACTTAAATAATAAAATATGTATTAATGGCTTTCAAAACTCCAAAAGTTTGTTTTATTAAGCAGAGTTTGGTTCAAGAAGAGTTATTTTTATTTTCTTAAAGCAACTTCACTTTATATAATTGGGCTTTATATTAATGCAAGCTTAATTACTTTAATTTGCAGTTGGGTGCTATACAAGTAAGCAATCAAGGACGTATGTAAATTCTGTTTATCGACAAACCAATTCGCTACATCGATAATCGTTTATCGTTTAGTTCTAATTGCTTATCGGTTCTCTTAAGCTCGCTTTGTCTAGTTGCTCCGCGTTTTTGATTGAAAATTATAGTTTAATCGCTTTAATTTAATTAAATTATGTGTTAAACGGTCAAGCGGAATTCGGTGCACATAATGCATATGAAAGTTGTTAAATTAAATAGCGTTTATTTTGTTAAATGTAAATTTTCATATTTGCAATTGCTTTGTTTTTGCATAGCTGCCAGCGAAGCCCCGCTTTGCTCTCTTTGACGCCATTTAATTTAACGCTCTCGCGCTGCTTCCCACGCATTGCTTATGTTTGTGTCTTCCTTTGCGTGCGCTTCGTGTGATCGTTGTTGTTGCTCGTTTTGTGTCCCGCGCTCTTACATATGCAATGGTATGTGTGCATTTTTGAATGTCCATTTTGCATATTTTCGTTTTAATTGAAATGATGTGTGAGTGTCGTAGCCTCCAGCTTCAGTCAGGCTACTTTTTTGTTGTTTTTGTTTGGTGTTTTAAAATGAAGTTAACGTAAGCTTTTGTTAGTTGCTATTTCAAAGTGATTTGTGAAATTGAAAATATATTTTGAGAATTTACAACACAGATTAAGTTGAAACATAGTATATAATACGGTAAGTAATTTTTTCTGTTCTTCCAATTGATGTTTAATGTAAGCTCTTATCTGTCTTTTCTTTTTACATACTGCTACTGTCTTTGTGTCGAAGCATGCAGCTTCTGTCATGCTTTATTTTATTCTTTTTCTTTTTAAATAAAAATATTCGGTTGAAATGTTTTTAAGCATCGTAGGAAAAAATTTTCTTTATAATTCAAAATTAGTCTTCAAAATATGCAGCATATAGGGATCAGCAACGGTTTTATGAATTTCCCACAAAAATTTACAGTGTATCTGCAGTAATAACAAAATGTAGTATAAGTTTTTAATGATTTTTATTGAAATTTTTGTGTGTTTCTCTGTATGGGTGTTAAGATCTAAGAGTTAAGATCAATTTACAATTGGACATCGTACAACAATATCTTTATAATATAGAAGTTAGAAGTATCTTTATAGGTATGTATATTACATAGATGTATTTCTAGACATAATTATAGTATTTTAAATATATAATAATAATGTACTGATAGATTGGCATGCTGGACACATACGTGTACGTACAAATATACACACACAACATTTATCGTTAGTTTTTTTAGATAAAGTTTCGATAGGTTTTGACTACATGGAAACTCTAGGAACTCTACGTAGATGCAACACAGTGCCTAATATATATGTATATGTACTCGTAAATTCGTAATGGATGCTGATACGACTCTCTATCACCTAAGGGGGGGAAGGATTACGATATGCAGGAATGTATGTGGAAGATTTGGAGGACGCTTCTCTATTTACAGTTTGAACATATAGCCATATTATTCGCCAGAGCTAACGGAGCTGCCACAAAGGGAACCCGCCTCGAGGAGAACATGACCATTGGACATATTTAGAGCCTGGGGAGGATAACCAAAGGCATGACTGCTCAATGGCGTCCCAGTTGGACTATCGAGATCCAACGAGGGATTAATGCGTTTCTCCTTTTGCCGTCGATTACAGAACCAAACTCGCACCACCTCCTTGTCCATATGCAATCGCTCGGAGAGTTGATTAATCTCCTCAGAGGTGGGTTTACAATTCAGAACAAATGCCTGCTCCAGAGCTCCCCTAATGGTCGTCTCAATGGAGGTTCTTTTCTTGCGTCGTCGTCCTAAGATGCTTTCGGGTGTGCTTGACAAATTCGTGGTCATGGTGTTGATATTAAAGACACCACCGCCAGATTTGGCCACACTGCTGTCCGCATCCTCAAGCCACTTTTGAAGCAACGGCTTCAGCTTGCACATGTTCTTGAAGCTAAGATTAAGAGCCTCGAAACGGGAGATTGTGGTCTGTGAGAAGTCATTGCCATAGAGTTTTCCCATGGCCAAGCCCACATCTCCTTGAGTGAATCCTAGTTTAATACGACGCTGTTTGAAGGTCTTGGCAAACTGTTCCAGCTCCTCTAGATCGGTGGTTTCTTCTGGCGATTGATCCAACTTGGTGGCCATTACAGCTGCCACGGTGGCGCCACTAGAAGTTGGCTTTGGTGTGCTCTGTTGTAGCATGTTGCTGTTGCTCGGCGTATTTGGCGTTAAGACGGCGCTGCTGAATCCCAATGCGGTGGCAGCTAAAGAATTTGGTGGCGTGCGTTGTTGTTGCGATTGATGTTCTGTGGCACGTGCCACAGGACTCAACGATGGACTGCGCAAAGGAGATTTGCTTAGAGGCGTGGAATAGTGACGAGAGGGCAAGGACAGAGGTTCACTTAGAGAAGGTTGTTCCCTCTGCTGTTTCAGTTGTTGCAACGCCTGAAATTGTGCTAGAGCTTGCAACGAATTCTGCAGCAGAAACTGTGTGGCAAGATTGGGATTGGGGAATGCCTCCGGCGCCAATTGACGCACCATTTCTATATAACTATGCAGCTGCAACTGCAACGCCTGTTGCATATCCTCCGGATTAAAGCCGAGTGGTGGAAGGCCTAAAGCAGTGGCGCCTCCTGTCGATGCTGCCCCAGCCACCTGCTGTGGTTGCTGGCTGGCAGCTGCTGCTGTTGCTGCCACATCGAGTGCCAAACGCTTGCAGGCTGGTGAATCTTCTCTTGCCAAATTCAGCACCTCATCCTCTCTTGTTGCATTCAATTGCCGTGCGCTGCGTTTGCGGCTCAAATTTTGTGGCGCCTCACCTTCCGCATACTCTTGCTCATCTTCTTCCTCTTCTACCTCCTCTTCCTGGTAGCTCTTGCCGCAGTCTGTAAGAATAAAAAGAAGAGAGAAATTTGCGTTATCTACATGTTGAACTATTTATAAATATATTTTCCTTTTTCTTTTCAATTTTCCAATTCAATGAAGTTCAACTAGCCTGCGTCGCATAAATTGGCCTCTCCCCCCTACCCCTACCAGTTCCCCTTCCCTCCAAGGGGGGGGGGGGCAAGTTTTCAATATTTTTGCTATTTTAAGGCAAATTTTATTCAATCTTCCAATTGAATGCCCCATCGCTGTGCCTTGTCCTGCGGTTGCCGATAGACGCTCAAGCGGAAGGGTTTCTGCCCAAAACTTTTCCTCCTAACCTTCTTTCCTTTTCTCCCCTCCTCCTACTGCTTTCCCCTTCAACAACAGAATATTGTGTATTGCCCAAAACTCAATCATGCATAATAATTGAAAAAAATCGCCGTACATCACCAGCGAGCAGGAAGCTTTCTATTTTTTGTGGACTTTTCATTTTGAAATCTGCGCAGTGCCAGCGACAGCAGCTCAAATTTCATAATATGTCATAGGAAAATTTATTGATTTACAGCCTCAACTTAACAATAATTTCCTGTTCTGTAAGATAATCCTTTAGAGCAGAGCAAAAGCTTTCAAAGATCATTAAAAACCTCTTCCTTACAGGCTTTGAGCGGAAGAAAAAAAAACGTTCAAGGGAAACAATTGAATATGAATATGAAAATTAGCTTGAATACTCTGTAAATGTGTGTAGAGAAGTGTATATTTATAAGAGAGAGATGATCAATTTAATTACATGATTTACAGTTCCAGATTAAGAAAACAGAGATTTTTAAATTAATAAAAAGACACAATGGACACAATTGCTAAAAATATACAACTAATTTTAAATTTTTCTAAAACTGAAATTAAGTTTATGGCTGCCATTTCTGTTAGTCCGAAAAGTTTGTAATTCAATCTCCGAGTTTTATGGTTTAGTTTAAGAGGTTTGGAAAGCAGCCTAAATCTCAGAGATTTCTGTGGCACCCCTGTATAAATTAATTCTAGTTTTAAGTTTTGTTTTTTCATAACTTTTTTGAATCGCATTCTTAATCCTTACACGATGTATTTTTTGTAGCTTCAAATGATTTCATTAATTGATAGTTTTAAGCGGCTTTTGTTCGTCAGTTCGTCACTCAGTCATTTTGTCCGTTTTTGAGCTGGTTAAGGGATTAGACAATTGGTTTTTTTTTGCAAATGCGGGTGCTGGGTCAAAAGTTTAAAATACGCTTTGATGCACGGAAATATGTATGTGGGCAGCTGTTTTTATGACTTTCGTTGTGAGCGGAAAGAATCGACTAATATAATTAGCGGGAGACGCAGTTAAAACTCAGTCAGAGAGCTAAAAATCGAATCGTTATAAGGGTTACACACAGTCTAAAATTTGATTGTAAAATCCGTGTACACCCTCCCATCCCCTCTCAGGGGGTTGTTGCAACAACCCCCGGAGCAAATGTACAACAAACAATTCGTTACAATTGCAAACAATTTGGAATGCACGAGTTAAGGATTTAACATTTTCCGATTCCATTTTCCGATGATGGGGAGTGTGAGTTTTGAGTTTTGAGTTTTGAATGCAACTTGCGATTGGCAGGAAACTTGCAAAGAGGAAAAAAAAGGGTTTTCCTATGCCACAAAGGGCTGCAAGTTGCATTGTTGCAACACTGAAAGTCAAGAAGCTGCAGGCACAACTTGGCCCAGAGCAACAACTATTGTTGTTCTTGTTTGCAGTTGCAAGCGACACATGCAGAGTCTACTGAATACTGAACACAAATTTCGAATCCTAACTCGAAACCCGAATTCGAAACCAGGTGATGCTGAGTTTTGTCTTTCGTTTAGCAGATGTGTTGTCCTGTTGTCCTGTTGTCCTGTGTTTCTGGCCGGGATGCCACACAATGGAAAATGTGTGAATATGTGTGTGCGAGTGTGTTGCAAGTTGTTGTTTCTGCACTCACATATGTGTGGCAATCTCTTGTCTCTGTTGCAGTTTCATTTTAGGGGTTGCTTCTTGCCACGGGACGTCCTCTTTTGAATGCATTAAATGTAAAGTGCGTTGCGATTTATGGGAAAGATATAAAAGATCCGAAGAACTGAATATGCCCCAACCCCAGTGCCCATTCAATCCAATTATAGAGCCGACTATCTAAAAGATCTATTCAACTATTCTACATAAATTAGTCAACTGCTGACGAAATTCAAGCAAATTTTTTTTGGGAAACATGAATGAAGAGGACTTGAGATATTTGTGATTTTTAAAAGATATGGACAATTCGAAGAAACTCTATAAATAAAAGCTGTTTTGTGGGTGCTTAAGAAGATATTTAGATCTTACTAATACTAGATTGATAGGGTTTAACAATCGATCACATAGCTTTTAATTTTATAAGGAAAATTTCACTCTGAATAGGATAGAAACATTTATTTTAATTATTAAAACTGTATAATTGGCAAGAAATAAACATTTTTTCGGAAAAAATATATACAGGGTAAAAATCGTATTAGTCGAACCCTCATCTTTGACTTAAACTAATAGCAATTAATCGAATAAATATAATTAAATTACTCACTAATAGAATATATTTTATGACTTAAATTAATTCGACTATAATAAATCAGTTGTTTCTTAAGTAGGTATAGGATTTCTACTTCCCAATAAAGTAAATGTTTCATCAAACTTCCTTAACTTTCTTTTCTGCTTCATAATTACAAGTTTCTCCAGCTACTCTAACGCCCCCTAAATACGCTTTATACTCGATTAAATACACAAAACGCCCTCGTAACGCCCCAAAAGGTAAGGTAAAGCACACTTCAAGTGGCCAATCAAAAAACCGCTGATTATATAATATCATAAGAGGTTTTTTGTCTGAGAAATTACCCTATCGAAAAGTACAATTAGCTTCACGCAACATAATCCTTTTGGCATACCCTTTTTTTGTGGTTCACGGAAGAGGCGTTCAATTTGAATAACAACCAAAAGTCAACAAGTGGCAGTTAATATTAAAAAAAGAGAAGCGTAACCCTAAGGGTTACCGTTACGGTCTAGGTTAGGGTTACGGGTAATCGGGTAAGAGGGAAAGTGTGAGGTAACCCCGTTAATATTTGGCACACTCTTTACACCTCAGCACTATTCAAATGATATGTTAAACAGGAAGCAACAGTTGATTGGTTCCTCTTTTGATAATAGGCCACAACCCTTTCGTTTTTTAAGGGTCTGCTTTTGTTGTGACACATTTAAATATGCACCCTAAACGCGACCTCACTTAATTTGCGTGTAAACCAATAAAAATGCAACTCTAATTGTCATTTGTCAGTCATTTGCCCCAAGCTGGCAACCCTGTTAATTTACCTCCTATTTAAATTGAGGGTTGTCATTTAAATTTCGAAACTTAACGAGGGTTGCCAAACTGCGCGTTATGCATGTTTTTGCATAGATTATTTACAGTTTGTTATGGCAGAAGGGAGAATATGGAGAAGAGGAAGAGGGAAGGTCGTGTGTTAGGGTCGCCTCTGTTGTATAATTGTTGCAACAATCATTTAAATGCGCAGTTTTTGTGTGTGTGTGCATCATAGAAAAAGACAAGAGAATTTACATTTTGACAAATTGTTATTTTTGTTGTTATATTTGCATCAAGGGTCACGCGGGGGTTCGACAGGGTCAAAATGTCGATGTGTGTGTGCATAACCTTTTGCATATTTGTCTGAGCTCAGGGTTGTTGTGCCTCATGTACTTATCCAGTTGTTGCAGGGTCTAGGGTTGCAACTGCCCATTGTAGTGGGTGTCGGGTATTTATAATATATTGAGTTGAGGGTTCGATTCGGCGAAATTTTGCAATTTTTTCTAGATATGGTATTTCGTTCTGGTCAAAAGTTGAAGGTATTGAATTAAAGTCACTTTTGAGTTTATTTAAAAAAAAATTGTACTACCACATTTTATTGAGTAAAATAAATGAAGGCCTAATAATAATTGTATACAAATAAATTCTTAAAAAATATTCAAAATGATTCTAAATAATTTTCTATCAGTAGAAAATTAGCTCTCTAAATTTTCGACTTTCAGGCGTTTTTAATTCTTGATATTTTTTAAGCTTGGGACTTTTGAATTTGTTGGAGACCTAATTATGTAAAATGTATGTTTTTCTATTCTGTATAGATCCTCTAGTTTTTCATTTACTCTGCAGCCTTTTCTTTCTTTTCCCAATTTGCCAACAAATATTTTTTTTGAGGTAACTCCATGAGTTGCCTGAGCCAAAAGCAGGCTGCATTTTAGGAGCACACTTCAGTCACGTGCGTTGGCAGTTGCAGCACCTACCTAAGACCAAGCCCGCTCTTGCCACAAAGCAGCCGCTCATGCCGAGACTCATCCCGACTTATTGGGGTTGCATATAAAACTATAAAATTCCTGACCCCCGAGCTAGATGTATAAAGAGACACATCAATAAATGGCAACGACGCGTCGTGGCTCGTGTGAGTAATCAATTTTGCCACAAAGTAGCCACGTTCCGAGAGACACGAGACTAAGAAAGACAAAAACCCAACTCCGATTCCTGTTCCGACCCTACTATAGTTGTTTTTTGTTTTGGAACATGTCTGTTGAATATTGGCAAAGGATTACGAGCATACCTGATAGAGATCGTAGAGGTGATGGCGGTGTCGGTGAGTTGGACATGTGTCGCAAAACTGTAAAGAAAATAAAAATCCAGTTGCTGTGGTTAGTTTTATTTTTTTTTTAAAGAAATTCCCTAAGCATAATAAACTCAAATAAGTGATCATCATTGAGTTCACTATCGATTAGAGCGAGGACATGCAAATGGCACGTTCTTATCCAATTTTGCAGCACGGTTGTCAATTTGTGCCACACCAAGTTGCAAGTACAAACGAGGGGAGTGTTGAGTGAGAGTGTGAGTGTGTGTGTTTGTGTGTCTGGCACAGACAGAAAGTCTCCCATGGTCATCGTCTGTCCATTTAGTCTTCGCTTGGCTCGTAAAATGTCCATTAGTATTTACGGTTCTTCTAACGTGGCATGCAAAAATGCTATGTCCTATTGCTGTTGCCCTCTCTGAGTGAGTGTCCTGCGTTGTAAACTTTTTAAGGTCCTTTACTTAATGTCTGGCAAATGGACACAGAACACACACTCTCAAAAACTATGATGAAATCAGCGAGAACTGCTTTTAAATTTAACTTTAAGCTCAAGGAACAAAGCTGTTTTATCCGAACTTTATAAGAATAATAGTTTAATAATGAATTTAAAAACCTTTTTAAACAATATTACTTTTCTTATTATTATTTAAGGAGTTGAATTAAAAAACTTCTTAGTTCATAATAATATTAATATTCTTATTATTATTTAAGGATTCTTTGAATTCATTATTAAACTAATTATTTTATTTAGTTGTCTTAATTATTAGTTTAATAATAAATTTAAAAACCTTTTTAAACAATAATATTATTATTCTTATTATTATTTAAGGAGTTGAATTCAAAAACTTCTTAGTTAATAATAATATTAATATTCTTATTATTATTTAAGGATTCTTTGAATTCATTATTAAACTAATTATTTTATTTAGTTTTTCTATTTATTCTTTAAATACATTTCAGATACGTATGTATATTGCGCATTTCCAATCCTAAGCCCTTTGTCTTCCTCTTTCACTATTCAAAATCCAGGATTCACACTCACACACACTCGGACTCACTTATGTGTGCTCGTCCGAGAGGCACTTGATGCGTTGTCCAGTGTCCTGTGTCCTGTGTCCACCCTGTGGATGGTTTTTTGTATGCCATTTTCGGTTTTTTGTTTTGCAAAGTAGATATTAAATTTATAGCTCCCCCGGGGCGTAAACAAAGTGTAGCGCATCCTTGACGACACACAAAAGAGATACAAACACACAAGTTGGCACAAAAAAAGCAACATATTTTTACGACAATATATTGTAGATGGAATGTTTTGGAATCCTTGTGCATAATGTCCAGAGCGTCGCATTATAAATATACAGATTACGCCAATGGACACTCTAGGAGTGTATGTGTGTGTGTGTGTGTGGTTGGTAATGGGTTTTTGGCTTGTTCGGGCTTTTGGACTTTTGCTCCTGTGTGTTTACTTGGAGGGGAGGGAGTCAAGGATGAAAGGGAGGCTTATCTTCAATGTCCCTCCCTTCTCATAGGGTGATTACAAGTGGAATTACGAAGGTCTCAACTGATCTGCATGTCATCTGACTGTTCGACTGTTTGGAAATTATGGGTTTTTCTTCGACGTCCTTTTTTCAATGCAATTAAAAAGGCAATGGTCAGTCGTCGGATCCTTGCACACCTTCGGCTTAAATGTAATTACACAAAATTTGGCTTTTGTGGCTAACTGTTGTGTAGGGCAAAGGAAAAATTAAAAATTAAGGGAAAATTGCACGCCTCAAAATGAAAAAAGACGCATCTTCGTTTTTTTTCAACGTCCCTTTTTTTTTAAGGACATATGCCTGATGTGTAAGAAGAAAGAAAAAACAAACGTTTCCTTTTTGTGTGGTGAATGCAAAATACCTGAGACAAAGTCCGGTTTTTGGTACAGGTAAAAAAGGACACGGTCAGCATGCAAATGCAAACAAAAGTAAATGATCACACGCTCTGTGGGGAGCAAGGATGTGCGGCGGCATCAGCTGCACCAGCAGGACATCTCATGATGCTGAATCAAAACTAAAGCAAATGCCATGAAATTTTATATCTTGATAGGGAAATTCGAAATGCACAAAACCTAACAGGACACTTCTCGGGAGCCGGGAGAGTATTGTGCGGGCGTGTGGCATTGTAATCATTAGTCTTTGTTGCAAGTATTCTTACCGAGTGAAAGTGAGAGCCACAGGTGAAAGGACTGTGTGAGTTTCTTCCCTTTAGGCAAAAGTATTCTACATTTCCTTAATATATTAATGTATATTCCTTAAGACTTCCATAAATAAAGATTTATCAAATCAACACACTCAATATATTAAATGGAAAAGACTCAAAAGCTGGGCTTAACATTTTTTGAATATAGAAAATAGTATCAAAAGGATTCCCAAATCATTTTTTAGATAATTGTTTTTAAAGTGTGGTCATTTTTAACACGATTAAACATTTTCAAAAACAAACATTTTTGCCTAGCAGTGTATTCCTCCAAATAAGCTCAGCTTAGAAAAAGCTCAAGTTGGCTTTAATAGGCAGCCATTTAACAGAGAGCTCTTCTGTGTGTATAACTTTAGTATAACTTTTATACTTATGTATGTTAATAAAATGTATTATTGTAAATAGAATCCTACATGTGGCATGTTGTTCCTTGTGTTGCAAGAGACGCACACTTGCTTCAACATCAGCAACATTATCCGTTTCCAATTTGTTGTTGTTGGCAGTTGTCTGTGGTGTTGTTGATGTTGTTGCTGCCACATTTGTTGTTGTTGTTGCGCCTGCTGTGTTGCCATCCCACAAGCGTCGCTGTTGTTGTTGTTGTAGCACCATCATTTTACGAAATGATTTCTTTTAATTAAATTAAACAAATAAACACGAAACAAATTCAAATAATTCACTTGCACTTTCTGTTGTTGTTTATGCAAAACTGAGAAATGTCAAATCAGTGTGTGTGTGTGTGTGTGTGTGTTATTTGCAAGTCACTATGAATGCACAGTGTTTCAATGTGTGTTAAAAACTTCTTCTTTTTTTAATTTATGCTGTTGTGCATTTAAATAATAAAAAAGCGGTAAATACGCTCAGCGTCAAATGTTAACGACAAATGTTAATGTTAATATGCCGAACCGACTTCGTCGACTTGCCGAATGCAACTGAATTCGATAAACGACAGCGACAAACGGTACCCAATGCAGCAGTTGCCTGAGTGTGTGTGTGTCTCTGTGTGTGTGTGAGTGTAAATGCTTTATGATTTGCAGCAGCGTGTAGTTGCTGTTGTTTCTTCTCCTTTTGCCTAGTTTTCTTTGTTGCTTTGCACTCAACATGCTCACTCTCTAACACACACACACAGACACAAACACTCACACATTTGTTTACCCCGCCGCACTCAAACTTCAACTCAAAGCAGCAATCAACCCTGCACCGTTAGAGAGTGAGTGAGTGTGAGTGTGAGTGAGTGGGAATGCGAGTGTGGAACGTATTCGTTGTCATTGCCTGCATTCTGATTAGACTTGCTGTCATTGTTGTTGCCGCCGCTGCACCTTCCCCTGCACATTAGCATAGACTTTTTTGTTGCCTTGAGTGCAATGGGTGTGGCCAATGCACATATACACATTTATATGTGTCTGTATTAGTGTGAGTACTCGTATGCACATGCAGTTATAGCTGCGCAGTTGGCGTTCTGTTTTCTTTTGCATATTCTCTTTTCTCTTATTGCACTCAAGTACATAGATCATAATTAAGAGTCTTCACACACACACACACATGCCTACTTTATTGGAGTGTGAGTGTGTCCTGCAAAGGTGTTTGTGCTTATTGGGGCTCTGTACATGGGCTAAATACTTAGAAGTTTGAGCAGAATGCAGTTATGTGCAACATAATAAGACCGTTATGTACAGTGGTATGCCAGAGATATTTGGAGACATTTCAAAGGCTATAACTACTTAATCTTATTATTATTTAAATAAATTTATAATATTTAATTTTTAAATAATGGAAACAACTTTTTATAGCTTGACAATATCATTTTTTTTACAGATTGATCCACTTGCTTTTAATATTTATTTTATTTCCTGCAAGTTATTGTTTCATTTGCCATTATTTTCCTACATATTTTTAACAGTTCTTGAAAATCACAACAAAATTTAAATAAACAAATATTTGCATAAAATAGTTATCATAGAAACTAGAGTCTATTGATGTCGTATTTTACACAAAACTATTACTGACTTTGATAATATATACAAATTGATTTAGCATTTTATATATTTGATCGCATTCTTTGTTACCACTGTGCCCAAAATCAGTATTGAGAATCCCGAAACACTCTGGGATCCCCATAAAGTTGAGCATTTCGATGTGATTATATAAACACAAAACCCATTCATATAAACATCAGCGCAGACGTTGAACTGAGAGTTGGGGAGTAATTACAACAAGTGTTGGACTTGTTGTGGTTGTTGTTGTTGTTGTTGTTCCTGTAAGCCAGACAAGGCAGCTGTGTAACAATGTGAGTGTGTTTATGTATGTGTATAACTAGGAGGTAAAGTTTTCTGCAGTATTGTAAGAGGAAGTCGAGAGCATTTTTCACATGCAGGCAACGTACTAAGGATAGACTAAAGGATAGGGATAGGGACAGAGATGGGGAGGTCCTTTTGCCTTGCCTCGGTGACAGCGCATACATTTTATGATTATGAGTGGAGATTCTGCAGTCTTTGTTTCAACTCGAAAGTGGGAAAAGCGTAGGAAATAAGAGTAGGAAAAAGAAAATCTTGTGGGCGAAATGTTTTAATTAAAAGTGCAAAATTAATGCTTGGCCTGCCAGGATATGACTGGACCAATGACCAATGACCATCAGACGCTGTCCTGAGCGCACATTAAAGTGCCAAAATGATTTAAGGGCCCAAGGCAGGAAAATCGATAGAGGAAAATGCTACCCTCGATTGCTAACTGACCAAAAACTGCCTAACTAATTTCAATAGTTATCCTTTTGACTTTGCTGCTGCTGCACGTAGCCTGATTAAACTTGTCACTCGACAGGGAAAATGCGAAACAAAAGATAAACAATCTTTAGTTTTTCCTCACTTCTCTGCGCATTTCTCATCTCACTAGAGCTTGGGAGTTTAGTCCTGGAACAGTTGCTGTCTGGGCAATTTGATTATTTGCCAAAAACAGACAACGTAGTTACCAAAAACAGGGGTTACACCCACAGACATATAAATATATATATATATATATATATATATATATATATATGTGTATACACACATGTGGCATGTGGCATGTAAATACCGCACAAAGGGGCAACAACAAAGTTTTTGGGCATTGAAATTAATCAAGAAAATAAACGCTTGGCAGCATCAAAAATACGATGGCAAAAGGGACGTACGGCACTTTGCATGAGAAGGACCAGAAACAGGACTACAAATTCAGGACAAGGACAATGCCAGAGGGTTGAGTGGAACTAGCTGTCATCCTCCTCCTTCCGCTTTTCTTCTTCAACTACTTGTTGTTGTTGTTGTTGCTGCAATGCATTAAAATGACATACCAATTTGCGTTAAGCAAATAAGACGAGACTAGTTTTAGTCTCTTTTTTTCTTGCTTTATTTTTTTTGGGGTTGTGTTTCTGTGTCCTTCGATGATTTTGGATTCGGTTTGGGGTTTGCTTTAATTTTTCTTTGGTTTTTCATAGAGTTTTCAGGGTTGGCTTTAAGTTTGTCGAATTTAATTGCAGATAGTGTTATTGCAAACTGAAAGTATATATGATAAATGGCGCTAAGAGAGAGAGACAATTCTGAAAGCAGCATAAATTAGATAGGAATATTAAGAAAATAACATCTAAAAAGATTTTGAATGGAAGAATATTAGAAATGGAGAATGGAAATGGAAGAATATTAAAGACATGACAGAGAGAAATACTTTAATTCTTAAAGTCTTTTATACCAATAAATAATTCAATAAACAAATTTAATAAAAATTGTAAAGGGATTTATTTAATTAAGTTCTTTTATCTTCGTGATATTATATTAAAGCCTATCTTAAAAAAGTCTACCCTTTGACAATCTTTCTGGAATAAAAACCGAATCCAAGGGATGTATACCTTGACTCGTTTAGCTGCTGAAAAAGCGCGCCAAAAAATTGGTACAAAAAGATTGAATTCGATAGGAAATCAAAGGCAAACCCCATCCAATTAATAGTTAAAAGAAAAAAAGAATCAATGCCCGAGGACAAATGTCCCTTTACTTCCGCATTTTAGCGCCGTCTTCCGTCTTCCTTTTTAGAGCCTCCATCTCCTTTATATTTTGTCATTATTTATTAACGTTTATTGATTTCGACTTGCCTGGAAATCTGCCACAAAAAATCGCTGTCAAATGCAACCCTTCGTCCCTAAAAATCGACCCGAAAAATTCGAAAAAAAATAATATGCATTTTCCTTGATTTCTTTGTCAAATTCGCGCCGTTTTCAGTTTCTCAGTTTTTTTTTGGGCTAGAAAACAGGCAAAAGAAAAGTAAAACGAAAATCAAGGGTAAAAATTGAGGATCACCGTCAAGGATTACCGAGGATCTTCCACAGTTTAGCTGTAGCGCAAACACACTTGTAGTACGGTAGGGTCTAAGAGGGTAGCAACCCTTAGCTGTACCTTATGGTGAATCTATGCCAATAATGCGTCATTTTTTAACGTAAAATGAAAAAAAATTTGTGTAACATATGAGAAAAAAATAGGTAAAAACGGTATTTATTTTTTGGGTCGAACAATGCAATTTTTCTGGGTGATTTTTTTCAATTTTTTATATTTGGGTGCGACGGTAAAAAGAAAAAAAGGTATTGCGATTCTTTGCTACCGTTTGATTAACCATTGTATTGCCTAACGGAATTTTGGCAATATTTTCTCACAATTTCGCAGAGATTTCTCAGGAAATTTCAAAGCGCCATTTTGTTACCCCTTCAACACTTGAACCTCCTTTCACCCTTAGGTATATGCAAATTTAACCCTTATGATGGCTGTTCTTTATTGCGCAACCATTTTTTAAAAAACCAAATATTTCCCTAGGCAAATGGGATTTATGATGCGTTGCTTTACAGCTTGTAAAGCGGTTTTATTGGATTTGTCATTGCCACCCTCCACCCTCCGCCCTCCGCTGCTTCTTTTTCTTTTTCTCCCCCTCGGCGAACTCAATTGGCCATAAGCTGCTCAGGACCTGGCACAGTTGGTATTGACACCAGTTCACAGTGAGCTTTATTTTACGTTTTTTTCTATTCTTTCTTTCTCTGATTTTCATGGGGGTGTGTTTCCTTTTTTTTTACCGTACAATCCATGTCAAAGGTTAGACACATGCAATTGTGGTTCTTAGACGCCGCAGGCAGCCACAACCACCCACTGAAAAGTGGTTTTAAATTCCATTAAATAAAGTTGTTAAGGTCTTGTCTTCTCGTACTTTGCCTCGGCATTTTCACGCATATTTTCTTCGCACTTTTGTAAAATTTATTAATATTTTAGTGATTTCAAATGGAGTTTAGATGTTGCTTGGGGTTACACGCCCATACACCCATTCTCAGTGGGGTGTTTATGTTGTGCGAATGTGACAGACAGACAAGGTAGAGAATTACATAATTTGGTATGGGTATTGTCATTGGTATAGTATTAAGTGGAGTGCTTGTAATTGAGTTCAAGTTTTCAATGTGAGCGTAAAATAAGGGATTTAAGTTATTTGTGGAGGATGACTGGAACTTAATACTCCCTTATCCATGTAAAAACAAGGTACTATTGAAAGTTTTGAATAAATTTGTAGATCAAACCATGATCAAAATGAAATTCCGCATTGAACTCGATTAAGATTTGACAAAATCTCAGGATTTGTTAGACAACACAATGTTCAAAATAGGAGAGAATTCTCTTTTAAAATTAAAAGTTATTAACCAGTGTTGTCATATGACTAAAATTGGCACACTCTACTAACTAGTGTTGTCATTAAAGGTGGCAAGTAGCGCTTAGAAGCAACACAGCATCAATTAGTAAATGTAGTAAAGAAAAACAGAAGATGAAAAGAGAAAGCAGACAGAAACTTACCTTTGTTCGTGATTATTGATGTTGTTGTTGTTGCTGTGGGGCTGCCAGGGTTGCCATCGCGACGGTGTTGACCATTTGGCTGCTGCTGCTTGGCAGGCTCGTAAACATTTGACTCCTTTTGGGTAGAAGAAGCAGCAGCAGCGAGTGGAGTGGCAACTATAGAAGCTGCCACAAGGTTGCCGTTGTGCAGTGGAGTTGTTGTTGTTGTTGCTGCTGTTGCTGTTGTTATGGCTGATGTTGCTGTTGCTGCTGTCATGGTATTGCCATTGCCATCATAGACGACACCACGCCAATGATTGTTATGGCCATTGGACTCCAACTCTCGCTCCTCCAATTGCTGTTGCTGCTGTTCGTCCTTGTTGTTGTTCACATCCTGTTCCTGTTCCTGCTCCTGCTCATGTTGCTGCTCTGGTTCGTGTTCCTGTTCCTGCTCCTGTTCGTCACGCAGTCGCTGCTGTTGCAATTGATGCTCGCGTATGAGACGATCTCGTTCGTGAAAATGACGCACGAACAGATGCTCACCATTGTGGCGTGGACGTGTGGCAAGTGCGGCAGTTGTTGGTGGCACATTTAAAGCTGGTTGCTGCTGTCGCTGTTGTTGCTGTGGGGTTAATGACTTTGTAGCATACAAACTGGCATTGGAGCTGGCAAATGTCTCTCTCGGCAGACTATTAATTAATGTGCCCATTGTGCTTCCCCCTCCAGCTGTTGTTGTTGCCACTGGCTGCCGTTGTTGTTGGTGCTGTTGTTGTTGCTGCTGTTGTTGCTGATAATGATGTTGAAACATGATTTCATGCAGTGGTATCAAAAAGTCCGGCAGCGATTTGTGCGCTTTGACGGCTGCTGTTGACGGCATTTCCATGCCAAAATATGGCAGACATGTCTGCGATTCTCCAACTCCAACTCCGACTCCGAGTCCAACCCCCACATCTACGCCTATGCCCGTGAGGAATGGTGGCAAGCTCTGACCTGTAGCTGCCACATAGGAAAGTAATTCATTGTCCTTGTTATTATTATAATTATGATATGCCGTCCTGCCATCGACTGGCCTTAAATACCAGGGATTCAACATTGTTTTCGTACGACAGCTTGGTCCATTTGGCAGACACATGGACGGCGGTGCTATAAATCAAAAGAAAAGGGGTAAAAAAATGGGTTAAATTGGGGTAAAAATAGAATGGAAAACGATTGCATTTTTATAGACACAAAATGAAGTGAGAATTTGTTATTTTTTACACCAAAAGAAAGTAAATAAAGAGAGAGAAGTTGTAGCATGTGTTAAAGGGTTGCAACATTATCATTATCAACACCCGGTTCATCCCCCTCCTCCCGCTCCCTGCTACAACCCTGGCTCTATCATTTGCCTAACTTGGGTCTAGGCAGAGTTGTTATGTCACTATCAATTACTCATCATTATTGCTACGCCTTTTAGGCCTTGTTTAACTTCCCCCTTTTAGCCTTTCTCTTTGACTCACCCTCACGTTAGGGGGTTGTACGCCATTTTTTAATGTTTAATCAGCTCGGATCATCATTCGATTCGTTTATGACTTTGATTGATTATCAATCTGTATATAATTTTGATTTCAAAGCATTTTACACGATTTCCAAAGTAAAATCTGAACATTTGCGCAAAGTGTGGGCGTTGTAAGCGATAAGCGTGCCTAGACACGCCTACTTTTTTATTTTAGGACCAGGCTCATTTGAAAGTGACGTTTTGTAACTCTATTAAAGAACTGTTTGATCGGAGCAGGAAAGTTCTATTAATGGGTGGGTGATGATATTGCATATTTTTAAGCGGAAAATATGTCGCTTTTTAAAATGGAAATGAAGGGACAGCAATAGAAAGAGACAGAGATAGAGAGAGCAAGAGAGAGAAAGATAGAGAGCGAGAGATGGGAAGTGAAAGAAGGAGAGAGCTCCTATGAAAATTAAATACTTATATGTATAAGGTCCATCCTAATACAAATACAGAAGAAAATCAAATAGAAAATTTAACTGTCCTATCTAAAGTAGTATTTGTTAATATAAATTAAGAATATTTACATAGTTATATGTTTTTCTGTACTTGTAATTATAACGATAACTTTTTAAACAAACCAAATACTTATAACATATGATCTCTTAATTTTCTTTTAACACTTTTTAATAAATATTTAAGTAAATGAAAGTATTTATTATTATATTATTTCCTTATTCATTTTAAACTGAAAATTAATAACTTTTTTAAAATTATGTTTAAGCTGTGTGAGGTCCTATTTGAGATAATCAAACAAAAATGAAATAAAAGCGAGGAAACTCCCAACTGACAAGATCATAAAAAGCAGGAAAAAGAAAGAGATGTTTCGGGAAAGTAAATTAAATGCGAAAGGAATGATTGAAAATCGTTAAAAAAGGGATCAAGGCGATGCTGTCACTTTTTAGGAATAGAGAATCTGCCCCCGCTGCCGCTTCTACTTCTGATATTGAGTTGGTTTCAGCTCGGTTGCAAGTCTAATGTGTTTGCCAGCCGGTGCATGCAACAATGGCACAAAGGATAAAGGATAATGCCGCAATAGAAATCAAGGCGCACATAAGAAAGCAATAAAGCCAGTCAGCTAGGAAGAAGTTGCAGGGGAAGAGCTCCAGGTAGCAAAGGCAAGGATGTCGAAAGGATGCGTGTTAATCGCCATGTTGCAGGTAAAGTAATCGCAATGTAACAATGCCAAAAAAAGAAGAAAACCAGAAGATAAAAACCGCCAAAAAAACGCATAAAGAAAGGCAAAGAGGGGGGAGGGGCGAAAGAGGGGCAGGGGGAGCTGGTTAGCCTTTGTTGGCGCGCTCGATTTGGTTGGCACAGCTTGCGTTAAGATGCAGCCAAAAGGATGCAACAAATTGAGCCTGAAAAAGGATTTAATTTTCCAGTTTTTTAACAATTGCCGAATGTGGCTTGTGGCCTTGTGGCAGCTGCTACAGGATACGCTCAGGATTGTGGCAACTGTCTAAGCAATAGAAAGTAAATGCAGCCTGTCGGCAAAACTTTCACCTTTCCATCTTAATTTTGTGCAACAAAATGTGGCCTTATGGTACGTTCTACGTTCGATTGAATGCCATTCACCTTTGACTGGCACATGTATTGAGGTCCTTTGACAGGCATTGAGGACGAGGTCCTTTGCAGTAATTTGAAGTCAGCTTTCGTTGCAAAAGCCACGCCTACATTTCATATGGCATCACTTTCCCTGCGTTCACATTTCATTTTCATAATCCTTGCCACACTTCCTTCTCCTTTCCCCCCACCTCTCTCTCAACAGCTGCCTGGCAAATTTCCTGTCAACCCCGAAGTGCGGAACCCTTTTTTGCATCTTTAAGATGCGTCGCGTGTCAAACACACGACCTAACCCCTCTGAAGGGAAGAGGAAGGGAAAGGGTTAAATGTTGTCTAATATTTTTCCTATTATGCCAAAAAATTTGTTGATGCCGCGTGTCATCGTTTTATGTATTTCTAGGTCACTCGATGACTTCCTGCCCCCAAAAAGTTTCATTAATCTCTAATATTTCGCTTTGTTCTACCTGATCATAAATCAACGGCATACCTTAACATATCTCCATTGTAACATCTTTGCAACCTGGTAGCCTGCTATCTATATAAAGATGTAAATCTACTCTCATTATTCAAGTTTTCTGTATGCTATTTTATTTGTTGCTCTAATGAACATTTTGTGGTCAACTCGAACTGGAATTCTCCATGCATCATTAGCCCTAATACCGAGTTTTTTCCATTCATGAAGCGATTAGAGAGGGGTAATCCCCCCGTTTTTCCAGTAACGAAATGATCTCACAACGAATCCAAAAAACAGTAGCCTGATGACTTTACAAAGTATCCAAATAACAAAGTTTTGAATTAATGTTTTTCAGAGTGCAGCTGAACTTATTTAGATGAATATGTAACTATAGAATTTTTATAAATTACATTCGAATATTTTATATTTAAAACATTGTAATACTGATATTAGAAATTTTTAGAAAATAGAAAACAATATTTTACATGCTTTAAGGAATTTTATTCACAATTTAAAGTCTTCTGATTTGTAAAGAAATCTTGGGGGAAATTCGCTTTAAAACAAAAATCTAGAAATCTAGAATCTTAAATACATTTCAAATATTTCAAAAAGATTATATATAAAAAGTTTTCGATTTCTGAAAACCATTTCACAAAATTTATGCAGAAATCTGTTTAACATGCGCTTATAATATTACTTTGAGCCTTTCAAGAAATGTTTAGAGTAACTTTTTTAAAGCTGAAAATTCTATGTTAACTGAAAAAACTCAAAGGAAATGTAAAACTTAAAAATAATACCATTGTCAATAAGAATCAATTGCAATAAATCAAAATTAAAAGATTTATTCTATTAAAGATAATACCATTGTCCAAAAAATGATTTGTCGTAATGAATCAATTTTCATTCAAACTCTTTAATGTTTCAAAAAAAGAACAAAACTACTTGTATTTAAATAAAATGCCAACATTCAAATACCGAGCAGAAAAGCATTTAGAAACGTTTTGCATTATAATTACGGCTATTATTTTGGAATGGGGTCATTAACATGTGACATTCAATACACACAAAACAACACAACAAAAATAAACAAATACAAATTTAAAATCGCTACAACAACAACAACAAGAGAACTTTGATCTATAATTAGCGATAAAATAGGTTATAAAATAAAAAAAAAACAACCAAATGATAAGTGAAGAGTGATAAGAATGTCATTTAAAGTGCTTAAAATAACATATATAAAATTTCTTTAAGCTTTGCGAGCTTTACCTAATTGGGAGAATGTATCTCAGTCTCAGTCTCCGTCTCTGTCTCGGAGAGAAGAGATTTCGCTGAAGATTTTGGCTCAAATCTGATTTCGAATAACAATAAATTTTTCCGCCAACTAATTGTGGTTTTTGTGGTGAGTTTGAAGAATGATCTGGGATTAGTATAACAATAAAAAAAAGGGCTAAAAACAAATAACAAATATATATACGCGTCAGCTGTGCCAAACAAAGCGTGGCTTAGAGATGACAGCGTGTCGTGACACGAATATGGAACACTCAAAAATAATAATATAATTAACTTATAATAGCACTTAAGCTATTTTCTTCCCTTCAACTAAAGTCTGAAGTGCTTCTTTACTATAGTGATTTCTCTCGTATCACGGATATTGGGTAACCCAAGAGTCTTAAATGCTACTAAAGATAATTTATGATTTCTAAACATCTAGAAAATCAATTCTTATATTTTAAAATAATTCCACCTTACATGGTATCAAAACTCTATCCTCAAGCTGAAAGAATTAATTTATTATGTAGTCTAAATATTTGAAATTGTATAAAAAAGTTTAATATGTATTAAAATAAAAATAAATTGAAACAACAAATATTTAACTTCGTGTCCTGTCACGCCCTGATCTTTAAGAGATATTTAAAATTATATGGAACATTTCAATAAATTAATTTGTTATTAGAATATCAAAAATATTTTTGCACATCGTGTGTCGTGTCACGTGCACATCTCGAATCGATTTAAGTCTGGAGTAAAGTTCATAAAATGTTTTATTTTTTGGTGGATCTCAACTGTTGCACGTGTGTATAAATTGGCGCTGTGAGTTGATTGAAAAGTTTAGAACATTTTCGGCAGTTGTTGTGCGCGTTAGCCATGGCTTATACGCTCTTAGCCACGTTATTACTAGTATCGGTTGCTTTTTCAAACGCTTTGCCACAACCTCCGTTCGTGGATGTATTTTCCTTGCCCGTGAAGTACAAACACAGTGAAGAGCTGTTGGAACATTATGGTGACTTTATGTTGTCCATAATGAACAAAAGTGTGGATCCTTGTGAAAATTTCTATGATTACGCCTGTGGTAGCTACAAGGAATCCAAGTTGTTGAGTGATAAAGAAAGGAATTCGAGCTTCCTGCAAGGCATACAATTTCGCATAAACGATCAAGTATTGAGCTTTCTTAAAAATTACACTCAGGAGCAGTTGTTGGATAAAAATCAATCGAAGAAAGCGGAGTTCAAAGCCCGACAATTCTTCTCCAGCTGTCTTCAGATGAAGGCAAATCTTTCAGTGGGTTATGAGAGATTCATAGGGAGTCCAGATGATCGCTATGGAGCTCAAGGAAAGCAGCATTATCAGAATGCTAGCCAGGATTGGATGTATGTCAATTTCATGTCCAACTACGATGTGTATCCTTTGCTTCCTCTTAGAATACACTACAATACGGCTGTGAGAAAATTTGATATCCTTCTCACGGGGCCAAATAAATTACTTTCCAACATAAATGACGAACAGTTGCAGAACATTACGCGAGAATTTCATCCGAATGATGAGAAAAAGCGACAGGATTTTTTGTCTCATTTTGCGAATCTCACTCAGTTTGAGAAAAATCTCACACAGTTGGTCAAAGCTCGTAATGAAACGGAGCAAGTAACTTTGGGAGAATTCTTGACTCTTCACAAGGAGGATCGTTTAAATTGGACACGTTACTTTGATGTGGCTTTTAATGGCACTCAAAAATCCCACTGGCCAGTGCTTAATCAACTTCAGGATGTTGGAGAACTTGTACATTTTCTAGAGCGGACGGAGTTGCAACTTCTACGTTCCTATGTGCAACATCGTGTGCTGCTCAAGTTCTATGCCGTGTGGAAGACGAAGCCCAAAAATGAGACCTTGGAAAGCGAGTGTCGCGTCGTCACAGAGCCATACTTCAACTATGCCATGTTACCTTGGTTTATTGGCCAGGTTAGTAAAGGACTTAGTCAAGTTTGCCATATGAATAATGAATCTAAGATTGTTACATGACTTTGCAAAGATACTGTATGATTTTACATGTTTGTTTTATAAAAATGTTCCAGGTCTTCGACAAAGAACAACGAGCAGATGTGTTGACTTTGGCCAAGAACATTAGGGATACTTTCTATGATCTGCTGGAGCATTACACCTGGTTGGATGATGAGACACGTTCTCAGGCCAAGACCAAGTTGGCATCCATGGATGTCCTTGTTGGTTACAGTGATGAACTGCAGCATCCGGAGCTCATCGATGCAGTTTACAGTGATATCAATATGACCAACAATTGGTATGAAAATATGGAAATCTTGGAAAAGAATCGAGCTAGAACAAGACTTCGATCTGTGGACAAGGCATTGATACCTTTACTGATGCCCACACGTACAGTAAACGCCTACTATGCGGACTTTCTCAATCAGGCTTTTATTACCATTGGCATGTCACAGTGGCCACTCTATCATGTGAGCTTTCCTGCCGTGTTAAAATACGCCGGTATTGGCAACATTGTGGGGCATGAAATGGCCCATGGTTTTGACTCCTACTGTTACCAATTTAATTATGATGGCAAGAAAGTTAATTGGTGGTCAGCTGCATCCTTGAGGAACTTTAAGGAACGTTATCGCTGTCTGGAATCCCAATACAACAAGTATATTCTTTTGGGAGTTCAAACAAATGGCACTTTGACCTCTGGAGATAATATTGCTGACAATGTGGGAGCTCGGATGGCGTACTACGCCTACAAACGACACATGGGCAACAAGGCGTGGCAGGAGAAACCTCTACGTGGCATTGACTTTAACAACAAGCAGCTATTTTTCTTAAAGTTTGCTCAGAGTTGGTGTACAGGCAAGGATAATGCCTACAAGTTGAGCAAACTAAAGAACGACGATCATGCCTATGAGGAATTCCGTGTAGTGGGTACTCTTAGTAATATGCCCGAGTTCAGTGAGGCCTTCAGTTGTAAACTGGGCACTGCCATGAACCCCATGAAAAAGTGTGTTGTCTGGTAGTGAATAAAGTTAAGATTGAAAAGTGAAAAAACTGATTCTGGAGTCTTTTTAATGGGAAAAAGGGAAAAAGTCTTGGAATATAGACAAAACAAGTCAAAAGAACATACTATATACTGGAATTTCTTGGGAAACGATGCGATTTCGAAATTTTAGAATGCGTTTGATTATAATCGATGTAATTATATATGTATAATAATTATAATTATGCAAATAATATCATATAATGATCTGTAATAACCCTTGAAGCTCACCTTTATCTCTGTCAAAGTTCTTTATTGTATCATATTCAGGCTATAGTCTTCAGTAATCTGATTTTATGATCACTTAATTTCCATGTTTAAGTTTTTAACACACCAAGGTTTATTCGCTGTTAAAACAAATTTGACTTGTTTTGATCAATGAAGTTCTCAAGTATCCCTGATATATATCATACGATAACTAATCTTTCCAGGTCATCTAGCATACAAATAATCATTTAATTGTTTGTTTCTTGAGCTTTGGAACTCACAAAATAAGCATATTACAAATTGACTCATCGTTTCTATAATTAATTTGATTAATAAAGATTATGACTGGTTCTAAAAGCGATTAGTAGACAGTTATCATAATTTTGATCTAGCTTTTCTTGATATAAATAATTTATGCAATATTTTTATCTCATAAAAAGAAGTCTCAAATATCGGTCAACTAATTCAGAAAGAAGAGCGAATGTTTATTTAATTTGGTTAATAGAGATAGCAAAGATCTTTATGTAAGGTCAACAGTTAATCGCATAGACTTTTTAGTCCCTTCTAATTTGTAAATCTTAATATAGTGCGCATTCAAAATCTATTTTGACTATTCTAATTTTAAATAATATGCAAATAGTATGTATACTAGATAGATAAAGCTAAGTTAACTTAATTGATCTGTATATCGGATTGGATACTATCTAATTTTAAAGATCTAGATTCTAGCACACAATTCGCAATCTCTTTCAATTTGATAAACAAAGACAATCTAACATTTCAGGCACTTCACAACGCCCCCGCTAAGACTATGAAGAATGTGCGACAATTGTCCTGAATTTAGTACAGCTGATGATCATTTCTTTTTAGAATAAGAACTAATTGATTTTAAGCAGAACCTGCAGCCTGCAATAGAAAATGGGCGAGTCTGTTAATATTTGTCTTTGACTTTGACCCCGGGGTGACACCTTTCTCATTACGAATTAATGGTATTTGAACAGAACCGAACAATAGACAGGACAATGGAAAGAATAGGAAAGAAAGTCAGCAGAAAACTACCGAAAGATCGAAATGAAAGACAAATAAAAGGTGTAGAAAGTGAGGTGAGGTTCAGATGGTGATGATGCATGGACATGAGAGCAATAATGTCTTCAGCTGAAAAATGGAAATAATCGAGTAAAAGAATAACAGTTTTACTATCATTAGTCCGAGGACCGAAAGTCAAGAAACGAGATCGTACTGAGAAAAGACAGAAAAAGTCAGCAAAAATGAGGCAGAAAGGAAGCGTCGATGCCTGTTGCATACGAAATGATCTTTGTTTCTTATTTGTTTAAGGATCGGATCTACTTCAGAGTTTATCTTGATGTCTGTCGGCCTAACGGATTTTCATGCATTTGTTATGGATTTTCGGCGCCAGGTCTCTTATTAGCCCCTCGATACCGATACCAGGTAGTAAAAATCCTTGCCAAGTCTCAGCAGGACTGCGTGACTTGTCTGACTTGTAACTCAAACTGACTTTGGTTATAATCTGCAGGTCATAAAATCAGCACATTGCCATACATCATTAATTTTACAGTTTTCTTGACTTTTTTTCTTTCCAAAATGCAAAGTGTACTTAGTTGCGTACTACCTAAAGACCTTCTAGGTGGTCTCTTTAAATCTATTCCTCTCTTCCCTCTCTTTCTGGGCTTCATCAAATTGCAAATCTTCAATTATTTAGCTGGGAAATTCAAGTGCACTTTCCCACTTTATCTCATAATTGCATTCGCAGCACAGCACAAAGTGCCCAGTCAAATTAGCCAAGATGAGCGACCATTTGTAATCTTCTAGCCCCAGAACCAAGACCCAAAAGCAGACTCTAGCTTTGACTCTGACTTCGACTTTGACTCTGGCTTAGGATCAGATTCAGGTTCAGTTTCAGTTTCAGTTTCAGTTTTCAGCCAGAGTCTGTGCATTGAGCGCATTAATTTCATTTATGTAAACCATTGGGAACAGGGCTTGTCTTTTAATATGAAAGGCGTAGACCGCGTAATAAAAAATCAACTTGCCGAGCGATGCTCAAGTCGCTGAGAAGCTGAAGCTGAAGCTGAGTGGGAGCCGCTCTGTAGCAATCAGGTCTGTGGGGAATCAGGGTTGCCAAGTGGACTTGGGTTGGCAAAAAGGGCAGAAATTTAAGAAAAGTATTAAAAAGAGTGAAACACATCTTTTAGAATGAATGTAAGGCAAGTGAATGTTTAATAAAGTGGACGTAATATTATTTCAAGTAGATGTTGACTCTTAAAATTATCAAGAAGAGTAGAAGAAAATCTAAGGCTCAAAACCAAAAGTAATCCCCATGAATATATATTAACAGCTTCAAAATTGTTATAACCACTCTTCAAAGTAAATCTATACATACATAATATAAACTTTATTTAAAAAGAGTTAAGAGGAAGTTAACTTAAATCAATATAATCTTTATTTCGAAATAATAATATTTTAAATGATTCTTATGCTGACGACATCATTAAATTATTTAAAACAAATTTCAATAAAAATTGTAATAGTTTTGATATCTGAACTGCTTTTTAAATATTATCTTTATTAATTCCCGTAACTTAAGCTATCTTCAAGCTTCACTCATATAAAGAAATGGTGAAAGTGTTGGTATAAACACCGATTCACAAATTTGACCAACACACGAAAGTTGACTATAAGTGCTGTATTAATTCATGAAATAAGTTTCAATTTATTGAAATTTCTGACATTTTGTGAACTGAAGGAAATTCATGAATGCTCCGTATAAACGTAGTAAGTACTTATTACAACATCCACGCACTTGTTGAGATAATTTTTGTATTGTGTCGACAACCCTGGCTGGGCGACTATTGTATAAACAGCTTGCCAAAACCATGTTACCATAATTACATGCAGAAAGTCTTTTAAGCCTTGGCTGGCTTCCGCCGCAGTCGCAGTCGGCGTCGCAATCGCCGCTTAGCCAAAGTCAGCGCACCCACTTCCTGACACCCCCAACAGAAGAACAACCAACAACAACCAAGAACTCGAGGCGGCTCATCATCTCATCCTCATCCTCATCCTTTGCTGGCATCGAGAAGCTGCAACACAGAAATTGAACAAATGGGCGTCACGGCAGCAACAAAGACAGAGAAGAAGAGGAATTAAGAAGGGAGTAGGGAACTGTAAGGGGCATGTGGCAGAGGCAAGTACCAACTACCAAAACAGTTGCAAGAGCCACCAACAACCAACCACCAACCACCAACCACAGCGGTGGTGTTCATGGTGAATTATGAAAATCGTTGCGAAATTAAGTTAAGAACTTGCAACGGTTGCAAGTTGCAACAACGGCAGCCACGAAATCAACCGAAGAAGGTTGAAGGCTTTGCCTTTATTAAATGGAGATGATCAATTTAAATATTTTGTTGTTGTTGTAGAGATTTTAGTTGTTCTTGTTGTAGTTGTACGTGGTGCGTGTGCGCAGGAACAGTGTTGTCATTTAAGCTATTAAGTAGCTAGATTTAGTAATTTCATAATTGCAAAATCTACAAAATTTGGGAAATTGTGTGAGCTAGAAATCTGGACATTTTTATAAAATGATTTGACTAGATTTTCAGATTGAAAGAAAATTATCTTTTTATAATAAGCAAAAATAAATAAATATTAAAAATATTAAATATTATTTTAACTTTCAATTGTAGTAACTGTTAAACTAAAATAGTTTAATTTTTAAAAATGTTTAAGCAGTGTTCCTATTAATGTATAGTCTTCTTAAATAACTTTTATCTCTTAAAAAATTTGGCATATTTTAGTGAAGTAAATAGTTAGATGACTAAGCTCTTTTTAGCTACTTTTTATTAAAAAATAGCTATTTAAGGCCAGGAAATGCTGGCTAAGCTACACCTGACCTGAGACTGGGTTGAAAACGGAGTCGGGGACTTGCTTGCATTCCCATCTTGATGCAACCTGCTGCTGCTACTCCTTCTTCGTCTTTTCAGCCTTTTCACTCTCTGCCTCCCTCTCCTTCTCCACCTTCTCCTCCTCCTCGTCCACCTGCGATTTGTATAAAAAATGTGCTTCATTTTATTTGGACGCTCTGCCGTCCGCCTTCGTTCAGTAAACGCCCCACAAAAAAAAGTATATAAAAAAAATGATTGCGCCAAAAAAGCGGCAAACAAATCGCATATGGATCGTTGGATCTCTGGACTTGTAGTTTGGACTTGGTCTGAGTCTTTGACTTGGCTTCTGCATTTGCGCCAACTTCCAACTTCGTTTTAGATACTCATATTTTCTTACTCTTTGAATTTTTTGCAAACGATTATCTAAATTGCATACGAAATTATTTTAATTAAAAATCTAATTTTGTTTTCTCGACTACTCTTTGGATTCTTTGGGGTTTCCTTTGGGTTTAGTTCGGGTTCTTTTGGATTCTTTCGATTGGTACGCCTACTTATAGAACTTGTTATTTAACATATTGCATTTTGGGTTCTGCACTCAATCGATGGGAAAGTTCTTCATTTCTTTTGATGTGCATTGAACCCTTAATTTGACGCGATTAAAATGATATTAGTGCGGCTTTTATATGGTCACATATGTTGCATACTCATATATGTAGTATGTTGCATGCCTCATTGAAAAAAGGTTTTTCCTTAAGGTGTGAAGTTGATATGGCGTCAGCTGTGTGCTCCTTACGTGACGCATTTCTACGCTCTTTATTGATTAATGATCCATTATTTGGATATATGTATGTTCAGACAGTGCTATTAGTTGGGTTAGCCTCTTTTTCTCCATCTCTCTCTCTCTCCCTCGCACTACTTCTCTATTTGTCTCTCGGTACATGGATAATTAACGCCTTTCCGGTTGTGTCTTTGTGAATTTCTGGGACAGTTTTTGTGCCTAGTAGGAAATGCAACTAGTCTTGGTCTGATATATCATTAAGAAAAGCAGAAAGAAGGTTCCGACTTCTGACAATTAAGTCTAAAATTTGGATAGTAACAACAGGTGAAATAACAGAAAATGATCGACTGTTACATACTCTACTCTAAGTTGCTTAGATCCATAAAGTCTTTAGATTTGTTTAAAGAGTTGAGCATGCTCCACTATTAAGTTCCTTTACAACTAATGATGCAAAGTTTCCTAGGGTTCTAGTTATCATTCTATAGCTATAATTATTGTACAACTTGGATATAGTCTCAAAAGTAAACGACTTGAAGTCACCCAGCACTGCACTATAAATACATAGATCTCTAAAAAGAAGACTTCCTAGACTTTCAACGATTCAAACTCTTCAAAACTCATAAAATTACAAAGAGTGATGTTTATTTGTTCGGCCTTTGAACTTTAAATTGATTTCTTCTATAACTATAGAAACCCATAGATAGCGTCTCTGAAGATTGCTATCGAATATGATTAATTAATTGATGCAAGTGCAATTTAATTAGCCACCAACCGATGCATAAAATTTAAATAAATGTTTGATTTGAATTTAATTGCCTAGCAGATAGATAGAAAGAAGAACCTGTCTTGATCTCTGATTGAATATAAATCAAAGCTGCCAGCTCTAGCTCAACACATCATCAGCTGCAACAACAATAACAACAACAACAACAGCAACAACAGCAACTGAGAGGCAACAACAACTGAAATGTGGAGTCTATTGGAGATCATCAAAGGGACGCGCTAATCACACGCTGCGCCAAATAGGATCTAATTTCCACACGAAACTCATTTTTTACATTATGATATTCAACAATGGAATGGAATCGAATGAACATATAGAGAGATCATATAGTTGTGTGGCAGCCGTTGCAGTTGCAGTTGCAACCACTGACGGATGTCGGCGTTGCATTCAAATTTTGCGCACCGCACGAAGATAAATGATGAACCTCTAAAGGGGAACAGGTAGGGAACGGGAAAATTAACAAGCAGAGAGAGAGAGAGAAAGAGGCAAGAGGGGTTACACAGGTTGCCACTGCAGTGGCAGGTTACAGGTTGAACGTTGCAGGTACGATTTGAATCTCCAACAATAATTAAGCGCAACAATGGATTTATTGAGTTTTCTCCGACGAGACGAGAGTTTTTCATAATCTTCATTGTAGTTAAACGTCGAGTTGATCTGCGGTTCGGACTGAGCCTACAATTAGTTGTGCCCCCCCTCTACTTGCCCCTTCATCACCATCATCATCATCAACAGCAGCAGCAACAACAGAGGCAGCATCAACAGCAGCAGCAGTTGCCATTGCAATTATCATAATTATTTTCATTCATGCGGCGATCTGTTGAGATACGGAGCTCGAGTTTGAGTTTGAGATGCGAGTATCTTTGAGGTTTTCAGTTTTCAGTTTTCAGATGCATTCGCCGCGATAAGTTTTTGTATCTGCATTTGTATGCTGTACTCTGTCAGATCTTTGTGAATGAAATGTTGTTGGTTTTCCCTGACGTTTCTGACATGGAAGCTTAACGCCGTTTCCTTTTGTCTTTCCGCGTTCTCAGCTCTCAGGATGTACAACTGCATTCAAATTTTTATTCTTTTTCTTTCTTCTCGTTTCCGGCCGAACACTTGGCTGCCTTTAAAGGGGTTTTATACACTTGATATGGGGTGCGCAAATCATAGATATGGGCAGATAATTATGCTGTCTAGTAACTACACAAATTTCAGTATTATTAAAATATTTGTATTCAAAATATTCAATTTCACTTGCTGTAGCAGCTAATAACAAGTGAAATTGAATATTTTGAATACCAATATTTAACAAATTTAATTTTAATAAATTTATTTATTTATTGAGATATCTTTTGATATTAGTGGTAGCTTGAAATTTGCTGATAGCTTACTTAAAATAGGTACAGAAATGTAAGAGCATGTATGTATTTAGTAGTAAATACTTTTTTAACTGTTAGTTGTATTGGTTGAATTTTATAATAATTTAAGTCCCATTTTTTTTAATGTCCATATAAGGTAACATTTAACTATCCGAATAATAAACTGACGTAAAATGTAAAGAAACTAATGTCAAATAGTAAATATATTTATCAAACAAATTGAAAAATGGGCTTAAATCTTTTAGAATTAAATAATTGTTTTATAAGTATCTTTTCAAAGCTTTCCAGTATAAATAAAACCCTGACTAAAGTATCTTTTCAAGTTCCTTTTCCCATTTAAATTGTAATCGAGTTAACTAAAGTGCTTCCCAGGTTAATAAGTGCATATCAACTTTGTTGTTTTCCCCAATGATGTTGCTCTTGCTGCTACTGTTGTTGTTTTTGTTGTTGTTGTTGTAATACTTTAATTGACAATTAAGAAAATTATGTTATCATATTGTGTATCGCATTGGGTTTAATTCGTTTGCTTGTTGCACTTTCGACAGCCATTTACGCCTTTAGGTAATTGTTTTTCTGTATTTTTTTTTTTTAAGTTTCGCTTCTCCCAGTTCCCAAGCCAGAGTTGAAGTATCTGTGAATGTAACTATAAATGTACGAGAGTATCTGTATCTGCCAGTTGTATCTGTATCTGCAACTTGGCGCCAGTTGCAGTTCGTGCTGTGGTTTCCCATGGTTAAACTATCATAATAATATTATTGACGAGGACGTCATATTGTGCCATTTGTACATGTAACTCGACTGCACATTTAAGGCAAATTATGATGCGATGTGTGTAATGGCTTACGAGCCAAGTTAGCAGCGTTCAAGCCAACAACAACAAAACGAAAGAAAACAAGAAAATAAAAACCAAAACGAAAATCTAACATTTGCTTAAATTGGATACAATTTCCGGTCGCGTGCTTTTTTTGATCTCTTTTTTTTTTGGTTTACATTAAATTTTTTGATAATTGCGCCACTTAAAGTTGTTGTTATTGTATTCCTTAGTGTTGTTATTGTTGTTGCTTTGCATGTGAACAACGCATTTCCGCGAGAGGAAATAGACAACGATTTGAATATTTGAATGTATTTTTTGTTTTTTGAAGTACTTTAATAAGCCTTATTCAAATATTGGTAACAAAATAACAGCCAGAAGGGGTCGACGCTGCATAATAATTTTGGGTTTTTAAACACAATTGAGGTCACGTGTGTGTGTGTGTGTGAGTGTGTGTGAAAACAGTTTAGTGTTGTTGTCTCTGTCCCTCGAGTAAGATCATAAAATGCCATTGCGAATGCCATTTCAATAATCGAAAGAAAACAAGATGTTTCCTTGCCCCTCCCTTCTTACAGCAACAGCAACAGGACTTGCACCCTTTTCTTTCTTATAAGTATATTTTTTTCGCAAAGCGGCAACCCTTTTTTCTATTTTTTTTCTTTTGGGTCGCGGTTAAGATGGATGAAGTGTTTGACAACCCTTTCAATCTTCATAAATGTTGGCACTCGTGGCCAGGCGTCGATTGTGCAAATGTCTGTCTGTCTGTTCCCCTCCTCGAGTATCTGTCTGTGTGTCTTACTGTTTGTCCTTCGATTGCGAGTCCTTTAGCAATATTAGCCAGTTTGCCCAACTTCTCCCTTGTGTCACATCTTTTGGCTCTATCAAGATGACGACGACGTCGACCTTTTGCCTTCTTCTTTAAGGGGTCGGCAATAAAAAATGAAATCTGTTTAAACGCATACAAAATTGAAAATCTCATAAGCATGCGTATGGCACGAGTTTCGGGTTTTCTTTTGGGTTCTTCTTGTCAAGGGGTTAAGGCCATGAAAAATGGCAATGTTGTTGTTAACACATTGTAAATACCTCGTTTTTCACTTAACGGGTTTTTAAGTACATATGTATTTGATTTCAAGCAGCGAACAAGTGCGTCTATTAGATGGGGTCTGTTTATTGTGGGGAGGGGGAGGGGGGGTGAAACTTTATTTTGGAGCAAAAGAAAAAGGTTTAAAAAATGTTCCAACTTTTGAGAGTATTTAAGAACTAAATAAAATATTATACAATTTTAAGTGTTTTCTAACAACATCTTAAGTGATTGTACTTTTAAAAGTTAGTAGTTAAACTTTTGGGAGTATTTTAAATAACATTTTTAAATACAATATGTCAGCTTAAAGCATTAATAAATAAAAATTATTGCAATATAATAATAATTGTTAAGTATTCATATTTAAATTAGGTACCCAATAGATTATTTGTACTAAACTATATAAATTGAATCAGAATTTATGATTTAAGTATTTATAATAATTAATTAAAGTAATTAATGTTTTAAAAATAAAAATTGTTTTATTTTTATATTTCTAAATTTATTACCATTATTTAATACTATTATTATTTTACTATTTCTTTAATTTTTTAAGTCATAAATATCGTCAATTATAATATGCACAAAAGCCCACAATATTAACATTTTGATAAATTTTATCAGTTCTGTTCTAAGTTCTTTTTTATTTATTCATTTAATTTGTGGAGTGAAATCTAAATCCTTTTTTCGAAGCCTAGAATTCTTTTGACCATTCTTTTTGCTTTAATAAATAATATTCTCACTATTAATCTCATTACAAAACTATTTAATTCTGAATTCGTATTAACTGTGAAGCATAAATCAATGCTGGGACTCACCTGAATGCTTGTTGTTGTTGTTGTTGTTGTGATTGTTGCTGTGCTCCATTAGCTCCATGAACTCCTGTTTGACTTGAATCTGAGGCTGTCTGAGCAGCATGCTCTCAAAGTTGTTGCTGTTGTGTTTGCCATGGCCAGTGGGTGTAAGAGGTGGACTGTGATGCTTTGTGCCTGGATTTGGATTGTGACTGTGACTGTGACTATGGTTGTGACTGTGACTGTGACTATGGTTGTGACTGTGACTGTGACTGGGGTTGTGGTTGGGGTTAAAGCCATTCAAATGGGCGACGTAAGCGGCATAATTAACAGATGCGGCTGTTGGCAGTTGATCATTGACTGAAGTCTCAGTGCGAGCAACGCCTTTGCTAGTAATTTGAACATTAACACCTGCTCGACTTGATGTTGCTGTTGTTGCTGGCAGTGTAGTTGTTGCTGCTGCTGCTGCTGCTGCTGCTGTCGTTGTCTTTGCTGCCGAGTCCAGCAACAGCATTGCTGCTGGCTCCAAGTGTTGACGATGGGAATTGTGATGTTGCTTTGGATGTGGCTGCATCTGTTGCTGCCCAAGTGTTGCCAACAATAATGGCATTGCTGCTGTTGTTGTTGTTACTGTTTCTTGTTGTTGTTGTTGCCGTTTCGCGCAGTTCGTCAGCAGCAAATTGCGTCGCTTTGATTTATGACGCCAGTTGCTGCCTCTTGCTGTCTTCTACGACTTGTTGCTGCCTCAGATTATGATATTGACCCATGCACCAGCGGCGATTTTTTCCCTGGCAGTTGTTGCTGCTGTTGGTGATGTTGCTGCTGTTGCCTGTAAATGGTTGATAATTAAAAATGTCTTCTTTTTTCGTGCTGTTGCTGCTGTTGTTGTCAGTGGTTGCTGCTGAAAGCTTAATTTGCTGTTAAGTGCTTTTTAAAATGTTGTTATTAAAAAACCGTTGAATCCCCTCTACCTGTGACACACTCCTCCTCCCCTTAACCCCTTGGTTGTCCCACTCTCTTCATGGTAGTCTTCAGTTGGCGTTGCCTACTCTATCATTTGTGGATGCGATTCTAGTGCCATGATAACGGAAGTAATTGATTTGCTGTCTGTGCACTTGCAGCTCCTCCTCCTCCTTTTCGCCCCCTTTTCCATTTCCCAATCTATTGATAAATAGTGTAACTGACCACCCTTCAAATATTGTAGTATTCCAGAATTTCACGTGACCAATTCTGACTAATTCGCGAATGGCTTTAATAACAATGATACAATGAATATTATTGTGCATTTATAGCGGAAGTTTGTTTAGTCTGGAGTTAACTTAGGGTTTGACCATAAATATAATCAAAGACAAGATATAGCAATGAGTCAAGGATATTTTAATAGAACTTGGAAACACGTAGTATTGTTAAAATTATAAGAATTGAATAAGAAGTACAATTTTAAGCTCAAAATTAACATGGATTACAAATTAAAATTCGCAAATTTTAATAGGAAAGTAAAAAAAGATAAGCACTATTAAGTAAGATAAATTAGCTTACTTCTAAATTGATATTTGCTGATATCAGTTTTTTTAAAAAGAAAACCGATTAAAGCGCATTTATGATAATCAACAGACTAACAAATTTAGGCAGCTTTGAATTATATTAATTAGAGAAATACTATTACTATTAAACTGATTTTTGCTGATTCAAGTTTCGTTAAAAATTATTTATAGTAAAATGTTTTTATGATCAACTGCAGCAAAAACCTTTGAACGGTTCAATTAAGTTTACAAGTGCGCACATCATAAAACGGAATAAAAATATAAAAAAAGAAAATATACTTTGTAGTGAGTTGGTCTATTATGCAAACAAAGTAAAGTGACAAATGATATTTACAGATACTTTAAACGGAATGCGTTGAAACGAAATTGTTGTAAATTGAAAACAAATTGAAGTCGATGCGATAAGAACTGTAAGTATAGGAAAGCGATGAAATCAAAGGAAATGGAAAATTAAACTACAATGCTCTTAATGTTGACGTAGCCAACGATCAAATGACGAACCCGAAAGGTAGACCTCCCCTTCCCCCTATTCCTACTAGGTGTTCTATAGACAAACAATCTGATAAGATAATGGAAAGTGCAACGCTGTTGATCGAGGCATGGGTTCTATGGCATATATGGAAATGTAACGGTGACAAGGGGGCGGCATTTACATACACCTGCTATTAGGGGGTGAAGGAAGGATGATATCACAGGTGGGAAGGGGGTAAGAGTGAGCGGTGATCGTAACATTAATGGCACTTGTAAACAAATCAATCGACAGCGCAAATTGCCGGCTTGCCAAAGTGCCAGGTCCATCATAACATTGATTGTTATCAATCAGAGCAATGGACTGAGTGAGAGTGAAGCGGGGAGGGGAGGGGATGGGAATATGGGGGGATACCACATTATGTACTTTGCATGTCAGCAAGTAATTTCCAAGTGCGAGACTCAAGAGACGCCGCCCTGCACTTCAAAGAAGTCCGACTTGTTGCAGTCTTTTCCCTCTCTCTATCTCTTTTTCACCTTCTCTCTTTCTCTTTCTGCTCTCGTGAGCTATTTTTAATAATTGTTCATAAAAATTGCTTATTTGGTATTGCTTATGGCCCTGTTTATGTTAAATTTTCGATACCCCTTTTTGATTTCCAGCTATTTAAGTTTGATAACTATCGTTATTTTTGGAGTGCGACGTTTTTATCTTGTTTTAAAATTAAACACAATTTGTTGTTGTCACACAACGACAGTTATTGCGGTTAACGGTTAACATATAGGCACGATTGTTAATTTCTCAGCACTGTTTTCATATTAACTGTTGGTAAAAGATAATGTTGTATTGTGATTTGCTCGATTGTAACATGTCGTCAGTTAAATCGATTACAGCGATATTGTTTTTGATAATTACAGAAAGGTTTTTAAAATATCTTACTAATAGTTACAATACTACTTAATGGATTTGAGTTAGAACATATTAGATAACTTTTCTGGCTCGATCCAGCAATAGAACTATTATTTAACAGTTTAAAAGGTCGCCAAATCAACAAATTTTACTAAAAAATATTTTAAGGAAGCTCTTTTCAGATTGTTAAGTAGTTCTAAACATTTTTTATTAAAAGTAATCAGTTACTTTAAATCAGATTTGATAACATAATTTGGAGAATACATAAATATTCGGAGACAATATAATATTTGGAAACGATCTCATATCTACGTTGCTAAATATTTAGTCCTTTTTAACAATATTAAAGCATTTGAGTTTCTTTACGAAAGTCTAACGAAATTTTAGCGACATCGATTTGCATTTTAATTTCTAAAGGCTTTCTAAGTTCATCTTTTTAATACAACCAAAATATTTTGAAAATAAATTTTTTCTGTAATATTTGGTAAGCATTTATCTTTATCTTTAACATTTATAGTATTAAAATATGGATTGTAGATAGAACTAATCAACAATGAATTAAAAAATTAAACTAGACTAATGGAAAAATATTTTACAAAGTTTTTTAAAAATGATCAGTTGAAGAATTTCTTTTTCTAGCAGAACTTAAGGCTCAAGTAATTGAGTTGAGTTCGTAGCGAAAGCTTAACGATTGTTAAATGACAGGGAATTGAAAACACTTGTTGTCACTCCCACACACAGACACAAAAGCTCATTAACAGTTAAAAAATGGATGAAACAAGTTAAGAAAATGTCAACATAAGGCAATCGATCGATTCATCTATTGATAGATCGTTTGGTCTTGTGACTTAACGAAGAAGTCGAAGGCGTTTTTAACAAGCTCCTTAGTACACACACACACAGTCACTCACACACACTCTCATAACTTACACGCGTGTTAAGACCTTTTTTTTACCCGCACCTTTATTTTTTAAAAGAGACGCCACACAATCGAATCGTATCGAATTCGAATTTCGGATTTAATTTAATTGTTTGTTTTCGGGATAAATTTAATTGCAACAATGGCGTCGCCGTCGTCGTCGTCGTCGCTGCTTTTCACGCCCTGCAAGCAACTTGGCAACTCTGGTGGAGCTGTGTGAGCGAGACACGCTTTTTGATTGACTTCCGACAAACGACTGACTTAAAAAAACGCAAGAAGATATGAGCAAAAAAAAAACAGTTAAAATAAAAAAAAGGAAAAAAAACATACACACACTAACACATACAACGACGTCCACAAAATGTCAAGCGCGCGCAAAAAAAAGTAGATGATGTTGAGGCAGCGCAGCAGCTGCATATGTGCGTGTGTGTGTTAGTGAGAGTGTGAGAGCTTTTGCTGTGCCTGCGTGTGTGTGTGTGCGCTCTTTGCTAGCAGGTGGCTCTGTGGGGAGGGGACGTTGACGCTGACGTCGCGACGTCGACTGCGACGCTGCTAACTTGGACTTGGACTTGGAGACTGGTTGGCTTTTTTGGGAGTTGGGCGCATTTTATGACCACGCTTCGTTTTTTGTTGTTGTTGTTTCTTTTCTTCTCCTTTATGTTCTTTTTTTTTTGCACGTTTCTTGGCACGAGGTTTTAAAATCAAAAGCGTGTATTGTGTGGGTGGCCTGTATGTGTGTGTGATGTGTGTGCGAGTGTGTGTGAATGCTGGTGGGAGGGTGTTTCTTATCGGATTTGGAATTATGTGTGTATTGAATGCTGCTGAGGGTTGTATGAGGGGAAAGCTTGATTTGTAGTTTTATTTGAGCCCCAATACAATAGATATTAATAAATCAATTTTATAAAAATGCAAAAAATTTGTCATGAAAATTTTTCATTATTATGTAGTTAATAAAAACACACATATATTTATAAATTTTAAAAATAATTAACTAAATTTAAAATTGTTTATTGGAGCCACCATATAATAGCATTGATATTAACGAGCAAATTTTTGGCCAAGGCTATAAAAAGGTGTTATGCATATAATAATTTTATTTTTCATAATAATATAATCAACTTTTCTGCAAACCTCAAAAATATTGGAGAAAATATGTTTCGGTATTACCAATCACAAGGTATTTCAAATCACCAGGTTAATAAAACGAAAGAATTTTATTTGCCCAATTGCTTTAATTTTTTTTTTAAATTTGTAGGCCTAGATTGAAAAGATTCTTGCTGAAACTTTTTTATTTAACTATTTTTTTCACTTATTTTTTTTTATAAGGCTTTTCTGATTTATATCGGTTTTAAGGGATCTGAATGAATAAGATCATGATCTGGTTTGGTTAAGTCAAAAACCCAAACCAAAAAGTGGCTGCAAGTTTCAGTTAAAAATGTTTTTGAGACAACAATTAAATAATAATAAATAGAATAATAATAAATGATTAAAATATTGTTACAAATGCATAATATTATTCCAAAACTTTGTTGACGCAAATTAAGTATACGCACAACTCTGCATGTGTAGAACATAAAAGAATAAACAAATAAAATAAATAATCTTAAATGTAAAACTTGTTTTCAGAATTTATTATTATTGTTATTAATTATTTTATTGAAAATTAAAGTCTTTCAATTGTTTTATATTATTAATTTTATTTTGTTTGTGTATTCAAATATTTGCTTAAAATTTGTCAAATATATTCTTTTTGCTGTCGCCAAATATGCATAAGTATGTGTGCTTGTGTGGCAAAAGAAATACCATGAAGAAATCAAAAGCAGAAGCTGCAGCAGCAACAAAAATAACATAAAGCAGCAAAAAACAAAGCTCAACTGAAAGCTGAAGACAAACAGAAAATGTCATGGCGAATTGGCGAATGATGCAGAACCGAGAATTATTCGCTGCCTGTCAAAATGTGAATGTCAACGGACAAGGCAATGGCAAAAACAAATACAAATACAACAAACAGCAGTTGCAAAAAGAGGAAGAAAGCAAAGAAGATGAAGAAGCCGAGGCAGCAACAGAAGCCAATGGTAGCCACAGCGGCAAGCGTAAAAAGCGATAAACGCATAAATTAAAATAATTACAGAGCTGATTTCGCTGTTGTTGTTGTTGCTGTTGTTATTACTGCAGTTGTCAAGCACGCACAATGACAACACACACAAACACACGCGGGCACACACACTCAGAGAGAGAGGCGAATAAAATGCGCGTTGCGGCAAAGCTGCTGCTCCCGTTGCAACTGAGAAATGCAGCTGAAGGAAGCATCCGAAAGATGCCAAGTGCAAAGACTTGCGTTCCACACACACACACACACACACTCACTCAATTCACATACATATATAGCAGATGCAGTTGTTGTTGCTGCTGTTGATTTTATTCAAAATGGTTTGTTTATGCTTGAACAGCAGCAGCAGCAGCAGCAGGCGAAGAGAGGAGCAGCAACAACTGGGGAAATGTCATGCTCTCCCCACACTCACACACACACTGACACTTACTTGAAGACAGCCAATGGCATTGGCGCTTGTCGCTCTCAGCGCGCATGTGCTTGGCGCTCTCTCGCTCACTCAACAATCAATTTCGCCGTGGCTTCGCTAGAGCTTCAATTCGCCGCACCTTCTCGCAGCATCTTCTCATTTTTCTTCTTGCCTTTACCTTTTGCTTTTGCTAATTTCCGTTCATTAAAGTTGCCTTCTCGTCTCGTGAACTATTTCACTTTAGCATTTTACCATTGCCGCTCTTTGGCGCTCTTCCTCTCCTCTCTCTCTTCTCACTCATTCTTTTGCTAGTAACTCTTAAAGCTCTCTCACTTGTCTGGTTTTATTATTTTTGGTGTAATTTCTTTTTTCGTGCTTTAATTTCATTGATTAGCAAAAATCGTCGAGCCAGCTGCTCTTCTTCTTCATCTTCTTCGTCTTCTCTGGCTGCTCCTCTATTGTTGTTGTGTAGTTTTTCTTATTTTGTTTTTGGTTTGTCATTGTCTGTTTTGCGTGTTTGTGTTTTTGTGTGTTGTGCTTTTATTTTTAGTTTCGTTGCCAAAAATATGTAACTGTTTTTGTATCTTTTGCCTCTTAAGCACTTCAACGTTTAAGATACTTTTAGTTTTTTTTGGGGCTGCTGCGGCTTAAACCAACTAATCGATAGAAATTATAGTTGGAGTATCGAATATTTACTGAACGGATTGAAGATTAAATGCGCTTATTGAGTTTGTATGAAAGAACGCATGAAAATTCATATACTTTTGCACTAGTTATTCTTTAAAGTCCTTTCTGTGTAGAGTTGGGACTTACAATATTTATTGTACAATGTTAAATTTGTGAGTTAAATTTAAATTATTTTTTTAAAGATGGTTACTCGTATCTCAGATAAGCAAAGTTTAATCTAGAAATTAACTTAACTTAAACTAACTAGCTAACTAACCAAACTAACTTAAATTGTCAATTTTGTAACGGATAAAACGATGTACATATGTTTAATAAGGAAAGTTTGATTATTTCAAGCTTCTCCCTATCAAACCTTTATTTTATTTTAAGTGTATATTTCTTTTTTAAGCACAGTTTGAAGTTTTTTATACTCAAAACAATTAAGAATCGCACTTGTTTGAAGTATTATTGCTAATTAACAATTTTAGTGGATTTTAGTGACCTTTTTAATGTTTAAATTAAGAGTTTTTGCTGACTCGAGGTCTGAGTGTAATAATGTCGATATGACAAAGCTAAGTAGTTCTAATAATTGTTACAACTAAAGAAAGGTTTAACGAACACAACTCTAAGAAATCATCTTCCAATGGCAATACATATGAATTTGGCTTAAAAGAAAATAACTTCGCTTTATCAAAAGTTCTAATCTTTGCTCACTTCAGCAAAACATTTATAATCTCTAGCTGAATATGCATTAAAATCTATAACAATTATCCATTCATAGCATTTTTTCTTATCGCTTTTTCCCCATTTTACCCCAAAAACCAATTCCATTATAACTTTCATTGTGTGTGTACATTCATGCATGTGTTTGTGCAACCCCCCTCCTACCTGCCTCACTCCCCCGCCACTTTACATTCTTTGTACCACTCCCCATTTAAAAAATAAAAGAAAACCTCCCCCAATTTTTTTTACTGCCAAACAGATTTGATCATATAAAAAAGAAGAATGTCAATGGGAGTGAGTGAGATGGCATAGAAGTTTTTAAAATGTATAGCAAATATTTCAATAGCCTCTCGGCATTTGACTATATGCAGAGCACAATGCGCTATCTCTCTCGCTCACTCAAATATCCACATACGCCACGTCGTACCCGCTTTCTTTTTGAAAAAAATAGAAAAGTATTTTTCATATGGGGAATGGGACGCACCTAACAGTTCACTTCGGCTTTTCTAAGTTATAGCTGCCATCACCCAACTCTCTAAACTTTTTTAGAATTTTTTTTTGTACTTTTCTTTTGATATTTTCATACATATTGCAAACATTTCCTGTCTCTTTTTATTTACATTACGCTCGGGACAAGCGACATAAAAAGTAGGAGCGTGTGTGAGTGTGTGTGTATTTGTGTGTGTGGGTGAATACAATAGGAGGAAATGCTATATAAGGCAGCCGAGACCGAGGTAGAGACTTTTCCAAGTTTTCCTGCTTATTTTTTTTGATGTTCGTTCCACAGTTGTGACTTTTCATTTTTCATATGTTGACTGCCTCACACACGCACACACACACACACACACTCGCTTCTTTGCCTGCTCCTTCGCACAAGTTTTACGTATGCTTTTCCTTCCTTTATTTCGCTTTTTCTCTCTCCTTTTTCAGCACATTCTTTGCCCTGTCGCAAGTAAATGGCTTTTGCATTGTAAAATGTTGCATACATTTTCCTCTATTTTGCGTAGGTGTGTATGTATAATACACACACACATACATATATGCTGCCCAAATCTGTATATAGATATGGTACATAAAACCCATGCAGAATAGAAAGAGAAGAAGTATGAGCGAGAGAGATAACTTAACCTCGCACACTCACGGGAGCAACAGAGAGAGAAAGAGAGAGTAAGTGGAGCTCGGCACTCGCTGCTCCTTCGTACGGTATATTTTAAAATTTATGAAAAATAATATTTTCCATCTCTCAACACACACGCAGACACACAAACACACAGATATAGAGTGTAGTAAGGCGCACAATCAGAATACAATGGCTGCCTTGGGCATAGAACTAGACAGAAGTGAGAGGTAGGAGAGCTGGGAGCTGTTGAGCAACGGTTGAGCAGCGGAGAAGTGTTGAAAGATGCAGGGGCAGCACCTACTTTGACTTGCCTCCATTCGCATTTACGTATAAACACATATACACACATACTTTACATTGTTGCAGTCTTGAGTGAGACAGGGTTGTCAAATAGTTAGAAAGTTAATCAAAGTAGTTTGAATCTTTTTAGGGAAAATCAGGTGCATTAAGTATTTTGGATAGGTCTACATATTTGTGAACTTGAATTATTATGATATAATAATTAAGTAAAATAATTCGACAAGTCCTTAAAAAACTTATAATTTGAATAGAAAAGTATGATTATTTCAACAATAAATCTTTAGTTAGCCTGGTAAATATTTAAATAGTGAAATTTTGTTCATCAGAATGTGAGAAATAGAGAAAACTATATAGTGAGTATAGATGTCAGTTTTTAAGAATAACGCCATGGATATGACTATTTTAATACGAAGGGTATTTCGAAAGTCTCCTAATTAGCCTAAAAATTAAGTTTTGAATAATTATATAAGATTCTTTTTTTATATTTACAATAGCTTAGCATTATCAACTATTATCCAATATATTTTAAAGTTTATCTGACGAATTTAAAACTTATTGACAGAGATACTTAAAAGCTTAAAGCTAAATTTAATTGTTATTCTTCAATATAAAACTCAAAAATTTAGCTGCTTTTAACTTGCTGAAGAATCTATGCTAATGCCGTCCTAGATGCAACTAAAGTTGCCATTATATTTCATAAATTATGGATATTTTATGTTAATAATACTTTTTGAAAGTATGCGACAACTCTGGCACTCAAGTCAAAACCATTTCCATTATGATAATGTAAGTGCACAATTTCCCAACTTGAATGTGCAACATACACATACATTTGAGTATACATACATACATATATGTATAAAGGATGCGAAAAAGAAGTAGATGCAGAAAATGAGATAGAGAGAGAGAGAGAATGAGAGAGCGAGTGAGAGAGAAAGAGCAAGGAATACGCTTTGGAAAATTTTCATATCCTGCACATGCACATGAACATGAAAAACTGCACAAATGGCAGAAAATGTTGCAAAACGACATCGCATGTGCAACATCAAGTGTGTGTGTGCTGTGTGTGGTGTGTGTGTGTGTGTGTGTGTGTGTGTGGCAGGGAACAGGACAAGAACAGACGGGGCATATCCGGAGGAGCACATAAAATACGATAACTGCGGAGCAAAGTGCTACATATGAAAGGTATTTCTTGCTGTCCTGCCAACTAACCCCCTCTTTTTACCACACCCCTCACCATTCAACAGATCCTTTCTCCCTACATATACATATGCAAGTGTGTGGTTTTTAGAATATAAAAGCATTGGGTGGCTTTGCACCACCCACACCTGACGGTGCTTGTATGTAATTACAGTTGCTGCCTTCTGTTTGCACCTTTACTACACACACACACACATACACCCTCACACACACACATTCATATACAAATGAAATATGATGGCATGTTATATAAGCTAGTTCTCTTTCTGTCTCTCTCCTTTGCTTGCTATCTCTGTCGCAAGCTTATATAAAACTTTGGCATTTATGCCATAAAATTAAGTATGAAATTGAAAAATGACTAGCGGGCCAAAAGCTTCTTCTTACACCCAAAAAAAATAAAAATAATCGAAAAAAAAGAAAAACTTGCTGCCAGCATATTGTGAAATTAATTTTTAAATATTTATGAGCAACTGTTCGGGGCAGCTCCAAAACGTATTTGTTTATGGATAGGTCAGCACCGAGGCAAGGAACGAGTGGCCAAGTCCTTCCTCTCTCTTTCTCTCTCTTGCCTTTCCCTCCATCAGCATTTTCCCATTTTCAATTTGCCCAATTTTTATTGAATTTTCAAGCATGTTATATGTATTAGTGTGCATTAGTGTGTGTATTTCATTTTTAGTTTTTTACATGAAATATGAGAATTCGATTGAACGAAATTTTAGCACAGCTCACGCGCCACTGGGCGTATGAGTAATGCTCTTTTTGTGTTTCAATAGCCAGCACAAAAAAAGAACTAAATTTAAAAGTGTTTAACTATTGGCATAATACTAAGAAGCCAAAGGTATACTTCTATAAGCCATGACTATAGGTATATATAACTTTAATCTTAAATATGTAATCTCCATAAATTTAAAGAAATATTATTGTAATCTCATGATAAATATAGTATAATTGATAACTCAAAGGTTTGCTGATAACTAACAAGAGCGCACTTATTAAAACAAAATTGACTTTATAAATCAGTTGCTATAGTCAGGAATTACCATTGATATCAGAGTCAATTTTAGTTTAACATACATGAAGTAGATATACATTAGTTTATTAAATTTTTATAATACAAATATTACATAACTCTCTTACTTGTTCATATATTTTAATCACGTTATTACTTTTACTACCTTAGAATATATAAGATAACTCTCTTACTTACTTACTCTTTTATTCTTATTAGTTGTTCATTTATTGGCATAAGTGTAATTAATAATTATAATAAATAAATTAAATTTAAAAAAAGTTACATTTCTTCTCTTACCTTCAAACATATTTCAAGACTAAAATCTAAAATAATTCGAAAAATAAATTTTAAAAATTAAATCAATTTATTGATTACATTTTTTTCAAAGTAAAATATATTCCATGCTCTTTCCTTTGCCTTTATATAAATTGACAAATTTGTGTTGCCATAATAGAGAAAGAACAAACAAATTGATAATTGTTCTCAAACAGTCAGCTCTATAAGTCCCCTACATATCATTGTGGAATTTCTTGTTAAATACTTTTAGTATAAATATTTAAGACTTCATCTCTTACCTGTGCTTTTAATGCTACTATCAGATCTCTTATCTTAATGCTTTCAGCGTGCCTTACGCGCTGATAAGACTGAGATAATGATAATGATATGGAAACTACTCTTCAATCTCGTTCTTTCACCTCCTTCTTTTCGTGCTTCTACTCCACCCACTCCTTCACTGATTATGATAATAATGCGTGTCGATGTTTAAGCACTGAAATTGCTACCTTGGCCTGAAGCGCGCTTTATTTGCCTAATAAGCACAAGCACAAAAAAAGGCTAAAATGCAGGCTTAAAGTCGAGCAGACAATGTGCCACTTTGTTGTTGTTGTTGTTTTTGTTGATGTTGTTGTTGTTGGTGGCACAAGTGCTTAACAAGCTGTTTTGCATGGCCCAAGACCAAGAGGTAGCCAAAAGACCGGTAGCCAGGCCTGTAGCTGTTGACCATAACAACAATGCAGTTAATGTGGGAAAAAACGTCAAGAATGCGCGTTGAAAATTGCACGCCTGGCAAGTTCCAACCTCAACTCCAACTCCAAACTAAACTTAAACTTAAAGTCCAGCTCCAGTTTAAGACTTCCCTCGTATCGTATGCAAAAACAGCTGAAGGCTGGCAACGAGATCAGCTCCAGTTGCAGCTGCCTTTGACTTCGACTCTGCCACAAATTGTGGCTACCTGCAACTTGGCTTTTATCTGCCAACTTTTTTTTTTTGGCTCTGGGCACGAAACAATTCACACTTTGCCAAGGCAAAAAAAAACAAGAGGAGACAACGGGCTAGGGTAAAAGTAAAGGAAACTCGTTGCGTGTTGGCGGCTGTTCATTGGATTGCTGATCATTTGCTTAAATAGCCCAAGGGGACACAGAGAAACAGGCAGACAGATAGACGGACAGACGGACATACAGAAGGCATTTGGGTGGCTGCACAAATCTCGGCCAGAAGATGAGCACACAAAGGTGTCGACTGGCAATGAAAGAGATTTTGCGTGTTTATCGCGATGAGTTTGGAACCCAAAAATTATTAGCTCCTTAATGCCACAGCTGCTGGGCAAGACTTTCCACAGTTTTTTTAAAGTCAATTGCGTGAGCTAAGAGAATATATGTACTAAAGAAATTCTTGAATACTATTAGTAAACTAGTGAACATGAATAAAAAATAGTAAAGTGTATAATAATTAATAATAATGTAAAAATGCAGAGAAACTTTTTTTTAAAAGTGACCAAATATTAAAAACATGCTTAACAAATTTTCATGTTACATTTCTTACGCTTAGAGTACTTAAATTTGATATTAGTTGTACTAAGTTGTACCAAAAACATGAGTAAAACTTTTGAATGAAATACTATGTTTAATTATTGCAATGATGGACCAACTTACATACCTTATCTTACCTGTTATGAAACTAAGCTTAAGTGTATCAATTAAATATTTGTACTACTTATAGAAAAAATAATATATTTGCTTTTTAAAATTGTATATTTTTTACTAAGTACATCGACCGATTTAATTTAATCATAATAAAGGGTATTTGGCTGACTCGAGCTTTGTTATATTTGTACTTTTGTTTGATAGTTGCCATACCCAGTTTCGAAGTTCGCTAGTTAATACAGGGTATAAAAAGTATTTATTCCCATTGACAGCTAGCTTTAATTAGTTTTAAGATTTTAAAACAGCAGCAAGAATTTTAAAAAAATTCTAATGGTTCTCAACAAATCAAAAAATACTATTTTTTCAAAATAGTTTATTGATTTATAAGTTAAACTAATTTATTTTTCAACAACAAGCGATGAAGAATGTTTGCTCGAAAGCATAAAATTGACTAAGCTGAATGAAAAGTCGATTTCAATAATTTTAATGTGACTTTTGTAGAGAGCAAAAGCTCGTGAGGCACAACCAACAACAAGTTCATGTTGCATTGCAATGTAATAAAAATGTTGTTGCTGTTGCAACAACGGAGGCAAGTTTGTGCAGCATTGCCACAAGCTGCACAAAACGATAACAAGAGGAAAACCTTTGCAAATAAAAGAAAAAAGAAAAAATGTAAAAAAAATATATATATATATAAATAAAATAAATAAAGTAAACTAAAAGCCAGGCAGAGACTTGGAGACTGGGAGATTGGGAGACTGGACGACTTGGGAGTCTGAGAGTCTGCGAGTCAGAGTCGAAGCCCTGGGTAAGTGCTGCTAAATGGGTTCCCCATTAAAGCTCATTTGAAATCAGACACGTCCGATTAAAATCTCATTTCTCACCTTGTGGCTGCTGCCTCAACCTCAAATTGGCGTTGCAGGCGGCTATGTGGCATGGACTTGTGGCCAGGGCCAAAAGGAAAAAAAGGGAAAGACAACAAACAGCTGCAGAAAATCATATTTACAGGCAGCAATAGCAACAGCAACAGCAACAGAACTCTCTGCAACATTGCTGCAACTGACAACTTGCAACTGGCAACAAAAAACAACAAAAAGTGCAACCAACCATTGATAGTTGGCTTAGCGATAGAGGCCAAACCACCTCGAGTATTTCACGCCTTTAGCCACTTATTAAAATAGGCAAAATGTCTATTAGCCTGCTCCGCAAACGTGGCCACCAACAGTTGCCAGTTCACTTTGTATGTGGGTTCAATATTGTTAGCCATCTGCAGAGACAGTGGTGGCTCAGTGGTGGCTCACTGGTGGCTCAGTGGTTGCTCAGTGGTTGCCTGCAGGCATTCATAATAATAATTTGGTTGGCCCATTATGATGATCGGTAGCTTGGCATTATCGCTGATGTGATATCAATTGTTTTTCATAGTCATAAACAGAGTCAGAACAGGTCGCCTTTAAATATAGCAAAAGTAAATAGAAAATAGCCAGAGATTAAATAGATTTACATGTTTTCAAATGTCACTTGACTGTTACTGTATAAAAAGTAGATAAACTAGAATTTGGCTAATATTCTTCCTAATAGCTGTCAAAGCTTGCATAACTTTTGCAAAACTTTTTTGTTTTTTAAGCGAAATGTCCTTAAGACTATTTTACATTTAAATATAGTTAGTTTTCGAACATTTTATTTTTGTTTTGTTTTAAAATATTGGTAAGGGGACCCTATGGAAATTTTCGGAAAAAAAAGTTTCAAATATTTAATCTGGATTTTTTACTATTAATCAACTCCTGGTGCCTAAATTACTAGAAGAGAACGCTTTAAATTTGATTAAGAGGAATTTCATTATTTTGTAAAAATTCATGCCAAAAGCAACCAATAATTTGACTCGTCAAAACTAGACCGATTTTTATGCAGAATGCCATTTTAAGCATTGCTCTATCTATAAATTAATTTTACATATGTATAAAAATTGTTCGTTTTCCAAGTAATATTTCCCAAAATTTTTTAAAAAATATAGATAATGTAAATTTTATACCCTTCTTCTTAGGCTTTTTTTTTGCCTTCCTTAAAGAAAATGCATTGTAGGTTATTTATGATCAATTGACTGTTCCTTGAACAACTCGATTAACCACACAGTTAATCTTAAGCTTATATCTAAGAGATTTGGCCGATATTTGTAATGTCAAGTTACCCACCCATTGACTGACCGTTTTTTAATTAACTCCCCCGCACTTGGGGCTACGTTCTAATCAAAACTTATTAGGTGCGTGTCCAGAGGAGCTGCAAGGCATGCCATGGGTAACCCTGCCTTCATGGAGGAAGCAGGCATGAATGAATGAGTATGAATAAAAAAAAAAAAAATACAGTAAGCTACAGTGGAGCAAGCTCGACAGTAGGAGACCCAGTACTTTTTGAGTGCAAAGCGTTCACTAAAGATTGTTCTTCAATGTTGCGTACCATCAATAGATGGCGCCACTTGATAAACATAGAGGCCGCTAGCGTCTCTTCTTCTTCCTTTTACCTGTAACACTGTTAGTTGAATAACTTCCGTGTTTATCATCCGATTGAAATGAAATTTTCTGGACTGGTTTGGATCATAGTGTATATTATATGTACCAACAATCAAGGCGCTAACATTAAAGGGGCTTCTTTAATTCGACTTCGAAATTTTGTATTTCAATTTCCGGTGGCGGAGGGGGCGTGGCAAAAATCTAAAACAAACTTGATCAATGGTAGATGTGGATGATCCTACATACCAAATTTGGTGTCTCTAGCTTTTATAGTCTCTGAGATCTAGGTGTTCATATTTTCGAAATTTTGAACAGCCGTATACTATCCGTTTATTATCCGATCCGGATAAAACTTTCAGGACAGGATTGGACTGTAGAGTTTATCATGTATGCCAAAAATCATATCGCTAGCATTAAAGGAGCTTTCGTTATTCGACTTTGAAATTTGGTTTCAAATTTACGGGGGCGGAGGGGGGCGTGGCAAAAATCTAAAACAAACTCGTTTAATGCAAGATACAGATGAACGTACATGCCAAATTTGGTAGCTCTAGCTCTTATAGTCTCTGAGATATAGGTGTTCAAAAAAGGGACAGACGGACAGACGGACAGACGGACAGACAGACGGACAGACAGACGGACATCGCTATATCGACTCGGCTGTTGACGCTGATCAAGAATATATATACTTTATGGGGTCTGCCACGCCTCCTTCTGCCTGTTACGCACATTTGCACAAACGTAATAGACCCATTTGTACTTTTTTAAAGTACTGGGTCTAAAAAAGCAACGCACACACGCGAATGCGCAGCCTGGGGCATGTAGTAAGAAAGAGCGAGAGGAGAGGGAAGATGAAAAGTGAGGGTTGGGGCAGCTTGTTGTTGGGGCCGTCTGCAAGGCGACGGTTGCGCGCATGACTCGTAAATAAAATTGTAGCCACGAGCAGTTGTTGTTTTTAGCCATTTGGAGGCTAAGCGGAAGCTGCCGACCAGTTAGCCACAGTCTTGGCCAAGATCAGACCGCACAGCAGCAGCAGCAGCAGCAGCTGGCCAAATGGATTGTGTAAGGTTATGGAACGGTTGCAGTGCAGTAAGCCACAGTTTTTAGGCTGTAAATTGCTGGTCTTCTCTCTGTTATCAGTGCTGCCAGATCGCATAACCAAACAGACCAACAACAGGCTGGCAATGCTGGCAATGCTGGCAAGTGCCGCTCCACTTTGTCTGTATGTGTGTGAGTGTGTGTGTGTGTGTGTGGGGAAGTGTGTATGCGAGTGTGTGTGTCTGATCTGTGCGTGTTCCCATAATATTTAAAAATCACAAAAATTGCCCAAGTTAATTGCAATTCCTTTTTTTTCGTACTTTTTTTTGGTTGACTCTCATTGCGTGCTGGATGTGTGAACTGATAAGCAAGTTGGCCAAAAGCAGTAAGGAAGTAGCTTAAAAAAAACCAAAAAATTAAAATGTACACAAATAACAACTGCGGGGTCTAAAGCTTTATGAATAGTTAGTAGACTTTTAGTGATGGGGGAATATTTTTAGGCAGTTTTCTTAAGAAAAACATAAACAAAGACGTGGATTGAATCCGTTTAGAATGTTTTGTAATTTTTTTGTTTTCTTTTTTAAAAAGATTAATTTTTGTATTAAATGTATTTTGGTACTTTTATTAGCCCAAGAAATGATCGTATTATAAACTTTCTAAAGCTTTTCTTTTTTTCAGCAATGAAGTTTAAATGCTGATAAAGAATGTACTAGATATTATAATTTCAATAACGAACAGTTAGTATAATTAATTTATTGTAATATATTTAATTATAATAATAATTATTATTTAGATTTAATAATAAATCCATAGTTATTAACTTACACTTCTTCTTTTCCAGAAAAATGAGAGACATAACATTTCAAGTAAGTCGAATTTAAAGTAAGATAAAAATAAATAAAGTTGCATTCAAATTAGTAAGATATTTAGTTATATTTTTATATATTAGTTTCTTTATTTTTTAAAAAAATATTTAAAATATAATTAATAGGATACTTTAATTAAGAAATTGAACTCGCAGTTCTTTGCATACCGACTCCCTCAATGAAATAAACTAAAAATGCCGTCGGTAAATCTTAAAAGGCAAAAGTGCCGTCTTAAGACCTTGCGTAATGCTCACAAGTTGCTCTAGGATTGCAACTGTGGCTGGTGACCTTCAGAAAGCACAACCACAGTGCACAGTGGTGTGATGGCCAGAAGTTGATTGTTTCACTTTCACCAGAAAGTTGATTATATTTTCGCGCAATTTTCGCGTTGAACTTTGGCTTTCATTGACCTCTTGCAACAAATGCGATCCGCGAACAAATCCAACAGCCTCAAAGTCCAGACTGTTGTGGATCTGGGTCGGAGTCGGGGTCGAATAGATGGGGTTGGACATGGGTTCTTTGTTGGCAATTGCAATGTAGGACTTGCGGCATGTCCTTGACTGTGGCCATTGTATCGTGTTTCCTTCTCGCCTTCTCGCGCAGTTTTCACTTTTTCGCTTTGCCTCATAAAATTGCAAGTGTTAAACAGTCTCGTAATGTATCTTTGTATCTGGCGGAGCATGTATCTAAGTATCTATGTATCTATGCAAGAAGTATGTGCGTAAGTTTATTGGCTGCTTTGGACATTTTGATTTGGCCATAAGTGTTATGTAAACCGTCTGCTTTTATTTGACGCTTTGCTTCAACGGTTTTCAGTTACATTTAAACGTCGCTTATTGCGTATCTCATTGGGTCAAGCTACTTACCTCCTCCACCCAAACCTATTATCCTAGGGATATTGCTCCTATGAGTTCTTGACCTTTTGTCGAACTTTTTGTAATCGTTTCATAATGATTGAAATCGATTCCTTAGAAAATTGCCTATATTTAATATCTTCTATGAACTCAATGAACTCGATGAACTCAAAGATCTCAGGTTTCTAAAGAGTTTTCTGCACTAAATTCAGAGATCTATCTATAAATATATATAATCTATATAACACAGTTGAGGCAAGTGAGAGAATTTGCAATTGTCCATCTTCTAAGCTGCAATTCAAATATATTTTTCCAGACCCGCAACTTAAAATCTACTTTCTAAATAAATTTTCATTATAGTTTGCCCCTGTCGAAAAAGCTTATATTTTTGTATATTAAGAGTCCAAAAGCTCTTGAAGAAAACAACCGTTTCATTTTAAAAGCTTCGTATATGTAAAAAGCTTTCTCGCCCGGGGGTAAATTATTAAGAATACTGACTCACCATTGGTTTAATGTATCAATACAAGTCAAATAGATTACAAAACTATCCACAGTTTTCAGTGAAAAAATTGAAATGGAGTATTGCAATGCTGAAACTTTAATTTGTTTTGTAAATCTCAAAATTATTTTCTTACTTCGACTCAAGAGAAAATTCTTAGCTCACATCAAAATGTTCCTACTGTTGGCTAGTAGTAGTAAAGGTTTTTAGAAGAATTCTTTACTTTATTCACCGCTAAGATCCTTGTTCCCATTCCAATTCTACCTGTTCCCTCTGCTCACCTTCTGGCTTGAGCTTCATGTTGATTGGTGACAAAAGCCAAGCTTAAACATTGTCCATTCCATGCTGCGAATGACATGGGCTGAAGGCTTTTGCGTGTGCCCCAAAGGCGTTACCCAAAATGTGAAGAAGCCGCAAGTCACAGTCAGAGTCGGAATCAGAGTCCGAGTCCGAGTAGAAACTCCACAGAGATATAAAACGATGTATCTGTAGACTGTCGTTGTCTTTCATTGTTTCCGACTGTCTACTTTGATATGCATCCAATCACTGCGCTCCATTTGCTTCATGTCAGAATCTGGTAGAGTTGTTGTTGTTGGCTTTAGTGATCGTCATATGAGTATATTCGTATATTCGTTTATTCGTATACTCGTAGTTTATGCCACCATAACAATTGTACTTTTTTTTCACATACTCAGGCGTTCCCGGACCAGATTCCACCATTTTAGCCGTCAGTTGTCAGCTTGTTTATTTTTCCCTTTATCTCCTCTGTTCTCTCTCTCTCTCTCTTCTCCACTTATTTTTCTGCTCTTTTTTGTCGTACATTTTTATTGCATTTTTCAAGCAATTACTTTGAATATCACCAGGAGCAGAAGCTTGGTCTGCCTCTTTGTCTGTCTGTCTGTCTGTCTGTCTGTCTGTCTGTCCTTCTGTCAAACGCACTGTCAACGTGCGCCTGTCAAGGCTTCAGCCAATCTCTTCAGCAAAAGAGTCGCATTTTGTGCTGATTTAAATCTGTTCTCCGCACTTCTCACCGCACCTCTTCCACGACTCTGGTAAAATTGCGACTCATGGTAATTGCCCTGCAGCCTCAGAAGCTGAAGTTGGAGCTCTTTGCATTATGGCTGCCGCCTTTTGACTTGAAAGTCGACTGCCGCCTTCGTTGTTGCCAGGTCCTGTACTGTAAAAAGTACAAAGGGTATATTAAGTTTGTCAAGGATAATGTAAAAAGTATAACTTACTTATACATATTATAATGCTGATCAAGTCAGTTCTCATAATAGACTTTCTGATTTTTAAGCATATATAAATATAATAAAATAAGAAACATTATTAAAAATCAAGAATATTGATTTAATTTAAAAACACTCACATGACTTACTGTACATTCGATATAAACATGTGCGTCAGTCCATTAATTTTCCAGTCAGTATGAACACGTAGATCTCATTGCCAGAGATAATAAGAGCTAGACATACTTTTCATATCACACTATATCGTAGCACATATTACAAAAAATCTAATTACAGGAACAGTTCCCTCACAATATATTTAAGAAATATTTTTGGCCCAAAGAGGAAGAGGAGATCACTGCAACTTCGATGTATTAACAAGGCTTTCGTGATTTTGTTCATTTGTAGTTTTCAGAATTCGGAAAATTAAGTAGATTTTTTGCCTAATTTATAAAATGCAAAAAATCGAGGAATTGTACTTAATGTACTTAAAATTAATATCATTCTCTGAAACTCAAGTACTTTCGTCTTATAAACGCGTAAACACACTTTATATATTTTGCCAATCAGCTCACAGGGTCTCTTACAGTCGAGCTCCTTCGACAGTGGTCCTTGTTACAAGTTGTTGTTGTTGCTGTTACCACTGGCGTCAGTTGGCGACCAGTTGATGCGACCTGTCCCTGTCCTGTCTTTTGCCTGTCCTGTCCTCTTCGGTCCTGTCCCGTTCTGTCCCTCTGTCCCGTCGTTTTCAACGTTCTGCAATGGCTTTCGGGCAATTAATGGATGAATACTTTAAGTGAGTGATGGAATGACACTTTTGTGTACTTGTAAAGCATTTTTATACTCGTACTTCTCTTTCCTCCCTCTCTCTCTCTCTCTCTTTTCTCTTTCCATCTCCATGTGTAAGAAAAATCCGAAATGTTTAGCTTGTATTAATTGGCGCATAGAGTCGAGCGCCAATTAGACGTCCATTGGTTTTTAAGTTGAATGGATAGTTGGATGTATGGATACTATGCTAGAATTTATGAAAATTATCTGAATATGTGGCAAATCGTTTCATAATGAAGCTCTGTGGATAACGACATTTCCAGAGCATTGAAAATATGGGCTTAAAAAGTCTCAGGGAAAATAATACGTGACTTGATTAGAAATCAGGAATTAAGTAGAAAATGTTATCGGGGACTGGGATAGAAAATAAATATTTCGTTAGTTTTATGACTTCTTATAGCGAAAATAATTATTGTTTATGCTTTTTAAATATTTTGCAACAATTGAGTTTAAACATTGTGGAAAATATAGTTATTGATATATGTATAAGTATATTTTTAATTTTTCTATAATATTTTTTTAAGCTGGGTTTAAAAGTGTAATTTTCTACACATACTGATAATTTTTAATATTGGTTATAAATAATTAAATAATTAAATAAAACTTTTTTCTTAAGGCAAAAACTGATTATCAAAATATTGTTTTTGAAAAATTTAGTTCACTTAAATCATTGGAGAAATATATCGGGATTATTCTTTTAATATTACAAATTATACTGCCAAACTATTGAATACTATCTAATTAGTTATATTATCTATGTATCCATGCAGGAATAGATTCTCCATTACTGAGCTTTTTCTGTGGATAAGTTTTTCACTTTGCTGTCCAACTATTTCAATGAGTTAAATTACTTAATAAGGTCTTCTTCTAATTACTATCCATGTATACTATTGTTATCCAAACAGACTGTGAAAATTCCTTTTCTCTTATTTCAATCTTGCTTTGAATTCTTTTATTTTGTGGCTAGAAAAAGTCAACACTTTAGCAGCTTACAGCCGCATTCCTTGCACCAGTTTTTACACCCAGATGGAGTATTCTTTTCGTACTTAAAGTTGTGGAACCAAAAACCATCCCAAGCCAGCGTCATAATCATAATGAGTGCACGAGAAAAAGCGCCAACATTCAATTTGACAGGTCGTGCACGCGTTTCGTAGCGAAACGATAGCGATCGCGATCTTGAAAGTAGTAGGAGTAGGAGTAGAAATAGGAGTGGGAGTGGGAACTGGAAATAGTAATATGTAGTGAAAGAAGAAGGAGTATGAGCTGGTGTAGAAGCTGAAAAGACGGAAACAGCTGCTGCTCTGCATAGAGAGCCAAGTGCAGTTCAGTTCATTTTTGAGTGCTTACCATATCGAGGCTGACAATCTAGCTAGGAGTTAAACTTCTACTCCTGCTGCTACAACTACTCTTTCCGCTCGTACTCCTCTTGACTCCTAGTTATGTCTAGTTGCCTGCTATCGCAACATCTGTGGCCTCATTACAGGCTAAAAAGTCTCCTCGTCTTTTGGCCCTGTTAATGGCCAACTTTTGCGCAGATGTCGCGATAAATATGCGCTGATCACGTATCTGAAGCGATATTCTGACTACCTTTATTGTTGTTTTTTTTTATCATCTTCATACTTTTTGCCTGTTGCGTGTGCCACAACACCTCATACTGACCTCTCACTCCCCTCTATTTCCCATATCACTCACTCCTTTTCCTTTTCAAATTAAGTAGAAAATTGTAAACTGATTCATGGCACATACCAAACACATTTATCATTAAGCAACAACAAGAATTATTAAATTCAAAACTTCAGTTGATAAGCTGAGTTTCTATTTTTCTCACTCCCCGCTATCAACGTAAATATTATTAATGAATTTATGTTCAACCAAGCTGGTGGAAAGGGGACTAGTTGGGGAGTAGGAATATCAATCTGATTTTTTGGTACATTTTAACAATTCTAATTTCCACACAAATCCACTTAACTGCACACGTTGTTCCACGTAATTTAATTAAAAGCAAATAATTATATGTACATGTGGAGTTATCAGACAGACACCCCTACACACCCCTCTACCCACTCTACCCTCTCTTCTGCCTCTTTTTTCTTCTATTTCCCGCTTATCTAACCATAAGGTGACATCTTTTTCATTTGCTCAACGACGACAATAATATCATTGAGGCATTTAAGATTTTTAATACGTGTTTTAGGTATTGTACGCATTATTGTAAATTTAATGAGTTTACCGCACACACACACACACACACACACACACACACTGTCAGCTATAGATACAGATACTTTGTGCATAGATACAGATACAAAAGTCGTTGCTGTTATTAATTTTTGTGTCATGTTGTGTGGCCGTGTTACGGTTTTTGCCTCATTGCCACTTATAGACCTGTTTCTGCTATACTTACTTATAATGTTGATGTTGTTGTTGCTGTTGCTACAAGTTGTTGTTGTTGTTTTTGTCATTGGTGACACATTTGTCTTGATCGTAAATACATTAGTAATACTCTCTTGCTTATAGCCAAGTGCATACTAATACATACATCTCAAACACACACTCTGCCTATACATCTATAGATACATATATACATATTTAATCACTTTGTTGGTCAACAAAAAAAAAGAGAGGAAAAAAAAGAATTAATAAACATTTACGATTACGAGTGCTCACTTGGACCTCCATTGTCAGTTGTTCGCACTCTTAATTAATTTATGCGTACTGTTTTCGCATTAAAATTATCATAAATGTTTGTCAAATCATTAAAAGAGAAACTTATCGTTATGCGACATGAGGTGAAAAGTGCGTTTCAATTGTACGATATGATATTTAACTAAGAAAATGTATAATGTTAGACATTAAAAGAACTTTGTTAAAAGAACTAAAGTTTGTTAGGGAATTATGTTAAAAAAGAGAAAAAATAATTATGCACCTTAAAAAGGTGGAAATGCAGAGCATTTGATTCAAGATAAATACAGTGTAAAACTTATACAAAAACTATTAAATGTGATCATGAAAGCAGCGACAAAAAAAGCTGAAAATTTCATATTAAGACTTGTTGACATTCGAAATGACAACAACAACAACAACGAAAACAACAACTGACGGTGTTGCTTGGCCTGTCAATCATTTCGGGGTGTTTAGCAACAACTTTTATTGGTTATGCCAATTATTCATATTGTTTCATTGAATCGAAACGGAACTCTTAGAATCAACTGACAGCTGTACTTTATATTATGAAATTTTCCCTTTTTAACCACAAATGCAACCATGAGTACTCGTATGTGTATTCGTTTCCTTGGCCCTTTTAATCGTAACCAAAAGTCACGCGACTAATTTAACGTAATAACTGGAAGTTGAGAATATTGGTTTATATTTAAAAATATTCCTCTACTTTTTATACTTTAATATAAATTGTATTAATTTGTAATATTATTATTAAGTAATTCAAAGATGTCTAAAGATATTTATTAATTAAATTTAAATAATTCATGCTTAAAGTTTTATATACGTAGAGTCTACATACATTTTTACATATTCTAACATATTTATTTAACATCACTGTACAATAATTATGATATAATTATCACGGTTTGCTTTCACATATGAGTAGCAATCTTAAAAGCAATTAAATAATTATAGGCTGATAGGCTGAGATTAGGGTTAAAAAGCATTCACAGAAGTAATGCGATATATATCGAGTTATACTTATCGCCTTAAATGATATGATAAACCAAAGTGAACATGAAAAATAAATAGTCAACTTTTAAAATATTCACGAACGTATCTTCATTCTCGTGTTTGGCAACAATAATAATATATTAACTGTAGCTTTATTAATATTCAGTATAATTTCAGAGTTTAACATGGAAAATAAAATCAACTTACCCATACTTTTGTTCTTTGGGACATTCAGCATGCAAACTCAAAAAACTTATGATACTTTTAATTTCTAATAGAAATAGAAACTTTCTATTAATTTATTTAATTGGCGACTAACACAAAAGTTTATACAATAAATTAAAAAAATAATAAACAAACGATTCAAGTCCACAATTGGCAAATGCCTGAACAGAATTGTATTAATAAAGTAACATAATTTAGACAACTGCTTGCAGATTTTTTGTCCAATTATTTATTTAGTATTTTGATAATTATTTTCAAAAGTTTCGTCTAAATTTGAATGTATGTTTTAGTCCCCAATAAAATTTAAACAATACTGCATCATCTCCATCTTATACACATAAACATATAGTGAATATACATTCTCTTAGGTTCTTCTCCCCAAAAAAGATAATCGCTTTCACAAATTTGTTTGTCTGAGAATTTTCCATTGAAATTCCTAAAAAAGAGAAAGGAAAAAATTGTAGCATTAATAAAGAAATTAAGTGATTTTTAGAAACAAAATCGATAACCATTACTTACAGTCGTATCGGATTGGGACAATCACTTCCTTCCCCGGAATAATTAAAATAATTCAAATTCTCATAATGACGCATCATATCTCCATCACTTCCACTATAAGCACCCAACGACTTGAGTCTATATTTCTCATCTTTGCTGCCAACAACAAAGTTGTCATATCGAGCAAAATGTAATTTTTTATTATAATCACACATTTGTATGAAAAGCTCATGTCGTCGACATATTGTCATTTTGTGAATTCTTTCCAGTCCAAGCCAAAATTCTCTATTGGGGTCCCCAAATCCCTGTATGTAAGCATCCAGTCCTCTATCAAAACAGACATTACCTTCATATCGATGCTGAACGACTAACCAGCCTGTTCCGTTTACTCTTAGCTCAAATGGATCAAGACCAGGATAATGTATTACTTTATTAGAGTTTTTAAGTGGGTTATAAATTCGAGCTTCCTTTGATTTGGATTCCAGCACAGCAATCTGATCATCTTTCTTCTTGATTTTGGGTTCCATCAATGCTACTTGGTCATCTCTTTCCTTTATTTTGGATTCCAGAATTGCAATCTGGTCATCTTTCTTCTTGATTTTGGGTTCCATCAATGCTACTTGGTCATCTCTTTCCTTTATTTTGGATTCCAGAATTGCAATCTGGTCATCTTTCTTCTTGATTTTGGGTTCCATCAATGCTACTTGGTCATCTCTTTCCTTTACTTTGGATTCCAGCACTGCAATCTGGTCATCTTTCTCCTTGAATTGCGGTTTTATCAATGCTACTTCGTCAACTCTTTCCTTTATTTTGGATTCCAGCATTGCAATCTGGTCATCTTTCTTCTTGAATTGCGGTTTTATCAATGCTACTTGGTCATCTCTTTCCTTTATTTTGGATTCCAGCACTGCAATCCGGTCATCTTTCTTCTTAATTTTGGGTTCAATCAATGCTACTTGGTTATCTCTTTCCTTTATTTTGGATTCCAGAATTGCAATCTGGACATCTTTCTCCTTGAATTTCGGTTCCATCAATGCTACTTGGTCATCTCTATCCTTTATTTTGGATTCCAGCACTGCAATCCGGTCATCTTTCTTCTTAATTTTGGGTTCAATCAATGCTACTTGGTTATCTCTTTCCTTTATTTTGGATTCCAGAATTGCAATCTGGTCATCTTTCTTCTTGAATTGCGGTTTTATCAATGCTACTTGGTCATCTCTTTCCTTTATTTTGGATTCCAGCACTGCAATCCGGTCATCTTTCTTCTTAATTTTGGGTTCAATCAATGCTACTTGGTTATCTCTTTCCTTTATTTTGGATTCCAGAATTGCAATCTGGACATCTTTCTCCTTGAATTTCGGTTCCATCAATGCTATTTGGTCATCTCTTTCCTTTATTTTGGATTCCAGCATTTTAATCTGGTCATTTATTTCCTTGAATTTCGGTTCCATCAATGCTACTTGGTCATTTTTTTCCTTTATTTTGGATTCCAGCACTGCAATCTGGTCATCTTTCTCCTTGACCTTGAGTTTATTTTCAGTTTTCATTGTAGAGAATAGTTCCATCAAGTTATCCAATTTTGTTTTTATATAGGTGGAATCAAGAGATAATGCCGCTATTAAATCATCCTTGTCCTTAATTTTTTCCCTATAGATATTTTCTTTCTCTTTGTAAACAGACAGTTTTATGTCAAGCTCTGATAACTTATCCTCTGCGTCCTTTATATGGTTATCTTTTAGTGTAATTAGATTTGTGAGCCCTTCAATTTCTCTCCTTGTGGCAAGCGAATTCTCATGTAATTCGGTCAGTAATTCCCATGTATTACTTTGCTAAATTAATTATATAAAATTATAATGGAGGTTCAACTTCATTTAAACTTATTTTCTTACCGAGTTATTCTCAAGACTAGAATCCATTACATTTTCTTCCAGCTGAATGTTCATTTTCTTTCCTTCCATTATGTTATTGCTTCCTTTATTAAACGTACGTCCAAATATCTTAACGATCGATTAGGGAATGAACTGATAATTTCAGTGCTGTGTTATTTACTGTGAGTCATTTTGCATTTGTGTTTATTTCTTTTGTGTTTATGTTATCTGGACAAACAATCTTTATCTCTATATCACCTTATTATACCCTTGCATAAGGTATTATAACTTTGTCACAAAATGTGTAACGCATTGGAGGAGGCAGCTCTTATATGGTATATATATTCTTGATCAGGACAGCAGGCTGAGTTGATAAGGCCAGGTCCTTCAGTCCGTCTGTTTCAATGCAAACTAGTCTCTTAGTTTGGAAGCTATCTTTGGGACACTGTATATTAACCCACTTGTGAGTTCCGACGGCATGTCTGACGACAGCTTCACGCTTGTTGATTTTCAGCATATTTTTGGTTTATTCCTCTTCAGAGTTGCCACTAATGAAAGCCAACTTATGTGCATATTCAAATTGCGTTAATGAGAAATGTCGTTAATTTAATTAGGTAAATTAGTGCGTATTCAAATTACTGTAATAACTCATAGAAAGTTGAAAAGTGAATCTTGTTGGTCACAGTTTGTTGAGCGTGCCGGAGACAACTCTATGGGTATTGTGAAAATATTACTAAACATCCATCTCAAGCAACTGTCAGATGACTAGGTGAATGTTTTGGGCTACTGCAATTAATCAACATTTCAAATACAACATTTACATGGCATTCGAAATCCAATTGACCATTAAATGGCATATAATGTAAACTATGACAGGACACAAAAATAGGAATCACACACATGATTTGCATTTTCGTTACAGGAAGTGCGGAAACTCCCAAAGGAACAGAAAGAAAATTTATAAAAACTATAGAAAAAATGTTGTAGTTTATTTTTTAAAAGTAATAATACCACAGGATTAGAGCTGTGATTCTGTGACAGGATAGAGAATTAACACGAAATTGTATAGAATATTATGTTAAATACTTTAATAATATTTATTCAACTTATTTTCGAAGTGTGTTTTTGTGCACTTAAAGAATTTAAAGCGTATTCAAGTTTAATCGCTATACACAACTCAACTCTCTTGTCCGCTGACAGCTAAGGAGCACGCTCTTTCTCTCTCCGCTGTAAATCCGTAATCTTTATTGCACCGCTGAGTGCAAAAATGTTGATATCAGTAACTAGTGCAATAGCTCTGAAATATAAGAACTTCCATGAAAATATCTTATCTTATTCAAACAAAGCGCAAATGTATACGGAAACACACAAAATTCTAAAGAACATTTTGTATATTATTATAACACTAATAAATAAAATGTACTTTGCATATTTTGTAAGCAGTGCAAATACTTTTTCTTAGAATTCTGAGTATTCACATTCCCAGGATAGTTGTACTCCCATCTATAACATTAATCATCAGTAAAATTGAGCATTAAATGGCACATAATGTGCTGTCCAATGTAAAGGCAAATGATTTGCATTTTTGATAGCCATAGCTATGGAATATTCCCATGTGCATTTAACGCAAATTTCACGAAAGCAAAGAAAATGTATTGGAAACTGCGACAAATAGAAAAATCATCATCAAAAGAGCTGCATGCAAAACACGCATAAATATCACCATAAAAAAACGAAGCGTTGAGAGAAAAAACCGCCCGCTGTCCAATGATGTCGCCTGGGCACGCACCAGGAGGACCAGCTAACGAGACCAGTCGAAACCCACCCCAAGAAACAGGAGCAGTATCAGGAGCAGGAGAAGCAGCTAGATCGTTGACAGGGGGCAGGGGGAGGCGCCCTATCAAAACGTGATGACGAAAGGGGTGGCAGGAACTGGGCATTGGACTGAGAAATCCACGACAATCTTTGAATCCTTATTACAGTCATTATCGAGGGCCGGCCACGCGGGTTCTATGCTTGCGTTCGACTTCATTTCATTTTTTATCTTTTTATCATCGTGGCGCTTTACCAGGAAGATGGTGAGGGAAAGGGGAGGTGGTAAGGGTAGGGTATATAATTTCCAACTAATTTCAGTTTAGTTGCGCAAACGAGCGCGACGCGTGTCCTGTGGCAATTTTCAGCCTGTTTTCACTGCGGTCGTCTTTTGGTTTACCAGTTCAGTCCGTTCTCCTTTGTCTGTCTGTCCTGTCGTCGTGAGAATGTCATGTCCTTGTCACTCGCAGCAGTCTCTGGTCGTTGTCCTTTTTCAACCATCCATCGTTTAGCGTATTAATTGTCACAAAGTATCGCATGGCGTGCTTAGGATTCAACTTGAATCCTTATTGGTCCGTCCTCGTTTTTGTGTCTACCTTTGATTGCAACGTTTATCGCCTCCAATTTATTTGTATTCGAATTGCCTTTTGCGTAGTCACACCCCCGCCGTTTATTTGCTAGACCAGCGTATTGAATTTCAATTTCAAATTGCTTTACCCCTCACCCCCCATTTCCCCACTCTCTCTCACTCTCTATCACCCTCATCATCAATTCCATTTGCTTTTTAGTTAATTTGCTAAGTAAATAGTCAGCAGTGCATAGGTATCATAACACTTGGTTAGAGACAGCTTCGTCATACCTAAAACTAGGTGTGTTTCCGATTAATATTATTGACCATTGACCCACTAAATGGCAGTCATCAGGATTGAACTGAGAACTGGACATTGAAACTCTGAGAAACAGCCTAACTTGACAAAACTTTAAAGAAATCGTGCAACAAATATAGCTACATATATTAACTTGCTACATATATTATACTCAAATTTCATTTGACAACTAAATTTATTTCACAAATTTGTACAGTATTATTTTAATTTTATTTATTATACTCCGTAAACTTTAGAAATCTCAATCCTTTATTTAACACACAATTATCGTTGCTTATTGTTTAATTAATTAACTAATTCTATTTCTATATAATGCCTTTCTTTTAAATAAGAAGTAACAATAAAAGATGAAGATTAAATTTAGAAAGTCGTAATTTCAAGAAGAAAACCCACAAATTGAAGAAAATAATCCCCACCTTAAACATCTATTAATTGTTGATCTCATTGATTTCTTCATCTAAAATTTTATATTTCCTGTGCCGGACAACATTTTTTGAATATTACTTTTGCTAAAAGCCATTTAAATGACAAGAAAAAGCTTTCATTCATAATAGAATTTGAGAGTTCAATATTTAATTCACAAATTACCAATCAACGAGCTGTGTTATCAATGCAAAAGAACAAATTCAATAGCAAGACCCAACCCAATCGATATACGCTGGGTAGAAACAATTTATAGAGTCGTCATCATTCAAAGTCTGCTTATCTATTAAAATTTAACATAATTTCTTTAAAAAAAATTGACTGAAAACTGATATACAGTGACCGATTGTATAGATGTTGATATCATGTATAGAATATCAGGAAAATAACAAAAAGTACATGATTTCATTAAAAAAGTAACCAACGAAAAAGTAAAAAAAAAAAAAAACTGGGAAAATGTGAAATTGCCCTAAATAAACAAAAGAAATGTCTCACTGATAATAGTTATATTAATAATCAGGCGCGTAATTCAATTCAAATGTCTTTTGGGGAAACAAGCAATTAATAAATTTCCGCTTTACGAAATACATAGAGAGAGAGAGAGAGAGAGAGAGAGAGAGAGAGAGAGAGAGAGAGAGAGAGAGAGAGAGACAGAGATAGAATGAGAGTTGTAATTGTTATCAACGCATAAACAAATTTATTTAGTTATTTATTTATTTATTGATGTTTACTCTGGCACCTTCTTTCACAAGGTGACGAAGAGTCCAAGTCCAAGTCGCAGTCGCCTTGTCTTTATCTTTTACAACTGATATAAATAGTAAATATTGAAAATTCTAGGAAACGCAACGCCCCAATACGATATGATTTATAGAAAATTACGAATGCAAGACAACTTAATAATTGTCAATGGTTACGCATTCAATGAGTACATTTCTAACGTCACCTGATTCTATAATTCCCAAACGGAAATACCAAACCAGACACAGTGCAAAGCTTCATATGGTCAGTTTTATTTGCTTCGGCCATTTTGTATTTATCTCTGAGATTTTTGCATTCTACATCTTCTCCTCTTTCAACCCCTTCTGACACTCCTTTCCCCCCTTTTGCGGCGTTGTCAGCCACAGGGGCCCTTGGCTCTTGGCAGGCCAATCAATCAAGTTTTTTTGCTCAGCTTTTCTGTTGCCATCGCTGAGGCTTTTGCATGCGCCGACAAGATGGAGGCATCCATCGCAACATAAATATGCAAGGCCCCAACCCAAAGGAAAAAAAAAAAACAAAAGGAAGAAGTCAAAACTCTATAAAAACTGGACATCCAAGGCACTCACTCGCACAAATTTACATTGCAAGGTGCAAAAGACAACGAGGCCTTCAAAATAACTTTAACTACACGAAGTTTTACATACACTATCACTAAACTGTATACAAATATATTATTACTAGACTATTACTAGACAAGTACAAATTCGAAATATTAGATAGATTTTTTATTTTTTAAATTATTAAACTTACAATGTTTTCTTCGAAGTTTAACTTATTAAGTACAAATTCGAAATATTAGATAGATTTTTTATTTTTCAAATTATAAAACTTACAATGTTTTCTTCGAATCTTATTTATTTTTTGAATTTTTTAAGCAATATATTATTGAATTTCAAAAATTTTCAATTTTAATCTGATCACAATAGCTTAAATAAGAACTCAGAAACTATTTTTGAAAAATATTTGAATATTTTTTGTAATAAAAGTAGTTATTCAAAATGATGTAATAAACTAAAATAATAATAGTAAAATTGTACCTGTAATAATCCCAAATTCCTCTACAAATCTTATTTTATGTAGATAAGCATCGAAATATCCCATTTCTACTTTTCCTCTAAAAAAAAAGGAACTTATTTTATTTTAATCTTCATTATTGAAGCTATTAAAAATATCAGCTTCAAAGCGAGCTGTCAAGGCTTCCAGCTTACAGATTCTAATAACTGATTAAAACACTTTGGAAGCTGAAAAACCCGACAGCTCACCGCAAAGTTAATATTTTCAGTTATTGAGAATCGAACCTGGGATTTCATAGAACAAAGTTTCATTTGTCTACAGCTTAACACAGTGTGCTATGACCTTAGCCCGATTATAGCAAGCTTAATCAAAAATTTAGAGGACTCTCTCCTTGTGCAGGTGTAAAATGAGACCCAAACGTGGCATGCAACAGCGTTGACAAACTGTACGCCACAAGGGGCAAGACAACGGACAACAGAGCGTTGTCCATTGGACAACGATTCCAAACGATTCCGTTCGTTTCGAGCTGGCGGGATCTGCCTGTATCTGTATCTGCATTCTGTAGTTGCCACTTTTTGCTTGCCACACAGTCTTCTGCAGTCTACAGACTGACATTTTCTTAATTTATGCGATATGCAATTTTGTTGTTGTGGTTGTCTAATGACAAGTCTGTGGTCCATGTTTGATTCCCCAGCTACTGTGACAGAGACTCGTACCATCCTCAGCTGGACTTATCTCTGTGACTGTGCCTGTGCCTGGTATGCTGTTTATCTTGTAATATTTATTATGCTTAATGCAAGCAAACATAATTACATAAATAACATTTAAAATGCAAAATTATCCCACGATAAGAGCTGCTTGACAACATTAAAACATCAATTAATGTTGTACTCAAGCCAAGTTGCCAAGCTCCTTTCTGAGCTATCCTCAACTCTTTCTGCATCAATTATTTATCGTAAACTGCGTAAAAGATGTATGAATACCAGGAACAAGGCGCCACCTGTTGTTGAGATTGTGCGGGAGTTTACTAAGAGTAGGAATACTCATAAGGAAACTTTGTGTAAATGTTAAAGCATACGAGCTGGGGAAAATATAAATATATAATATAAATATATAAATTTCTTATATAAATAATTAAAAAATTTAAATTAAATAATTTCATTATTACAGTGTAGGATTGTTATAGAAAAAAACTTAAGGTTACTCCAAAAAATAGTTAAAGAAACTTCAAATTGTTGTGAAGATTATCCTACATACAACGTTGTAAGTATTGTGAAATCAGATGAGAGCAAAAAATAAGAATTGCTGTGATGACTTTATAGAGCTTCTAAGATAATAGCTTTGTAAAAACTGAGCCGATTTCAATGTGCAAAATTTATCAATTAACAATGAATTATGATGATAATTTTAACTCTTTTTGTAGTTACAAAAGCTTTCACGACTAAAAAGTTGTTATATGTTTGAAATTGAATTGCCGATGAAGCAATTCAACTTTTTAGAGCTCTTTTCAGAGAAATTTTCAACAAATTTTGAATGACTAAATAGAAACCAAACTGCTATAATTAATCAAACTTAAGCATCGGTATTTTATTGCTGTTGACAGTCACGATTATTGGGCTTTTATTCTTTGCCCTTTTGTAGAAATATTCAAATGACCCTCATAACAATTATGCGCTCAATTGACAGCCAATGCAGTAATGTTCTAATAAAGCTAGCAGATCTGAATTTTTTTCGTAGCCAATTAATTAATTAAACAACCGCACACCCACACACACCACACACCAAACACACACACACCCCTGAAGAGGGAGCTGCTTTTACATAAATGAAATGCAATGAGAATTTATTACCGCAAGTTGAGTGAGCCAAGTCAACGAATTTGTCAAAGCAAATCAATAGGCGAGGTGACTCCCTCCCCTGTCCCCTCAAATAGTTCCCACAACATTTGTTCTTTCTGCTTTTTATGCAATCGAAGTGGATAATTGTAACTGACGCCCAGATGCGCGCAAAAGGTCCGACAACAAGCGGCGACAAACGGGCGACACTTGGCCAAAGGGGGCTGTTAAAGAGGACAGAGAGAGGGTGGAGGCTTTAATAGGGGGTGGCAGAGGAGGGAACAAACAGGGACTGTGCGTAGCTGACTCGAAATCGATATGGATGCGACTCTCGAGTTAGCTTAGCTAATTATTCAATTGAAGAACGTTTAATTTATTTCAATATAATCGAATTGAAAGATCGGAGGAGCTGAAATGACAACAACAACAACAACAACAGCAACAACAGTAAATACAAGAACAACAGGCTCATTGGCTACTTGGCAACTTGGCGCTCCCACGAAAGTCAAACAAATTCATTTAATGTTTAATTGTTGATACGAAACGCACTCAGAGGGTCTTAGTGCGGCTCAGCAGTGGCGTAGTCAAAGGGGGTGCAACCCTAGGCTATATAATATTTATTTTGATACTCTTAAATTAATTTTCTATATATTTATTCCGTTTTTCAATCAAAATATAAACTTTAAACAGTTGCAAGTGTTTCCAAATAAGCCTGTTTTCAAATCGCAAGAAGCTCAACTCCCACATTTATTTATTGTATTATTTAAATATCATAATTATTGATTATTTATTTATTTCATTCTACAAATAAGAGTTGATCATTTTATGGTTAATAGCTCTTCTTAATGAACCCCTTTCAACTTTTCTTTTACACCGCCTCTGCTTGCCGCCTACTTGAAAGGCTGCAAATTTAAATTTGATTAAAGTAAACTACGGAAATTCAATTGCAAAAGTAAACTGAAGCCATTAAAAACTGCATTACAACAAGTTGCTTTTTAATTCAATTCTAACAACGAGCTGGGAAATGTTTTCGACTCTGTTTGTTACCAGAAAGAACGCAGCTGGTAATATAACTGTAACTATGTATATAAACTACATTTTTGATTACATTTTAGCTTATCATTTTTTTATTATAAAAGTGCATTTATTGATAAATGATTTTTTTTCGCTATTTTAGCAAAATACACTTTATTTATACACTTTGGATATATGTATATTATATGTAAGTGCAGGGAATCTTTTAGTCGAGCTCAAGTGACTCTGCCCCTCATTCTGATGTTTGTGTTCAGCGAACAAATATATTCGAATGGTACACGGTATGGAGACTAGTTTCCGTTGAAACAGACGGACAGAAGGACATGGCTTTATCAGCTCAGCCTGCTGTCCTGATCAAGAATATATATACCATATAAGAGGTGCCTCCTTCAATGCGTTACACATTTCGTGACAAAGTTATAATACCTTATGCAAGGGTATAATAAGGTGATATAGAGATTATTTACTCACAGTAAATAACACAGCACTGAAATTATCAGTTCATTCCCTAATCGATCGTTAAGATATTTGGACGTACGTTTACTTTATTTTAATAAAGGAAGCAATAACATAATGGAAAGAAAAAAGTTAAACATTCAGCTGGAAGAAAATGTATTGGATTCTAGTCTTGAGAATAACTCGGTAAGAAAATAAGTTTAAATGAAGTTGAACCACCATTATATTTATATATAATTAATTTAGCAAAGTAATACATGGGAATTACTGACCGAATTACATGAGAATTCGCTTGCCACAAGGAGAGAAATTGAAGGGCACACAAATCTAATTACACTAAAAGATAACCATATAAGGGACGCAGAGGATAAGTTATCAGAGCTTGACATAAAACTGTCTGTTTACAAAGAGAAAGAAAATATCTATAGGGAAAAAATTAAGGACAAGGATGATTTAATAGCGGCATTATCTCTTGATTCCACCTATATAAAAACAAAATTGGATAACTTGATGGAACTATTCTCTACAATGAAAACTGAAAATAAACTCAAGGTCAAGGAGAAAGATGACCAGATTGCAGTGCTGGAATCCAAAATAAAGGAAAAAAATGACCAAGTAGCATTGATGGAACCGAAATTCAAGGAAATAAATGACCAGATTAAAATGCTGGAATCCAAAATAAAGGAAAGAGATGACCAAATAGCATTGATGGAACCCAAAATCAAGAAGAAAGATGTCCAGATTGCAATTCTGGAATCCAAAATAAAGGAAAAAGATGACCAAGTAGCATTGATGGAACCCAAAATCAAGGAAATAAATGACCAGATTAAAATTCTGGAATCCAAAATAAAGGATAGAGATGACCAAGTAGCATTGATGGAACCCAAAATCAAGGAAATAAATGACCAGATTAAAATGCTGGAATCCAAAATAAAGGAAAGAGATGACCAAGTAGCATTGATGGAACCGAAATTCAAGGAGAAAGATGTCCAGATTGCAATTCTGGAATCCAAAATAAAGGAAAGAGATAACCAAGTAGCATTGATTGAACCCAAAATTAAGAAGAAAGATGACCGGATTGCAGTGCTGGAATCCAAAATAAAGGAAAGAGATGACCAAGTAGCATTGATAAAACCGCAATTCAAGAAGAAAGATGTCCAGATTGCAATTCTGGAATCCAAAATAAAGGAAAGAGATGACCAAGTAGCATTGATGGAACCGAAATTCAAGGAGAAAGATGTCCAGATTGCAATTCTGGAATCCAAAATAAAGGAAAGAGATAACCAAGTAGCATTGATTGAACCCAAAATTAAGAAGAAAGATGTCCAGATTGCAGTGCTGGAATCCAAAGTAAAGGAAAGAGATGACCAAGTAGCATTGATGGAGCCCAAAATCAAGAAGAAAGATGACCAGATTGCAATTCTGGAATCCAAAATAAAGGAAAGAGATGACCAAGTAGCATTGATGGAACCCAAAATCAAGATGAAAGATGACCAGATTGCAATTCTGGAATCCAAAATAAAGGAAAGAGATGACCAAGTAGCATTGATGGAACCCAAAATCAAGAAGAAAGATGACCAGATTGCAATTCTGGAATCCAAAATAAAGGAAAGAGATGACCAAGTAGCATTGATGGAACCCAAAATCAAGAAGAAAGATGACCAGATTGCAATACTGGAATCTAAATTAAAGGAAGCTCAAATTTATAACCTACTTAAAGCCCCTATTAAAGTAATACATTATCCTGGTCTTGATCCATTTGAGCTAAGAGTAAACGGAACAGGCTGGTTAGTCGTTCAGCATCGATATGAAGGTAATGTCTGTTTTGATAGAGGACTGGATGCTTACATACAGGGATTTGGGGACCCCAATAGAGAATTTTGGCTTGGACTGGAAAGAATTCACAAAATGACAACATGTCGACGACATGAGCTTTTCATACAAATGTGTGATTATAATAAAAAATTACATTTTGCTCGATATGACAGATTTGTTGTTGGCAGCAAAGATGAGAAATATAAACTCAAGTCGTTGGGTGCATATGAAGGAGATGCTGGAGATATGATGCGTCATTATGAGAATTTGAATTATTTTAATTATTCCGGGGAAGGAAGTGATTGTCCCAATCCGATACGACTGTAAGTAATGGTTATCGATTTTGTTTCTAAAAATCACTTAATTTCTTTATTAATGCTACAATTTTTTCCTTTCTCTTTTTAGGAATTTCAATGGAAAATTCTCAGACAAACAAATTTGTGAAAGCGATTATCTTTTTTGGGAGAAGAACCTAAGAGAATGTATATTTACTATATGTTTATGTGTATAAGACCGAGATGATGCAGTATTGTTTAAATTTTATTGGGGACTAAAACATACATTCAAATTTAGACGAAACTTTTGAAAATAATTATCAAAATACTAAATAAATAATTGGACAAAAAATCTGCAAGCAGTTGTCTAAATTATGTTACTTTATAAATACAATTCGGTTCAGGCATTTGCCCATTATGGACTTACATAAATCGTTTGCTTATTATTTTTTTAATTTATTGTATAAACTTTTATGTTAATCGCCAATTAAATAAAGTAATACAAAATTTCTATTTCTATTAGAAATTAAAGGTATCATAAGTTTTTTGAGTTTGCATGCTGAATGTCCCAAAGAACAAAAGTATGGGCAAGGTGATTATACTTTCCACGTTAAACTCTGAAATTATACCGAATATTAATAAAGCTATAGTTAATATAATATTATTGTTGCCCAACACGAGAATTAAGATAAGTTCGTGAATATTTTAAAAGTTGCCTACTTATATTTCATGTTCACTTTGGTTTATCATATCATTTAAGGCGATAAGTATAACTCGATATATATCGCATTACTTCTGTGAATGCTTTTTAAACCTAATCTCAGCCTATCAACCTATAATTATTTCATTGCTTTTAAGATTGCTACTCATATGTGAAAGCAAACCGTGATAATTATATCATAATTATTGTACAGTGATGTTAAATAAATATGTTAGAATATGTAAAAATGTATGTAGACTCTACGTATATAAAACTTTAAGCATGAATTATTTAAATTTAATTAATAAATATCTTTAGACATCTTTGAATTACTTAATAATAATATTACAAATTAATACAATTTATATTGAAGTATAAAAAAGTAGAGGTATATTTTTATACACGAATACAAATACGAGTACTCATGGTTGCATTTGTAGTTAAAAAGGGAATAATTCCCAATATAAAGTACAGCTGTCAGTTGATTCTAAGAGTTCCGTTTCGATTCAATGAAACAATATGAATAATTGGCATAACCAATAAAAGTTGTTGCTAAACACCCCGAAATGATTGACAGGCCAAGCAACACCGTCAGTTGTTGTTTTCGTTGTTGTTGTTGTTGTCATTTCGAATGTCAACACGTCATATAATGAACAGCAGGTTATAAGAGGTGAGGGGAACATTCTGTTTGCCTGTTGGCTGGCAAATTAATTTTCTTTCGACTTGAAATATATGTTTATGAATTATTTGTCAATTGTTTGTTGGTCAACAACAACAACGAGTGTGTAGACACCTGATCGATTACATTTAGTCTGTTTCTGTTTCTGTTGAAACTATATTATGACATATTGCATGTTTGTACATAATTTTGCGGTTGCGTCGACATGAAAATTATTATTAATATTTCCGTTTGCGAGGCAAAAGGATCGAGCCATGGTATATGATATGATATTTGTGGCGGAGGAAAGGAGGAAAATATATCCAATTGAAATTCAAGAACCAGTTGGGGCGCCACCTTACCTTGCCTTGTCCAATTGAAATGCCAAAGCTCTGCTGGCAGTCACGCCCCACTTTGGGGCATGCAACATGACTCCACTCTCCACTCCACTGAGGAGTCCAAGACACAGACTTGCAATAGCTTTCAATACAAATTAATTCTTTGCATATTGTATAAATTAAATTTGCTTACAGTGTCACGCCCCTTGCATGTTGTTTAGCATATAACACGCCCCTGTATCTGTAGTTGATGCTTTGTTGGCCGAGTTGGCCAAGTTAGTCGCATCCTTTTTAGCCGCTTAATTATAGCTTATCACATTTCCATAGCCGCGCATCGAGCTCGTTTTTCATCTTTGTCATTCGCTGCGATTCACAGTCTACAAGTTTCATAATTGTGGGGTTTGTAGCCTCCACATAAATCAATAATAATAAAACTCTGTTTCAGTTTCAGTTTCAGATCATCCGAGTACACCCATTGACCATCTTCACTTACCAGTTTTATTCTCAGTTTCCTCAGTTAACAAACATCTTTTTTACTTCACTCTCTTGACCTTGACATTCATTTGAACTTAGTCTGGAGGCGCTTCAGTCTTGATTTTAGCTTTACCGTTAACTCGCTGTCGCATAACTTGAACTGAACGTTACCTAATTGCATCCAAGCTAACCGCACATTCCACAATCACAGTCGATTTCTTGGCCCCCGAAAAAAATGTCGCAGACATAAGGGAATGCAGCGGTATCTTCTCTTTTCTCTACAGTCTCCTCTCCTCTCTTCTCTCACCTCTTCTCTTCTCATCTTTTTTTTGTGAAGACTCTGGCTGTTTGCTATTTAAATTTTGATGGCATTGTGCACACCGCCAATCGCCGGCTGTTTACCCGTTCAAAGCGATGCCGATCTTCGAATCGGATACTGAAATACTGTAGAGGGAGGGAGGCTGGAGGAGGGTAACCTGGCGCGGAATACAGTAGCAAGATTGCTGGGGAGACTTGCCGACTGGACATTAGCATCGATCCATTTGATGGGACGCGGATTTGGCATTTCATCATCGCACAGCACAGCACAAAAGGCTGCGGTTTGTAGAACAGGGTTGTCGAGTTCATTTTATTTCATTTCGATAACTAAAAATGGGTTTTGAATGCCGGAATAATATTTAAGATATATTTTTATGCTGTAAAGAAGTTTAATGGTAATAAAACTACAGTAGAATTTCTGTAAGACATAGGTTATAAACTAAAATTTAGTTTAAACTATATATTAGGCTTAAACTCTGAAGCACTCGATAAAGTTAAGAACTATTGAAATTGTATATTGCTATATTTCAAATTATTGAGGTTATTTAGATTACATTATAAATTCAAAAAACAAATGTAAATTCTATATATATAAGTTCTATATTCAAATAGTCAATAATTTTTAAAAACTATCGAATTGTACAAAATTAAATTTTGTAAAGAAAGTCACTTGTTGTAATTCATTTTAAAAATTTGTAGGAATGACATTATTCAATCGATTTTATAAATCTGAACTCGCGACTGTTTTTCAATTCGAAGTTTTGTTCCTAAATTTTGATCATTGTTGCAATTAATATAATTTTAATTTAAGGTTCTATTTTCTTACCATCTGTTTTCTTTACTTGATTTACCTTCATTATTAAGCTTTTAAAATTAGATGTAATAAGATATAAGAGACAAAAGACCAAGTTTAATACATTTTTGTTGTATTCTCCTTTTAATGCTAACATTTACAAACGATAGTTCAGAGATCTATTTAACATGAAGAGAGAAATCTATTTTATTAATGTTTTACTTTCCGAAATTGGCCTGACAACTCTAGAAAAACATTTGCGCCTAGCGATTTAAATTTTGGCCAAGGCAGCCGGCAACAACAGTAAAAAGAGTCAAAGACAATCGCAACAATCAACAAGCAATTCAAGCCAAATCTATGGGACAAAACAAAGGGGGTAGAACTGAATACAACAACAACAACAAGAGGAAAAAGGCCAAATATTTATGCATTTTGATGCGGCAAAATGAATGATTTGACTTTGACGAAAAGATGTCAATGCCAAAGAACAACTGAAACGGCACACAACGAAAAAAATAAAACAAAATGCAATAAAAGAGAAATCAAAGAGAGATGAGTAAGAAATATAAAAACAAGAAGAAGAAGCATGGAATGCTTTGGGGAGCGACAGAGAAGAGACATTTTGGTGGATATTAGCGCAAAACGCTTGGATCCTGCCGACAATTTAAATGCGCAAAGCCCCAAGTCGTGTTGTCTCCCAATAGCAATCACAATCCCAATCCCAATGCCAGACTCCCAGTCCGATTCCGAGTCTGAGTCTGAGTCGTAGTCAAGTTCCACGGCCTCGAGTGGCAAACAATAATCAGAGAACAACGTTGCCCCAACGAGAGTTTTGTGAGTCCAAGTTGCAAGTTGCCATTGTGGCAAATGTCGTCAGGAGGCAGCCGCTTGATGAAAGCGTCAGAAATTGATGGATGTGTGTGCAGTCAGTACAGGAATTGCCACTGTTCAGCTGTATGTGTGCGTGAATGTGTGTTTGTGTGTAGTTGTGTGTGTGTTAGCCTCTTTGGCTTTGTGCCGCAACGCAAATCTTTTGGCTACTGGAATGAAGTTGACGGCCCTTTGAAGTGATTGCGGTAGCAATTTGTGCTTTAATTTCTGTTTAAAAACTATGCACAACTTGCAGTTCCATTGTTAGGATGCTGCCCATCTTCATCTCCCTCCCCTTGCTTCCCTCTGGCTCCTTCTCTCCACTTTATTCTGTTCACATTTCCCAGCTACTGTCATTTCAAGTGATTGCTGTTATTTTCATATCAGTTATTAGTATTGTCAGTGCTCAAAGTGCTTAAGCCAAAAAAAAGCAAAGATAATAACGATACAAAATATATGTGCTTTAATAGAACATACCCTACATTTAGCCATAGTTGGAAGAATGTGCTAAAACCAAGATACTATAAGGGTTTGATATTTGCGGGGCCTCGAAAGAGATTTATATAATAGATCTTATAATGTTAACTAAGTTCGAGAATCAAACCATAAGGCTTAGAACAGTGTTATTATAAATGTTGCCCTGGTCGGGAAAGCTTTTTCTTACACTGACCACTAACACATATAAATAGAAGCTTTGTCGTCCAGGTGCAAATTTTAAAGAAATCTAATTTTAATTCAGTTTTCATATCAAATTAAATTTATCTTAAAGTATAAAATAAACTAGCCCTACCTACTATAAAATATTAAAACACTTTCAGAAAGTTTTCCTTAAAATTTTCCAAATATATAACTAACTTGCGAGATATTTATTATATTATTAATAAATTAAGAAATTCACAGAATATTACAATTAGAGATGAATAAACATACTTACGATTTATTGGGCTTTCACAAATCTGTATGCCACAATTAAGGTAAAACTTCTACGAATCTTCTGTTCGAAATATTCTTCCTCATTCCTATTTAAAGTATCGGGATTTAGTATTATGAAATTTGTTACAGCTGGCTGTTACCTTCGATTCACTTTCAGCATACCCTCTCTTCACTCACCTCCACTTTTACAGGGTATGGACAAAAGAAATTGTGTAGCTAGTGAAGTTGTCGTTCTACAAGTTGTCGTTCCTCGAAGCTGCAAACTGTGAGCTGCCTTATAGCAAACACTCAACGCCCACTTCAACGCCCCATTTATCAATATTCATTTAGTGTCGTCTTCGTTGTATCAGTTGCTGTTGTTGTTGTTGTCGTTGTTGTTGGTGTTGTTGCTGTTGTTGGTGTTATTGTGGTTCTACGTTGTTGATGATCATCATTAAAGCTGAAGCAGCAAACGGCAAACAGCATCGTCTAAATTAATTGACGGCTCATAATGACAGTTTTACTTGGAAAAATTGTTTGCCTCGAGTGTTGAGTTTTAATTAAAAATTATTGGATTACGTTTGCTGCGAAAAGTCACGCATTGCCAATGGGGCCAAAAACTCCATTGCAGGCTCCTGAGAAGTTACCATTTTAGTTATGCCTAAGCATAAGCCAAAGCATTTAATCATTTTAATGGCTAAAACTGAAACTGAACTTCTTTCATTCGCGGCGACAATTGTCAGGCAACTCATGCAGCACTTTTCCAACGGAAAACTACAGAAATAACTACAAAGGATGAAAGGAATTGCACTTTAGTGACGACTAAATACTCTAACTGATGATCTTTATTAAAAGTATGTTCAAGGTTTAAATTACTCAACTCTGTAAAAGGTATTTGTTGCATCAAATATTAAACAGACAATTTTCATTTTAAACGACAGTGTTGATAGCCATTATATGATATAGGGTTTCGATATTGATTTTATATGTCTATGTCATCAGAAAGAAATTGATCAACTGGTTGGGGTATACTTTTAGTCAACTACATCTGTAAAAATCGAACATTTTCATACAAAAACTCAATAGAAAGAGACACAATGATATTTCACAAATTTCTTAAGACTTTTATTTAGTAAGATTTTAATAGAAATTATAACAAATAAATGAGTTATTCTGTTCTATTGTTAAATATATTTTTCTAAAATCAAATGAACTTATCTACAAAAGATATTATTTCGTTATATCTGACAGATTAAACATTAATTTAATTTTGATTAAATTCTCAGACATTTTAAAAATGTCTTATTTTGTCTATTAAATTAACATTTTATACAAAATAGATTATATCTTCATAAGTAAGCTTTTTTTTATAAAACATTTGAATTGCAATATGTTCGAGTAATGTCAAAGCTATTGCAAGTTATCTTAACATATCATAAGAACTCTTTGCTTTGCAGGGTACTTGAAAAAGTCATAATTAATATGGAGTTCGCCCATCTTTGACACTGCCTACAAAATTGGCTGCTAAGCTCCGCGGTTCCACTTATCCAGTTTCAGTTGCCTGCTGTGTTGACAACCTCATCATGATGGCTGGCTTCTCGACCATCTCGACTTGGCCGAGATGGTTGGTCGGTTTGGTTTGGTTGGCTTTTGGTCGGTTTGACTGTTTGTTCATCAGTCTTTTCAGACTTTTACCTTGACTTTGAGGGCCTGCCAAGAAACTGTCGGCTGCCTGATTTTGATCATGGTGCCTCTACAAGTTTTTCATCTTCTCCTCATCTTGTTCTTGTTGTTGTTGTTGCTGTTGTCGGCTGGCTTTAAGGAAGCCATTACACGCATATATAACATCAACGATACGACGACAATTCACATTCACATTCACATTCACAATCACATTCGAAATCGAATTCACATTCACAATCGCATTCGTTGTAGAGTTTTGCTTTTGCTGCGGTTATGAACTGCAATCATTTTTGTTTGCCAACGTCGTCGTCTCTTGGCCAGGCTTAAAACCCTTTTGTTGTGCTGCTGCCAATTGTGGTTACGCTTTGTTCCTGCTGCACTTTTGTTGCTCTTGCTGTTGCTGTTATTCTTGTTGAAGCTGTTGCTTTTGTTGTTCTTGTTGCACTCGCAATTTATTACAACAAATTTAAATGTTTTGCTTTGTGTTCGGCATTTTTATGGCGATTTTTCATTGTCATTCAACATGCAGATGTACTGAGATGAAGATGAGACTAAGCAGAGAGAAAGAGACAATAACTAGTTGAGTGAGGCAAGTAATAAAAAGAAAGAAACACGGAGGGGAAAGTAGGACAGTTTTGATATGAGATCTTATATTTTTATATCTACCATTTTATTAAATCCGATTTTTGCTAATTTATAATATACATATATAGAAAGAATATTTACAGGTAGACTTCATGTTTTTAATGACTTTTTGCTAAATTCAATAACGCTAAATTAATTTAGAGTTTTATTAATTTAAGTCATTTTAAAATATATCTTTAAAATTGTGATGATAATTATGATTATGATTATGTGATGATTTTCATAATTTATCAATTTATTCAACCTATCATTAAAAATAGACTTAAAAGAAGGAAATAGGAATTTTGTATATTCCTTTTCATCTTCATACAAATTTATGAAATTTTTGATGCGCAATTACTAAAACTATTCAAAAACCATGTAAATACTTACAATTTTCACTTTTCATTCTAAAATGTATTCTTTTCTTCTAAAATTCTCATATCCCATAATTCATTAACGCCTTTAAATACTCTTTATATCCCTTAGGACAAGCCTTTTGTTGATCTTTCAAAAGCCTGACAGTAGTTTCTACCAAAAACCCCATTACCACTTACCACATGTTGTACACCCAAATGCCCCAACTCTAATAGCATTAATCCCAACACACACACTCACACACATAGATAGACACCGCTTATTAAAACCTTTCAACACGCGCCAAATGTCATAATAAATTTCATTGAGAACAACAAGAAAATTTCTAGAGGTTAAAAACACCCTCGCAGTTAGTTAAAGCGAGGCGAGTTCTCATAGAATGACAAAGCACTTTTGATATGATATTACACAATAACAATAAAGGCGATCGCGATAAGGATCGGAAAACACACACACAGAGAAACCGAGCGAAGGAGAGATAGGGAGACAAAAGTGAAAGGGATACATAGATGGACACACGTTAAGGACACGCCACTCGAGAAATTAAGAGACGCCTTAAATGCAACGTTTAGCGGACAGCAGTGCGGGGTATGGGGTGGATATGTGGAGTAGGGATACAGAGGAGTCAAGGGTAGGGGTACACTGACAACATTTTTCGGATAAAAACGATTTAAAAGGTGTGAAAAGTTGGTTGATCTTGAATTTTGTAAAGTTGATAATTGATTAAACTATGGTTTATCAATTTTTTATCAGGATATATTTTGCTTAGCGTATATCTTAAAAAAATTATAAATCATTTATATATTTTTACGTTTATTAATGATGCTCTTCCTAACTGGTCTGTCACCTAAAACTGTTAAATTCAGATACAAGTCACAATAATTCACTAACAAAAATGTAATTATATTAACATAATAGATAATGACTGTATATTGTATAGGTATATCTATAGATATGTAAATAGTTACTTAGCTTTACAAAAAACCAGCCGATAATATTAACATTATTATTTTATTTACTTCATAATTTATTTTTAGTGAGATTGCCTTATATTTATATTTTAAATACGTATTTTTAAAGAACAAGTTAAGGACATGAACTTAAAAATTGATTCTTAGAATGAATGTTTTCCTCAGTGTAGGGACAGTGGTAGGGGTTGCCCAGTCAACACCCGCGCTAAGATCGGTAATAAAAACTGTAACAAAGAACGATTGCCTGGGTAGGGTTATGGTTATGGTTATATATAGAGCTAGAAATATAGTATAGGGGCCAAGGGACCAGAGGAAAAAGGGACCCAGGGGTAAGGGAAACTGGGTTAGGGGCAGGAAGCGTGCCAAAAGTGCGTTGGTCAAACATTTCCCATTGTGTTGGGGGATGATAAAAGTAATACTGCTGATGATGAGGATGACCACAGGCCAATGATGATCATGATAATGATGATGATGATGATGCTGCTGCTGCCTGTATTGCAGTTGCAACTAGGGAAATACTTGGAAAGGTGTGGGCCAGCGTCGAGTGGCATTTAGATCAAAAGTGTATTGACGCCTACACAATGCACAATTCCGAGCAGTTGGTAACAGCCGAGGGTATCTATGTAGTTTTGTTTGCCAGCCTGAAAAGGGCGACTATCATAAATCACATGTCGCCGAGAGAGACAAAAACGTTTGGAAATTGTTAGTATTTTTTTTGCACCTGGAAACGCTTGTGGGCGACCAGGTCAATTGGGTTGCAGTTTTGCAGTTTGAACTCAGCTTCAACTAAATTACTCAACAACATCTATTGCTGTTGCCACTGTCGCTGCCTCTGTCTCTGTCTCTGTCGCTGCCTCTGTCGCTGCCTCTGCTTCTGTCGTTGCACGCACCATTTGACAATGCACTCGGGAAGAGAATGAAACAATTTCAAAAATTGTAAATAGACTTGATGACTTTATTTAATTTTTATTGCATTCTCCAAAGCATTTTTGGCTTTGTTCATTTTCCGTCCCATTGTCTGCCATTTGGCACACTCGACACACAATTTTGCCAGCTATTGTTACAAAATAGTTAAACAATTTCCTTCGTTTTTCACATCTCCAAATCTTTCAGCAGCAATTGAATCCGACTAACGCCTGCAATTGCCAAAAGGCCACAATTTCATATGGAGTTGCAGTAGAAACTTCTTGAATTCCGTGATCCTTAGATGGCAGAGATCTGGAGATTCATTTGGTATGCTAATATACCCTTATAATCTTTAAATAAATCTCTACAAGAATTAATTTTAACAGTCTTCCGATTCTAAGAAAACTTTTAATTTATATTAAAATTAAAATTCAACAAAATGGAATGGAATGGAATGGAATAAATAAAAAACAATCTAATTAAGGAAGTTTAAATTAAAGTTTATTTAATCTTAAGTGATTGTGTGTAAATGAAAGGTTTCCCTATTTGACTTTTCTTTGCATAAAAATTTCATTTAATAATAATTTTAATTCCAAACGTTCCATACAAATTGGGAACATATACTTAAGTACATTTAATTCAAAATATTCAAACAAGAAACAAAAGTGTCTATTATTCGTCAATTAAAAAATATTACACAATTCTTTCGGCAGATTCCTTAAATGACAACTCATTCGGAACACAGGAAATACACAGATACTTTGTGAATATTGTTGCAATGAATACAACACGTATTCATATCGTATATGTTGCAAGTCGGCAGTGGCAGTGGCAGTGGCCACTTGCCAATTAAAAACGCAAATTTGCCATTGTCTTAATTTAAATAAATTAAATTTTATGACACTTGCAGTTGCAGTTCGATGTGGTTGTGGTTCGTCTTGAAAGCGCCTTTAATTGGCTTCATCTCGACCGCCAGCTACAGCTTTTGTGGATGAGTTAAGTTCAGTTAATCATTAAATGGCCCCATCAAAGTGTGGGAAGAAGTTACGAGATTTTGACCCAAACATGAAAAAACAATTAACATTTAAATATAACTATTAAAATAATGCTGTTCAGTTATTTTTCTTATATTTATTATTATTATGAGAATGAAGGAATTAAATTGCGATTTTCAGTTTGCGTGTCAGTTGAAAGAGGTTTCCTGTTTTATTAAAACCCCTTTTAATCTAGATTTTCAATTCATTTGATGTCTCTGCTTTCGTTTCTAATCCAATTGCAAAATGCTATTCACTAATTAACACAATTCATTATATATTTTTTATATCCAAATACTTCCCTCTGCTCCCAAATCCCGACTAATCGCAGTAGCCACTGACCATAACCATTGCCCATATCCAACAATAATCATAACTACGCCCAAGTTCGCACTCGGACCGAAGAAGAAGAAGAGTCCCTCTTGATTATTACAATCATAAAATGTATATTTGTTCATGTTGATGATGAAGTTTTCTATTAACACGATTTGGCTACAAAGATCCCAACAGATAGCAAACTTTATCTTAGCCTGGCTCTTACACTGCTCTTAACAAGTCTTGATCGTTTCTGGCATAATGCACCGCCCCCATCTGTCTAAAGAATTTTACTGTCAGTTTAAGACTTGACTTCCGCACAGTGGTGTAATGCTGGAAAAAGTGATTAAATTTAATTTATTTGTTGATATTTGACTATTAATAATATTAATATATTTATTATAAATTCAATTTTAGTTGGTCATCTAAATGGGATACAAAATGAGGACTGATTTATTAAAGGAACCTTCATATAGTTTTACCCCTTTATACATATTTTTGTCTGTTCATTGTATTAAGTAATCCAGTTTTTTTGAGAATATACTTTGGTGTACAGAAATGTCTTAAGAAATATTTCTTATATCTCCTAATCTTACAATTTTAATTATAAATGAATTTTAAAGAAAACTTAATTAAAAGAAATGTTCTAAAAAATTTCAATTTTAAATAAATTATAAGATAAGATGTACTAAATAATTTGAAAAATCGTAACTTTGCCATTAAATCGTTGAAATATTAGTAAACAAAGTATATATATCACATCTAGTTTTCATAAAATGATGATCATACAATCTAACTTAATCCGGAAGGCTTTAAAACGACACCTCGCACCACTGTGCAGCAAATGCATATGACTAAATTACTATAGGCAATGGCATAATGTAGCATTAGCTGGGAAGCCATAATGAAGTAGGTGTTGCTTTTGGCTGCCTCAACATTAACATTCCAATTTGCAACAAGTTGTGGCACTCTTGCTGTAAGTACTTACCTAAGAAGTAGGTAAGAAGGTAGTTGGTATTGCCGTTGTGGCAATCACATGCTAAGACGTCAGAGACATTGAGGCATAATGAGGAGGCTAGAACTGAGCTGTAAATTAAATTCACAAATAATATGCACTAGGAGACGGTTGCAGACACGCCCACAACCTCCACCTGCCTTGTTGCCGATTGCATGTTGCAGTTGCACTTGGAGTTGCAGTTGAGGTTGCTGCAAGTGGCAGGCTCACATGCAAAGTGGCTGGTGGCAGCTTCAGCGCCACTTTTGCGCTTCGTCAGTCACAGACAATTCGTTATAAAACAATTAAATTTTCTTAATGTGCAACAAGAATAAAAAAATAAACAAACAAACAAAGAAAAGGCACAAAAAAAACCAAAAGCCAATTGCAAAATACGCCGAACAATGCAAAGAGGCGAAGGAAAATATTTACAAAACTAATTTATAATTAGTGTGGCCAAGGTAAACGAGCTTCCCACTTCTCTTTCCCCTCCTCCCTCTCTCTCTTCTCAATGTATCCCTTGCCAGGAAACGGGAAGTTGCAACAGAGTTGTGTTTGCATGCTCGACCTTTTGGTATAATTTACAAATTGGCTCAGCCCCGAGACCGTATCCAGAACCAGACCTCAATGGTAATGCAGTGAATGCTAATTGGTTCGATGGTTAAAGCATACCCTGTGTATAATAAACTGTACAAAGAGGGTGTATTGAATTAGTAAAAGCAAATAGAAGAGGCATTTCTTGAACTTAAAAGCCATTCATAAAGATAGTTTAGCTTAATATAGGGTATTCTCGAGTTGATCATTGCATTCCTTTCTCTAGCCCACTTTGAAGGGCGACATGAATATTGCATAATGTGGATTCGAGTACCTCTAATATTCGTAGTTAATGTGAAACACCTGCGTTTATTGACTTTCAATCGAAACATTGTCGAATATCTCATTTAATTTATTTTCCTGACGTTTTTGTGGTTTACTTTTTTTTTCGAGTACTCGTACTCGCATTGCAGTTGCATTCATTAAACACACGCAAATGCATTTCGAGTATTGCTCATGAGTAGTTTATATAATTTAAGGTCAATATATGAGCACATGTCCATCGATTGGGCAAAACTAATATGATTATTAACCATATATATTTGAGGGTTCCACCAAATGACTCACAGAGTTCTTATACAAATGTTTATTTCAGTTGGTAATAATTGTGTATATAACTACTACTGACTATGAAGGAAAAGTTTGCAATATTTTTGAATTGAATTTATTCATTACTTCAAATCTTGTCGGTTATCACTTTAGCACACCTTATGTTCTCCTCATTCTCGAAATCAGACAGTAGTATTTTTATAGTAAAAATATTTAGATTGCTAATCAAAAATTTAATAATATGCAGTTAATATAAATATTAGTACTCCTTATAAAATTTACATGTAAAATTTATGCTTAATCTATTAATAAAGCCACACAGTCAATTTTGATTAAAACACAATTCTTTTTTTCAAATAATAAATCTAAAATTTTATACATTTTCTCATTATTATTATTGTTTTTTTTTGTAAGTAGACCTCGAGTCAGCTAAACACCCTTTATTAAACAAATAAAATATTCAATTTTAAATAAAAACAATTTGTTTTTATACCCTTGCAGAGGGTATTATATTTTTGTCACGAAATGTGTAACGCATTGAAGGAAGCCTCACAGACCCCATAAAGTATATATATTCTTGATCAGGGCGACGAGCTGAGTCGATATAGCCATGTCCGTCTGTCTGTCCGTCTGTCCGTCTGTCCGTCTGTCTGTCCGTGTGTCCGTCTGTTTCTATGCAAACTAGTCTCTCAGTTTTGAAGCTATCTTGATGAAATTTGGTACAGATCCGTCTTTTTGCTGCACGCAGCACATATGTCGGAGCCGGCCGGATCGGATAACTATATCATATAGCTGCCATAGGAACGATCGGTTGGAAATAAACATTTAGTATGAAAAAACTTTTTGTTTCTCAAAATATCTCAACCAAATATACACATTGTGTGTTTGACTAAGTTTTAAACAGGCTGACCAAATTTGGTGTAAATCGGACTACTATATCATATAGCTGCCATAGGAACGATCGGATCGAAAACAATATTTAGTATGAAAAACTTTTTTGTTTCTCAAAATATCTCAACCAAATATACACATTGTGTGTTTGACTAAGTTTTAAACAGGCAGACCAAATTTGGTGTAAATCGGACTACTATATCATATAGCTGCCATAGGATCGATCGGTTCAAAATCAACAAATTTTGTAAAAAATCTGACGGCTTACACAGGGCACTGCAAGGGTATCCAAACTTTGGCGCGCCAAAGTTAGCTTGCGCTATATTTTTTTTTTTGGAAAAGTTATCGATTTTATTTATTCTCAAATCTTGTTAGTCAAATCGATAATGACTCGGTAGATTGCAAGTTATTTACCTGTTATTAAAAAATTAGTTTAATAAAGTAATCAAACTTTTTTAAACCTATTTTAATTTGTTAAGACATTAGTTCCTTTGTGAAATGATAATATATCAGCAAACAGTTAAGATATAGGTATTATGCTGACTTGTAATCCGCTAGGCATAATTATATTTTCTCTGGATAAAAAGACAAGAGTGGAAAGTAATTAAAAACAGTAGCTTGTTGAAATAAATATTTAGTTTAGATATGCAGCTGAAGCTCGATAATACAATTTATGTGTAGATGTGTAGGAATGCTCCTCTCGTCTGAAGTGGGGCAAAAAAGTGGTTGCAGTTGCACTTGAAGTTGAAGTTGAAGTTGCAGTTGAAGTTGAAGTTGGAGTCCATTCAGATTTAGTGGTAAAATGCAGGAATGGCATAAGTAAATGCATGCATGCATATTCATGTCGACAGTTGAGATGCCAACTGTGTGCTGAACTGATAAATTAAGCAATTCCCCAACTATAAAATTGCAATGCATTGCAAATTTGTGGTAAGAAAACGCGACTAGAAAGTCACTTGCAAATGCTAAAATGCTAATGGAAAATGGGAAATGGGAAATGCGAAATGGCATTGGCAAATAAGAAATGTAGTTGCTAAATTTATGCCTCGTACTCGTTAGTTTTGATGTCTTTGATGCCACCTGACAGACTGACAAGATTTAAATGTGAAAATGCCACAATTGAGCCCACGACCCGTCACCTTAAAGCTATAATTCTCGCTTTAATTTAATGCGCCTCTCTTGATAACTCAATGAATATTCAAAGTTCTTGCAAAATTCTGACAGGCTTTCGGAGCTAAGAAAGTTAACTCTGGGAAATGTTGCCAATTGGGGGTCGTCATGTGAAAGCGTCAAAAGATTTACACCAATTGCAATGTAGCCTGAGACTGGGACAATCTATTTACACTTTACACTCTACACTCTATACTTTACACTTTACACTCGTATGCAAATTGAGAAAAGCCTCGTAAAATAAACAGCAAAATTCTTGTGAAATCGTCGTCATTGTCGTAATTACGGGCAATTTTCCATGAATTTATTAACAGCAAACGCCAAAAGCTGCTGCTTAAGTGCCTCTCCCTATCCCAAACGATCTCAGCTGATCTACAGTGAAACGTCGCTATATGTAGTATTCCCTGTTAGTTGACTGACTCGCACTGACTACACAAACAAACAGACCATAAATAGTATAAATTTCCACATGACACGCGATGATTATGCACATTTAATGCAAACAAGTGAAGTCCGGGAAATGGGAAAAAGGGAATAGGAATGGGAAAGGGAAAGGGAAGGGGAAGGAGAATCGTCAAGCTGCATCTTCCAAAACATCATTTGCGTATGCGATCGCGTTTGTCTTGGGGCAACTTGCCCACAACTTGCCACACAGCTGGCAACGTTTTAATTGCCTCAAAGCTTAAGCGACAATGATGCGAAGGCCAGCGGAACAGCCCCCCAAGTCTCAGTTCTCAGTCAGAGTCTTACACTGATAGAAACAGGGGTGTAGAATATCAGAAAGACTTAAAATAAGAAACTATAAAACTTCCTTAAAATCAAGAACTGTTCTTAAGAACTTATGTTCTCAAACAACTTTTTATACTTTACTTAACCTATTTTGCTCATAAAGCTAAGAAGTTTTTGGCCTAAGAAATGAGCTAAGACAACTGGGCTCTTGATATGTGGTGTGTTAATATATTTCTCTGAAAAGTTTTTCTGATTTCTTAGGCACGTGTTTCTTGCAGTGTAGAGAATCATTCTCATTCTGAATTCCCGACGCCAGTCTCAGTCTTATACAGATAGTCCAAATCGCAGTGCCTTCATTTGGCGAGTCGTCGGCTTTTCATTGATAGTAAAGTGTGGGTCATGTCTTTCTCTCTTTTCCTTTCTCTTCCCTCTCCCGGTTCTGCATTTCGTGTCATGCTCCGAGCTCATCTGCATGCTCATATCTTCGTCATCTTCGGCTACAATGCTCCAGTTGTCCCCTACTCTTACTGTCGGGTGTCTGTTTCTTATTAGCTCGCATTTGCGCTTTGCACGCGCTCCCGACCACAGCCCAAGTCAGTGGGTTGGGAAGGGGCAATGGAAGGGGCAATGGAAGGGGGTAAGGGGGTATGGTTACTGGGCAATCAGTAGGCAAAAATTCCATGAATTAATTTCAGTTTTGCATGTTGTTATTTATTAAAATTGTATTTTGCGTTTCTCTTTTATAGCTGCCGCTTTTCATGCCCCTCTTTCTGTACCCTTTGCATGTGCATGTTGTGTCTCAAACTCATACGCTGAACTAGTTATTTTTCATAAATTTTTTTTCGTGATTCTTATCAGTTGGTTGTCTGTCATTATGTGTGTGTGTGCGATGTTACTGAATGGATTGCCAAGTTGAAAGATGGACGAACTTGAACATGTATCTCATACATATCAAATCTGAGCTAAAATTTATCATAATATATACTTACTTTTAGTTTGGAGTGGTAAAATAAATTCTTCAAGCTTTTGTTTGATATTTATTGAAATTTTTATTGATTTTTGTTTATTTTGTATTCTTGTTTTAATACATTTTAAAATTCTATTAGTATTTGTTTTTTGTATTTTTTCTTGTTTTTTTTTTTTGTTATTAGTTTTATAATTTACAATTACAAATGTGTTTTTGATAAATTCAAAAAGTTTGCTTCATTAAGTTAATTTAAATTTAAATTAAAATGGTATTTTTGTTAGTTCTCTTTTTTTTTTACTTGCCCATACAACATACAAAGTACTACTAATTAGTTTTGTGTTATTAAATTAAAATTAAAAATCATTCAATTGATTATCACAGTATTCACGAAGAAATAAATATGCTTAAAAGTTGATAATATGAAAAGTTAAAAATATGTTATATCCGTTTTTAAGTGAAATTATTCGCTAGAAACTGATTTACTTGACTTTAAAAAAACACTGCACCCTGTGCGCACACAGGGCGACAGACGTCTTAGGTTAGACTGTACTTAAATATTAATCATACGCCATGTAGCACATGCGACATTTAAATTCAAATTAAAAGCAGTTGTCTCGTGTTTTTGCACACAAGGCAATTGTTTCAATTTGTATACTTTCAAAAATGTTGGTGCTCAAGTGAACCGCGGAACTAGTTCCCATTTGAGTTCACTTGAGCAGCTATTTTTAGAGCTATTTTCCCATTTGAATTACGTACTCTCATTATAATTAAATACAATAAATACCAATAATAGTTAACATAAACAAACCACATGGTTGTGCGTGTAGGTGTGTGTGTGTGTATTACACACTACGTATGTGTGTGTTTGTGTGATTCGTTATTGAAACCGAATCATGGTGAAGAATTAAGCTACTATTTGATGTGTTTGCGACTTTGAACCTGCAATGAAGAGCAAAGAAAAAGGGTCAAGTTAGTAAATACAAAAATGTTTTAAAAATGTTATAACAATAATAATAAAAATTTCAATGATATTATTATAACTATAAAATAAATTTTTAGCTCTCCATTTAAAGTTTTAAATGCTTTAATTGAATTCTTCTAATTATTCTTAGGAAATTACTTTTACACACCTGCTTTTAGTTAGTTAAATTAAGCGCTGTTTGTATCCTGCGCCCATTGCACTGTCTATGTCCCAATCTTAGACTCCATTATACAAATTTGGATCCCCTTCTAGTGCAACATGTAGGGCGACTCGTCATCATCGGCACCCGTTGGACTGTCGAGGGAAGGATTGATGCGTTTCTCCTTCTGTCGACGATTACAGAACCAGACACGAACCACTTCCTTCTCCATGCCCAGACGATCGGCAAGTTGACTGATTTCCTCGGAGGTGGGTTTCTGATTAGCCATGAAGGCCTTCTCGAGAGCTCCCCGAATAGTTGTCTCAATAGAAGTACGCTTCTTGCGACGCCTTCCAATAATTTCCGGAGTACTGACCGTGGCCTGCAAAGCGGCAGGATCAAAAACTCCACCTGTAGCCTGAATTGTGCGATCGGCATCATCGAGCCACTTTTGCAGCAATGGCTTCAGTTTGCACATGTTCTTGAAGCTAAGATTGAGAGCCTCAAAACGGGAAATTGTGGTCTGGGAAAAGTCATTTCCATAGAGTTTTCCCATGGCCAAGCCCACATCTCCTTGTGTGAATCCTAGTTTAATACGACGCTGTTTGAAGGTCTTGGCAAATTGTTCCAGCTCCTCCAGATCGGTGGTTTCTTCGGGCGAAGGTTCGCCTGCAGCACGTGCTGCAGCCGCACTTGCCACAGTCTTTGGCTGTGGCGTTGACATGTGCGTGCCACTTGTGGGTGTACTTGGTGTCAACATGCCACTCAGTTTCAAACTGGCCGCAGAACTTGGCGGCGTGATTTGCAACGGATGTTGCAAGTGTTGTTGGTGATGCTGCGGCAACGGAGAACTTGCCGGACTGCGTACATTTGGGGCAGGACTTCTGGCATGTGGTGTGGAACTGCGTGGTTGCAACAATGGGGATTTACAAAGGGAAAGCGACTCTTGTTGCTTCTGCAACGCTTGCAACTGTTGCGTGGCCTGTGCGAGAGCTTGCAACTGACTCTGCATGAGGAACTGGGCGGCTGCCACCTGTGTGGCAAGTGTAGGATCATCCTGTGGCAAACCCAACGATCCACTGCGCAACAATTCCATATAACTATTGAACTGCTGTTGCAATGCCACCTGACGTTGTTGCAACAACTGTTGAAACTGTGCAAAATCCTGGGGAGAAATGGATCCCGTCAAGAGAGGATTATTCAATCCTAATCCCGCAGCAGCAAATTGAGCTTGCGGCGAGGAGAGTCCAGGCATTGCCAGCAGTGGTTGCATGCCACTTGCCACCGTGGTGGCAACAGCAGCTGCTGCTGCTGCCGCCGCTGCCATTGAGGTGGGCGTGGGCGTGGCTGTCACACTAGGTGGCAACACTGGCGAGATCAATGGTGCCACTGGCGATGGTACATGCAACACACTCGGTGGTGATGTTGTTGCCGATGATTTCACAGAGTTTGCAGGTGATTGTGTGCTGTGTCTAGAGTTGTCGCTGGTCAAGTTCAGTGCCCCACCATTGGCATCATCGTAATCCTCATCTGGCTGCTCCAACTTGTACACCTGATGATTGTGATTGTTGTGGTGCTGATGTTGATGTTGCTGCTGATGATGATGTGCCGGATGCGGTTGCATCGACAGCAATTGTCGCTTCGCCTGTTGCTGTGTCAACAACAATGCCGGACTCAACGGAGAACGACAACGATCGCTGGAGGTGCCAACACTCGAGTTGTTGTCATCGCAATCCGAAGCTGTAAATGGAAGTAAAAAGAAAAGCAAATGTTGAATATACTGCTGTATACTGAGAGAATTATAGAAAATGAACACTGAAAAAAATCGAAGTAAATAATAGAAAGAGCCGCTGGAGAAATCACTGGGAAAGCTAAGAAGAGAACGCACAAGGAGAATATCAGAGATATGCGCTTTCTAAGATTCTGCTGTCATTCTTAAACCCTTCTATCCCAGGATTAATCTGATATAGAAACTCAGAAAGAATATTGATGCAAAATAACTGGGTGAAGAAACCTTGGAAAATCTCATGGGAGGTCCCATAAGGAGAATATCAAAAATAGTCAAGGATTAATCTAAAAAGGATACTCAGAAAAAAACCTCGAGGGAAACAACTGGGTAAACTGCAGAAAGAACTGCCCTTGGAACTTTTTATTTCAATGACAAGAAAGAGGCAATTTATACTTAAAATTAAAAATGTTGTAGTTTAAATAAATTTAAAAGTTAAAATTCATTTACTTTAAATATTCAGACGCTAAATTAATATTTTGAAAAGATCCAAAAATAAAGAAATTTTTATTTATGATTAAGCTAAAACAGTCATCTTTCAGTTTCAAAAATAATATAAGAGCTTTCAATTTCAGCTAATGCTAAATTAAATGCACAGTCCATCCTGTCAACTTATCATACGATGTCCTTTGCATAACTTTAGCATACAGAGCGAATACGTTTGCATAATTTTGTTTCAATTTCATAGTCGGTTGAGTTTTTGGGTGAAAGGCTTTTCACGTGGACCACACAAACACCCAGGGAAATGGACAGAGAGAGAGAGAGAGAGAGTGGGAGAGAGAGAAAGGGGGAGAGGGCTACTCGCTTAGCTCATATTATGCCAAAATGTAGCCTTTGCCAAACTGTTAGTTTACATAGTTAGTTTCACCTTTGGCCAGGGATGCATATACATACAAACAAACATCTATACATCTATGTGTGTGTGTGTGTGTACATCAAATGGATTTCTCGTGTTTTCTTTTCATTTTGGCTGCTTTTAAGTGCCATTTTAGCATTTCAAATGCTTTTGGCCAACGATTTGTATAAATTTGCTATTTGTATGCATTTTATTTATACAAAAAAAAAGGTGAGCAGGGAAGGAAAGAGGATGAAGAGGGAGGCTTCGCTCTGTCAATTGATTTGCAATAATATTTAAATGCGTCGCAGTTCATTTTTGTATGCCACCCTCAAGAAAGAAGACTGGCAATCAAAAGTTAGGTTAGCATATAACCCTTTTCAAATTCAGTAGCTCCCCTTTGAAGTGCTTCTTCCCTCAATCGACTTGAAATCTCAATTGTGCCATTTCCATTTCCCATTTCCCACACATTTTTCCCACTCGTTTGGTCAGCTGTGTCCGCTGCAGACACAATTTTTGCATATGTTTGTTGTGGCTACTTTATGACTTGTGGTGTGGTGTGGTGCGGTTGAGGTTCAGGTTCGCTTCTTGGTGGTGGATGCTACGTGAATTTGATGACTTATTCGTCCAAGTGGGTGCCCCACATGGTCGGTCCATCCATAGTCATCATCCTTTTGGCTTTTGCAGACTCAAATTTTGTGTTTTCTCATATGCGCTGGGGATACGTGCGGCCATTTGGTATTCAGATGATGTGCAAATTCGATTTGTATGTGTTGTGTGAAGACCACAAGCCAGAGGCGTAGTTTGTTATTAGTTGAAAATTGTTGGGGGAGTAGCTGGACCAAATTTCATTTACCTAAGGCCAGTAAGAGCTGAGTTACAATAGTGTGTGCACAACTAAGGATAGTATTTTTTAGCTGAATACATAAACTAAACGTCTTCTTTTTACTTTAGTGTAGATTTTCTATTCCAAAGTTAAGTAGTTGCCAGGTTATTATAGTAAGTTATTAACTAAAGATGGTTTTCTAATGAATATGGATATGTTTCAGTGTCTAGAGTTGGAATAGCTGGGATGCTACTCATATTCTTGTTCTAACTCTTAAAGAAGTCGAGTTACTACAGATCGGTTACTAACAGAGTTATTAAGATAATCAAATTTACTAAAATTTTAAGTCTATAGTTCAGTTAGACTGAATACTTTGGCTTTTTTCAATGATATCCCACATCGAACCTGAGTTCCTATAGGATATCCTAATAAAGACCCCCTTTATGGACGCCCCTGAGACTTTGGGCAACCAATAAAAAGCCAAATGGTCAGTTTGACTTCACATTTGTGTACCCTTGTGTGTGTGTGTGTGTGCTCCCACACTCGTGCATAACGGCATAATTTTTGCATAAAATATATGTAAATATGTGTTCAAGGGAGAATTGAACTCATGTGAAAGAAATCACAGCAACTGTGTGTCGACTGCCCACACACACACACACACACACACGCACACATCTGAGAATTCAAATCAAGCGAAATGCTGTCAATAATATAAAAGCAGAAGGAAAAAAAAATGAGAATAGGGGGAAAAAAGGTTCTATTATGGCCAAAAAGGGATACGCTTGGACCAAGTCCGTGGACCAGGCCGTGACTAACGAAGTTCTTGGCACGTGGAACGTGGGCGTGAATATTGGTCGAAAAATCTATAGACTTGATTATGATGTTGATGCCATGAAATTTGTAAAGTGTGAATTGCAAATTTTACGCAGTTCCAAGACGAGAAATAACGAGTTATGAATAATAATGAGCTACAGTGCTGATAAAGTTACATTCATAATGGTCAAAAGTAGAAATATGAATGCAAATATTACTTTCTATTACTTTATTATCTTAGATATCAATAACTGTGTAGCTCTTGCAATTAAAACGCCCCTACAATATGACTTTGCTCCCTAGAACCTCAATTAAATACGCCCTTCAATGACACGACAATTGTCACCTAATGCAGTCAAGCGAAAACTACTTAAGAAGCTGTTAAGTCACACACACAGAAACACCACACATTACACACGCACAACCATTTAATAAGACATCAAAATCAACTTAAAGATACACCCGATTTTTGTTCAGCTTCTTTACTTTTTCCCCCTTTTCCCTAAATCACAGCAAACTCGACAAAAGTTTTGACAGCCATTGTAAAAGAACTACTCTTTACCTCAACCCCTACTCTACTCTAGTTGCCTATTTCAACCCCTACTCCGTTTGTAGATCTAGCTCTACATTTACCCCCTCTATTTAGTTGTATGCCTATCCCTATTTCAATCCCTAACCCTTACCCTAAAATCATGTCAAGCGCGTGGCCAGCGAGTGCTAGGCATCAAAAAATACGTTAGCAAGGGTTGCTTTGTCACAGCTCTAAACTTCTCCATTTCTCACTTCTCTCTCTCTTTCCTTCTCTATTCACAACTCTGTTTATTGTGAAACTGATGCCACGGCAGATGTTTCGTGGACCCAAAAATATAACATATATTTTTCAAAGTGGACAAATCGTAAATCTTGGCAAGGGGTTTTTTTTTGAAGAGGACTCGGACAACAGCTGATGTTCTGCGTATGTCCTAATGGACCTTGGAGGTTGGGGGAATTACGAGTAAAGTAATACTATAGAGCACTTACCGTTCGATTGCAGTGGTGATGGCGAGCGAGACAGGCGACTGATATCTTCAAAGAGAGAAAAGTAAGAGAGAGTTAGAGATAAATGTTAATTGGGAATTCTTGGAATAATACTAAATATAATTAAAAATGCACATTTTTCTGCTATTAAGGAATAATTAAACAAATACGCAAAGCTAATATATAACAAAATTAAATTTGAATAAAAAAATAGGTAATATAAATTTAAAAAAATTAAAAAACATAATCAAAAGTAAATTTAAATGCAAGAAACATAAAATGAAAAAGAGAACTTAGCATTAATTAAGTTTGTAGTAAAGAGCCACATATAATATAAACTATTAAAAATATAAATACAATTATAAATTTAATTTCAAATGCAAGAAAATTAATTATAAAAGTGAGCCAATATTAATAAAAAGAGTTTTACAGATTATAAATCCAATTTATTGTAATATTAATGTAAATAATTGAAATAAGACAGTTTCTACAATATTCATCTTAATTTAAGTTCTTGGTAATGCACTTAAGGCTAGCTGTAGTTGCAACTGCCACAGTCATTGCCACAGGGGGCAGTTGCAACACGACAACACGTAGCAGGCATAAACTGAGCAATTTTCAAAAAAGAAAATTCCAAGAACTGTAAACTTAACGCTTTTTAAGAGAGCTGGAGAGGGGGAAGGGGGTGCTACATGCCTCCAAATCGATATCGATACATTTTAGCTAACTGACCAAATGGCCGCAGACAGGACACGCTGCAGCATAAAAGGATATTTTTATGGCACTCGCTTGGGGAAACACCTGGTCCTTGAAACATTCACATACAGTTTACCTCTATCTTTCTCATCCTCTCTTACTTCTTATATCTCCCATTCTGTCTTTTCTGACTTTTCTGTTTCTGCTTTCAATTTGAATTTGAAATTTTGTACGTCGCACATTTGTTGGCCACATTTTATGATCAAATATCAGGGAGCGTCCTCAACTGAAGGCGACTTTGGCTAATTTATGAGTTTGTGGCAACAACTTGGCTGCTATGCATAGTTTGTGGCATGCAACAACCACTCATTTATAGTTACAATGTCTGACTAAGCGTAGCAATTTTCATATTGAATTGAAATTGATAGACGATAACAATATATAGGAGAAAAAGATTGACAAATGTATACAGATTTTCTATATAATTCAAAAGAAATAGAAATAATATTTATGAAACTATTGGCAACTTATGTGAACAAAATTTTGAACTCTAATAAAAAGGAATCATCACAAAAATCAAATAAAACGGAACTTTGTTCAAACAATAAATGCATACGGAGTATTATAATTTATAATTTTTGAGATCATACATAAATTTTTGGATATGCTAGTGTTAAAAAAATGTTAATTCTTAACTTTAAGTTTACATATATGACTCATTGATTTGCTTTTTATATTTTACAGGGTATTCAAAAAAGCTTTAAAACTTTGTATTTGTTATGATTCTAAGTATTCGATTTTGTGCATAATCTTTTCTTTATCAAGCGATTATAAATTTAATCTTTTCTTAATCAAATTTTGAGGTATAAATCAGTTGGACTGGATCAGGGAATACCCATGATTGACCATCATAAAGATTAAAGACTTTGGCGCTAACTATTACATAATATATGTAGGATAGTTTATGCTGAATCATAATTAAAAGAACTGTGAACTATAAATCTGATTGATATATTATTAAAGTGTTATTCTTGATAGTTACTCAGCTTAATTTCCAGAAATCATAAATACTCCATATCTTTCCTTAAGAGTAACTTATGGCACACTTTTCACGCGCTTCTGTTTTCCTTTAGCTAATTAAGCAACAATATGAGGCAACAACTGTTGTTGCCACACGACAAAACTCAAGTGGTTTTAAAGAGATCTCAGAACTCTGCCGACTTTACTACTTGCAACATGATGTGGCATATGGGCCGTAGCCTATAGCCTGATGCAACTCTGTTAACATTTTTCCCTGCCTCTTGCCACACGTAACCCAATCATGTTGCAGCACTTAAAAGGCGTCGGCGAGGCAAACTAATTTTCAAAAACTGCGCGTTAAAATGCCACATAAATTATGTAACACATTTGTGAGCGTGGAAAAGCCACCCCCGCCTTGTGGCAAGCAGCAGCAGCAGCAGCGGCAGCAGCAGGAATGGGGATGGGGCAAGCAGCGTGTGTCCAGCACGGGGCAGAAAAGAGCAACATTTTCTTTAGCATTTTGTTGGAAATGGAAATTTAGAAAAATTTTACAATTGCTGGCGAAATGCAAAAACCACAAGCACCCTCTGTGAAAATCGGAAAAATCGGGGGAAAACACACACACAGCGGGTGGCAAGAGAGCGTGTGGCAATGAGCGTGTTGCAAGTTGCGAGAGCTGCGAATCCATGAGATACTTTTGCACAATTAGTCAATGACCTCGACTGTTGTGTGTGTGTGTGTGTGGGGAGAAGGGAAAGAGGGGGAAAGTGTGTGGGTTTGTGGCAACATCACGTGCGCAGACTGAGTATCGATTGAGTCGTCGCCGTCGTCGTTATTTGGCGGCGTCGGAAGCTGCGTGTCTTGAACTCTTGACCCCCCGAAATATAATGTATGTGTGTGAGTTTTCTGCTTTTCTCTCTGTGTGTGCGTGTGGTTTGTTGTGCCTTTTGTTTCATATGAATTTTCGTAGCAAAACAAAGCGCAGACAGACAGACAGAGAGTGAGTAAAAGAGAGTCTGCTTTTAGGCGCTAAAACGGAAGTCGTCGATTTCCGCCCGAAAGTTTATTTCTCTTGTTGTTATTTCGAATTTAACCGTTTTTATTAGGCAATTTCTGAGAATTGGCCATAATACTCGTACCTCATACCACTGTGTACAAACACACGCCCTCTTTCTTGACCAGTTCACACTTGTTAGCCATCGCCATATCAATAGGCCATTTACGATAAGCCGCAGCCTTCGAGGCATGTTCTTTTGTATAATTCTTATCAACACCCATAATGAGCTCATTGCAAGTTTTGACTAAAAATAATCCATGTTCAGGCTATTTTTCTTCTGTAGTTTGTCGTCAATCGGCCCAGTTAAATCGAAGTATATTAATTTAAAACTTATTGTCGTGTTCGAGCGAGCAATCGATTAATTTATTATAATCAACCTGCAGAGAGCTATGACGAAATTTGTTTACTCAGAATTTTAAATGGACTTTTTTTTCCTCCTTCTTCGTTGTGCAGGTGTCCCTTGATAAGAAACTCAAGTATCAAGATGCGATAAGAGTATATGGAAATCATGAGACATATATACAAGCATAAGCTTTTATTTCTTTTTCTTTTCTTCAAGATACGGGGGCATGACTTATATAAAATCAACTCAAGAGTTTGGAACCATTAGCTGTAGAGCTCTTGAAATCTCTATCTATCTATCAATTGGAACTATCGAAAGTACAGCTCATTAAAGTAATAAATTATCGGTTATTCAAGACCCCATTAGCTATAATACGCATATACCTTTGTACTCTTCCCTCCCCCCCTTTTATTTAATGTTAGACAACTATTTTACAACCAGATGATAAGCAACTAAATTGAATACATGGTCATTTGAGTTGTGCAAGAAATGCGTCTTCAATAAATACTATTTTTTATTATTTCTTTTATAGACTGCATTTGTAATTCCTCATCGGGTATACAAGTTCCAGTTCTAGGTGTATTCTATGTACGACAAGTGTTCAACTAAGTGGGTCGAGATGGGGAGTTGATATTTGTGATATTTTTGATATGGACACCTGAATTCAAGCAATTGTTCAACTCTCTGTTTGGACAAGGGGGTTTTTTGTTTGTTTTTTTTTTCGGTTCCATGGGGTGCTACAAACGGAACTAATGACTCAAGCAATGCTAATTTTGTTTGTGATGAAATCAATTCTACTTCCATAGATTGGAATAAGGTTTCCGATATCACAGCGGAAGTACTGATTTTTCTTTAATTTTAATAAATCGAGTCATTTGTCATTTTAGAGCGGAATCAAACTTGCATTAAAATATTTCAACAATTACTGTATAAGTGTTTATAATGCTAGTAGACATATCTAAATGTCTACTAATTTGAATACATAAAAGATAATTCATAAATTAGAAAGAGAAAAAATAAATATCATACATTCCTTACATTAAATTGTTTAATTAAAACTCTCAATAATTGTCTTGAGCTTATTGGCTATTATCTTATTGTCCTATAGGACATCAAAGAGAATGCTTGAAGCAACAGGATTTTAAGCAAATGAAAAAAGAAAACTAGAATATGAAAGTAATTACTCTATGATTCACATTATACATTTTTTAAGAACAATTCTAAAAGCTATTCATGAGCTTATTGAATAATGATCTATGAATGACAGAGTCATCATAACGAATAGTTAATTGGAATACTAGATACGAAAAGTACTTGTACGCTAAGAAATAAATCATTAACAACTCGAACTTAATATTAAATGATATAAATCATCAACAATTTTAGAATATCTAAGGATTCTTGTGCCTATTTACTAAAGGTTTCGTTTTCTAATATTGATATCACAGAGCATGTTTAATGAGTCCTTATTAAATAAGTTTTAAATAGAGAACGGAAAAACTAATCACAATTTGAGATAATATCTTATTTAAGATATTTAAGAATGTTTGCATGTAAAAGAGAAAGACGGCTTTCAGAGAACTCTCAAGATTACATTGATAAAGAAATGATTATTTGAAAAATACTATTGATACAGTATCATATAATATTTAAATATAATATCATGGATCAAATCAAATAAGAATTTATTTAATAACTTCAAAGTATTAATATATTATCACATTAAATATATGAAATAAAACAGAATTTCAGCAATTTAAATTTTCAGTATTACCAAAGAAATGTATTAAAATCACATTAAAGTTTACAACTTACATCGATTCTGCATTATATGGACGGCAGCGTCTCTGGCGCTGTTATTGTTAGTCTTTAGCAAATCATGCTTCAAGGAATTGTTATTATCCTCAGGACTAGCAGTGTGCCAACGTAGCTCCGACATAACCATTTTCACAGGACAGCAATAGATGGTAAATTCTTTTATAGTATTTGGGATATGTTTGTCAAAGTTTTGTTTTCACTATCGAAAATTTTCAATTGTCACAAAGATGTTTCTTTAATGTTTTTAATATTTTACAACACTTGTCATAACACTTGCGAAAATCTTTCGCCTAGAGAGTTTTCTTATTTTCTAGTTTTTGTATGTTTTCCTTTTATCTTTCTTTTTGTTTTATTCTGTTTTATTGCGCCGGCCTGCGTCCAAACGCGTTCGTGTTTCGTATGAAACTGACAACGGAGAAGCGATCCAATATGAAAGGACAACTCTCAGACGGATAATCGTCTAGGCCTGTGATGAAAATGATGATGATATGAGCTATAATAATGATGATGACAATGATGACGTTGACTGCCGGTACACGTTGTCTTTGTCTGCTCTCTCTATCTCTCCTTCTCCTTCTGCTTCTCCTTCTTTAATGCCTTCCACACTCCCTTGCCGGCATTGACTTTTGTTTGAGTGCGATTTGTTGTTGAGTTTTGAGTTGAAAATTTGTGTTTTTGCGCCCAAAAACGTTTGCAGGGAATGTTTTTTTTTTGTTGGTTTTATAGCCACCCCAAAGCGGTAAGGGTTGATTTCTCGTCTCGGCTCGCACTCGTCGTGGGGCGTATATGTATAAAAAAGAGCGTGCTTTTTTAGCTTATTTATTTTTTTGGGGAGCTTGTTAAAAAACACACGAGCTGCACGATGTGCTTCTGAAGAGTCAACGCGTTTAACTGGTTTCACGTCGGCGCGGCAACTGCACTTGGCTCCAAAAGCCGCCAACTGTGTTCCACTGTCGATGAGAGTGTTTTTTTTATGTGTGTGTGTGTGTGTGAGCGAGCGCCAACGAAGCCCACAGAGCTTATTGAACGAAAGCACACGATACACATGGCTCGCTCTCGCTCTCACGCTCGCGCTCTTGCTCTACCTATGCATGTAAGTGAGTGTGAGTGCGAGTGCGAGTACTATGTGCGTGTGTGTGTGTGTTAGAGCGCACGCTCATTATTTACCGTTCTGACTTTGAATGCCTGTTAGAAACGCGTTCCACAATTCAATCTCATTCGCTGAGCGGAGAAATGAGCGAGAGCCTGTGGTTGAGTGTATTGGTGAGTGAGTGAGACTGCGTTTGCATTTGAGTGAGCATGTGTTTGTGTGATTGCTCCAACATTTTATACGTTTTAAAATTTTACTACAATGTCTTGTCTCGTGTCTTTTGTGGGGTGGGGGCAACGTTCGTTGCTTCGGTTCGGCTCGGCTCCATTGTCATTGTGTAAGCGTATGAGTGTGTGTGTGTGTGTGTGTGTGTGTGTTGCAGTATGCGTGCGCTTGTTTGGGGTGTGGCTTAAAATTTAAATTTAGCTTTCAAATGGCGTTGGCGTCGACTGCGCTGCGTGTGTTTCGGTGTGTGTGTATATGTGTGTATGCATATTATTTTATGATTGGCGCACACGCCTCAAAATACGAGTCAAAAGTTTGTGTGTGTGTGTGTGTGAGCTATGTAAAAATATTTTAAAGCTGCGTCGACGTTGACTGCAGCTTCCACTCACTCCACTCCAAGTGCTATTGTCGTCTGTTTTGTGTGCTTTGTTCTTCAGCTTCTTCTTCTACTGCTGCTGCTGCTGCTGCTTCTGCTTCTCTTCTTCTTATGCCAATGCCCCTGTTTGTTGTTGTTGTCGTTGTTCTTTGCGCTCTCGCATTTATTTGCCATTCATTTATGCACACATGTGCTTTATGCAGACTTCCAACAGTCCCACCTCCCCACACACCCACTTACATTCCACTCTCCTTCCCCTGTGGCTTGCCACCCACTTTGCTTCGCTGCGCTCTTCAGCTTGGGGACTTTTTATCATTTTTTCTCTGGCTCTGGCAGCGTTTGCCACTTCGTTTATTATTATGATTTGTTTTGGATTTTATTTTATTTAGTTTTATTTTTATTTATGTCTGTATGTAACATGCAGCACATGATATATAAACGTGTGTTGCAATGTGTCAAGTACACAATAATTATAATAAAATGCAACAATAATAACTCGTTTATAACTACAGTCAAACATTGCTATAACACACCTCTGTTATAAAAAAAACTTTTCATCAACTGATGTTTCAACTGTTTTGAAATTGTTAAATAAATAAGTTTTAAAAATTAAGAAATCGTTTAAAAATTTACTTGTACATACAGTAAAACTTTACTAAAATGAAAACTACATTGCCAACTAAATTCAACAATCTTCACCTCAGAATGATTATAAATTGGATAATTTATCATCCATTTATAAATTCAATAAATTTTCGGTAAAATTAACACCACCTTGCAAACAAAAATCTTTATCAATGAAAGTCTTAAAATTAGTAATATTTATTAACATTTCAAATCTGTTCTACTATAATTACAAAAGCAATAAATAATTTTATTTGTCGCTTTACAACTTTTTGACTTTTCAACTCGAATCATAAAAAACAATTTCAAAAACTGTTTTCCCACTTAATTTACAATATTCCCAGAAAACATACGACACAACAATATTGAGAGGAAAAACAAGCAAATTATAACGAAAAGTCAAATTCCAAGGTGACCAAAGAAAAAAATTAAATAAAAAATAAAATCTTTCTAGATACATATATGTATGTACATAAATGTATGTATTAAAAAACTTGCCCTGCAAGCAGGTAAAAGATGCACACAAAAAATCATAAAAAATTGTTACAAAGTCATAAAAAGAAGTCAGTAGTTGTCAGTTTGCCAGGTACAAGAAAATTGTACAAATTCATTTGTCCTGGCAAAGCGTTTAACGCCCAAAAGGCGCAACGTTTCCGTTAGCGATAACCACCTATAGTGTTATGGGTTTTAGGATCTTTGGTACTTGAACTGGATATGCTAGTTAGTATACCCTGTAAGAGAGAGGAGTGTAAAAAAGCGAATTTTGAAAGTGAAAAGAAATATTTTCTCTAGCACCAGCAACTTTTTTAATAGTCTACAACTTGTTGAGTGCTTTGGGTAAAGCCTTAAGACTTGTTATGTTTACTTCTACAACTATTTTGTACATATCCTGGAAATTTCATTATACTTGGCTTTTAAATAATAATATTAAAACGTTATATGTACAATTTTTAATTTTAATGATTTTATCTTTAACTTCACTAAAAAAGTATGATTTTTATTTTCTACAGGGTATCCCCTAGTTCACTTTTATTCAACTTACAGCTCTGTAATTGTATAGTTTTTGCGCTGCGTTGCGTTTTTTACGATGCACACACGAAACGGTCAAGAACCGCGCTCTGGGGCTGTAAATTGCGGCGATTTCCACGTAAATCATAAAAAGTGTAGATACCTTTTGTGCAGGCCATACCCTGGAACTGAACGAGCAGCATCCTGCGCTGGGTCCTACATGTTAATTAGGCCTGACTGTTTTAGTATTGGGTTGTTTGACTGTTTGACTGTTTGGCAATTGGCTACTGGTTCTGAACCATTTTTCCATCTCTCTCACGTTCACAAGGACTTGCTAAAAAGGCCAACACTTTGACTTACTGACTGAACCGTTTGACTTTTTTATTTGGGCCTTGGTTCGCATATGGCCTACTGTGCGTGTTCATAAAAAGATATATGTAGTATGTAATTGTAACTATTCGGGCAACGTTTTTGGTAACTGGGAACGTCCTTGCCCCGGACCATCGTAAATGTTTAACTCATTGCCGAGAATTACTTAAGTCAATGTAGGCAAAAGATCATAAAAGTTCGACTAGAAGAGTTCAAGGTGTTCTTCTTCTTGTTGTTGTGAGAATGATTTTTTATTGGGGCAGCCGGAAAATATGAAAAAAAACTGAAACTGAAACTACAACTAAATAAAATGGAAAGGTGAAAAAAAGGGAAATGCGTGTGTACTTGGTAAATAGATTGTTCGGCTGCTTCTTCTTGCTCATTTTCTAGTAAAAATTTGTTGGGAAAAAACACTCGTAACTAAAAGTGAAATGCGTAATGAAGTCATAAAGTGAGCTAGGCCTTGGCACATGCAGGTATTTCGAGTGCTTTGTGGGTTTGTTCTTGTGGCTTTTCATTTTAGTGGCAATAAATGTGTAAGATTTTGAAAATGAAAACAGAATTCTCAAGTGATTTCTTATCAGCGATACAATGTGGTAATCTCATATCATTTCGATGAATATAAAAACTAAAAATGAATGAATGAAAGGATGCTGAGACAGGAAATGATCTAAAATAATTATTTTCTCACTAAAATCTCGTCTTTTATTTTAACTTTAAGATGAAACTGTCTGCTAAAAGTACCAAATCACCCCTAAAACAATACTTTATTAGCAAATCTTCCTAATCCCCTGTATAATCAAGCCAAGATTTGTTTTTTACCCTAAAAATCGTGGGAAAACCTCTGGAAAAAAAAGGAAAATCTAAGAAAAAATTGCTCATAAATTTTCAAGAGCTGCAAAAATAAATCAAAAACCGTTAGAGAACTCAAAGACGCAATTAAAAAAGAGAAAAAGAAATTTAAAGAAAGTTCCCTAAAATAAAAACCACCCCATAGGAAAAAAAGTGGGTAAAATGTTCATGATAAAAATTGCATAAAAAAGCGGAAGAAAAACGCGTAAAGAAAACAGCAGAGGTTGGGGGGTAGGTTGCAATAGAACTTGCAACGCATATGCATATGTGCGATAAGGTCGACTACCTGAGAGTCCTGCTAGAATGTCCTTGTGTCCCGACTCGGCTAGGGTGTCAAATGCACGCAAAATACCGTAAACCGTAACGTGTTTTCTTCGATTTCTTCCACTTTTTGTGGCTCGTTACCTTTCTTTGTTGTGTATTTTACCTTTTTATATATATTTTTTAAGAATATTTCCTTATCGACAGACAACGCAATTGATTTGAGTCGTTTTTTTTACCCAAAAAAATGAAATCAAAGAGAAGTACGGAATTTATTTGTAAGGACATAAATAAAACGCTTGATGTCATTGAATGTCATCGTCGTCAATGCGGTGCTTCATCATGTTACCAGACAAAGCCGAATTAAAATCGTCATTGGAGATATGCAGGCAGCCTTCGAATTCTGTTTCAAGGATGGAATAAAAAACCCAAATCGAGTGCTATGAAAAATGAGGCACAAGATCATGCATAATTTGCCTGAAAACAAGAAAAAAAGAAAAACTCGCGCCAAATTGGGAACGAAAATAAAGGAATAGTTTCGTAGACAAGCTGCATCAGCTTTGACCTTAGGAACCACCCTCCTAAACTCCCTAACTACCCAACTAATAAAATGTAACTTGAGTTCTACATTTTCCGGGAGTTTTCAGCAAAGTTGTAACCGATTTTAAGATGCTTAACTGCCGATTAGAATGACGGACAAATTTAATTAATACACACAATCACAAATACTCTTACAAACACATACATGCTATTATACTGAGGGGGTGAGTCTATACAATAGCAGGAAAAGGGGTGTTTAACACCCCATTGCTAATATTTTGGAGCAAAAATGTGATTTTTATCGGTAAAATTGTTTTGCAAATGCATTCGCACGAGGAAGAGGGTGGTACAAAGGGATTTTAATGTGGAATCAGTGCCTGAGCTCTATTGTATACGCTGGTGACGAAAATACTGAATTAAATATAAACAGAGTTGCTATTTGAATACGAAATTGAATATCTTTATCTCTGTTACAGATACGAAGTGAAATATGAAATATTTCTTTGAAGTTGTTATTAAGATACATAAAATATGAAACATGAATAGCAATAAAATAGATATGGGTTAAAGTTGAAAGCTCTAGACAACTCAGACTTATAAATCCAGAGTCAAACTAAATTAATAGTATGGGATTTCTTATTTCTCAAGTTAATATTCTGCTCACCATTTTGGTCCTGTAGCTTTAAACACACATCCTTGGCACTCGCGTTGCTGAAGTGTTTATAGAGTGCGAGTTCCTGTTGCTGCTCCTGTTTCTCCTCTTCCTCCTCCTCTTCATCCTCCTGCTCCCGTTGCAATTCGGGTTCAGTTTTCAAGTTGAAAGGCGACAACAACGTTGCAGCAAGTTGTTGCTGTTGTTGTTGCTCGACAAATTCATCACTTGACTGCAGCAAGGAGTTTCCATTGTCCTTGTCATGATGTTCATCCTGCTCCATCGAATTGTGTCTGTGATTTGCGCTGACATCGCGCATATTTGTGTCAACATCTTTGTTATCCTCGCAGCTCGTTAGCGCCTCGCTTTTAGCCATCACCGTCTTGGCCACGTGCTGTTGACTTTTCAATCGAACAGAAGCCGTGTCGAATTTAAAGTTAGGAACTGCAAAAAGAGAGAGGAGTGGTCGCCATTTTGTGAGTGAGCTTCAGTTTTGAATAGATTACGTAACGAACCAATCAGAAATATCTACTTAAAAGGGTTGCCAACACACATTTACATAAGCCCCGTTATGAATACCCCAACAAAAGTCACTCGAAAAATCACAGCAACCCTTTTTTTACGACTCGTCCGCCATTTGAATAAGCTGCTCATAAAAAAACGCCTCCCTTGTGTGTCGTTAACCCAAAGAAAAGGGGTTGATTTACATAATAAAAAAACGCACTCCGTTGTGTCATGGATTTCATTTTAATATTTCCCCCGGGGTAGTCGACCCAATCTCCATGCGCAAACTCCAGCTATGAGCTCGACAATATGCTGATATAAAAAAATATGTGAGGAACTCTTCAAAAATCAACCAGGTCAAGGAACCATTTCATTGGCTCAAGTGGCTCAAAGTGGCACGGCATGTGGCATTTATATTTTTGGGAAAACTTAAAAGTATTTTCATGCCAAGGCGTTGAAGCTTGAAATAACGGCAGGATATTCCTCTTTAAAGAGGGAAAAGTTCTTAAGCAACCGCTCATAAGGAAATAATTTTAATATGAAATCTTCAAGAGTGTGAGAAATGGGGAATAAAGAAATTAGGAGAGATGTAGAGTTTAAAATATAAATATGTAACATTATGTGATAGGGAAAAAATTTAATAGAAAAGGCTTATATGAAATAAATCTGAGGGTTTGAAGGGTACACAAAATTTAAGTAGAGGAAATGATGCAAAGATTTCATCAAATTTGAATATATAATATTTGATATATATAAATTTGAGATATGGCCATTAAATTTTGGAGAAAAGAGTTATACTATATCATATTATTATATAGAAGATCATTAAAACATTCAAAGTATTTACTATCATTTGCTATTCACTGCTACGATTATCTATCATAATCTCATATATCTTTTAAATATGGTCAACATTTCGCAATCTTTATCTACCATTTCTTTCCATCTCCCATTCCTTGCATTTAAATTAACAATAGTATCTTAACTGAACTTGCGGTATTTTAGACTAATTTCTCGCTTCACTGACCAAATCCTAATTCCGAGCCTGTTGCGCAACCTGAAACCGATAACTTCTAAGAACACGCCGACAAGGATAATAGAGCCTAGCGATATTCTTGGCATTTGGCACTAAGCCACTAAGATACAAACAAAACAAAAAAAATAAGTATATAAAAAACTGCAAACGAATTGCATTGTAATAAGTACGATGAAATTATTAGATGCTCTACGGTTTGACAGAGGTGCAGGAGGGGAGTATAAAGAATAAGGTAGGAGAAGAATAGATTTTCGAAAAAAAAGTGGCAACAATTATGAGGAAGTGCCACCCAAAAAGATTGCATCGCTGGCAGGGGCCATAAATCTGATGTCAGTTTTGGGTTTTAATTAAGTACCAGGACGAAGGACAAGAAGGACACACATCAAAAGGCAAACCTGCAACATCAAAAAAACTGAAATAAAAGTGTCCTCTTGGCCAGGTGTAAATCCATACAAATCAATGGAGGTGTTTTTGTTCTCCCCTCTGCCCTATTTCTCTCTCTCTCTTTCTCTTTTTGGCTCTTTCTGTGTGTCTCTTTCTCGGTAGCTGCAGCGTGGGAACAGCAGCTTGCGTAAGGACAATGCAAACCAGGACCAAGTGCAATTTCTGCCATTGTCTCTCTCAGTCACTCAGTCAGTCACTTTGTCAGCCTGTCAGTTGGACTGCACCCGCTGCGTAACGGGCTCAAAGTGTAACTGTAACAGTGGTACACTGCAAAAAATTATCAGCCTCAAAGTAGTCTGTTTAGGTATACATTGTTCTTAAAATAAATTACTAAAATTATAGACGCTAATCTAAAAAGTCAATATTTCTTATTGCAAAAAAGAAATTTGAGAGTTCTTTACATTTTAAATATTCCAATAATTCTTTTTTAGATGTAAATAAGCTTTATCTAATTTTTAGAGTTAATATCTTGAACATTTTGTTTGTTCTCTCTGTTAGAATTCACAACTGGTTCTAGCTGCAGAAAAATGATATTACCTTTTATCTTATTTGAAACGCTTTTACAGACAATATGTTTTTTTTTAACGATTTTTACATTTGAAAGCAAAATCTTAATTCCAGATCATATTTTTTATCAGTGTAAGTGAAATAGTGTTAAAAGAAAGATTCTGAGAGAATAGTACAGATGATTTGTTGGATACGCAACAAGAAGTGATTAGTATTGTTGTTATGCTTTTGTGTACAATTTATTGCAGGCACATTGATCTTCTGCTCTTTCTCTTTCTCTGCTGCTGCTGCTGCCTACACTCTTTTGTCGCGCACATACAAAACAACACACACAACACTTCAACACACACACATTTAGACCGCCCAATGCATGTTGAAGTCGTTAGGCCAAGCATAACATAACTCTTAAAGCTAAGCTTAAAGCTTTTGCATCTGCGCCTATTTAAATAGCGGGAACCGTCTTCCTCTCTCCCCTCTCTCTTTGTGTGCTCTGTTTAATGCGCTCTCGACACGCAATCGAGTGTTGGGGCAGTGTTGACACAAATTAAAGGGCTAAGATAGCTAATTTGCTTAAAATAGGTGGCTTGAAAAGCTAAACAAATAGCCAAACTTGTGCAAAAAAATTATTGTATGTCTGTAGTGCATTTACATACGTGCAGAAAGCTATCTTTTAATCTGAAAAGGTACTCAAATCCTTTTCAAGAAAATATTTCTAGTTAACATTTGTTTTAACATTTGTTTTACAATTTCAAAATTGCTTAGCATCTTTTAAGACAGTCCAATTAAATTTATAATCATTTATTTTCATAACCTTGAATTTTCGATTAATTTTTACACAGTTTAATCTCAAATGTACTTTAGTTTTTTTTTTATAAGAGCTGAGAGAGATGGCCCTCGATCTAGCTACTTTATGGCTAAGTTGATGGCACTGATGTTGGTGCTTTTGCATACGCAAACTTCCATTCCAATTCTCCCACTCCCTTTCTCCTCTGCTCACTGTACAATTAGCGCTTTTAATTTGTGATGCGTTGGCGTCGACGTCGACTTCGACTTTAGTCTGCGCATTCTCGTTGCTCTCCACTCTCCGCTCTTTGTCTCTCATGGTCTCACTCTTGCGCGGGCATTACACGCCTTTCTACACTTCGCTGCTCGTTTGCATAAATTTCGTGCCAGGCACCTCTCAGTTTACCTCTCTCTCTGTCTCTTTCTAACGCGTTTTGCATGCGCAGGTGCAACGGCTCGTGACGTGTGTGGTTATTGTTGTTGTTGTTATAGTTGTGTGTGTGTTGTTATTGCGTTTGCTTTGTGTTCGTTTCTTGCGTTTTGTAATTGCAGTTATTTAGTCCAGCAAATAAAACAAATGCCAAAACAGAAGCAAAAGAGCAACAGAAATAATTGCGTAAATTTATATAAAATACATATATTTAATTTAATTTATATTTCTATTTAAATTCAAGTTGCTGAAAATTGAGTGAAAATGTGTTTGAGTTTACTAACAATAATTATGGGGAGTATATAAACCAAGCAGAGGGCGTTTACACATTATCATATTTATAAGAAAAGTAGTGAATATATTAAATTCAGATGATATATAATTACTTTAACTACCGTTTAATCACATAATGCTTACCTTTTATAGCTCGATCACTTTAAATTTGTTATTGCTTATAGGCATTTAAGAAACTACAAAATATGCATTAGGATTTGTGGCTGCTTTGAAGCTTTCGCTCTCAGAGAGAGTACTTAAACGTAAGAGAGCATATTTTTAATATAAAGGCTGAAGGTGGGAGTTCAATAATAGTAGTTGGCTGACAAATGCCCTATAGTCCAGTTAAATATCATATCTACCAACAAAAAGAGTGAAATTGATATTTTCGCTGCCCTTATCATAAATTTTCCCATTATGGATGTATTTTAGTTTTTAAATTACTTTTTTGTGCAGGACATTGTCAAAGGAATATGTAGACCAATGAACAACTTTCTGTAGGACACATTAAAACCATCCCAACTCTTTCTTCCTATTACACAACCCGCAATATTTTTTATGACTTTTATTGCTTTTCGCAATTTTCTCCAATTTCCCAACAATTTAAAACAAATTTTTCCTAAGAATAAACTCGTTTTTATGCAGGCAAACATAAATTTAGGTTGCCAAAAAAATACGTTACAAAAAGAAAAACGCATCAAGAGGTTAAAATGTCACTTAAGCGGATTTTCGATTTTTTCCGTAGATTTTTCGTTCAATTAGTTTTTTATTTTGCACATTTTTTTAAGTAAAATTGCGCGCAAAAAAAAACGAAATTTGTATTGCAGCTGCCTAACGAACATTTGGCAAAAGGGGTGGAATCGAAGGGGCGCTATAAAATGTGGGCATGGCCAGCGCGAACAATTTTCAACCCTGTTTTGCATTTATCAAAACTTTGCTTTTAAAATGATAAGCAAAAAATAGAGGAAGAAGCAGAATCAAACGAGAAACGAAGGATCATAGGATCGTAAAATGGCAACTCGGCAAGGTGGATGTGGGCAAAAGGGGTGCGGTTAGGCAACAGTAAAGAATAGCATAGAATATAGTAGTTAACATTTTTAAACTCGCCGAGATATCATTGTGCGCATCACGCAGTTACAAAATTCTGACAGAGGGGCGAGCCGATAAAAAAAACAACAGAAAAAATGGAAAACAACAGAATGTATAAAAAATAAAAATCGACAGTCGAAATTTAGCGCGTGCTTAGCGCACCTTTGACATGTTTTTCCGAGTAGCGAATTGTAACCCATGTGTAGAAAAGGATGCCGAAAGGATGCGCCGAGCGTGCTGCGCATGCGCCCTGCTTTTTTTTGTTGTTGTGTAACCCAATCGGCATGCTAGGGTTACCAGCTCATTCAGCGATCTCGCCATCTCACTCGCTCACCAATTTTTTCAAGTGAGAGGCATCGATTTTGAAAAATATTTTGTCGCTAAATGTGGCGGAACTTGAGCGTCGCATTTATCATCATTAAAGGCAATCCAAAGTCAGATGGTATATGGATTCTCCCACTCCTTCAAATCCTGTGCCACATTCTCAGCCTTTCACTTTTCACTCTCTTCCTGTCTCTCTTTCTGTCTTTCTGTTGTTGCCAAAAGGCTTGTGGCTGCGGGTCGGACAGAGGCAGCTGCCTCTATTTGTATAGAAATTTAATTTGACATGCAAACATATAGAAACAGGGGGACAGTTTTGAGAGAGGAGTAGGAGACATGGTAGGGGATATCGGGGGAACAGAGTGAAAGGATTCTGTCAACATACGCGACTTCCGATTGTCGCCTGTAATTCGAGACGAGTGAAAGTAATTTGCGACAAATTTCCATTTCCATTTCTCATTTTTCTTATTTTTCCATCTATACATTTCGAATTTCCATTCCCATTTCCAAAGTGAAAGCCATACAAATGTTTTTCAGCTGCCTGCGGAATTTAATTTAAATATTTCTTCTGCAATTCGTCTGGCAATGTGCAAAAATCGCAAAAAATAAATTTGTTCACTGCAAATGTTAACAAGCAAAATTAATGAGCCCTGAAACATTATAAATTATAATTCATATTTTGCGCTTTTGCACTCGTTGTTGTTGTTGCAATTGTTGTTGGTGTAACAATTTCTACACTAATTTAATTTTAGATGCTTAGCTAAGATATGTGTTAAGTGCATAATTATATGTTGTTTCACAGAGGATCATTAGGTAGTGTCTGGACTTGGGAAAGAAGAAACTTTTGGATAGTCTTTAAATATTGTTAATAAAATCTGAATGTGAAGAATTATAACTGAAGAAATGGAACTTCTAGTAACGTAATACTATAAGTGTAAACAATACTTAAAATCATCAATTCTTGTGTTTCTTAAGCTAGAAACATATTTTACAATACGTTAACGTTAATAATCCTTCCAATTAAGTTTAAATTCAATTGTTTATATGTATTTTAAAATATTGAACAAAATTCCGCTTGTTTGTTAGTTAATTTCCATCAATAGATACAGCTGTCTATCCATCAACCATTTTAATATGCCAAACAAAAGTCGATTCCTTTTTCTTAACAAATTTTTCAATTACAAGACTGGCCAGACAATCAAATTATTGGCTCAATATCCGCTTGCATTGATTTTTAGGACACAACAACATTGAAAGTACCCACGCAGTCAGAGGAGGTCCTGTCTGGAGGCAAGGGTAGCTTCCTGGTTCTTTCTTATTGCCTGCCTTTAGCCAAAATACAATTAAATTTCGTTTAAATTTTGCTTGTTTATACGCCAAGGGGAGGCAAATCTCTTTGCAAAAAATAAAAATGAAAATGTAAAGAAGGAGAAAAGAAAATGCAAGACAAGCGGACTTGTTTACATTCCCACGTCCCTTACAGCAAGGTGCATGCTACATGCTGCATATTCAAAGTGCATGCCAGCAATAATAAATAATAATAATGAGTGCTCATCAATGGGATAATGCGAAATGAGTTCCAGGTCCTTTCGTTCTCCATTCCAGTGTTAATAATGCCAAACGACAGTAAAAGTCGTCCTTTCCTACCTGCTTTTAACAATTTTCCCTCCTTTGGATGCTACAGATTGCAGGTGATTGCCTCAGTTCACATTGTTCAAGTCCTGCCCCTCTTTGCGATTTCACTTTCTCAGCATTCTTAGGACTCTTTTAGGACAATCTTATGCAAAATCATTCAGAAATTTGCATGGGAAAGTGTTTTGCAATGCATTCAATTGAAAGGGAGCTGGATTTCAAGGTCCTCTTTCGTATTTGGGAATATGTTAAAGAGGAAAGTGCAATTTCATGCTGACAGGTTGCAGCACTTTTGGGTATTAATTGAATATGTTTAAGATTGATTAACAGGGAAATATTAAGTAGAAATAAAGAAGAAATTTATAAAAAGACATCTGCTTTAGGCGTTATTAAAAATATGTTAAAATTTACCAGCACTAGCCACTGCATTTTTGGCTAGATATGATAATATTAAAATAAGATCTTTGAATTTTAAGGAATACATTGTGAAGTTTTTGATTGAAAACCTATTAAGGAAAGATTTTAAAAGTCGAAAAAAGCATTTACAAAAGTATTTTCCAAAGGTGCTAAATAAAATTAGTTCTTCAAGAGTTCTTGTATAGGAAACAATATGATATCAAAATAATTCTTATAAATGATGTTATGAATTTATATAAATGCATTTATCTTAAAAAGTTGTTCATTATATATTCAATTGTAAGTCAATTTAATAGCGGATATATTACTTACTCAGAGAATTATTCGGAGCGAAACAACGAGATATGCAAACTGATTTGAAATTACAATAAATAAACTTGCGATTTCCACATTCTAACGGAACGGTTTAGGAATACAAAATTCAACTCTTGTTTCTACATAAATCTCATTGCATTTGCTAAAGTTTTGCTGATGTTGTTGTTATTATATTTATTGTTGTTGTTGTTGTTGTGGTTGCTTGAGTCTAGCATATTCGTATTATTCATAACATTTTGCCCCACATTAGTCATGGTAATTACAGCAATATAATTGCAATAACAATTAGTACAATTATTGCAATTTACGTTTGTTTTGTTGTAATTTCAATTTGCAAATGCGCCTCATTATTTTTACACTTTGCATTCACACAGAAAATCGAAAAAATTCAATTGAAAAAACTTGAAGAAAATTAAAATGAAAATCGTAGAAAAAATAGTAGAATTTGTAAACTAAATAACTAATCACATTTAAGTTTTACGCGCTATAAAATTAAGCAGCTAACTGCAGTTTGTTTATTTGTATTTAAAATACATTTAAGTATCTTCTTTAAGTTAACTTGCCCCCTCTTCTTGCCTTTTCCCTCCCTCCACCTTTGACTACAAGTTTGTAATTGCAATTTTTCAATTTCGCTTGTAAACTTGCTGCATTTTTCGCACTTGCCGCAAAGTCGGCAACTTGGCAACACGCAACAGGCGAGTCATAAATTTAATTCTGTCCCACCCCTCGTGTTGCATACCTAGCCCTCCCTCCCTCTCCTTATACCCTAACCCACCCGCTGAGCCGCCTTTTTGCATATTTACGAATGCAAAGCGCGCGCCCCAATTCGTTGCACTTCATAAATTTTTACTAGGCGCTGCTTGCAGCTGTGGCAGGGGCATGGGCAGGGCTGAGGGGAAGTTGCAGGGGCACAGTCCAATTGCAAATAGCAAGTTTATGCGGCAGCTTTAATTAGCTTTACTGTTTGATGCGTGCAGCTGAAAATATGCTTTCAACTTAGCCGCATCGTGTGGCAGCTAAAGATCAAAGTCAAGGATCAAAATGATCGACAGAGCCCCAAATCCGTAATCCATGCTTGTTATGATGATTTTTTGCCAGCCTCTCAGTCTGTCTCTCTCCCTCTCTCTCTCTCTCTGTTGGTTTTGCCATTCATAACAATGCGAAGCAATCGGCAACAAAAGTTGCACAAATCAAAGCGGCAACAAGACACAAATGTCAAAACGAAAACCCAAAAGCCAAAAAGGCAGCAACTACAACAATAAAAGCCGCTCAACAACTTGGCTGACAGCCAAGACCATTATTTCCCCTCTCTTCACCGCTCCACTCTTCTCGCTCTCTCTCTCTTTCTCAGTCTCGCTCCCTTGTCCGTACTCTGCATTCTGCCAGCTTCGTAGCCCATCATCACATTGTCTTTTGGCCTGGTTTATTTCAGCTTTCAGTTGGTTAACAAAGCAAATTGACACTGAAATTGTTGACTTTGATAGAAATGTCACTTGAGCCACGTTGCACCCACTGCCATAATCGTTATCGTTATTGTTATCGACACGCAATCAACAACAAACTGTGTTTACATTGTGAACTTCACAACAACATGCAAATTGCAACTTGCCTGACATGACCTTCAATTGTTTTAGACTTTATTTTATTTTCCTTTTTTTATATATGTTTTCTGCTTTTATTTTTTTACTTGTTAAATTGACATTGCTGTCGCCTTGTTGCAACTGCAACATAGCTTTGTGGTGTTGCAAGTTTTATGGAAATGAGTTTACTTTAGTTGAATTTCAAATTATTTAAACTATAAAAAACATTTTTAAATTAGTTTTTAATGTTTCGAACTGATTTAAATAGGCATTATTCTTTAAAGTAATTTATTAAATTTAAAAATTAACACATGTTTAAGCTTAAGCGTTAGATTTAAAAGGGATTTTAAAGTTAATTTTGATAAAAAATTATTGAAATTGACGTGATATTCAAAAATATCAGTCAGATTAAAATTAAAGTGGACTAAAAAATGTAGACTTTAGATTTTGACTGGCTATTGGAAATATTAGTCATGACAAGAACTTATTTCTTACACAATCGTATATGTATTGCAACAATGTTCCTATATTGATGGACTTTCATCCAGCGATCAGGTGTACTATTTTGATATAATTTTAATTCAATTGAAATATTCTCAAAAATTTGTAATTCATGCATATTGCATACGGCAGCAAACTACTTTTGTTTTCATATGGCTTCCAAAAAGAAAGATGCGATTTCTAGTTATAAATCGATTGCAAACATTTCATGCAATCAAATTTAATCATATATCTCTTAACGCATTGAAAATTAAATAATTGCTAATTATTACAACTTTTCAAATTTCATGTCTAATTTGAGACTTTCAGCAACGGTTTTTTTGTTTTCAATTTTACTAATATTTTTTAGCTATTCGTATTGTAATTGGCCCACAAAACATTGCGATGCAATAAAATAACAGTTGAATATTAGTAATTAGACGCAATAAAATTACAGTTAGCAGAGCTCTCTGCTGATGTAAATGGTAGCAAGGAGCAACAACAATAACAACAACACCAGTAACAGCAGCAACAACAACACTAACAACAACAGAGCCAACACGAAATGTACGCAAATAAGCCAAAGGCAAAGCAAAAGTTGTAATTTTTCAATTGAATGCACAGCTCATGTATTTGTTGTTGTTGCACGCATATTTGCAGTCAGGGTTACAACAACAATAATATTAAAAAAAATTATATTAGCAACAACAATAACAACAACAACAACAACAACAACAGCAACGGCAATCAGGTAGAAGAATACAGGCGAAGGGGATAATTAGCATGCACTGCGATTAACATATAATTAATTGTAGAAAAATGCCAGCAAAAGGTAAAAATTATATTACGCTGTGCACTCCAACTGAAAATTGCTACAACAACAACAGCAGCAACAACACCAGCAATAACACCAGCAACTGCAACAACAACAACAACAACATTTATCAGCATTGGCATCGCCATCGCATGCAAAATACATTCTCTGGCACAATTTCGTAGCAACAACAACAAAGTTCGCAATGCCGAAATAAGGTTACCCTATAAAAGAAATGAAGTGATATTTCTTTATTGTAGATAAACTTTTTCTAAGTTTTTAAAGCAATTTAAACTGCAAATAATATGTAAGAAGAAGTTTGTCAAAATTTAAGTGTTTGATTTTAATTATTTATAGAAGTATTTTTAAGTTTTTCAAAAGTTTAAAAATGAGTTTCTTAGGCAAAGTTAAATTTATACAATTTTTACAATATAAATTAATATTTTATTAAATTAAATTTGTCTCTACAGTCTGCGTTTAAAAATCTATTACTTAATTTTAAATTTCCCTGCAATTACCATTTACAAGTAATGTAAAGCTGTTCTCAATTTAGTTCAATATATTTTTGATTTTTTGTACAATTTGCAAATCTAATGTAAGGTATTCAGTATGATTTAGTTGCAATTACCTGCAAACTATCTAAATCTGTAAATCAAATCAAATAAAATAGTTTTTTACAAATTTTAATTGATGAAATGCATTAAAAATACAATGTGCCCCAACTGTTAGAGTATGGGAAAAACATCAAACAGGTGCAGTGTGCACTAATTAGTTGCACAACAGACCGAAAAAACAACAAAAGATACGCAAATATTTTTGCGACGTCGCTGCTTTCATAACTGCAAGCCGCGTGTGGCAGTAATTGAGACTGCGACTGCAGAAGCGACTACAACTGCAACATCGAAAGCGACGTTGGCCGCGCTGTCGACGTCGGCGTCGGCGTCGGCGTCGACGTTATGGCACGCAGCATTACAGTTTGTCTCGGAAAGTTCAATTAACGCATTTTCCTAGCAAATAACTTGTAATGCTGCCTGTTGCCGCCGGCGGCGGCGGCGCTGTTAGCCACTTAAGCGCTCAAACAGGCCAGAACGTCTGCGAAGAAACGAAAGACTCAGGCAACGAACTTGCCACAGAGCCAGCAATCGATAAAATAAAAAAACACAGCGAGAGTTGGAATTGGATTTGGACGCGAATAAGTAATGTTTAGCAATGTTGCATATGCAAATTTTGCTATAAATCAGTTGAATCTATAGAATAGTTGCAACACTTGCAACATAGAGTTGCACCTCCCGCTGTGTTATCGAAATGAAGTTCTCAACAGTTGGTCGCTCAATTAGCCGCCACTCGAGTGCTGCCCCACTGTTGCAAGCTCTGTTCTTGTTCTTGTTCTTGCTTGTTCTTGCTCGCTTGTTTGGTTTGCAAGTTGTCATTGCCAGGGTTGCACTCACTGCTGCTGCTGCTGCTGTCGTTGCAGTTGGAGGTGGCAATTTATGTGGCAGCTAGGCGCACATTACGTCTGTTGTGTAATTAGCAAATGCTTAATTATAGTGCACATATCGCCTCCTTTTCATTTCTATCTTGAGCTCCTTTTTGGCTTCTCTTTGCTCTTTTGGCTTAACTAATTGCTCACGGTGCAAAGACGGCAACTTGCAACTTGCAACTTGACTAACTCAATGACTGACTGACTAACTGACTGACTGAAGGAATGAGTGAATGTTGTTGCCACTGGCTGACACAATTGCCTGTCAATTGTAATTAGTTGTGCTTTTTGAGCATTGACTTACAGAAAGGGGAATCATTTGTAGTTCTTAAAGCACAGTTATAGGGCTAGTTAATAGTTTATTTGCTTTTCATTTATTACCTAGAAGTTAAGAGCTACAGTTAGACAGCTAATAACTTTAGGGCTTTATGAAGAATGCATTTGTCGTGTTAGAAAGTATAATTTCAAAAGTTGCAACTACTTTTACATATGATTTTTTCGAACTAGGATTTTGATTTTAGATTAAATTTTAATTTATATTTATATGTATACTTTAAGTATGTATTTTTCTCCGACACAGCATCTGCCATCTAGCGCTAGGTAGCGGCACTTTAAGGACAGTTTTCAAATTGTAGGGTAGATTTTCTAATAAGCAGATCAATATGGCATTGGTTTTTAACAGGAAAAACTAAGTGTGATTCCAGTTAGAAGATTTAAGGGTGAAAAAAAACCGTATGTGCAGAAATGAGATGAAAGATTAGGTGTGAAAAATCTAATAGAAATAGTTGAGTTCCAACTGCTTCTGAACAAAGTATGGTAAAATGTTAATCGGCTATTACTAAATTGAAAGCATGGATTTAGTTAAAATATAATTAAAATTTTCAGTTAAATAAATAAAATATATTAAGTTTTTGGTATTTAAAATGAATATAATAAAGTTTGTTTTAGAAATGAAAGTACATTATAGTAGCAGATATTTTATAATGATAGTTTTCTCAACTGTTAATAAACTGAAGGCAATATCAAAAACTCAGATTTGACACAAATCTTTAAATTTAATATAAGTATATAAAAATATTACACGAAACTTTCTCTCATCAGTTATAGTAAAATTGTGTTTACAAATTATGTGAAATTTTCGTGAGTTTTCAGGATATATTTAAAATTTCTTAGGTCTATCACACTTTCCAGGCTTGTTAAATTATTGTAGTTATAAGTTAGTATCTCTCATAGGAGATAACCAACTCAATAGTAGTTGGTCAACAGGTCGGCAGCTTAATGGAAAAATTGTCTGGTTATATGTCTGCAATTCCATTCAGGTGCAAAAATCAGTTAATAACTCTTTATAACGCAGACAAATAACAACAACAGCAACACCAACAACATGTGGGCAACTGTCTGCAGATATGTACATGATTCATCAGACACAACAACAACAGCAGAGAGGCATGAGATCTCGTGACAGAAATTGCCGGCAGCAACAGCAGCAATTGACAGCACAGCAGCGACATCTAGCGGCAGCTGTGGTGGCGTTGACGACGTCTCGAATGGAGTGTTAAATAACAATTACAACTTTATGAAGTTATTTGCGTTTATTGTTGTTGTTGTTGTTGTCATTGTGTTTATTGCTTTGAATAAAAATTTACAACCAGCAGTAAGAAGAGAGTAATCAAGAGGGGAAAGACTGAAGATTGTAGAGAGTCTTTTGGCTAATTAGTGCAAGCAGAAGAGCAAAGATCGTACCTGGTACAAAAAGGTATCCAAAACTAATTTCAGATATGCATCTGTTATGTTAGTTGTTGCTGTTGTTGCCAATGTTGTTGCTGGCCAACAGCACGCCCTCCATTGTGGCCAAGAAGACAGAGGTCGCCGAGTACGTTAATACGGGCCAGGCTTCTGTTAGGCAGATCGAGTTGAGACCGAGTCTCAAGCTGAATTAAAACCAATCACAGCAACATGCAAAAGAATCTACAGCAACAACATGTTGCTGCTGCTGCTGCTTTTGCTGTTGTTGCTGTAAAGAAGTTGCTGGTTGCTGTTGGTGCTACACCGATTTTTCTTTGGCAGCGTAAAAGTTATATACAAAAGTAATATTCGTCATAATCATAATGATAGGCTTTCAAAGCGTAAAGCAACGGCAACATCTCTGCAGCGGCAGCAGCAGCAGCAGCAGCAACAACATCTCTGCAACAGCAACAACAGCAGCCGCCATGCCAGTTGATTATGATGATGACTCGCGATCGTCCTCCGTCCTCTGTCCTTCGTGCCTTGTTCCTCGTTCATGCCGCGTGCAACACACAGCAACAACAGTCAGGGAAGGTGGGGCAGTGTGGCAGCAATGGGGCAGCAATGGGGCACGGCTGTGAAGCTCTGAAGCCAAGCGAAGCAATTCAAAGTCGTCAGTCTCAACGTACGACGTCCGCACGATCCATGCAAATTAAATGAAACGTACGAAGTTAAGGCTACAAAAAAGTTCCCATGACTCGAGGAGGCAACCACAGATGGTTGTTGTTGTTGTTACTGTATGTTGTTGTTGCTGATGCTGCACAAGAGTCGGGCACAGGTCCAACGTGCGGCCGCCTCTTGCAACATGTTGTTGCTGGTTTTTTTTTTAGTTGCGCCTCATTTTCCCATTCATGCATTCAATTCGCTCTCAATGTTGTTGTTGTTGTTGTTGCTGTTGCTGCTGTTGTGTTGTTGTTGCTGCCCGCGTTCAAGTGTCATAAATCCTTTGGCTTAATAATATGCACCTTACCTTGCCACATGACTGTGCCTCTTGCCGTTGCCGTTGCTGTTGCTGTATCCGTAACTGAAGTTCAACTTTTGTTGCATATGGTTCCACATGCTGTGGCACATCTTTTGACTCTGCCACATCGTCAATTATGTGCTGTTGTTGTTGCTGGCGTTTATGTGGGCCAATTGTGGCACAAATTTATTTACACGTTGTTTAGTTTTAGCCACAAAATGCGGCTAATAAAACACAAATTGGACACGTCAAATACACAGTTAGACAACTAACTGAAAAGACTGCTGCTTCTTGCCAAATGTGGCACACTGAACAATAAACTTGCATTTTGTAAGGTAATATTACCTTAAATTTAAACTGTTGCAAGAAAATATTACTTTAAAATTTTAATAAACTTTAGCTATTTTTTCTTTATATTTTATCTCAATTATTCAATCAAATTTAATTTATTTTTACTTTTGCTTATCTTTTTCAGAAATGGAACTTTTACTCAAAATTGAGGTACTTATATTTATTCTCTAACTCTTCTTAAAAATTGTGTTAAAATTACAGAATTATTAACTTTAAACTTTAAATTTAAATATAACTATTTCATAATTGAAACAAGTTATTTATTTGCAGTATTTTTATTATCATTTCTTAAGTTAAAGATATTGATGAATATATTATTAAGTACGTACTTATCTCTTAACAAGCTGTGAGTAGTTAAGTTTATAGTCCTGCAGATCTGTACAGATTTAAAAAAAAAAATTCAATGGTCTAAATTCCAGTTTACTTTGTGAAAGTAATTAACACATTTTTATACTTATTTATAGTGAATTTTTGGTTACAAATCTCAGCAAAAGACTAATGAACTTTTCCTTAAACTTAACTTAACTTAAAACAAACTAATTTCACTTTAAAGCGATTATGACTAGTTTTTATTTTTATTGGGAGCTCTTTTTTTATGCAATTGCTTAGGTTATTAACTCGCTGCTTTTGGAAATGGTCATAAATAAACATGTAATTGATGCAGGGAGTTAAAGCCAGGCTTAGGCAGTTTTATGTTATTAATATGGTCTTTGAGGGAAAATGGCCAGTAAATCCGCCTTTTTGCTAATGAAATGGTTCAACATGATGATGCGATGCGATATTAAATGCATTTGCAATGCCAATGGTAATGCCAATGGTCAATAGTAATGCCAAAGGCAACGCATCGTCACGTTTGGGCAGTTAAATTTGTTGTTGGCCAATGGCCAATGGTCATTGGTCATGTTGTTGCCATGTTGCAGGCTGCAGGTTGCAGGTTCAGTGTTTACCATAAAAAATGGTAAATCTGTGCTACGTTTTGTTTATATGAATTAAGGATTTTGGTCCAAGCCATGGCGCTTATGACTTGTGGTGGTCTCTCTTCAGTTAACTGAAGTTCTGTTGTGCCGCATCATTTCCAGGTAACTGCAAACATAACTCATTCGCGGCATGGGCTGCCGCAATTTAATATTGGCAACAGACGTTGCAGATACACACACACACACACACATAAGAGAGACTCTCAGTCCAATTAGCAATAATAAAGTTGAGACGTGATATTTCATTTTAAGAAAATTTGCCTACGTCCCATAAAACCAGCCGACAGTTTCCACAGAAAGGGCAGCTGGCCAAATTATATGCATAAATAATAATTTGAAAGAGCCAAAGAACCAAAAAAAACCAAAAACGAAACGATTTCACAACAGAGACAATGAAATAAGAACTATAAATTTGTTTGTTGTGGTACGTGAGAGCCAGGATGCAAGGATATGTTTTATTATTATTTTTCGGGCTAACCCCCCATCCCGCCAAAAAAGAGAACTTGAGGCTAACCCTATCATTAGCATTTCCGCTTTTTATTATTATACTGCGTATATAATACCATATTGTATGGTGCCAAGCTGCGCCAGATGATCATACTTAATCATAATTTAAGCTACAGCGCGAAAGAATAATACCAAGAGAGAGACTGAGAGAGAAGGAAAGAGATAGAGTAAAAGAGAGGCATTCAAATTGCCCATGTTGTTGCTTGTCATATGAAAATTGCAGCGCCATTATCCAAACTCATCCAGAGATCGGAGTTTTGCGAGCGGATATGTTGTCTGAAAATTTGCTGAAATTATCAGCGCCTTTTGGCAATTTCAAGACTCCAAAATTAATTGAGTTTTTGGAGAAACAAAAGATGTTTCGCGTAGGCAAATTAGCTGGCTTCAAGTTTCCTGGGAACACAATTAACCCCAACAACGGCAACGGCAACTCAAAAAGGCGTTAGAAGAAGCTGCCCCTCTTTTACAGTTAGTTCGGAAATTGAGTTTCGCTTTCGCTAAAGGATCCTAACTCTACCTGAAAACAATTTGCCTGAACCTACAGCCAAAAATACAGAAAAAAAAAAAGATTAATGGATTCCTCCGATTGGGATTCTTCTTTCCTCTTGGACTACAAAATTCAGTGGCGATTGCTTGGACAGTTCTTGGTATTAATTTCAAATTCATAATACTACACAACAATAACAACAACAACAACAACATTTCATTTCGGGAGCCAACAAAAGTTATTCGTTCTGTCGGCAAAACTCCTTTTGAAAAAAAGAGCCCCCAAAAAATGTTCCTGACAGCATTTAGTTGCGCCCGATTGACCTTCAGCATTTTGGAAGGCGCCTCTAGAGCAACAGAGAAGCCTCGAGGAACTCTTGAGGAACCCTCGGGAACCCTCTTGACTTGGCCATAACCACATGACGCCAACTGTTGTCTGTTCCCTCTCCCCTCTACCCTCTTCCCACTCTCTTTTAGGCCAAGTTCTTTAACGCTCCCTCAACTCTTTGTTAAAGTCGCTTTGCGGTTATAAAATTGTGCCAACATTTTTATTACTTTTCAACACATTTCCAAAAGACTTGACCACGTTGCGTTAACCCTAGCACTTGTTGTTGTTGTTGTTGTGTGATGTTGTTGCTCCTGAGTGTTGCTGTTGTTGTTGGGCGCCAGTTTATTGACTTTATTGCCTGCTGTGTAGCTAATTTTAAGCCACATGATTGATCAGTCACTAAGTTCTCATATAGCAGGTGATAAGCTGTATATGAGTACAGTGTTAACTCACTAAAAGTATTCAAAATTTATTTTAAACTCGTAGGTTGATGAATTTAATGTTCTTTTTAATTTAAATATATTTGCACTAAAAATAATTGCTTTTGAATTGTTAAGGGGTTCACCCTTGTCTGCATGCTCTGGAGTTTTAAATTTTTATAAAAGCATATTATTTTGTAGGACTATAAAATTGTTTCACCTTTTATTTTTGAAGATATTTGTCTTTCTGGGCATAGAAAACTAACAACTTTTCATTTTAATATGAAAAGTTTAATTATAATTTTCACACATTTTTGGCGTTAATAGCAAGAAATTTGTCTTATTTTAAGTTAACTTTGTTTTGACACTAAAATTAATGCCCTAAGGATTTTTCTTGTCTAATTGTCAATGCTTATCATAAACGGAGTCTTTATAGACAGACTTCCCAGTTAAGCTTAGAACAGAAACTTGGCTAAAATCATTAACTGGCCATTACGCTCTCAGCCTAGCTGCAGTCATTAGGCCAAACTATTACCAGCTAAAAGCCTTGTTGAATGCATTTTCAAGTTGCAAGTTGTAAGTTGCAAGTTGCCAGTTGCAAATTGCCTATGAGAGGCAAGTTCAATGCTCAAAACCATAGCACACAAGGCAAGCAGTTCATCAAGAGGCATTGCCCCAACACAGCAGCCATTAAGCAGCAAGAAGTGGTGTGGCAATGTGGCAAGGAGGCAAGAAGGGAACCTCAACTACTTAACTGAAACCTGAGACTCGGCGACTCAGCCAGAAACGGAGCTTGAAGCCTGACAACTGTCAGAATTTAATGGCGGCTTCAATTTTTATAACCAAAGCACGACTACCGTCAGCATTTTGTGGCAGCAACAGTTGCAGTCGCAGTCGCAGCAGCAACGTTCATCATCAAGTGCAACAGACAAGTTCAAGTTGTTCAACTGGCGCAGAGATTACAGACAACCAATCTGAAGGCAAGAAAGAAATGCAAACGAGTTGAAAACTGTGGGGCATGCAGCATTTGAGACCAAAATGCAGATTTCTGCAGCACGATATGACGAGAGGCGGGGTGTGTTGCTTTTTTTTTTTTGTAAAAAAGAGAGAGAGTTGTATGTGTGCTGCATGCAACATGAGTTCCCACAGTCGCCTCTGCGGTTGCGGTTGCTCTTTGGCAACGCCTTCAAAAACTGATGACGTTGTAAGAGGCACACAGATGATGCCACAGCTTCAACTTGAAGTTAAGTTCAACTCCAACTTTGAGCTCATATGCATGCCACAGTCTTTGGCAATAACCATCACCATCATCAGCATCCCCCCGCCACTCTTCCCCCCATTCCCCCTTTATTTATCCTCCTCTTTGTAGCTGCGTCTGCAGCGTCGCTTATCTCACAAAATTTGATCAACGTTTTCGCAATTCGGGAGCTCCGCCCCGAAGGTATTTCCATAAATATTCCTCTCTTGCCAACTTTTCGTTTTGCCTGCTTTGCTTTCGAGTTTGCGTTTGCCTCTTTTTACTTTTATTAGTTGGACATTTGTTGTTGTTGTTGTTGTTATGCTACAAATAAATTAAAATTATGCATGCTTAGGCACAGGGCCTGGGAACTTTTCTGCTTTTTTCTTCTTTTTATTTTGGCTCATGGGAAACTTGCTTTATTTTTTTGGCAATACTAAAATACATACAAGTTTTGAACGTATTTTTTATGGGTGGGAGTTTTATTTAACTGGCTATAAAGTTAAGTACGTTAAGTACGTTAAATACTAGTCATAGTTTAATGACAATAAATGATTATAGTGTTTGTACTCGTAAATTATCTACGATATGTTTGTGAGCTGGAATTGTTAGTATCATTTACTTTAGACATTCTTTAAAAATATATTAAAATAATAAATTAGTAAGTAGTGAAGATTTTAGGTGTTTAAAATAAGTTAAGAAATCTTATTTAATATATTTCATATTTAGACCTAAACCTAAGCTTAAGAGACTTCCATATTTAAGTTTTAAACACATTTTCAATCTCTATAAATAACTATTCAAATAATAAACGAACTTAAAATGTATAGAAACTGATGTCAAATTCAATGATTGTAAAATAAAACTTATATGGCCATTAAAAAATTTGACTAAGCTGTATAGAAAAATGTATTTTATATTTTATTCTAATAGAACTTTGTTAAAACTAAATGAATATTCATGCAGAGTGTCATTGTGTATTGATTTGGAGATTGATAAGTCTTCAAAGTTTTCTTATTCAAAAATATAGGAAATTCAAAAGGAAAGTCTTTCATTAATTCTTTCTCTAATATTATTTGGAAAAGTTTAAAAAAGTTTATGTATATGGGTTGAACTAAGTAAATACTTCTTATCTATTGACTTGAGTCTACTTCAATGATTCTATCTAAACAGTTCTAAAAATATTCTTAGTTTCTAAAAAGATATATTAATTTATCAGTCTGTGTCTTTTTACAACACCGTTATCAAGATCTGAAGGAAATACATATATATGAAAAAACAAGGTACAGAAGTATTTACTATTCCACCTTTAACTTGCAGCTTTTGTTATTAGTAGTTATAAACATCATAACTTTGTTCCCTTTTGAATATCTATTCGACTTTGTTCAAAGTTGGCTCTGACAATATCCGTTACAGTCTGAAGAGCTGAGAATCAGTTTCAGGTAGCTACAATACCTATCAGTCAGACCTGAAGCTCTGATGATGCCAAATTGCTACTGCACTCTTCGAGACGTGGGCTCATCTTCATTTATCATTTTTAATAATAATCAAATCATAAAAGCAAAAGGCGTCAGCCTCAGTCTGTCAGTTTTCCAGACAATAGCTGGAGAATGGAGAATGGAGACTCGAAACTTGAACCTCAGACTGCAATCAACGGCAAGGGAGATACAAAAGAGTGAGAAACGTGAAGAGAGTGGAGAAGGGAATTCAAAATCAACTTTGGGTTTTGAAAAGTGCGCCTGGGTTATTAAAAAAGAATTTGCATAAGAAACGAGAGAGATCACGGCACGAGCTCTCAACTTAAAAGCTCTAAGAAAACCACAAGGATTAAGCAATAAATAACTGAGGAAGGGGGGGAATTAAGGGAGGGGAGGTACTGTCAGTAATATTCTATGAAATTATATTCAAATTAGTTTGAAGTTTGCCGTCAGCCTCTATACAAATGGTATAATTATGGGTATAGAGTCAAATACAAAAGCACTTGAGCACTTGAAATTATGCTAAATGCCAATGGAAGAGGTGTGTGTGTGTGTGTGTGTGTGTGTCTATTTCCAACTGAAGTTGTGGCTGCCACAAAATGTTGCCTATAGGTGCAGTGGCTGCCACAACGCGGCGCTCATCAATTATCCACGTGCTTACAGCTCTAGCAATTTGTTAGATGTCTATGTTAGAGACCCGACCCAAAAGAGGGGAATGGAGGTTACTTTTGACACCTTTTGCATGCCTCATAGAGGCTGGGCTTAAGCCAACACCTTTGACGTGATTATAACAGTTTTACGGTTAGTTATTAATGATTCGCCTTTTCAATTCGGAGTATTACAAAGCGATTTCTTTGGCTCAACGCACTGCATAATTAGCAAAGTCTTTAATTGGCATTTTTATCTGCTTCCAATTGGATTTACAAATTTGTGATTGATTCAGAGAAAGTGCCAAAAGTGAGAAACAAATTTATTAAATGCCCAAAAGAAATTGATAAAAAAATATAATTTATCTAACAAATCAATTGAACATTTTTATTAATTGATAGAAAGTAATTTAATGGAGATTAATAAATTATAATAATTATTATATGTTAATAAGTAGATAGAACATTTTAGAAGATGTTTAAATTTTTGGATACTTCTCAGCTCATTCTTAATTGAAATTCTGCAGACTTCTATTCTGAATATCTTAAGAAAAAATGTTATCCAATACAAAATAACTATAAAACTCATCAAAATAACTAATCTTTAATATTTTCTCTAATTTTAAAAATACCTTGTCTCATTTTTATATGAAAGTTCCTAGTTGTTCCTAGTTCCTAGTTCCTAGTTTAAATAGTGTATTATTCTCAATAAAATACACTTTTTATAGCAAGAAAAAATATAAAAAGAACTTATTTCGTTACCTCAAGAGTCTTTAATCATTTCATTACTCAACAACAAACATTTTCATTTCATTTCGTGAACTGAATAAAAAGTGAATAAATTTTAATTGATTGAATGCTCATAAAATGGCACGAATTGCAAATTTGCGGCCTTAAGGCTAACGAATAAAAATCTACATAACGATGCGATGCGATACGATTGTTATCGCTCTATATAGAGAATATAACATGCGATATTTATTTAAATGATATCATTTCCTGAGCTGGTTTCCGAAACACCTCGCGGCATGTTGTGCTATGTAAATTGATGTATCTCTGTGTGTGTGTGTTTGTGTGACTGACTGTGTGTGTGTGTGTGTATATGTGTGTTGTCCGTCAACAATCAAGTCATTTATCAGACCAACAAATATTCAAAACGTGGCCATAGAATGCTCATATTATGCATGACGGTTTCATGCCATGTCAAGTTGCCTCCGATAGCCCCAAAACCCACAAATATTGCGTGCAGACATAAGTAATAATTTCGTGAAGAAGAAGAGGGAAAGCGAGAGAGAGAGAGAGAGAGAGAGAAGTAGAGGAAGAAGACAGGGTTTAAGAAGTAAATCAGGGCCAAGAGAGGAAACAGAAGTCGAGCAGACGATTGGTTGATGAGAGGCTTGGCAATATCGCGCTGGCGGTCAAATGAATGATAATAATGATGTTCCAGCTGAGACCAGGACGGAAGTGCAGCAACTTGACTCAGGCAACAACAACAGCAGCAACAACAACAGCAACGTGTCTGCTGATGAGGCTAATGATAAGTATGAAAATGAGTTCAAGTCGCAGATGACACGACACAGTCCGAATCTGGCTTTTAGTGGGTATAGACAGAGGGGGTTTAAAGACAGGTTAAGGGGCGTGCAGAAGTAGCTTGTAATTTCATTTATGAATGAAGCAAAAGGCCGCATAATAAATCAAAAGACACACACGTTGTCCGAGCAGCTCAAAACAGGAGCGTGACCAGACAGGAAATGGAAATGAGATGGCAATATTCAAAAAAGTAAAAGTCAAGGCTATACCAAATAGTTTTGAGAATCAGCGACAACAAATGAAAAGAAAAAGAGAGAATGAAGGCCAGAAAGAGACAGAGACAGAGAAAAAGAGAGAACGAATAAAAAGGATGAAATAAGACAGAAAGGAAAGAGAGATAGTTTCCTAGAAATAAAAACTGTTCAAATTGGGATGGAATAGGATAAATTAAAAAAAAATTATATACATTCAATTAATTTTAACGGATCAGATAAACAAAATTTAAATACCGAATTCATTATGAAGTCAAACAAAAACTTAAAAAATATAGAGCTTGATATATGAAGTCTCAAGACTTCATCTCAAACTTTTTGAAACTAAATCTAAAACTATCCGAAAATGATATTTTGAATCCCTAAAAGAACAATTTTTGAATACAGAGTCAATTAGAGGATCAAACAATTATAAAAAGACATTGATCACAGAAATTGGACAAGTTCTGACTGAGTTATAAAAGCTCGAGATTATCGAGAAAGTTAATGAAGGAAGTAAAACTAAGTAATTAAATTAATATTTAGAAGAGTAATATGTATATTTATAGAAGTACATTTAATCGACTCATCATAATTTAAAAAAAAGTTATCACTGTTTATATGTGCGTGTTCTGCAAACTTAACAAACACCTCTCGTTAAACCCAAACTGTCAGCAATTTATATATATGAAAATGAAATAAATGTATGTAAAAGCAACTTCAAACTTACCGCCAGCATTTTGCATGTTGTTGTCATCATTATTGGCATCGTTTGTTGCTGGCGCCAGCAGCGATGTTGATGTTGCTGCTGCTGTTGTTGGCGATGTTGCTGCTGCTGGGGCTGGGGCTGGGGCTGTTGTTGTTGCCGTCGCCTCAGGCGCTGCATCATTTTGTTGTAATGCGACTAATGAGGCGGCAAAATTGACGTGTTGCTGCGGCGTGAAGCTGAACACAGATGCATCATCATCTGAAGTTTCGCGTGTTGCTCCTCTCGATGCTGTTGTTGTTGCTGCTGCGATTGCTGCAATTGTTGTTGGCGATGGGGATGGCGATGGGGCTGGCGATTGAGTTGTTGGCTCGTTTTTAATTGTTGCTAATGTGGATGTTGCTGGCGTGCAACGTTGCTGCCAATACTCGGCGGTTATCAAATGTTGCAGACTGTGCGTAGGCAAATGTTGTCCAAACAAATTGCTCAGATGTTGCAGCGGTGAATTGTTGGCCACATGTTGCTGCAACAGCTGCTGTTGCAATAGCAATTGCTGTTGTTGCAATTGTTGTTGTTGCTGCTGTTGTTGCTGTTGCTGTAGATGATGATGCTGCTGCTGTTGCTGTTGCTGCTGTTGATGATGATGATGCGGATGATGATGATGATGGTGATGATGATGATAGAGCAATGTTGCTGCTGTTGCATTGTCTGTGGCATCGCTATTGATTTTATATTTGCTTGTTGTTGTTGGCGTTGACATTGTTAGTGCTTCCGCTTTTGCCAGCTGCTGTTGTCGTCGACGATTGCTGCTGTGACTGTTGCTGCTGCTGCCGCTGCTGCTGCTGCTGTTGCTTTGATTTGTGTTGCAAGCGTTTTTGTATTCAAGTAACATGCCGTTGATGCTGGCTCTAGCCCTAGCAACCTGCTGTCGATGCTGTTGCTGTTGCTGATAGTAGTTTGCTAGCAACAATGGCATAATCAATGTTTACATCAAACCGTGACAGCAGCAGCATACACCTCACATACATAGATAGCAACAGCAGCTACCACATTCAGTTCTTATGACGAATAATCCACTTTTCACTTTGTCCTCCAATTAGCCAAGTTGCCGCTGAAGTTGTCTACAATAAGCCAAAATAAAATTTATTTGATTAAGTATTTTATTTCGTGCTGGTTAACTTAAGTTTATGTAAGTCTTAATTTGTAATCCAATTTCAAAAATATGAACAAAAAAAGCTTTGAGCTGTTAATTCTAGTCCCAACTTTTTGATCTTCTCCATCAACATCAATAACAGTAATTATAAATGCAAAGACCTCAAAGTATTCCATTCCCAATTCACTAATCCTGTTTTCAGCTTAAAAACACATGAAATTAATTAAATTAAGAAAACAAAAACAAGTTCGAATTATTTATTTAAGACTGACATATCAGAAATACCCTAGAATCGTAAAATGATGGACAATTAAATAAAAACTAAGACTTTAAATTTGAAAAATGATTTATATGTGATAAAATTCAAAAAATATGCAATTTAAAATATTAAAGATGGAATCAGTAATAGCTTATTAAAATTAAAAAAAAAAAGCATTAGCTTGTATTACAAGCGATGTAAATTCCTTACTTACTTTTCACAGATTACAGGGTATATTTGGTGTATAAAACTGCAATTTATGCAAACTCATTGAGCGCAATAAGTTTGATGGACATGTGAAGTTGGCCAATAGCTTCAGTTAATCATCTCTGGCGACTTTTTGTCATTTTAATTAGTTCAATTTCAGTTTGTGTGTGTTTTTCGGCCTATAAGTCGCACCTCAACACACACATTTCATATTTTCACCTGACAACAACAATGACAACAACGGTAAGAGCAACAACAACAATAGCAGCGTCATGACTTGTCGGTAAATTATAATCAGAAAATGCCTAATCATTGCTACTTTTGTTTAGCTTATCGGAGCAATTGAAGGGGTTGAGGAGCAGATGAAGTGGAGGAGAGGAGGGTGAAATGGGGGAAAAAGGGGAGTGGGAGCGTGGACAGAGGCTGAATTTGAGACTGTCGACAAACGATTTGAAGGTAGCTGTGAAGTCAGGCAATTGAAATGAATATACATAATCGCCAACATTGTGATTTTTTTTAAGATACACTGTGTAAAATAGACACGTGGTATAGAGAAAAAGTTAAATAGAAATATGTTTAAAATTAAAAAAAAACATAAAAATGTTTAATATAAAATTGTGGAACATTTTGTTGAAATTATTTACTTCTTTTTATAATTTCTTTGATAAACAATGTTACCAGAATTAAGCTTTGACTGATGAATATTACGATTTCGACATTATATTTGATGTCAAAAAGTATTTTGGTGTAATAATTTATAGGACAACTACAAACTGATTTCAGCTGAGTTGTAGATGGCATTTTTATATACATACATGATCTCTTTGATCTCATCTTCCTTTTATTTAATTTCCACCTTGATTTTTTGTAATTAACATGGCAACCAGGAACAACTTTTATTGATTCTTAAGCATTATTCAATCTCTTTTTAATTATTTCATTTATTATCATCCACCTTTCTTGTCTATGTACTATGTTCCTCTGTAAACTTGTCAAATTTCTCTGAGTGCATCAATTGATATGGTAACTACATCTACAAGCACCATTAAATTCCTTGGCTCAACACTCCGGACTGGGCACAAAGTCGGCACATAGTTAGAGAGAGGGGCATTATAATTACAAGTCATCTACCTGATGTTTTTGACCATTTAAGCTACAAAACACGAACAAAAAGCCGTCAAACAGTAGCCAAGAGCGAATAGGAGAGAGAGAGAGTGAGAGAGGGGGAAACTGGGAGTTGTGAACTAGGAGACGGCAGCCGCCAGACGGTAATCATATAAAAATAAATAATAATCACACAATAAATACGCACCGAATAGCCTCAAAGATAGCAACAAATTTCCATTCTTGTATCGACATTAGGCCGCATAATTGTTAATACCATTTAAATGTGCGTAAAACGCAGCCCCAAGTCATGTTCTATTATTACTTTTTGACTCGACTCGACAGCAGGAAGAGGAAGAGGTACATAGAGTATCTTTTACTATTGCAGCGGAAATGTTGAGAAATGACAAGGTTCATTTCTCTTTTTATTTAGATCATTTTTTTGGGTACTCCCATATGTATCTCAACTTGACTAGTTTAACTTTATAATGCGCTTAAATGAGACTTGGAAATTTCATTCAAAGTAAACTAAAAAATGGGAACGAACTGTTGACGATTTACAGTTTAATCAGCGGAAATATTTGGACAAATAATTAATGAACTTAAATTTCCAAAATACAGTCTCTTTCTGACTATGATTCAGCTGTTTGAATAAACTTATCAATGAATACTTTGTAGCTAGAAATATTTAAGGAAAACTACTAGATTTATAGATACATTCAGCTTTCATTAAATATGTCAAGTTTAATTGAATTAAAATTAAATATTTACATCTATAATGAGAGGTTTGAAATCATTTGAAATAGGAATTGCAACTTGTTTAGCAATAATATCAATTTCATAAGCCTAAGTATAACATTCACTATAATTTAACAGACCCAATTACCAAATACCAATTACCAATTACTAATGATAATTTACAGGCCTTGTTAGCTATTGACTACTGTATGACTTGCATTTGCCTTGACGATTTACCATAAATTTATAGCGAGAATTGTATAACACAACTGGATCCAAGTGTCCATAGTTATATGTAAATATTGATTATATGCATGGACAGGTAGACATGAAAAAGGTGTAAAATGTGAGGAGCACTTTTGATTTGAGTAGCGTGACGAAGACCTTCTAACGAACAACGAGGTCTAACAATGTCCCAAACAGAGTTCAGGGTACTACTATATTTTATTTATTTATATTTTTTCGTCAGGGTGATACATTTAGTTGGGCTTATTAACTTACTTATATCAAGTGACAATAAATAGAAATACTTGTATTTACTTTAATATATTTTTAGCATGCAGCTTTAAATGCTAATTGAAGTTTAAAAGTTAAAGTTAAAAGTCCACATACTGCGCATAAATATTAAATATTAATTATATTTAATGCATAACCAAATAACATTTTGCTGCCAGCTAGCGCCAATCGATATATGTCACAATTGTTAAAACAAAAGAATTCGAAAATCTCTTGTTTTTTATGAATAATGGGACACACACATTTTTGGCGCCCCATTAATAAAGTGCCAGAGCTGTGGGATTCCTTCTGGCTTATATCGGACTTAACATGCGAGCTACATTAATTGACACGCCCCATCGCAATTAGGCATTAAACAATTTTGACTTAGTAACTAAGACAAATTAACCCATTTACAGTTCTTCAGCTTTAGAAAATAATGCTAAACAAATTACTGATTGCCATTTGTCATTGGCATTTGGGCACATTAACAAAATAACAAAAAAACATCCATAAACAATTTTTGATATGCATAAATAATTATGGATTGTTTTCTTTTAGTTTAAGTAAATTCAATAAGCAATAGATAGAATATAATTAAACTAATTCTTCTTCTAATTTGTACTAAACTTCGGCACTTATTGCAAATATGGACTTTACTAAAGAAAACAGTAAAACTGAGGGAGAAGTATCTTATTTAGAGCAGGAAATAGTTAATATATACTAAAGATATAATCATTATTTAATGTATTCTGTACAGGAATTATATTAATTTCAATGCATCTAAGATATATACATCCATACTTTATCAAATCTATCTAATATTGTATCTGACCCTTATCAAGGCTATCCTAGTTTACCTTTTTCTGATATCTAGAAAGTTCGACTGGTATATGTACATATCTGGATGGTTCTTATTGTATCTAATTTATATGTTAAAATATCAAAATTACCAATATCTTATTTGTCGTATCTAACAATATCTTATTTGTCTTATCTGTATACTAAATCAAACCTATGTCTAGACCGTCCTATCTGTTTTCCTGCTCACACCTTTTAAGAAACTACGTACTTCCTGTTTTTCACAGGGGATTACCCTATTTACAGTGTAGTATTTGTATTTGTACAATACATTTATTTTCAATTGACACCTGCAACTTCGGCGTCATCGCCAATACCATAATTATTATCATCATCACCATCATCATCGATGTTTGACTCATTTCCATGCGATATCTCGACACGTTCCGGCGCGGCGTCTTGATAACAGACCCACTTAAATAGTGCTATTATCGTGTCCAAGTTTTTGGTCAGATTTTACTGCAATTGGCTAATGAATGGCACTCGTTGTTTTCCTGTTTTTGTTTCTTCAATGCAACTTGTGACAGCTTTCTAATTGTTATTACTATATATTTATTGCAGGCATTTCATTTTCTTAGAAAAACACTTTGGGCCAATAAACGATAATCACATGGTACGTTATCAATTCAAACCATATTTGAGTATCATGAATGAAGCGAAAACATGTATAAAATGGGAATTTACCAAATAAAAAATATAACAATCTAAAACAATTATAGGGTTTAAAGTTCAATAAATATTGGTGAAATTGTTATTTGTTATTAAAAGAGGGAAATTGCTTATCAAAATTAAATCATGTCATGGGGCAGAAGTTCAATAGTAAGAGATGGGAGAGAAGAGATCCAGAATCTCGTTCATTTGAGAACTTTGAAGAAAGTGAGCTTAGTATTATAAAAGGATTAGCTTCTATTGACAGTATCGTTTATTTTCAAGAAAGTTTTACCAGAATCATAAATGAAAATGACTTAAGTTTAACATTTAAAATTATTTGCTTGTTTCTAATCTTATCTTTATTATTTTACTTTAAATATTACATCATGTTGTTGACAACTGCTTTCAGTTGTCGTTAAATGAATAAAATAAAGTTATGTATAAGTTATCTTTAGAAAGATTTGATCATTTAAGTTCAAATGCCCTAAACGTTCTCAACATTGTATAATCGTAATTCAGTTTAAATGTGATCCTAACCTTGCCCAAAACAATTGAAGAACTCTTTACCAAATCGAGTGTTAACGGGTCCAAGCACCAGCCCCCAGAGTACAATCAAAGCACTCGAAAGATTGAAAATTGAACTTTGATCGGACTAACATCAGCATCAGCCCATATAAGTTTGTTTACCCCCATCAAAAATTGCAAAAAACCCAACAAATAAGATATGAGTAAAAAATTCTATGAAATTAATTGAAGTGGAGAGTACAATAAATGAAATCAGGTGAATTTAATAAATTCTAATCACACGGCTTGCTCACCTTTGTTAAATTCGCAAATTATATTTTGTTAAGCATTATCTGCTTCCGATTGTGAGTGTGAATTGTTCAAAAACATGTTCAAAATGATTATATGAGTGCTTACTAAGTTCTTCGATACTTGCGTATCTTTTTATGGCAAACCTGCGAGGTGTGATCGAAAAATTAGCTTATCTTAAGCTTGAAATCCAAGAAAACCCTACAATTTATACTCGTAAATACGTTATTTATATGCAGACACGTGTATCTTATCAAACTTGTCGTCAAGCTGCCATTTGAATGACGGCATTGTGCTGACAAATCCACGATTATAATTTGCGCAAGTGACTATTGTGAATCATATTCAAATTACATACCAAAAAATGTTGATAAGATTTCAACTATTACGATACGAGTGTTTAAAGTTTAACCATGAAATCATTGCCTAAACTCACAAGTTGACACTATTTTATTTATTTCAATAAATGATTTAATTATGCATAAAAAGTTGTGAGTAGATAAGATATAAACTGAATGACTGAATAAATACAATGTGGTTTTTTAATAATTATTAACAAGTATACTATATACTTCATTGGAAAAGAAACTGAATTAAAAAGTTTTTCTAAAAATTACAACAAATTTTTCCAGCTCCCTCAAAAGATAGAATGTTCTACAAGATATTCTTAAAGTTTTTAGGAAGCTTGAAAAGTAAAAAGATTTTAAAATAAGTTGTCAACATTAAAAGCTGTCTCTTTTTGTTACTTAAGGAGATAGAGTTTTTAGGGATGTATTCTTAAATATAAAATAACATTTTAGGATATATTTTGAAACTTTCAACAGTAGTTAAAACATCCTTAAGATATTCTAAAAAAGTTATTCTTTAATAATGTAAGCAGACTCTTGTAGATAAGAAGTTAATACTCTTGAAGATATTCTCATGATTTTAAGTGTTAATGAATGGAATTTTTATTCGACATTTAAAAGTTTGTTTTATGGCTCTTTTATTCAATTTTACTATATTCAAATTTGTAGGGTGTTTCTGCCTCGACTTTGTAATCTAAATTTGTGCTGTCAGCCTATTGATTATTTTGTTTTTCAAGTGTCAATTGGTTTGTTTTTTGTTGCGAACGTCAGTCAATGATATGCAAAGTGTTTGTTAACGCACTTGGTTTTTCAGTTGTTGTTCTAATGGGTCCTATTGTTGTTCTTGTTGTGGGTCTTATAGGGTAGGGAGCATTATCTAGTGCTTGCCTTCGTCCTCGCCTCGACACTTCGATCGGTTCTAGGTGTCGTCTTATCAGCCCAAAGCAAACAAATTGAACTCATTTCTTTTAACAGCTTCGACGCAATTGTTAGCTACAGCAACAGCTACAGCTATAGATACAGCTATAGCTACAGCTACAACTGAAGATACAGATACATACATAAATATTCCAATAAGTCTCAACTTGTCGACGTCTTTAACTGTCTTCGGTGTCGTTATTGTCGTCTCTGGCTAATCAGTTCATGTACATGCAGATACCGAATATGGTAAATGGAAAGCATGCAAGATAAAGAGACGGCACCGTAGAAGTATGTAACGTGCAACGTGTGGCATACATATAAAGAAGCATACGGGGTACCATTTTTATCTAATTAGGCTAAGCAGCAGGCTGGCAGGCAGGCCGGCAGGCAGGTAACAAATATTTATTATTGTACAAACAACAAGTACAGTAAAATAATCAATCACTTGATCGTTACAGCAAATGGCCTGGTATCTGTATCTGTAAATGTATCTGTATCTGTTGGCTGTATCTATATGGTGCATATAGCCAGATAACGGCATTTGAATAAGGTAAGGAAATGCAGTTCACTTCCAACTTGTCGCTACAAGACACACTCACACTCATACTCATACTCAGTGCAGTTATAGATACAGATACAAATACTGCGCCATGCACTCAATGCGTATCTGTATCTTTGACGCGGCGCACAAGTGTTATGCTAATAAAACAAATCGAAGTCAACTTATCAGTAAGCTATATACACATATACAATATATGTATATTTACATTAAACAAGACGATGACGGAGACAACGACAACGACAATATTTAAAGTGTAAATCGATCGATTTTTTTTTTGCTTACACATTATTTTTGTTGTTGTTGTTGTTGATTGTATTTATTTCCATTTCAATATTATTTATCATTTTTATATTTATGGTGCTGGTGGCGCTGAGCACTGAGCATGATTGTTGCCACTGTCGGTGCCACATTGCGAAAGCCACTTCAACATTTGCTCGTTGTGTAGTGTAAACTTTGCTGCAGGTACACGTACTTTCGGCTCACACTGTTTACAGTAGACTTATAGCACACTATTTACGTTCTGATGTTTCCTTCTCTACCTCTTCTATCCCCTTTTTAACCACCTTTAATGACGCAAACCATTGCCAAGTGATTTCCATCTGCATTGCGAGTTTTGTAAATTTGATATTTTCGCTTATTTGGGGATTTGTTTTGTTTGTGATAAACATTTTGACATATTTTTATCGCTTTTAATGGAAATTCTATGGAAATCAATCTTTGTAAGGCATACTTGATATGATTGTGAAATTGTGCCAAGATTTGCAGGCACCCAAGTATAAACAATCTATCTACAAATCAATAATGTTTATCTTGAGTCATATTAGCTTTATAATTGGTTAGCGAAATCTATGTTTGAAAGCATAGTATTAGATATGTATAACTGAAATTGTATTAAGCTGTTTTACAAAGCTTTTCTTAATATAAGAACTATAAGTAATAATATCAGTTTGCTCTCACTCTAGTATATTAAGCTTTATTTAAAAATAGTAATTATAGAAATAAATTTATTGCAAGCTGACAAGTAAATATGTTCTTCAAATTGGCCTTGATTTATATATTATCTGATGCCTAAGATTTATAGTCAAGTTAATGATATAATATTATCATTAAATATTCAAATGTAAAATAATATGTTACAATTTTAACTGAAGGCATGGAAGCTTGGGTTTATTAACAGATTTTATTTATTCAGAATTGTGATTTGATTTTATCAAATCTTATGATAATAGTGAAAAAATACTGACTTAAAATACAACTAACAAAATAAATAACAACAATAGCATTTGAATTACCTTTTAAAAGTTGTAACTCCTTGGCTCAGAAAATGTTTCTTTTTTCAGTTCACAATAGTTAACAATTATTCAACAAACTTTAAGCGCACTTTTCATAATTGTCTGCCAATTGGTAGGCAATTATATTCATTTGTATGATTGATAAGTAAACAATTCAAATTGTTAGCACTTATTCGTAAGCAGGCTTAAATGGAAACAGTATGGACAATTTTATCGAGATACTTTTCAAATATATTCGCGTTGACCGAAAACGCGAAATGCCGTCGTTAAAACGTGTCGAGGAAAAAAGTGCAGAGCACATACACAGCGCAACACAAAACTTGAAAATGAATCCAAAACTGAAGCTACCTCAATATGTGTAGGGTTCAAGCTTAAAGCAACCGGCTGTGTCCAGATGTCAATCCGATTCCGAATCCGAATCCGAGTCGGAGATTTTGAGTAGTTGGGAACAAACTGCGTACTTTAGTGCAAAAAAAGAACGTAACGCGCGCGCGCACTTGAGTTACAAACACTGAAACTCAACTGAACGGAGTATCTTAAAGATGCGCAGATCAAAAGCGCAGCACGAACGCCTCGCCTGGTTTTGGCCTGGCCAAAACAAGCGGCAACAAGTTTTTTTCGCGATACAAAAGCAAATAAACAAACGGCGGCAACTGCAGCGGGCGACACAACAACAACAACAACAACAACAGTACTAACATTGCCTTGTATCTGTATCTTTGTATCTGTATCTGTATCTACACACACATGCATTGGAGCATGCAACACGCTAGCAGAGCAATTGCAACCTGTCCTAGAGAGAGTGATAAGACATACGTTTGTTCGCTCCCTCTCTCTTTGCCAATTTTTACAACTCTTGCTCACCAATACTTGCGATCACTTTGCGCTCTCTTAGGTTCCACAAAAGCTGCACAAGTGTGCGAAGCTCTCTCGCGCGTGTGACAGAGACGGCAGTGTGGACGCCCGCGCAACCCGCTAGCGTTGATTTACCATCCACTTACAAACACTATAGCATTATTCAAATCAGCCAAAGGTTTGTCTCGCTCGCACTTATGCCTTGTCTTTGCTTTTGTTTCGCTTTATTTAAATTTATGATTATCGCCCGTTTGTAGTTGTGTGTGTGTGTATGTGTTCGTATGTTTAATCCAATTGGAGGTGGAGCAGCCGCTTAGCATGCTGCGGTGCTCTTCTAGCCCATGCCTCTTGGCGTGGGCTTTGCGTACGTGCTTCTCATAGATACTTTATCTACGCCTGCACATACAATAAGCATCAACTGTGGCACAATTGTAGATATTTGTCGTTTTATCCAATTGGATTTGTGTTAACTGTAAACAGGTTTCCACTTAGCTACCATTGGCACAGTTACATTTGTGTATTAACAATTTATTCTAATAGGAATATCACCTTAAATTACCTTTTAAAAGTTGTAATTACTTGGCTCACATACAATTTAAAAAGTACTTTATACAACTTGTTTCTATATATTTTATCAATCATTTATAATATATGTAAAACATGGTTGTTTAAAATTCTGTCATAGTTGCATTTATTTATTCACAGTTTTCTAATTAGAATAATTGTCATGTATTCATTTATAGCAAATATAATTTAAATATTATATTTTCTCTATAAAATGTGTTCTTTATTATTTATTCGTCATTAGCACTATTTAGTATTTACACACTATTTAATAATTTTTAACAATTATAAATTATCAGTGTTGATTTTCTCAAACCTATTTTTTTTTATAGAATAATATATATTTTAGAAAAAAGATAAGATATATTTTATTAAAAAGATATATTATTGAAATAGATATATAGATAGATTTTATAAATATTTCCAAAATTCGTTAATTTGCTTATTGTTTTGTCATTGTAAAAACAATCCTAACAGTATATAAATAACATACTAATTTGCATAACATACTAATTTTATGAATTAAATTATAGTTACTTTTAAAGTAAAAATCATATATTTGCTAAAATACCTAAAAGGTGACTTAAAGGTCTAATTGATTATATTTAAGCCACAAACAGCTTTCATATTCTTAAATCAATAAAAGCAATTGTCAATATTCTTTGTCAAAGAAATTCTTTTGGTCAATTTAAAGCTCAATCTTTTCCTTTTATGGTCTTATAGATACTCTGACAATATACTTTGCTCTGTATCTGTAACTGAAGTAGTTAACTTCAAAGACAAAGTCAAGTTTTGACTGATGTTCTCACGCTGTTCTTACGGCACACACGAAAAAAATTAACCAACAATTAATCGACAGAAATTTCAGACAAAGCTCAGACTCATCTCATCTCAGAATTCAACTTGTGCCGGTTTCAATGCTCAACCGATCAGTTTGATTCGTAGTATAACAAAGACAATGCCTTTGTTGTTGTTGTTGTTGATGTATCTGTATCTGTACGCACGATCTGTGTAGATTTTGCTTTTGATTTTATCCGCAGAAAAAATAAAGCGGCTGACACAATTCCACCAGCAATTAAGTGAATGAGCCAAGCGATGCCTTCTGGTGGGTTAACAACTCAGTGGTTCAGTGACTCAAGTGGCTTTGTGGCTCAACTTTTGACTCTGCCTTCGGTCAATTTGCCGACTTGTGGTAGTGGTTTTTAAGGAAGCTGTCAACTGTGGCCGGCTGTGTGCATAATAATGTGGCCAACAATTGTTTACCATATGCAGCGATCGATGGCATACCAAACTGTCCACTTGGGCTTATTAGCCTGTCGTTTGCATTTTGCGGTATTTTCTCTCGCTCTTTGTGCCACCGACGTTTGGATCGGATCTACAGCGATATACAGCGATCTACAGATCTACCATTGACCACCAGGAGGGGAAGATCACAACGTTTTGCTAAATTTCAATTTGAATGCGTCGGCCAAATTCCATACATTGCTAACTTGGCCATTCAAATGTTGCCGGCATTGTCGTCATGGCTCTTGAATCTTGGCTCTCAACTTCTTGGCTTCTACTTTGGGTATTGAATTGGACTTTGTATCTGTTGATAATTAAGATAGGAATTAATATAAAGTTAGTCAATTGAATAACTAAGATGCGTAATTTGACTTCTTTTTATGTCTCAATTGTAATTGTGGTCATATTGATAAATTGATATTCACTATCAAACATTGTTGTTCCCCAACCCTGACAAATTTTACTATTTTCCACATTTTATCAGCTTTCATTTGAATTATTTTAACTTTGTTGTAGCATTTTAATTTTTATTAGAAATTAATGTTCTCAGCAGCTTGAAATTCTCCATTTTAACACATTATTTGAGCCTCGTTTGGCGCTCGTTCAGCATAAAATTGCAAACACATTATTGACACATCATTATCAATCAAAGCTCTATGTAGTAATGTCTGGCTATAAGGAAAGTGGAAAGGGGAATAATGCTTCCGCAAGTTTTACCAATGATGGGGACTTCAAGTACCGCTTGTCTTGTCGTTGGGCAAGTTCTTCTCTTTTCATTTTTGTTGTTGTTTAATAGCCATGATTTATGGCAGAATTCTTCATAGGCGGCCGTTCTGGTTGGCCAAGTGCCACTGCACCATGAAGTAGCCACAGTAGCTGCCACCAAAGAGAGAGATAGAAGTCAGAGAGTCTCAAGCAACCGCAATTGCAAAGACACAGATACAGAGACATAGACATAGTTGCTGACACGCACCAAAACCGAAAGATACTCGCACTCTCAGATACAGATACAAGTGATACATACAAGTGCTTGGCCAGGCCAGCTTATGCTTTATGGCTAATACCCGATGCTAGTTTTGTTTAACATAAACTGACTGATTTGATGATGACCATTTACATGCCATAGAAAATTCTTAAGAATTTCATTTCTAATTTTTATTTAAGCTCTTACCGCACGCATTTTAATTCGCAATTATTTTCACCATTTTATGTGTTTATAGAACTTGTTAAACAAAGAAATGCTCTTAACTCAAACTTGCAACGGCAATTAAATATTGTAATGGAATTTTCATTCGAAACAAATATTATATATGCAGCTATGATTAATTGAATTTATTTACATTTGTGAGTTAAACAAAGGGATTACTTTCATCGTCATGGTTTTTCTACAGAAGTTTTCATTAATAATGAAAGCGGGCAATTTAAGGCACGTGGAAGGAAAAGAGAATACTTTTAAATGAACAATCGATGACAGCAATTAATCGACAAGTGCTTTATATCACTTCCATTATTATTATTGTTAAATTTATTATTATTACTGAAATACAGCTTAACAAAAAGGTAAGGCTTAAAACTCTAACTGATTAGATTAATAGTTTCTAAATACTCTTTTCAAATAAATATACATTTTAAAGAGTTATATTCTCTACTAATTTATGTAGCTTTCTGAGTCTTTATTTAGAATAAATATATATTCTATCTTAAAGATCTTCTCAACACTTGGCTTTCGTGTCATTCCCACAAATCTCTTGAGATGGCCAACAAATATTTCAGTTCACACTTTGAGCACGCAATTGCATCGCATTTTAGGAGCATTAATCTTATACGCACTTTAGCCAAAGTCAAAGTCTGGTTAAGGCCACTAAACCAAGTTAAATTTAGCATTTTAATTGAAATTCAAATGAATGCATTAAGAGGTATTTGAAAGGGGCTGTAAATTGTTACCACACTTAATGAGTCTATGCCTCGAGGTGACTGTTGTCAAATTGCCGTATTATGCAAAAGGCCACAAAAACAAAGTTAACCAACTTTAATTGTCGCATTGCAAACTGCAAAAAATATGGAAGAAAAAAGTGCAGACATGAAAAGCACATAAGAAAGAGAGGGAATTAAAACAAAAGAGAGTCGAAGTAATTAGCCTTTGGGTAGACAAGTTGTGGAGCATTACAAATGAGGCGTTGGCGTGTGCTTCTTTAGGCTAGACTTTTGCTTGATTATCACTATTATAATTATTACTATTATAATGATAATTTCAATTAGATTGCAGTTCGCATTTTAATTGTTTTTTAAGCAAACATTTACAGTCATGTTAGTAATTAATCAAAAGCAACTTCCATTAAAAATACTTATAAAATTTCACTTCTGCTATGTGATTTGCCGTGTAAATGTGCAAATACGTGATAAACATGCCAAACAGCATGGCACATTTCAATTAGCATAAAATACGAGTAGCTCGTAATCGTAACTCGACTCCGCCCCAAAAGCGATCTTAAAACGATTTCAAAACGAATCCAATTGCATTTCCAAGTCGCATTGCAAGTGTTACTTCAACTAGCTTCAAGTTTTCTGATCGTTTTATTGAGATTGTGGCCCGTCCCCTTTGCCAAACAAATTACTTAGATGATCTGGCAGTATTTAAACATTTCCAAACAGTTTCGAGTTTCTCGATATGCATCTCAATAACTCTAATTACTTTTCAAGATTTTCCAACTGCTTGGCGCCAACTTGAGTTTTCGGTTAATTTTCTATATTCATATCTCTAAATCAACAAATTATTAATAAAGAAAAAAAAACTTGTAGAGAGAATCTTTTGAAAATTATAAATCATGTTGTAGATGCACTCAATAAGTTGTTTTATTGTGTTGCACTTAATCAAATAATTGATGAGGCATTTCAACAGCTTAAACTAATTCGAATGCCTCTCTGAAGTGAAGAAATAAATCATTGCCAACAACTGTAATTACTATGAAACAAATTTGTTCCCTTGACGAGTTTGTAAGTTGTTTTTAGAGATATCTATAGATTTAGTTATTAAAAGTACCTTGTTGTGTGTAAATGATCGAAAGCTTTATAGGGTGAAAAACTAGATGGGAAATTGTTGTTAAGAAGCTAACAGGTATTTAACATTTTTAAAATTATTTATGACAAATGGAATCTATCTATCCATCTGTCTGTCTGTCTATATATCTAGCTATCTATTTCGAAAAATTATAATTAATACAAAATTTTCCTATAAAATCATAAACATTTCATAACAAATCCAGAAATTTCTGTCTTGTTCGTGTTTCTTAAAGCATTTTGACAAGAAATATATGTTTATTTCCAATTTTTCATATATAATTCATCCATGAATAACTCGTACTCTTTCCCAACAAGAAATACATGTATAGGAAGCTGTATGATCAAACTTAAAAGTTACTAATATGTCAACTTTAAACAGCCTCTCTAAGACTTACGACATAAGTTATAATAGACCCACATTTCATCCACATTAAATTATAAGAGATGAATATAATTAAATCGCAAAGTTGACTTCATTGTCAGAAAAATTCTTTTTCCTTTATATCTAAAAAAAGAAACACTGACAATTCCGAGCAGTCTTAACTTCATTGGTAAACACAATTTCTCTCCAGTTGATCTTTTCCAACAAATCTTAATCTTATGTACAACTTTAGTCTGTCTAATTAACTGTTAAATTCAACTAAGTGAAGCAACTAAAATTAACGTCTCTATTACCACACACACACTGAGCTTATGTAAGTAGTTTAGCTTTTTGAGCTTGGATGATGACACAAGTTAGTTGATAGGAAGAATTATCTATGCATTTTGTCGGCAAAATGTCTTTTGAATGTTAAATGGTCATAGAAATGGCCAAAATTCATGTCTTGGCGTTGCAGGTCTGCAAATATGTTGTACGACAAGCGCCAAGTTTGCCACAAATCAAAGAAGTTGCCGTTGTCGTTGTTGTTGTTGTTGCCGATGATGTTGCCACTGTTTGTTGCCGTTGTTGCTGTTGTTGTCTGTACCACTTGGACTTATATGGCAAAATTAGTGGGATGCTTGAGTTACGTTGCATGGCGGCTAAAGGAAGAGGGAAGGGATTGAAGTGGGGCTCCAAAAGTGTTGCCGCCAGCAACTTGGCAACGTCTAAAGATTGTGTCGCCTGCATTGAAGGTGTCGTCGTCATTAGCACAATGTTCGGCCAGTTGGAGACACAATTAGGTTGGCTTCACATTTCAGTTAACTGCAAAAGACTGTTGACTACGAAACAACGAAATTTTCATCGAATCATTTTCAATTGTGCTTATGAAATTTTATGCACTCACCTCGAGAAGAGTCACTGGCAACAAGTCTTCCCCATGGAGCAGCGAACTGAAGTTGAAACATTTCCTCACGCCAATAAACGCACAATTATAATAAAAATAATCACCTATTCTCAGCTGTAGGCTGTTGGCTGCATTTGGTCATAACCAGACTGGGGGCCAACATAGAACCGTTGTCAGGTTACAGACTCCACACTCTTTACTCCCTTTGACTTCCAACTTCCACTTGGCGATAGTCGTCGTCTGGATTATCGCCTTTTAGACACATCTCAGGTGGCAAGTTTTTCTCTCTTCAGTTCTTTGGCAGTTTTTTTTTTTTGCTCATTGTGACGACAATTGGCGAGTAATTGCTGCTGCATAATAATTTTGATCGCACAACTCGACAACTCTGGTGAGCCGACAGTTGGCAAGTTTCTCAGTTTCCCGCTTCGACAATTCAAGTTTTTTGCTCAAGTCTTTCGTTTTGCTCCTTGAAGGCGGCGCACGTTAATCCATTTAATCCGTTTTTGGCATTAGTTAGACGAGTTGCCTGTGGTCAAATAAAAACTGAATATCATAATTGATTCCATTCGAAATAGAGCTGTGTGGGATTTTTACGATAACCAAAAAAATACATAAATATTATAGATATAACAAATATGAAAAAAAAGCTTAATTAAAACAATAAATAATAAATTAACACAGCTCGCAAATGAAACTGAGATTGCAATTAATATAAAATAAATTCCAGTACAAGGCAAAAATCAACTGACTTTATATGGCGCTTCAAAGACACAAATTGCAAAACATAATTTCATTAAAAAAAGTGCTGGTGTTTATTAAATACTATTCTATTAAAAAAATGGATTATGTATAGAAAAAAAGCTTTTTAAAATTTTAATTTAGAACAGCTTCTAAAGTTACTTTTAAACTAATATTTATAAAATGATTATTTGTTGCTTATTAACAATATTAAACTATTGATAGAAAAAACTCTTCTCATATTAAAAGTATTGGTCAGTTTTCAATTATAGATTTTAGCTGATATTTATTAAATTATATTTTGTACATATTTAGTTAAGACATGTACTGCCTTAGCCAGGAAAAGATGTGGGACTCTATATGTAGGACTTTAATAATAATAGTACTTATTTACTTGTTTGTAAAGTTACTATTTATTATAAAATCTACACACAAGCTAGGGATAAGCTAATAATAACTATAAATATTGATAATATTATTAAAACACTCTATTCTGATAAAGCCTAAGTTAAGTGCTTAGCTACATTTGATGCCTTCTAATTGTACTCTAAAAATACAATATTATTATAATAAAATGATAAAGAAAACAGCTAATGAATTGAATGTACAATTTTAAGTTGAAGTATCTTAAAATTAACTAGTTATCCTTTGATTATATAAATATTAACGCAAACAATAAACTCCTATAATTACTTCAGTTTAAACATTGATACTTTTCGCTGCTAATCAAATGAATTTTCACGGCCAACGCATTAGATCAAATCAATATTCAAAAGTGGCCTCCACCAAAATGGCAACAATCTGTCAGATACTTTTCACAAAATACACAACAAGAAAACAAGTTGACTAAATGCTACTATAGACAATTTATGTTATAAAACATTGGACAGCAAAAAAAAAGAGTCGAAAATTGCTTTATGAACACGTTTCAATTGCCAGTTGCCAGTTAGCCAGTTAGCCATAGCATGTTCGATGTCATGTAGACCCGATTCAAAGCCTCGAACCGTTGTGATCCGTTGTGATGATGCGAGTGGTCAACGGCAATGGCAACGGCAACGTCAACGGCAACTGCATGCAACTCTCCCAAATCGCAGAGCAATGAAATCGATCATTTTCCCACGATCAGTGTGTGTTGGCTGTCAACTCTGCCAGTCCATTTCCCCTCACTTACCCCCTTCAATCTATCTCTTCTTCTTCAGTCTAGCTCTAGCCAGTGTCCAGTCTTGGCCAACTGACTCTGAGGTATAAAGAAAAAAAAAATAGCTATAAACTTGCCCAAGTCAGCCAATGGGCAGGCATTGCTTAGTTTGTATGTGCTGCTATGTAAATGCTATAAAAGGATTTTGATTACCAGCCCAGACCAAGACAGAAAGACAAAGAGACAGACGGACGGACTGTACTGACTGACTGACTGACAGACGTCTGGCGACGAGGTGTTTGAATTCTATTGGGGCCACAACCTGAAACGGAAGCCAAGACGCACCTTTTCAGCCACCTTTCACAATCGATCGCCTCGGGTCTCGGCTCTTGGGCCTCGGAACATGACTCGACCATTTCCATTGTGATTGCGATCAATATCGCGAAGCTGTGAAATTAAACGAATTTAAATGTTTTTATTATTTCTTCTTCGTGTATTTTGTATTTTGTACTTTGTGGCCCCGTCGGTTAATTGTTAATTGCGTTTAAGCCATGAACAAACAGTTTTCAGTTTTCAGTTTTCATTCAGCTTTCAACACTGTCCTATGAACGCGTCGGCTTTATTCTAATTAGCGTTGTGCCCCGGGGGCACGAACCTCTGGTCTTACGCAGCTCCAACATGACGTGGCATTGTTGTGTGTCATGTGGCGGACAGTTATACTATGTAATACTAACGTAATGTGGGGAGTATTGGTTCCTTTTTATGGGCAAGCACTAAAGAAAGTCAGAGATATATTAAAAAAAGAAGTGAAATATGGAAAATATGTTTCAAAAGTCGACTAATTAAAGCAATCTGAGATAGAAGCATACTCTCTTTACAGGGTGTTCTTTCAAGCAATGTAAATACATTGAAATCGCTTTATTTTAGAGATTGCTTATTAAGATTGAAAAGGTTTCAGTATAACATAATGATAATGTTAATATTATACTTATAATTATCCAATTGCAGGATTCCTATATTACAGGGTATTTATTAAAGTGAATTGAATAAGTGAAACTGAATTGCAATACAGTCTGTACATAATTCGGAGTATTAACACATTGAATACAAATATACCACTATTAAAATGAAGTAACATAAAACTGCACTTTGAAAATATTTCTTAATAGATACCGGTTACACTCTTTACAGGGTATTCTTTCAAGGAATTTATCTAAAGTATAGAGGTGGAAATTATAGATTACAGAGCTTCCTCTAGAGAGCTTTCCTTATGTCACATTTACTTCACTCTCAACTACAGGGTATTCTCCTAGTCTATCACACCTGCAAACTGCCATCACTTAGCTGATCTCAGTTGTAGCGGCTGCTGCTGTTGCTGTTGATGTGTGCCTGTCAAGCGGCTTAATTGAGCATGCAGCTCAGTTCTTTGACATGTTTTCTATTTGTCTAATTTGTCAAGTTGCCTTGTCTACAGTCTCGGGATTTGGAACTGGAACTGGAATGGAAATTGAAATTGGGATTGGGACAAAACGGAAATGATATGCCAAAAAAAAAACAAACCAATCCGCTGCTTAAAGATTTCTTCGCACTAAGCTTTCAAATCAGTCAGAAGCGTGGCCAAATTGTGCCCTCAAGATGTTAACAAAAATATTTAAATTGATCTCTTGAGCGCGTGTTCAAACAATGCACACTTATTAACCAGTATTGGGATTTGTTTTGGGCTTAGATCAAGTGTGAATCTTTGTTGTTGTTTATGTGGCACAGATTCGTGGCAAGGCATAAATAAGTTGGCTTTATATGATCATTTAAATAATTAAACTGGCAAGTTGGTTAATTGAGCTTAGAATCTTATGAATAGTTGTAGGGAAATAAGATTAAAAGGAAAAGAGTGTGAAAACTAAGAAGATGTATTTGAAAACTTAACAAATTATCAAAAACGTTGTCGGTTTGAAGATACTTAACTAGATTTAATTAAAATATGTCTAATATATTTACCAACTCCATCCAGAAGTCAGACTTCTCCAGAACCATAGCAAATTCATTAAAAGACATCACCTAAAATATATTTATGATTATTTGAAAGAAAAGATAAAATTATAACGTTGTACTTAGTTCTAACGATCTTCCAAAGTTGAATTGTTGTATTTTTTGATTTTCACAAATATTTAATATTATACCGAGTTTGTCTCTTTTTACGTACTTCACACTTCCATTGACAAAATCCGACTGAAAGGTAGTGGTAAAAAAAAGATTGAACTTTTTTAACAACCCTTCTAAAAAACGGCTTACTTTGCAACCCTTTCACTTCCAATAGGACTATGTTTTGCATAAATGGAAGCGTTCTATTTTTTAGAACAATTCCAACCCCAGTTTCTGTAGAAAAATACAAAAACTGTACGCCAGATGGCGCTTGTGTGCGCTGCCTATCGCTGTGACTGGTTAAAAAGTGCATTTCTAGGATTTTGTTGGCTGCGGTTTTCACATCAATTAAGCGCAAAACTCTTTGAATAATTTATATAATTAATACCCCGCTACGTTGGCCATGACACAGCTGGCATTCGCGAGAGAGACAGATGAAGAGAGTGGGAAAGAGTAAGAGGAAGAGAGAGAGAGAGAGGTTTATAATAAAATATTTTAAATAATTCCGTAATCTAAATGCAGTCATCGTCAGCATAAGAAGCAACAACGATGGCGTTGGTTTCCATCTCCGCTGTGACAAACAGGATGCGTACAGAAGAAAATTCTAAATACCAAAGAGTCGGTCGAGCCGAGGCACAAATCACAAATTGTCACGTTAATAGTTGCAACCCCCCCCCCAAAGAAATCCCCTCTCTGAGGCCATGCAACACATAGTTGTCATCATCTTGAAGATCTGATGCTACCTTGTCGCATCCGTCTAAATGCAATGTAAATTTTTTTGTGCGCGCCATTGCATATGTCAAGACAACAACAACAAAATACGTTGAGAGCCTCACAACAGACGAGATGTGGCAAGAAGCTCAACTGTTGCAAGTAAGTAGCAAAACTGCAACCAACAGTCGTCTCAGCACGTTTCGCTGATAATTTATGAGACGCCTTATTAACATCAGTCAGTCAAAGAGGCAACAGACAAACGGACAACGGACAACATTGGCTTTCCTTCTTGCTGCTTCTTGCTTCTTCTTGGAAAGACTTTGCGGATGCATCTCCGCTTTTTGCACTCGGGCCACATTTCAGGCTCATTTTAATGTAATTTCTGCTCTTTAATTTGTAAATTATTTTAATGCTTATCATAATTTATCGTTTCGCTCGCCAAATGCGTCCGTCTCTGTCTCCGCATCCGTCAGATACATTTCTTTTGCCTTACGCAACCGATGTGCAATCTTTGGTCAACCTTCGCAATGCAAATCAAGTTAACCAGAAAATTAAAATAAAGAAGCGAAATCTCAACATTTGCGTCATTCTATGCAAATCATCAGGCGTTGCATGTGCCTCGTTTGGTGGCCAGTCCAGAGAGCTCTGGCATTTGCATAAGTATGTTGCCAATTCAATTAAATGCCAACCTGGCCAGTTGTTAGCGCATTCCAAATGTTAATTCTCAAGTGCATTTGACTATAATTCAATACAAACAACAAATAATTTAAATTACATGACAATTTAACGACATTTTAATGCACTTTAATTATTATAAAGATTGTTAAAAATAAGTAAACAAAGCAAAAATAATTAATACATTTTTTAGTTTAGCAAATTACTTAAATTAAATATTACAATTATATTTATAATTTTTTATAAGCCACAAATTAGTCTTAAAAATGTTTCTCTAATTAATTTTCACGCTTCAAAGTAAATTTATTTCTATGAATTCTTTGGTAAAAAAGTATATTTTAACTAGAAAATTTTAATAGTTTTATCCTTAAAGTTTAAATTATTTAAATTAAAATTAATGTGAATTTTTGCCTTTCAATTTTATCATAGTAGATTAGAAATTCTAGTGAGAAACAGAAGCTTTTTAAATATGAAAAAGAAAACTAATGAGTACATCAACTAAAAATTAAGCATATGTTTTTATTTCATAAACTAAGAAAGACCAAAAAAAATTAATAATAAAACCAAAAGAAATACAAACATTATTTCAAATTAATTTATTAACATGGAAATCCAGCTGTTTACAAATTAAGAACAATATATTTTCCTTTTTAAAAATGTAAAAATAGCTTAATAAACTTAATTGAAATATATACAGTTTATATGTTATTCAGATTAACTCAAATTGAGCCACTTAGTTCATATACTCCTTGTGATTTGTGGCATATCAAACAACATTCACATTTAAGTACAATCCGAAACAATCGGTTCAATGACAAGTTGCACAAATATGTAGGTTTTTATATCGATTTGATTGGATTTCCAACGCTTTGTCATGTAGAACACTGAGACTCAGACTCAAACTGAACTGAGACTGCGAATTGTTTGCATAAATTTGCTCGTAACCATAATTGTGCATAAACAATTATCAATTGTGTTTAAGGAGAACTCTGATTGTGGCCTGTGGCTCTGACTTGTAATTATAATTGGCTTGAGAGTAGCTTAAAAGGATTTCTCGACAATTAGTGGCATGATTTTTCATAATTCTCAAAACCAAATTAGCCTCATGACGCCATGACGAATCCATGATAAATTAGCAGTCTACAGCAGACAGCAGACAGCAGAGAGCAGACAGCAGCTTCTCTTGGCCAGTTCTCTTTCTGGCCAAATTACTGTATTTAAAAATCTTTAATAAGCGCAAAATATGGCACAACCAGTCGACAGACCCACTTTAGATGCACTTTCAATGTTCCAGTGGAAAATTGGGGCGTGGTCGGGGTGTTGCAATCTTTGAAAAGTGCCGCCATCAACAGCACATCACTCAGTCTCTTCATCGCTCTCCCTTCACCTTCTGCAGTCTCCTCTCTGTGCAACACACAGTAGCTGCCACCGCATATTTAAATGATGAGACTCTTTTGCCTTATAGCTATGGATTTACCCTCACTCATTGACAGGTCCGACAATTAATGTCTGACTAAAAGCAATTGGCATTCACATTAGCATCAGTTCAGCGAATGTTGCTCGTAATTGCTTACAGCTGGAAAACTGTTTATTTGTTTTTTTTTTTTGCACTTTAACAATGAATATTTAACCTGGCTCTGAATTCATTTAGTTAACTGCTTGGATAATAAAATGTTGAATATTACGTTAACTTCTTTAATTAACCATTACGTGTTTGATATCGCTGGTAATTTATTAGAAACAAGTAGTTAATCAATCTTAAAAATGTGATTATTTTTTATTGAAATTTGACATAGGGTTAAGTGTACACAATTATGCATACTCTTGAAACAATCGATTGAAATATAATAATATAATAAAATATTTAAAATATTTCCGTTATATAAATGCAGTCGTCGTCATTGTTAAATTTTATAGATTGTAAGCTAAATATTCTCCTCTACAACCTGGTCGCTATAACATTGTATTTGAAAGGTACATTAAGCATTAAATAAACACTGAAGTGGTCCCTTACCATACAAAAAATTGACAGTTGGTTTCAAATACTTATACACATGTGGGGTTTTATTTCAATGTTTGGTTTATTACATGTTAATTTATGAATTATTAAAAGTAATATAACTTCATGTTTGTTTAAATCGTTCTGCATCGAATGACCGCTTTTAAATCACTCGTACTGCGTTGAATGACTGCTCTTGAAACTCCCGTTGTCGACTCTCAGAAGCCTTTCGATCTCTTCGTGATTGTCGATTCTGCTCAAACTCGACGCTTTGCGAATTCGTCGTCGACGTCTTTGCATCTTTGTTGCTTCTAGGGATCATCGATCTTGTTCGTCGTCTATGGATCACGCTGTTACCCCTCTTGTCTTGGGTACTCAGCTAGAGACCAACACCAACCCACATACACTTAGTCAAAAAACACTAGAAACTGGAAGATGTATCCGCAAACAATAACGAAAAAGACTTTAAGGATATCAAAGAATCAAGGATCAAGGGAATGACGTAGCAAATCGAGTTGCAGAAACTGACCCGATTGATGCGAAGCAGTTAAAGGTTCAATTCACTTCAAATTTCAAAGGAAAATATGTCCACAAATGAAGAAGGATATCAAACAACCGATTAAATGATATCAAAAATGAAAAAGAATCCAAAAATGATTTGGTATATGATGAAAAATAAGAACAGATCAACACCTCCTAACGACAAATCGAGAATTAGAAAAGAATTCAAATATTATTTGATATATGAAAAAATAGCCCCATCTACTGAACAACAATGTCTGAAACAAAAACAACAAACACCCAAAAAACGAAACCAAAAATCCTTATCGTATATGATAAAAACAGTAAGAAGAACCTCATGAAAAACAAACTCCTCACCATGATAAAAAAAATATATGAAAATAATAAAAAAAGTAGTCAAATGAAAAACCAATAAATATAAAAAGAGAAGAAAAAGAAACTTGAAATTTGCAGCTCTTGATTCAATGAAATAAATTGATTGAATGAATTTTCATATTTTTGAATCACAAGTCACATGTATAATACAATAAAAAAAATAAATAAACATCCCAAAAAAAATTTAAACAAAAAAAAGAAAAAATACTTGAAATTTGGAGCTCTTGATTCAATGAGATCAACCGATTGAATGAATTTTCGTATTCTTAAACTCACCAGCTACAAAATCTCGTTGACATAAAAAGCATGAGCTGCTAAGAAAATGTTATATTTAAAAAATGAATTTGACTTAAAAAGCATGAGCTACTTAGAAAATATATTATTCCACCATGAACAAATTCAACAATTAATTGTAGTACATTTTAAATTCAACTTAAACTATTTTGTCTCTGTATTCACCGAGTATTTATGACACCTCCAAAAGTGAACTTTACGCTTATTTAATTGCAATTGAAATTGTATAATGAATACCACAATCGACTGCGATATTCGATAAATAAAAAGTGAGTAACAATAACCTCGTGATTTCTAAATAATTATGCAGATTTCGCTTGGCAATTATTACGTTACGTTAATAAGCAGCAACAAACATACTGCAAAAAAACAAAAAACAAATCTTGGAAAACTTGGCAAATTATTCAAACGAAAAATTGTTTAGCTGAATTACAGCTGCACTCGAAATGACACAGAAGCTGGGTTGGGGACAAGGCGACACATTGCAGTCGACTCTCGACTCTCGATTGTTGCAGCTACGTCCTCGTGGCAAGCAGGCAGCTGTCAGTCACTCAGTCAACCAAATAGTCAGTCTCTCAGTCAGTCAGTCAGTTTGGTTGATGTTTTTGACCAAATCGTGTAAAAACCGTTGAAACACGTCGCCAAGTTGCAGCAGCTGAGATGCCACAGTGGCAAGTACACCTTTCCTTCCCCCTCGGCACTTTTACCCTCAACTGTTGCAAGCTGTTTTGTTTTTTGTTTTTCTTGTCACCAAACTAAAGGTAGATTTTTATACGCAGCTCCGATTAATTGTGGGCAATGCGAATCGTCTGTTGAGTTTACTGATTTCTGTTTTTCTGTTTTCTGTGGAAAATGTAAATTTTTGAAATATGTGCAATGTATTTTTCCATAGGCTTGGCGCGACTCTTTTTAATGAGGCAACAGGCAACATTCAACAATCAACAGGCAACAAGGCATTTGCATTTTGATTGACAGCACTGGAGATTGTTGAAATTGGACAAGCAAATGCAATACGAGTACACGTATTTGGCAAATGTGTTAATGATTGCAACAGCAAGCAAATCAAAAATACTTACAAATTACAAATAAGATGACTGTAGTCGACTGTGAGATATCCTTCAAATAACACACAATTACTTGGCCAGTATGTCAATTTAAATTTACAATAATTCAAATAATTGCTGATATCATAATTTAATATACTATAGTAGTAAATTGATAAATTTACTACGTTTATACATCGAACCTCTCAGTAAAGAGTATTGATAAAAGATCTCAGTTTGTCCAAAAATATTTACCTTGTTTCCTTCAACACATTTGGTTTACAAAATGCAATTTTTATTGTAATATATATATATTTTATTAAATATTTCTTTCAATTTAACGTTCTCTGCTGTTTGTCTGGCAACGCTCAACAGCTTGTTTTAAGGGGTGGCAACACTATGTACTAAAATATCCAATTTTCTTGAGCTGGCAAAGTGCTAAAAAATAGCAAGCAAAGGGGTAGCTATACTTTGTATGGAGCAGGGGTAACAGCTGCTTAACTTCTTGTCAGCAACTCTTTTTTAACGCATTTTTTAGATGATGATGTTCAAAGGGTTGTTCAGCTACCATCCCTAAAAAACGCTTACAACTTCCAGTTCAACACTGAGCTGACATCTGTGCGCATATTCAAATTTTACTTTTAAATTGGAAACCATTCCAAGGCGCAGAGAAATTGTATAAAAGCGGACGAGGACTCTTAAACTTGCCTCAAACAGTTGTCGACAGTCTACAGATTCGGTTGCCAGCGGAAATATCTGCATAAAAACACCAACGAATTCTAATGGATTACGCTGAATTGGATTACTTATTGGATATACAATTAATATTTTTTATTTTATAAATTGTTATGGACAAAAGACTTGTTAGACATAAGATAATGCTTTCATTCTTCACAAAAGTAATTGTAAAATTCAGAGTTTGTTTTAGAAAGTCAAAAAATATTTCATATTTATTTATTGAATTATATTTGATTCATTAAAGTTTGGTAATAGTTATAGCCCAGTTTAGCAATCAGGAAAGAGTAGTGCTAAAAATAGAATGAGAGGGATATATGTTTGAGTACATATGTACATATATTTGTGTTGCACAGTATTTGTTGTATTATTTTTTGATGTTTATCTGTTGTTATTAGTGGTAATTTGTGCTACAGCAAAATTTAATAACCCGCAGCAGCAATAAAATGCAAACGCAGCTTAGTTTCTGCCTCGTTGGCGGCTTTAAGCAAATACAAAGACACGTAGGTGTAACATTTATAAGACTTACTCCACATTCACAACAAATAAAACTAAAACAAAAAAAAAATGTAAAGAAAAAACTTTAAGTAAGAAATAAACTCAACGATTTGCGTGTCAATTTGCCAACAGAGGCGCAACAAAAAAAAAATGGCAAACTGTGAGTGCAACTGCAACTTCAACTCCAACTGCAACTGCAACTGTTTATGCATTTTGTGCAGGCGAGTGCAACAAATTTAATTGTAGTGATAGCTGCCTGCAAATCAGACATGCATTGGCAGTAAAAACAAAAACACCAAACAAAAATAATAATAATAATTTCGAGCCGAAGACTAAGTGGCAATAAAAATGCACAACACCGAAAATGCAGTTCAGCCAACCCATGCAATGATATCATTTGCTGGATGCTTTTGGGCCAATTCACCTGCGTGTTGTTAATTAAACTCATTAATTTGCTCTACTGTCGTTTGCCAGGCACACACACACAAACACACAGATACAACAACAACAATAAGTCACATTCACACTCATAACATTCATAGTTCTTTGAGCAACAAGGAAATAAAGTCGTAAGCTGACATTAAAATGTTGGAAAGATAATTTTCAAAAAGTTAACTTTGATACGCAAACTGCACTCAAGTCACTTGAATCTCTTTTTTATTTAATTTTATATTTAATTATATTCATTTTATATATATTTACTTTATTTTAATTTTTCTTCATTTCCTTTTTTTTCAAACATTTTGTTGTTTTTCCACTTTAGTCTTCAGTTGTAGCTGTAAATGCACTGTGAAAACTGCAGAAATTTTCAAAAACAAGTCAAATTGCTCTACTAAAGAAAACTCGAAGAGTAGTCACCCTGTAAAAGCTAGCGGATATTCAAAATCTACAAAATTTTAGCCAATATAAAATTGATAAATATTAATAAGAATTTAGTTGTATATGCATTCAATACACCCTGTTATACAATTTTAAAATTATAGGGTATGCATATACACATAATTCAGCATACAAACAAACACATTCATAAGCTCATTTGGTGTTATATTGTTTTTGTTTTTTGGCGCGTTCGTTTCTTAAGTCTTTTGTTGTGGCACATGCAGCAAGCGGCATTTCAGTTTGATTTATTTGCAACAGTCATATAATATTGCCATTCATAATCCGTTTGCAACATTTTAAAATTCACAAAGACAACAACAATAGCAGAGAAAATTGTTCATGAAAAATTTGCAATTATGATAGGAAATTACAGATAAATAATACTCAACAAACATCTTGGAAAGTGCAATGACTATTTGTGTTAAGACTTAGTCCAAGAGATATAGTGGTGCTTAGAAAGATCGTTAGTGGTTCTTCTTTCAGATTAATTTAGTTTTAAATAGAACAAAATGTTGAAAATATGAAAGCTCTTTAACTATTAATCATTAAATAAATAACTAAAAAATAAATAGTTTTAGAAATTTGTTACACATGTTAAGATAATTGACTCATAGATTTAATTTCCTAGGGTTAGTCAAAAAAAATATAAAAAAAGCGCAAAATGTAATATTTTAAATTTGAATTTATATAATTGAGTGTATTTTTTAACTTCCCTCTGATAAAATTCTTTTTAAATTGTAAATAATGTGTAAAATTTAGTTTATTGAGTAAAACTGATTTCTTAGCTTAACATTTTTAAAAAAATTGAATTTATGAAGTTTATTTTTATTTTTAATCAGGCTCTTTCAAAATCTATGCTATCCTTTTTACATGATTATTAGAGAAGCACTTGCTAAATGTTACCCAGTTTAATTAGCGGAATTTCAGTTCAACTGAAAATGTCAGATCTCATCAGTTTCCTTTAGATAAAAGCAAAATACGTATTTAAAATAAAACCCTCTGCATAAATAATAATGCATGATTAGAGTAGCTCTAAGAATTACGCCTATAAGTTAATCCAAAGCAAATTGTGAACTCAGCAAATGGGTGTTGAACATGCATTTGATTCTTAAAACTTGCCACATATTTAAGGCAATTCAATGCATAGCTAAATTGAAGCACAAGTTACAACGTGCCCCGTTAAACATTCTGAAAAATATGCGCATCCAAACAATGGAGTCAAAAGCCATACAACATGCCATTAGACCGCCCAAGATGCATATCTAAGCATGAGTATGATTAGTTAGTAGATAATACTAGGCATAGTAGGCGCCAATTGGCTGACAAGAAAGAAGACATCAAATTATGCAAACTATCAAAATTGACAGACTCTTCTGCAGAAGGTCACAAATTAAATTAGCCTTATTTCTCATTAACTCTCATGCAAATTTTTGCATACGCTGATCACGCGACTTGAGACTGGGTTTATTTATATGTAAAGTCTGAACATGTTTGAAATTTACACTCGAGAGGCTTAGTCACGCCTTAAACAGACTAAAGCTGGAGTTAATTTGAATACTTAAGAGTCATTGAATCGGGTTTTATGAGGCCTAAACATGCAGAATCTCTTTATGTTAATCTCCGAGTCGAGCAAGAAGGCTTCTAAGCCAATTCAGCTGCCTTTTGGCTAATAAACACATTAAAACTCAATTTGTTTTTAATAAAATTCATAAGAAAAGAAGCTGAAGATGAAGAGGAAGTAGAAGGGGAGGTGGAAAAATTGCATCTTTGTAGCACATGAAGTTTGCAATTTGCTATTTTTGCTATTAAACTAAAGCCAACATATTATTAGCTGGCTTAATAACAGCTTGGCGGCATAATTTAATATAAATTTTTTTAGAAGCCTCGTCTAGTTAAGAGTAGTTCACTTCAAGTGGTTGGTTCCACCTCTGCCTATTTACCCCCTCTCCCCCTCAACATGCTGTGCTTCCGCTTCGCCTGGCATCACATTCATGTGAAGTTTGCAGCCAGGTGCAATATGTACGCGTATTAGCAATTGTTGGATAATAATTTTCTCGGATTTAGTTGTGGCAAGGCGTGGCAAGTCAGTTAATCACATAGCAGTAGTATTAGTAGTAGTATTTCTTGTAGTATTACTCGTAGTAGTAGCTGTTATTTTAGTAGCATGTATTTTGCATAGTGACGGAACTTATTATAGTGTGAGCAAACTGAGATGGATTAGTTACGAGTGGATAAGATTAGCTGCAGATTAATAGATGCACAACTGTATATAATAAGTCTATAAAATATTGGGTAGATATTAGACAGATATTACTAAGAATTCAACTTGCTTATTTAGCTTATAATTTTAAATGCTGATTAAAACCTGCCGATTGGAAATAGAAATCAATTATGATCATATGGATAACTTCTTAATCAATGAACGAATATTGTTTCAAATTGTTATTAAAAGTATTAAGAACTAATGAGTTGATTTATAAAACAATTATTACTTAGTACGTTGACAGTAATTTAATCAAATCAAATGTTTGCTTCTAAAGTTTATTAAAGATTTATTGAACAAGCCAAGGATCAAACATTAATTACAGTATTTCTGGTTTACTTCAGTTTATTTAACACATCAGTAATATTCTGATTCTATATCTACTATATATACTCCATCTATTATATATTTATACACACTCATTCTTTATGTAATTCCAATAAATGTACAATGCCAATCGCTTGTCTGACAAGGTACCATTAACAAGCGTTCATTGCATTAATTTGTAACTCTAATCGGGATATATCATATCATATTTAATATGTTGCAAACGAATGCAATTAAAAGATAACTCAGATCCTGAGGTCCGAGAGGGGCAAGTGATCGGAGACCAGAGACCCGAGCACCGAGACGATAGATAAGAAGTCTATATTCGTTCGTGTGGCGCTGATCATGCAAATTTACTAAAGTGTGAAATATTGCAAATGCATGCAGACCTTAGTCTGCAACTGTTGTTGTTGTTGCAACTGTGTGTGTGTGTGTGTTGTTGCAAGTGTTGCAAGTGGCGCTGCATGTGGCCACCACCGATGTTGCATCCCGCGACGATCCAGACCAATAAATTAACACTCCATTTTTATACACAACTTCTTCGAGGCTTCTTGCCTTCTTGCCTCGCATGCAAACGCTTCTCTCAATTGTTTTCCCCTTTATACAATTAGCTATGCATAAATATTTCATATTTGTTACAATTTCCACTTTAACATGGGGCACGCCATGGCAATGGTCTCAACTTGTAAAAGTTACATAAATATATTTATCGAGAGGTTGGGTTATAAACCAAATAAAATAAAAGAGTTTCAACCCAGTAGTTACCTTGTAGTAAAAGAAAGAGACTTTAGAGGTTTACGTATTTAAGCATATGGATATAGGTTTTCATAAAGAGAGATGATTTTATTTATTTATTTTATTTTAACAAATTAAACCTTGTAGAAAATACTAAACTTAATGACAGTTAATCGAGCACCAACTCGTGGGGCCTTCGACTCGTATTTAAGGCATTAGCTTAGCTTCTTGTGTTGTTAGTTGACGAAGTTGATAGGAAGTTTATTTCTTTCTGTATTTAAAACCCATTCTTCTTCCGACTTTTTCATCCAAGATTTATCTTTAATTTCTTAACTTAGGCATGGACAAACTTAATTAATATACTTAAATTCTATCAAACTAAAACTCGTTTAATCTTCAAAGCTACAGTTCTTGGTTAATTTCATGCATTTCCATCTTATCATAATCTTAAGTTGGATCTTAGAGAAATAGTTGAAAAATCGAACTAAATCAAATAATTCTTTTATTGCTGGAATACTCTGTCAATAAAATATATTTTTAATATAGTAAAGAGATGCTTCATTCTAAAGTTAAAACATTATTCTCAGCTTTGATCTCAAAACATGTAAAATACGTATAATCGGTTTTGTTATACTCCAACTAGAAAACCATTATCATTTCCTAGGAGTTTCAACTTCATTCCAATTTGTCTTTGTAATTTTCCTAGAGATCCATTCCAAAATAAACCAGACTATGTACACATATGTTATTTGATATACATAAAAATCATACAATTTTATATTAAAAGTAAGTTAAAGAAGTGATTAAAAACAAATTCGATTTGTTAGCGAAATCAACAAACAAACTATACTTGTCTATACAAGGAATTTCTTAAGCTGCAAGAACACAAAAAAAAAAAAAAAAAAAAACCGTTGCAGTTGGGGAAATTAGGGAAATGGAAGCTTATCGGATGCCAGCATCGACAGATTGACTGAAACTTCCGCAACTCTTCGTTTTCGTCTGGTGGGATACAACAGATACAATAAGTAAAAGTATATCGAAAGTAACGTTGACAATGGTCAGACAGACAATGAGCATTAGCATTAGACATATGTCTGTCTCTCTGACTGTCTCTGTCTGTGTGAGACGATTTCAATCCCAATCCCCTCTCATACTCACACTGTTGTCTACCGTAAATAATAAAAGAAATCGTCTTAGGCACGCATTTCAGTCGACTGATGGACACAGGACACAACAGGACATCACTTTGAATATAAAGCAAGCGAATAAAACACACACAAGTACACACGCACACACACACACACACCCACGCACAACATCAATGCTTGAACGTGTGGCATAAAAAACACTTTAGGGAGAGAGAGAGAAAGGACTTGGAGTAAGAGGCAAATAAAAAGAATTTCTTATTACAGTTATTTTGCTTATCTGCAGCAAAACATTCGTTCACACTTCCCACCCACACACACTCACACATACAAGAGTTGATGGCCGGGTGGATTTCCACACACACTCACTCACACTCACACCCACACCCACACAGACACACATACGCAGACAGACAGAGAGAAAGACACAAATCCGCTTTTATATTTTCAACTGTCAATCGTCGTCGCAATTTCGTCCTGTTCCCAGTTCACTTTTGTAGGTGTTGGAATTATAATCAAAGTCTACTTGCCACCCCTCACCCCACACCCACCCTTCTCTCACACACAGCTTTGCCCCACTCTCTGGATTTTATTTTATTTCTGCGCAAATAAACATTCTTCGTTCTATCTCTTTTCACTTTTTTTTTATATTCTCCACACAAATTCTAAAGTGAAAATTCCATTGGCAGCAACAAAAAATGCTTCTTAATGCCATTTTCACTTGACTGACAGGCGGGGCAGTGAGTAAAGTGGGCGGAGAAGTGTAGAACGGAGCGTAGAAGGAGCCAAGGGGGTCTTTTTATTCTATGACCTCTTAGTTGTCTATTATTTGTAGCTTTTTGATGTTGCGTCGAATCAGTTCCTTTGCAATTTGTTGCATACTTTGTGGCGTTTCATTTACCAAATTAGTTTTTAGACTTTGAATTCGAAATCAAGATTCAACTCGAATTGGTTCTGTGAGCAAAACCAATTAATCTTTGACTATAGTAAGTGTGTGTGTACAGCGCGTGTTTGTTAACATCAAAAGAAGACCTCTCATGGTTAGATGATGTGACATCAGTGTTTTTATTACAATTCTTGTCTAATGTGATGATTGGAATAATAAGGAATGGGATTGGGAGAAAAAATACTTGATAAAACTATGTTATTTAATGTAATTCAGATTCACTACTTCGTTTTTGGGGCTGTAGACTTAAAATTATAGCAAATATAGGCTTCAAGTTTGTATTGCAGTAATCAATACATTAGTCTAGTTATTGTCGAGCCATTTATCATAAAGAGTTGAACCCATTAGAGTTGTCATGACTTTCTTCATTAATTGCAAAAATTGGGAGGTAAAAAGAACTGTACTACAAGTAGTTGCTGGATCTCATGCCTTCATCTTTAACTATTGAAATTAGGTCTAATAAATATGACTCATTAGAATTTGCATCATTTATTTCATTAAATGTGATAAATAGAAACCAGAATGCAATAAAATATCTCTAACTTGTTTGTAGATTTCATACCTCTACTCAAACCTTACACTTTATGCTTAATAAGAAAGAATATATTTTAAAAGAGTCAAGCTTATTGTTAATATCATTGCATATTTCATTATCTATAGTGTTAAGCAAAGATCCAAACTCGAAGAAATCTCACTTCTCTCTTTACTAAGATATATTTCTGTGAATTTTCTTTATTAAATGAAAACCCACAACAGACACACACATACCCCTTCCCCCTAAACCCACACACTCACTTACACACGCTCTCTCACACACATGAACTTATGCAAATTATGGCATATTTGGTTTAATGACAACGCAGCACATAAATCTAACAATAAGCGTAAATCCCAAACGAACTGAAAGTAAAACAAAGACTAAGGGTTGTTTCATGCTAATGAGCTCAAGGGAGAGAAGGGTGTATTGTGGGTTTTACCTAGACTAAAGCTTTTTGCCAAAACCGCAACAATGAATCATAAGCAGCTCCACGCCCACAGCCCCCCTTCATTCCTCCTCATTTTTCCTCATTTACCCCTCAGTTTGCACCCCGCTGTGCTCAACCTGCGGAAACATTATTACTGCCAACTTTGCAGAAAAATAAAAACGTTGGGAAACAGGTCCTGCTGCCATTGCTAGCTATATTTTCTCCTGCATGCATAATAATAACAATCATAAAAATTGCCAAAAATATGAGAAAACTGAGAAATCTGGGAAATCGGAGAAATCATCTAGAATTCTTTTAGCGAATTATGCATACAATCATCAACATGATTTTGAGCTGGCAAACTTTTATGAATTTATGACTAATCAAATGCATATAATTTTTACTAGCCAAGATTTATGTGCGCTGATTTGCAGAGTTTCTCCCCACATACTATACCGTGTACTGAATGCCACCCTTATGTAAATAGCTGTCACCCTTAATTTAAATGCAAATGAGGCAGGAGAAGGGGTAAGTCAATGTACCCCTTGAGGGTTGTTCCCTTGGTCTGAACTTTGTGTTGAGCCAACCAAAATTCAAAATATCAAAGAAAAACTCGAATATAAAAACTTTACATTTTTCAAATGGCGGCATAAAAAATGGAGCCGAGTTTGTTGTCTCTTTCAGGCACACAGAGAAGAAAAAACAGAAGCTAAAGAAGGCAAGGCAATATGGCATTTTATTTTTTATTGGTCGTTGCTTTTAAAATGTAGGCGTGTTTACAGATACCAGGTTTTTTCAAAGTATATGTATCTGTGTCCGTGTGTGTGTGTGTGTGTGTGTGTGTGTGTGGGTCGGCTCATAATTGTGATGGCCTATGCAAGACAGAGGCGCCCTCAGGATACAGGCAGGACTCCATTGGAGACACAGTACAGAGTACAGTGCAATCGGAGTATGTGAGAGGCAGTGGGAAAAGAAAATCGATTTTGTGTCACTGCCATTGCTTCGTTTTATGTATATGCAATATAAGCACAAAGGAAAATTCCCTCCCAAGACCTTTCCTCTCCTCTTGCCACACTTCTTCATACGCCTCTCTGCTGCTTCCTCTGAATGAGGTAAAAGTTTTGCACGAAGCAAAAAGTGTTGCCTGCTTTTATGCGAGCATCCCAATCTTTCTCTCTTTTCTTTCAATCATTCTCCCTCTCTCTCTCTCTCTCTCTGTCGAAAACTTTGCATGTGAGTTCTCTGTACTTGTTGTTGTCCTTTCAGAGGACAGCAGACTGTGCGTGTGCGATAAGAAGTAAGTAAAGGACAGTCCAAGAAACTCAACGGAACAAAAATGCTCAATTTTCTTGGGGTTGAGTTCAGCTCATGTTGCATCTGTACAACGTGTGAGTGTGTGTGTGTGTGTATATGTGTTCTATTTTCTATGTGTGTGATGTCTGCGCTGTTGCAGCAGGATATCCGGTTTCTAACGTAGACAGACATTGACAGGCGAAAAAACTAGCAAAGGAGGCAAAGGACCAAGTAGCAACTGACTAAAGAGAAATGTGAATTACTATCGTTCACTACATCATATTCAATGGAACTTAGTTGAGATTTATTAAGGTGGTTGAATATATATTTGACTTTTTGAATAAATCTTTATATATATTGAATAATTTTTAATTATTGTTTTTTATTTATTTAAATACACTCTCCAAAATTTAATAAGATTTTTGTGCCAATTAAACTGAAAATTATACATATATAAAATATGCCATAAACTTAACTAATATCTTTCAGGCATGTCCTTGAAAGTCTCCTTTTTTAAATAATTAAATAAGTAATATTTTATCTGAAATGTGAAATAAATGCATTAAATATTTGAAAAACATACACTTCGTTCGATTGTTTTCTTGTCATTAAAATCTCCAGAGATTTGTGGAACACAATTGTATAGATATTTGTTATATACATGCAGGTTGTTCTTAATTTATTTCCATTAAAGAACACATTTTAGGGTTTAATTTTTACTTAGATTTCCAAATTAGATTTAATTGCTTCCCGATTGTGTCTCAGTGTTTAAAGATATTATTGGGTAAAAAATTAGCATATAAGTAAATTTATGGTTTCATTAAAATATATAATTCGAATAATAGTCTTCACTTACCATTAATAACTATAATTAATAACAAAAGTCAACGCAATTCGCGATTTTGTAAACAAAAACATTAGAGAAGCAAATAAAAATAATTTATGTTGCAGGCTTTTAGGCAAAAACTAGGCACACAAAATGGGCACCAATTGAATTTTATGCTCGACGGTTACATAAAAATTACACAAAATTACACAAAATTACGGACTGATGACAAGCTTTTAGTGCTAATGCTTTAGATGGCCAACGGTAACGGTAAATTCTGCTGACCATAGGCCAAAAACGAACGAGACAAAAAAAGGAAACCGGGTCATAAAAATCTACAGATGCATAAAAACCTCTTTCAATTAACATAAAATTAGCATTTCAATTCAATTTATTTTTATATATAGCTTGCCACAAAGCAGCGTGGCAGAAAGGAGGTAAGAGGTGGGGTGGAGGGGAAGGAATGTAGCTGCACAAATGGGTTGAAGTTATTTACGCGGCAAGAAAAACAACCCACAACACAGACAAACAAACACATTTACATTACTGGCTGGCCGCTAAAAAAATGCGCAAAAAAGTCCACACAAACATGTGGAAAGGGTAGGGGGATGACTTCGAAGAAGGGAGGGACAGGGGGTGTGGGGTTAGGCAAGTTTGGAGCCAAAATTCATGTGTTTTTGTGGGTGCTGGGAAATGTAAGTGGTCATAATAATAAAAATAATGATGCCCGCAATAAAGCTGATTCAAGTCCTCGCACTCAGCCTCCCCTCTACTCACTACTCTCTGCTCTCTCCCTCTTTCCGTGATATCTCCTCATTCTCATTCTCTCCAGCTGCTTTTGGTTATTGGCTCTAGCTTCATAGCTTCGCTGGCGATTTGCGTAAAAAATGGCAAAGTCCTTGTGCAGATAAAAAGGAAAGAATCGTAGCAAACAAACAAAAAAAAAACAAACACAGGGCACAAGGCAAAGGCTCTGTCTTGAATTTTCTTGCGAATCAGCGAATTTTTCATGCTGCAGCGATTATTCACCACGGGAATTAGGACTAGCGCTGAGTACACTGAACGAAAACTTTAAGACAAGTATATTTGATTACTTTCAACTCGCAGATTTGAAAACAAAAATGTGAAATAATAATTATTACACTTAATATTTTAGCAACTTTTAGCTGATCCGTTGATTGACTTTCATTTCCACATAGCATCAGTATGATGTATACTAAAACGTATGTATAAATATTTTATTCTAAAGATAATGATTAAAAGGAGTCGCATATAAAAATACTCACAATCATCCTTTATTCTGAATACAATTCCAAATTTTTAGCATTAAAAACTCACTATTTTTGGTTTCATTATTTCTGATTTGATCGCTTTTTATCGCAATCTATCAATTATGAATTATAAAATTAACAACACAAATATCCTGTCGTTCTATTTCTTAAATATATTTATAGATTCTCTGAATGGGAATGCTTATTTCCGATCCGTCGTTTTAAAACCAGAAAAGAAATTAGAAAAGCTTTACTAATTTTTAATGCAATCTCGTATTGATTTGCTTATATACATATTAAACTTTCAAAGTGAGTACTTTTAGATAGACAAGGATTAATTGCAGTAGAGCGTCAGTTGTCCTTTGCATTTTTATCAGTGTATCAGGCGAGCCTGCTATGTCGAGTTGAGTTCATCCACCCGCTCATACATCCCGGCCAAGTGTCATAAATTCATAATAACGCAAATAAGCACCGGCAACGGGCAACTACAACAACTATAACAGCAACAACTAGGGAAAAAACTTATCGAAGGCATCGTATCTAAATCGGCTGAAGTACCGCGTCACCAGCAACAGTCCAGAGTAAAAAAATGCCATCGGCATGCTGCCAATAACAACATCGATGGTTGAACGGTACCAGCCACTGCCCTGGTATTGGATGAGTATCTCTATACATTTATATGTATGTGTATATGTGTGTGTTTGTAGCGGCAAATACGTTTTTTACGACTTTATGCTAAGCACTTTTTATGCATAAAAAAAGAGCAGAGAAAACGCAAGCGCGAGGGAAGCAGCAAAGCAGCAACCACCATGAAAGGAAGGATGTGAGGCTGTGATGTGGCAGTGGGAGGGGTAAACCACCACACAGGACACGCTCAAAGCCATTGCCATAGCCAGGACATAGCCAGGATCCTTGGCCATATAGCCATAACCGTTATTTTGCTCTCCGACGGCCCTTATTTATGCGTTTTTTAGTATGGAAAGCAAATGCTCAACACACACAGACACACACTCACACACACATACAACTGCTGCTGATATCCTTTCAGCAAAGTCCTGTGTCCAGTGCCATCATCGATGTTTGTTTGCTATGTAAAAAGCAAAGTCGAGCCAAACGCGTTTTCCTTTTATGCTTTTGGGTAATATATTGAAAATAGCTGTCGAGTGTAATAAAATGTATGTGTGTGTGTGAGAGAGTGTGTGTGTGTGTCTGTGTTTGTATGCATATCAATAAAAATGCCAAATGTGAAAAGCAGCAGCAACGGCAACAACAAAACTCAATTTGTTTACTGCACTGTGGTGCAAGTGCAGCAAACACTGTAAACATTTCTATTACATGTCAAAAGCTAATTTTATTTACACAGGAAGAATTTTAAATAAAACAAAAGCCAAACTAAACTAAGTTTTTATTTAAAAGCTTAATTAATATTATGTATACATATATTTTAGAACACATAAAACAGGTAATTGTGAAATTTCTTTACTTTTGAAATGCATGGAGTGCATTTTTACCGATTTACTCAACAAGAAAGTAGACAAAATTTACCTGTAAAAAATCTATTTCAACTAACTTTTGAGTATTTATCATTGAAGGAAATTAAAAAGGCACTTTTAAAACTTTCGAATCATTAACAAAAACAATAAATATTATGGTTACCAAAAACTACACAAGTTTTTAGACAAGAATAAAATTGAAACAGTTAATACAAATCTTGAAATATTGTTGCAAAAATCATAGCTTGCTGCCCACTGTGCATCAGCTGAAGAGTCCGCTGACCAGACCCTCAGTCATTGTCATCAGCATCGTTCATCGTTCAGGGCAATGTTTTTGAATTGAGCTCAATGAAATTGCATCGATGATTACTTATGTTGATTTTTCGCTTCGCTCTTCAATTTCCAGCACCAGTTTTATTTCATTTCATTTTCGTTACATTTTTTTTCTTTTTGATGTTCATAAATAAGAAATAGTTTTTGGAAAAGCGCATGGAAATGCTGTGCTTTGAATAATTTATGGCTGGTGGGACATCAGAAGCCAGAAAGTCGTAGAGCACACAAAGCAAACTCAGTTGATGCGTCATGCAATGCAATAAATTTACTTCTTCTATCTTCGCATTCTTTAGTACCGATGAATAAAAATGCTGAAATCAGCAGAAATTCATAACAATGTAGAAACTGATACTAAGAACAAGTAGAGCTAGAAAACCAAGAGCGAAAGCAGTAAAAAAACTTGTAACAATAATCTTTTGACATCATTTGTAGCTATGAATTGATACTTAGGTGAGGGTCAAAATATGCAACTCGACAGTGAGATACTCCTTAAACTTATTTTTACAAAAGTTGTCGGGAGTAAATAATCTTTTGTTATTGCCTTTTCCTAATTTTCAAGTCCAGTTCCTTTAGGTTGAAAAGTTTCATTACAAAATATTCTTGATTGTTCACAGAAAACCTAGAGTTATAATGGTATACAAAATACAACAAAAGATATCCTAAATAATTTAATCATTTGCCTAAAGTATATAAAAGTATTCGTTAAGATTAAGATTAAGATCACCACATATCATAGTATATAGCTATATAACAGGTAAAAGTGTTAAATCTATTGATCAATTTAAACTATTAGAAAGCTAAATTCATTTAGGCTCATTAAAAAGCTAAGTTATCGTTTATTACAGACCCCACTAACAATAATGCAAGTATATGTACACTCTCTCTATTTTATTTAGAATTAATATATGCTATTTAAATTGAATTTCAGGACTTTTATTATTGACAACTCGAATAGAAGCATTCTTGGATACATTGTAAGTGTTGTAAGTCTTTATTTGTCACACATTCTAAACATTTTCCAAGCTACATAAACTCCCTCCAAACACATCCACACACATATGCTAGTCACACGCAACTAATACAAAATAGATTTAAATTCCATTTGCTGGCATTAGCACTCAGGTCACAACGGTTACATAGGACTCGACAACTCCCCAGAGTAAGATATTAACAAAGCAAAAAACAAAAAATTCACAGGAAAATATGCGACAAGGGCGTTGAGAAATTTACTTTTAAAGTGTTTCTCTAATAAATGCATGAAAATTACAAGCACAACATGCGAATTTCTATTTGTGTGTGTGTGACCTCACGCACATGTTTAAAATTCTTTTCCCCTCGCAGCTCGACAAAACTCTAGTCAGAGAAATGGCAAACCACAAAAACTTTATTTTCTCTAGCAACAACAAAAACTGCACAAAGAAAATAAATTTACAAATAAAATTCCACACGGAGTTGAAGATGGAGAAGTAGAAAAAAAGGAAAAAGATATAGAAAATTTCCATCATGCTGCATGAAGGGTGGTGTCTGGCTGTAAATCCCGCATGAAAGATTACCCGAGACAGCACCACCGACAAAAACCCACCCAATCCACTTGATGCCAGACGCACACAAGGGACAATGGAAGGGCAAAAAATAGTATCCGAAAACAGGGGAGCAACAAAAAAAAAATGAATAAAATGTAAAAAATAACCTCAAAAAATGTATAATTTTTTATGCCTAGGCCTGGACCTAAGCCAGAGGCGAATTGTTAACAGTGTTGTTGTTTTGTATTCTCTCTCCCAACCCAACCCAACCGTCGACCCCGTGTCCAGAATTTGACATGTTATTATGCTGAAATAATTTTATAATTTATTTATTTTTCTCTCTTCTACGTTTTTGGCATTTCATTCGTTACGCCTGCCATCAGTCCATGAGACAGACGTAAGCTTTGCCAAATGTTATACTATGATTATATGGAGTATGGGGAATCCCCCTCCACCCTCTTGCCAAGCTGGAAATCATTTTCCGTTGCAAGCATTGGACATCGGTCAGCCCTTTTAGTTTTTGGCATTTCCTGACGCTGATGGTGACATCAACTGACATTTTTTGTATTTCCTGTTTGTATTATTATTATTTGTTGTTCAGACAGAATATAAATGTGTATATACATACATAGTATATAGCTATATAGCAGAGGATGACTAATAGTTATATCCAGAGTTAGGCAAATCTAGTAAACAGGTTGTTAAGATTACATGACCACAAGATCCTTTACTATTAGAATTATAATACACAGGTACATGAGTTACGATTATTATAACGTCAATAAATTAATAATATTAAGTATAACCTTGTTAGTATTAATGAGCCGAAGGCCTGTACGCTAGTGGTCTTAAATTTGTTATAAGAATAATTGCAATAATAAAATAATAAATAATAATAAACTAAATGTATAGGGTTTTATATTTACCTTTTTCCTTTAATAATATATCATATTATTTTCCTTAATTTATTTGTTAATATATCTACGTTTAAATAGACAGGTCTAATTGGCCTGTATTCTTATGTATATCATAATTAGGGGAATGACTCCCTAGTGCAAATTTTAGCTCCTTCCATTTCGTCTTCACGGTGATATCAGTGTCGGTAAGTCAGTGAGTCAGTTATTGATTCAATAATAGTTTAACATAACATGATTACATTTTATTAGAATTTCTTCTCAATTAACTTTGCATTTATACTTATCAGCGAAGACCATTTTATCAAGAGTTCAATTTACTATCAATTAAGTAAACTTTATTTCTATATTTAATGTTTCTTTTAAAAAATATGTTTAGCTTATAATCATTAAGAATGAACTTTATGCTGACCCCTGTTGAAAAATATATGGTCACTTTAGTCGCCATAACTTTTTAAATCAAATTAGGGGCAGTTCCCATTGAGAATGTTGAATCGAAGTCGAAATGAAAGTCAAACAATTTATACGCAACATTAGGCAATTGAAAATCGAATTGTGTTTTCATTTTCATTTCATATACAATTCGGCAAATTAGATTTCACAATTTTTTATATGCCTCAATAAAAAATTGCGTTTATCGAAAAGTCGAAAAAAAAACGAAATACAAAGTACAAGTATTGTGCCCTAGAGCACAATAAAAATGCTTCTTGGTATTTTATGCAGACAGTTGAAATAACTTTGATTACATATTGGGGGGGACAGAAGATCTGGAGGCATGGGCGAACTTTAAGTGGATGCCACAAATTTACATAAAGTCAATCAATCATGGGCATCAACGCCATTTTGCATGTTGCGAGCTCATGGCAAGATTTCATTAATATCAACTTGGTGGTTGGTTGCTATTCCAGCTCCATGCTCCACCTTCTCAACCAAGATTAGCATTTCGTCGCTCATACGCCTCGTTTGCCCCCGCCTAGCTTTGATTGCGGCTCTGGCCCTGATCCATGAGCTTGCATAATAAACGAGTCTGGGGCCAAGACTCGAAGGGTGTCATGATGAATGATGCGCCGCCTCTCAACTCTGCTTACTGTTCCGGGATTCTCTTGTCTCCGCTTCGCTTCCTTTCTCTTTATTCTCGCTTCTGTTTCTATTCTTGTCCGGAAGAAAATTCGCATCATTTTTCATGCGTTTAAAAAGTGGCCTCTGGTCAAGTGTATGGCCCTCTTGGCAGCTGCAAAACTGTTCAAATTTGATTTACTCACTTGATTACATGCCCGCCACCAACGTGCCACACAGCCGCTTGCCACATGCCACACTCCACTTGCCACTGATTTAGCTCTGGGCCAATTGTCGAACGACGTGTAATTTGCGTAAAAATGTCATATTCATATTCAAGTTGATTTTGATTGATGATCATTGAGTTCAAGTGCACATTGCGTCGAAAATAAAATGCTACACAAAAGTCTAAGAAACACACAATCAAGACTTGAAGCTCGAATCTAAGTATGTTAAAATATTATATGTATAAGAAAAGTCAAAATTCAATAAAGGTTTAGTTAAATATTTAATAAACCTTATTTATAATATTATTAAAATATTTGTTGTCCTTCATGAACGACACCATAAATTGCGGGACTTGGTCGGTTGATTTTTCACAGATCGTTGCCAATTGATGAAGTTGTTTTTTGCCCACAACCTCTTCCAAAGATTCAAAGAGAACGCGTGCAAATATCCTCAGCATCCTTGTAACTATAAAGTTTCCCGCAAATAACTTCTAGGTTATTCAAGGTTACAGCATCCGGAAGTTTATGTCCCTGTTCAGAAGCTTTGATTGCACTTTTGAGAAGGCTTAACATTGTTTCGAGATCTTTTTTCATTGATTGTTCGCAAAATGGAATTGCTACTTCATATTTTCCTTCAGCTGCGTTCTGAATGACAGTGCTACGAATTATTTTCAGCCAAGCTGGAACATCAAAATCTGGAGGTGAATTTGTAGATTGGTCTGCCATAACTTTAAATCTTTTATATTTTCTTTTGTGCTGGAAATTCTTTAAAATCTGAAAACTCTGTTGAGTATTTTATTTTAAAACCTTAGAAAATAAATTACCTGTGTTTTTCACACGCCGACTCGACGCTTTTTTAAGTGTTTGAAAGTTCTGACCTCTGTTCTGATATATAAAATCTTTTATATTTTCTTTTGTGCAGCAAATCCTTTGAAATCTGGAAAATTCTGTTGAGTATTTTATTTTAAAACCTTAGAAAATAAATTACCTGTGTTTTTCGCACGCCGACTCGACGCTTTTTTAAGTGTTTAAAAGTTCTGACCTCTGTTCTAGTATATAAAATCTTTTATATTTTCTTTTGTGCAGCAAATCCTTTGAAATCTGGAAAATTCTGTTGAGTTTTTTATTTTAAAACGTTAGAAAATAAATTACCTGTGTTGTTCACACGACGATTCTTTTTTGAATGAGTAAATGTTCTTACCCCTGTTCTAGTCTCAGCTCTCTAAATTTGATCGGCCTACTATGATACTACACATCGAAAAATACACCATTGAAAATATATAGACTAAGTTGACAAAATTGAAATAATAAACTACACTTATGTAAATAAAGTGCTTTGGTCGCGGTTTAAGATAATCCAAAAGCAGCCATTTTTTGACACTGTTTTGAGTGTTTTTATTCCGAAAATTCAAAATTTTTGAATATTCCAAAGGGTAAATACTATAGGTTTTTCTATATCATGCCTAGCTCAAGTTTGCTTAAGAATTCGCCCACGTCCCTAGCAGCCTGCGCGAATAGAAGAAGAGCATTTCAAAGTCGAATTACAAAAATACCTTTGAAGCCAGTGTTGTGAGTTTTAGTTCATTTATTATACACTATATATCGAGCCTATACCTTAAATTTCATCATTTTTAAAGATCCCAAAAGGACTTTAAAGTATTCGATCTAGGATCGGTTTCAGTCTGTAGATTCGAAATATCATTTAGATTAATTTACTTGGATAAACACCTTGCTAATTCTCTACGAGGCAACAATGAAAATAAAAAGCAATCTTTAAATGTAATAAAAATGAAAGTTGTTCAGTGAAAAAGGCGGGAGCTGTGGGCGTGTCAGGGACAGACAACTGGTCAAATAGTGGACCCAAAATGACGAAAGTCAACAGAGAAGAAAAGTCAAAATGAGAATGAAACGTAATTTAAAATTTAGAAAAGAACAAAAATGCGAAACTCGTAAATCCAAAAGAAGCAAAAAGGACACACGCCTGATTGGCACGCACAAGTCACTCACACACACACACACACACCCACACACTCACTCTCCCTACACACACGCAACTCCCACACACAACAAAAAGTCAAATATTTGATGTTGGCGCATTTCAGTTTCAACTTTTTCACTTTCTATACCCTGCAAAGTTAGGATAGAGGTATGAGAAACAAAATTCGAAGTTGCTTATAATAAAAATAAATCATTGCCCAAACTAAATTAAATTTTTTATTATTTATTTATTATATATATGTATTTATATTTATCTGTTTCCATTCACAAAGTCTATAATTTTCTATTATTCAATTCAATTGGACCAAATAAAGTTGGTTAAATTTATTTAAAAACTTATCTAATTTGTTCTCTTTTTTAATTTTATTTTTTATTAAATTAATACATATTTATTTACAATTAATATTAGTTTAATCAAACTTATTTTATAAAAGAAACTTATAAAAATGAATGTGTTGCATCTGAGTGTAGGGTATATTCTAGTCGCTCCCTTTTTCTAAATACTTTACTACTTGTTGTTTTTGTTCATTTTAAAAAAGGAAATCTACAGCCCCAAACTGGGAGCTGCCTGCAACAATGTAATGAAAATGACTAGTGTGTGTAAGAGTGTGTGTGTGTGTGTGTTTGAGTGTATGTGTGTATGTAAGTGTAAGTGTGTCTCTGTTTGTGTGAGCTGTCTTATCTGCAGGCCAAAACCATTCACAGTCACATTCACATTCAGTTCCAGGCACTCGTGTGTGTATTCATGTCTGTGCTAATTTCTAAGCATTTTCCTTTCGATGAGCAGCTTTCCCCTTCCCTCCCCACCATGAATTTTCCCCCAACTTGTCTGCCACAACTTGCCGCATATTTGTGACTTTGTGATAAGCAGTCAGCTAGAAGGTGGACAACGGCAAGAGAAAAGGGACAGCAAATAAAATCCAAGTTGATTTCTGGCGCATTTAAAAGGCATTTTGATTAGTCGCAAAGTGGCGCGTGGCATTTTATTCTTTTAGTTTTTTACCAATTGAAATTTTGTATTGGGAATCAATCAAAGTTAAGCAAGTATTAGTTTATAGTTAGTAGAGTATTAAAACTATTTACTTAACTTAATTGTAAGCCATACTCCAGCCCCAAGTTCTCAGTCCTCCAGGCATGTGATCTCTAACCTTCCCCTGTCAAGACAATGGTCTTCAAATTTCTTTAAATAAACGTCTCATTATTAGCGCAAAATGTCAGTGCCACGCCCACTACACCTCCTACTCCTACACACACACACGTGTCAGTTCAGTTCAGTTTAGACTTTTTTTTTTGGATGACCATTTCGTGTACCTGTTTTCAAATATTTCAATGCCGACATGTGTCCAATCAGTGGCAACGTGCAGCCAACCATGGCATCCCCTTCCCTCCAATCCCCTCTCCCCTCTCCCCACTTCACTTGCCCACAGTCTGAGGCATTGGTGATTTTTGCAAAATTTGTAACATTTTATTTACAGTGAGAGGGACACAGAGATATATGTACACTCGAATATGTGGCCAGGGCATTTCTTGTTCTTATTTGTCTTGTGTCAACATTGCCTCCTGCATATAAAGAAGCAACACACACACACACAAAAAAAAGTTCAATTTCAATGCTGATGAACATGTTGGCAACTTGTTATTTTTCTTTTCATGTTTATCTAGCGTTCAAAATTTATACAATCCCAAATGGGCTAGATAAATATTTGGAAAATCTCCTGAACCTCTCAGCGCAGTCAGCGAAGGAAAAGAAAGTAAGGCTAAGCAAAAGTACAGTCGAGATCAAAACATTGTAAAAATATAAAATACGGTCATTTTTAGAGCGGCAAAGACTTTACCTATATTAAGCTTTCGATTGATAACAACTTAATGATCCGAATTTGGTCAGGAGACATAAAAAAAAGTCCTTTTGAAACGAAGCATTTTAAAATGCAGAATTCATTTACAAAACCAATCAAGATCAGCATGATATAACTAATAAGAATCAGTTTGGTTTTAACGAAGTTATGCACGTTTAAAATCTGTGAACCTTTGGCAACTTTTCAAGACAAATTTTTACCACTTTTGACATAAAAATAACCACTTTTAAATGTAGAATCAATTTATAGATCATATCCTGGCTAAACTGACATTCCGCATAAAAATCGGGTTAGATTTGTCAGAGTTATGCAAGTTTGAAATCTGTTGATCCTTGGGACTGACAACCTTTACAAAAAATGCAACTTTTTAGAATCAAATTTGAAGTATATAATATATTTCGAGCGAAAAAACAACTAAATTTCTTTATAAAACCAAGAAAAGTATTCTCAAAAAATATATATTCGCTCATAACGAGGCGTAAATCATTAAACTCCTTCCTCCCTCAGTTTGTAACCACGATATCATTTATCAAATTCATACATTTAACAGCCTTAGAACTGTCAATGACTGAAACATTCATAATTTCAAGGAAATTAATATGAAATCAATCAAGTATTATACTCACTTTCATTGTGCCGCATCATGTGCGACATTCGACTGGCGATGATGGGTTAATGTTAATGAAGAAGTTGCGCTAAATAGAGAAGAAGAGTTAAAAAGGATCGCAAAATGGGAAGGAAACAAAAGAAAAGGAAAAGCGCATATGAAAATTTGTATGTAATTTTTGTCATGCTCATCAGTTGGAGGAAAGTTTTCTTGGTAATTTGAGCGCACACAATGGCGCATTAACCCCTTATCGCCGATTGTCCCCAACCACAAACCCTGTACTCTGAGCTGGGGCAACTTGAGGCACGACGCATTCATTAACTACGCACCGCGTAATTAATCCTTGGCAGGCGTCGCGTCGTCCTGTGGCAAAAGCAACCCCCGCAGCAATTGCATGTTGTAAATTAGATTTTCGTTTGTCATGACAACCCTTGGTTACTTTTTGGAGGGTTGCAGCCAACCTCGTTTGAATGCAAAACTGTTTTTGGTCATTAACCTGTCTCGAGCACTTTGCAAACTTCTATTTCTCTCTCGTCTCGGCGTCTTCCTTCGAATATACAGCGAAATGCTTTCAACCAAACTTTATCAACCCCATGAAACCAGAGTTTCCAGAGTTTCCACAATGTCATGATGCGGACGCCATGTTGGTTTGGGATTTTCGCCGTAGAAAAGTTCTTAATGAACTTTAAGCAGTCACAAAAAGGGGTTGAACGTGGTGTGTTGGACTCACTTGGAGGCCATAGTTTCATAGTAGTTTCAATTTACACAAAAGGGTTAAACAAGTGTTAAGCGCAACAGAAATGAGTTCATCAATCATATTTCTACCGAATAGCTAATGTCGAATCATTACTATGATGATGAGGAGACGACCTAATGGATTAACAAAGAGAGAAGAGAGTTGTAGGAATCGTTATCAACATAATTAAAGTAAAGAAAAGTTAGAGTACATGTTATTCGAACTGAAATTCTTCTCAAAATAAGAGCTAGAATAAATGGATAGCACTATAAGAGAACTACTAAGTATATTAAAATGAAGAACGGTTTGGATTAAAGTTAACAAAAATAGTCTTATTTATAACTTCCTCTTCTATTTCCTTAGTTCCCGACTAAAGTAACTCAACCTTTACTAATCCTAACTCAATTGCTTCAGCCCAAACACGTCGCAGCCTACATAGATAACAATAATAGCAGAGAAAGTGACATTTCAACGTATAAATAAATCCAATAAGAGTTATAATGCCTTGCAAATATCATAAATATCAATATGAACGACATTTGAGCACATTTACCAAGTTTTTTATTTCACCAAAAAAAAATAGAATGAAGAGAAAAAGAAAGCGCATTAAATTTTATTGATATAAATTTTATTTTAATGGTCAGGCATTGCGACAGGATAACATGAATGTCCTATTTAAAGGATTAACGCCTTGAATTATGAGCAGCAAGGCCGGAATTGGGCATTGCACATAAAATATCTTGTGAATTTGCTTTTTAAGTTAATTTTATTTTATGTGACTCGCCGCCAAAAACGGAATTGTCCAAGAAACGCGCTTGTTTTTTTTAATGGTGATTTATACAGAGTATTTTTTGTATACCCTGTAGAAACTTATTGAGGAGCAAATAAGTTGTCCTTGAAGGTCGAAGATCAGAGAACATTATATGAATATAAGCAGTGAAGTAAATGATTTAGATGTAATGACTATATGGGTTTATATAAATCAGAATAACAGTGTGACTTTGAAGTATATAACCTGAATTTTTAGTAAGCTCCAACTTTAAGAATTCAATCTTTTCTATATACAAATATTTGTCCTGATTTACTTATACACTGATTCTTTAATCATCGTGGAGCCAAAATGGAAAGAGCTACGGGGCTGAAAATTTCACACAACATAGCTGAGAAATAGTATCCTATAAAATTTCAAAACTATCGAGAGTAAGATTCAGAAAACAATCAAGTGTGAACTTCAAAGCCTTCAGTTTCTTCTCATCTTCAAATTTTAATAGCAGGATATCTCATAGTCATTCCCTCTTGCCTCACATGCCTTTGTTTTTTGGAGGTCCTTTCGTTTTTTATTGCCCTTTCACGGCCATCAAAATTGACAAATGGCAGGAACCAGGGAAAGAGAGAGAGCGAGAGAGAGGGAACCATTAGCTAGAGTTGAACCGACTAACGTGTTACATATTAATTGCACATTATTTATCGCTAGCATTACGAGAAGCTACAACAATTTAGGTCGCGATTGATACGATTTCGATTTCGATTTCGTTTTCGATTTCAAACTAAATTAGACACAATACAAGAATCAATTTCAAAGCTCATTAAATTTTCGATGTCAAGCATTTGAGTTACTAAATAAATAAATAGATAAGTCTTAAGTCTGCTTCGACAATCTCAGCAAATCTCACAAAACAGTCAACAGACGCTGCTCTTAGAGGTCTTCTTTCTCATTGGGTTGGAGTACATATGTACATAGTCTGAAGGGAAAGTCGCAGCTCAATTGCAATCATATTGAAATGGATTTCTAAGTATGTACATACGAGTATAATATCCACTGAGTTTTTGGGGGTTAAGGTCGTGCCAACAATCATAAGTAACACAATTGTTGCCTCCTTTCTCACACTTATTTAGCTGTTGCGCTACGCAAGTTAATCATTTTGATTGCAATAAACGTTTTGACAGCAATTTGGGAAGAACCAAAGAAATTTGTATTTTTTATGTCGGAATGAAAAAATAGTTTCTGTGAAGTCCAACTTTTCGAAACTATTCTTTAAGGACACATTCAAATTTATCATTGAATTATAATTAATTAATTAACTTAGCATATTATTTCTAAAATAAGAAATCATTAGGAAAGCTACAAAAGTCTACATTAAGTTCTACTTTTAAAGATTTTTTATATTAAATAAATTTAAATTTAATTTATAATGATAGTAGAATTTTTAAAAGATCTTTAATGATCTTCTTTATTTAAATAAAAAGGTTTAAAATGAAGAAAAAAGTTAGGAATAAAGTTTTTCAAAAATATCACTTTTTCTTAGATTATTTTCAAGTTTCAAAACTTATTTAGGATACTAATCAAAAATTGCCTTAATTGTTGATAAATCAAAAAATCTATAGGAGAACGAATAAGATCTACTGTCTAAAGACTTTGATGGTTAACTTTTTATTAAGAATTAATATAAATCTTAGTTTAGAGACAAAATATCTTTTCAATTTTTTATAAAATCATTTCTGATATATATCGCTACCCTACTTGTATTAAATCATTTGAGAGCTTTAATTTTCATAATACTATAATCTAATGTATTGATATTATATGGATATTCTTTACTATTAATGCTCTATACGATTTGTATGCAATGAAAGATCTTCTATATTATTTTATTTACATTTTTTATAATGTAATTTCTTTCGTCACTTTCTTTCTATATTATAACAATTATTACCGGCCCTATCAAATATATTTTTCTGAATCTCCACATATGTTATTTCTCAACATTCCTCTTTGATTTCCTCACAAAGTAGCGCAGTGAAGCATGAACTTCAGTTCACCAAACTTCTAAAAGTACTGCCTTTGACAGCTCATGCCTATAGATAGACATCGTTTTTATCTCTCGTCAGGCCGAAATCTATTAGACTCAGACGAAACCCCTCTTGGACAAAGTACAAGCTCACACTGCATGTCCCTGGCCATGTCCCTGTCGCTTTCTCTCTCCTTGTCTCTATATTACTGAACATGTCCTTGCACGTCGCCTGCATTTCTAAGTTTGCACATTTGTTTCCTTTTTGGATATTTCTGTGCTTTCTTACTTTTTTCTTGTGCTCATCTCTTCTACATATTTACAATTAATATTCAAGCAACCTTTCTGCGCAGTGTCGAAAGGAGATACCAAGTCCCAATCTCCCCCACTTTCTCCCCTCTTTTCTCCCTATTTCTCCCCCCTTTCCACTTAGTAGTTGAACTTGTGCTATGTGTTTGGCTTCACGCCCGTCATTTGATGGGGTGCGAATTGGGTTCAGGGTGCGATACTGTTGCTGATGTTGCTTATCCTCAATGTCCAGTGTCCTTACTTCTTAGTTCTTATTCCTCATTCCTTCTGTCCCTTCTCTCCTCATTCCTGCTGTCCAGTGTTGCTCTGGGGTTGGAAGGGCTATTCGCTCTGTAGCCGCATTAAGTGTAGACATTATTCATTTTTGATGATGAATTTCCATGTCTCACATGTCTAGAGTTTTTCCTTTCCCCTCTTCCTTCCTCTGCTAAAGAAGAAGCATCATTTCTGTTACTTCAGTTCTCTCTGTGTGTATGTGTGTGTGTGTGTGTCCAGTAATAAGTAATAAGTGCAGAGTTGGGCAAGAAAATCCAACTGGTTCGAATGGGGATGGCACATGAAAAAACTTTTAGTTCTCTTGCTGTTTGGCATACAAATGAGTTAAAGTTACAATGTGAATCTATGGCCTTATTCTATAGCATTTCCCAAACTGAAGTGAAGTGAAAATGAATGGTTATGGCCATGGTCAGAGAGCATAATATTAAAGTGTCATGATTTTTAGATTTCTAAAGAAAGTAAAGGCAATTTACCTAACTAAAATTTACCAACAGGAAGGGGTCAAGAAGAAGTCCTTAATGTTTACTATATATATTTTCATCTAAAGTCCGATGAAGGTTTTCTGAAATATCTTTATACTTAGAAGATACGTAAAGTAGTTACTCTAGGCATCTCTGAGGAACCTGGGTTAAACAACCTCTTTTAAACGCTTTCTTTTACAATCCCGATCAAAATTTAAATAATGACAAATATATTTTTAAGGAGCAGAGTTTCGTCTTTCTCAAATGTCCAAGGACTCACAAAAAATCGTTTGCCATTAATTAATTTAAAATTTTAACAGAACTATTAATTTGAGGTACCTATATATAAAAAACTCTTTGTCCTGATTCACTGAGTCATCACGCTGGAGACGAAATGGAAAGAGCTACATGGCTTAAATACTCACACAACATGGCTGAAATATAATTAGTTTTTTATAAATTAAGTATTTTATTAATTCCAAATTTAAATTGCATTTGCTCTAAAGTTTTTAAGTATGACAGAACTTGACTGACATTCTTATTTATTTTAAAATTAAAAAAATTAAATGTAACTTAAATGTAAAGTAAACTCTGCAAAAACATGCGGAAATATCAGAATAATGCCAAAAAAAATCAATGACATTTCTATATAAAAAAGTGAAACAAGACAAATCCCAAGATGCCAATTGTTTGCCATTTTGCTCTTGGCCAAAACCCAGTGAAGATTCAGGCCTAAAGCAATTCTCTGGAAATGTAGGCATAAATCTTGCGGCTCTAATAGGAATTTGTAAATGCGAAATGTTTATTTTTATGCGTTCTCGATGCCAATTCAAAGGGAACAAAGAGAGTAGAGAGGGGACAAGGGAAGTGGAGAAATGCGTTCTCTAGGAGAAGAGGGAAAGAATAGAAAGCAATTTCCATTTCGAGACACAACGAGAGCAAAAGCAACGAGACAAATCCCCAACAGCGATTTGACCATTAAAATTATACCCACAGGACAAGTCGCATAAAAAAAGCGTTAGTATGAGGAGTGGGAAGTGTGTGGGAAGAGGAGAGGAGAGAAGAGAGAAAAGGGGGAGTGAGAAGAACACTGTTGCTGCTGCTTGAATATGAAATCACTTGGAAATGGTCAATGTCTATAGAAAATTGGCATTAGAAAGTGCAAGACAACAACAAAGAAAGAAAGCAAACCAAAAAGAGTTTTTCGGTTTGTTTTTTGGGCCACATTTGTGTTCTCGTTAACGCAAGGGGGATGGGGATGGGTAGTGGAGGGGGAAGGATACTTTCTTACGTGTTGGCTGGCCATATTTTAGAAACTAATGTGACATTTCGATTATTCGATTGGATTTAATGTGTTTTATGAGTTTTACACGTTCCACATTGCGTGTGGTGTGTAAATGTGTGTGTACTTGGTGTGTGTGTGTGTGTGTGTGTGGAAAGTGATGACAACAGTTACAGCCAAAAAGAGGGTTGAAAAGGCCTAAAGAGGTTTCATCATTGATAGACTGTTAAATGCAAGGGGCGTGGACTGTGATGTTACTAAATGGTCAGGGATTTCAATTGCAAAATCTAATAGAAATATTCGAAAGTAAAAATAATTGAATTAGTTAAAACATTTAAAAAAAAGTTCAAAATTGTCTGTTAAATTAAATTTAACTGCAGAATTGATTAAAAGGTTTAAGTATAACTAAATGCATTCTACAGTTTAATTTTTGTTTGACTTTTGAAATAAATACTGCTGATTAAAAATTTTAAACATTTAAAAAGCTTTACTTTTAATTTTAATTTTAAAATTGTGGCATAAATCTCTTAAAATCAATCGACTTACATACCATTAAATGAAGTCTGCATTTAAATTATAATCATATGGAAACATTTAAATTTCCAGTTTTTTCAACCCCTTAATATATATCATAATTTGCAAACTCTTATACCTTTATCAAAACTTATCTGGTTTTTGTGCTGATTGCTAATATGATCTTTACTTATTTTATAAATTTCTTCTGCACCTAAATATAGTTTAATTGAAAATTTTACTTTGTCTGAATATATTCCTTTATTTTCTATTTTCTAAACATATTTTCAAAAGCTTCGATCTCTCATAACTTTAAGAAAACTAAATTTATTTTTATGCGGAATGTAATATTAATAATTATTTAATCTAACATCCCTTATATCTGGATTCTGGTAATTGCTTTTAAAAATGTTGATCTGTTTCAAATATTTATAGCATACTTACAGGGTAACTCGTAGATTAAACAATTAAGAGTTAAATAAAGTAAAGCAAACTATTACTTTGAAAAGTCTTACAGTAACTTAATTTTTAAGCAAACTTGAAATTCTAGAATATATTACAAGGTATTTAATTCTTCCTCATACTCGTTTGCGACATTTATTGATTTTCTCTATATATTGTATTGAACAAATGCCACCACGTGTTGCCGGAGAATCGATGCAACAGATAATATCCTGCATCTCCTTTCCCTGTTGATCACGTTGATCAATGCGATCGTATGTAATTCCAATAACACCATATCTTTTGAATTTCTCGCGAACCAATTCCTGATTGTTGTCAGTACCCCAGGTGAGGACCTGCATGTGAAGCTCACGAATCTGGCCGAGAAAGAGGGGATGTTTCAGAATGACGCTACTGTGGACACTCAAGCCAAAGAACTCCATGCTATGGGAGAAATATAAAGCATTATCCAAGACACTAACACGTACATCCAAAAACTGCACAGGATGATCTACATCCATGATCTGTAACATTACAGGATAATAATTCTGTTTAAAGCGTAGCATTAGACAAATATCAGCATCAAAACTGGAGAAGAAAATGCGACGTTTTCCAGCCAGTTGGAAAACTAATTCCAAGATTGTATCCACATAGAAATTTCGATCGAAACTGGGCTTACAACTGTTATGCTCCCAACGACGACTGTTGTCCTGTTGAGGCCACTTGATCTCAATATGAAAACCCAATTTCTCTGGTAATCCTGAAGTCTCCAAGTCAAAGAGATTGCGTAGGAGTGAAAAAGGCTGCTGATCTGCTAGAAATTTTTGACAACTGTCATTACAACCTTCATTGCTTGCAAATCGAAGAGCTGTCGCTGATTGTAGATCATTAAAGGTCATTGATTGTATGGGCATTATTATATACTCTTCACGCTTTATTCCTCCCATGGAGAGTAGCTTTACGCGATTTAAACTCTCATAAGGAAAAACAAGTACATCATTTGTAGCTGCCAGTTTCAGTATAGTTTCACCACAATTCTGTGCAAATTTCAGCACAAAATCATGAAAGACAACGACTTGAGCATCCTTAGTCAACATCACATCCAGCTCAATCATATCTGCATGATTAAGTAGAGCACGTCGAAAGGCAAACACTGTATTCTCCCGATAAACATCATCTTTTAATATATATGTTGGTCCCGTTCCCCGATGTCCGATCTCCATAACCGGATGTCTGCACCGCCAATAATGAGCATAGGATAATTTTAAATCACATTTGATTGTGGGTAAAGGTCTTACAAGTAGATACTTTAAATTCATCTCGATCAGAGGACGATGTGTGGAGGCACAAGTGATCTTCAAACGTAAAGATCCCTCGGAATTGATCAATTGTCTGGGACAGATAAATCCATAACCATAATGATAAGGTGGTTCATCAAGTGCTGCCTTATTTGCAAACGTATAGAGATCTAGGCGATAAAGTGTGCTCTCTGGATTATATATGGAACAGTGAAATATTTGAAGATCCTCGGGACCACAACGTGCTCCACTTGAAGCCTGAAAGTGCAACTTTACTCCATTTTTCAGGTTTGTGACCTCCGTAAAAGCCAGTTGGGTGTTCAGAACGGTATCCGGGATGGAACGCTTGTTATGCAAACTAACGGTTGTTAAACGAACCGTTTCCACGGAACAATGAGCACATTGAACCGATTCCGATTCATACATGGGCTGTAGGTGCACATAAAGTAGGCGTGGCTTCTGCTTAAGCCAGATAAATGGTGCATTGAATATCTTAAATTGTACAAAGGTTTCTCCGGTTGTCCAACCTCGATCCACATGATATTCAGCTCCCTTCATATTCTGCACTCCAAAGCAATCGCAATTCTTCAACAGATTGTGACAAGTTCGTATGATTCTCGGCACTGGATGAACTTCCCAGAAGCGTATAATACTCACATCCAATATCGGATCAAATGCAACAATACAATAACGATATTCAATATCGAAATTACGTGGAATTTTTATAGTTGCCGTGAACTTGAAGGCTGTATAATCAACCTCACTATATTTTGGGCATCTGTCCATTAAAATAGTTCCCTTGGGATCCCAATTTCCCAGTTCATCACAATTGCCACTTATTGCTACATATTCATTACCTTCCAAGGGTCTTCTCACAATCACACAAAAAGGCCAATCTGTATAAATCGGCACTTCTTCATTTTTATCCTTTGCATTTTCCGACTCAACTCCTAAGTTGGGACCCTCCGACTCCTGCGCCTTTGGCGCACATTCCTCTCTTTCATTAGCAAAGAACCAGCGATGCATGGCTCTCTCTTAATTAGATTATTTAATTTAGCGAATATTCTTAATTGTTACTAAATTTAAACATAAATTTATCAGACAATTTGGAAAATTTCAGTTTAGTTTACTTTGTTATTAATCTAGGAAAATCTACAATAATATAAATATATAATATAAGAAATCTAAAATAAAGTTCAACTTACTGAAAAAACTACACCATGAATAAGAGAGCTATATTTTATAGGTATATATATATATAACTGAATAATAATAAATTTTATGTCAAGGAGCTCTTCTTAGAGGAAGAACTTAGGAATGAAAGAGAATGTTTTATAAAAGGACAACTAACTAACGAACTAAGAAACCAAATTCCACAGGCTCAGATACTGATTACGAAGTTGTTCCCAACATATCCAACTATATAAAATTGGTATTCTTTAGTAATTATTAGGTTAGGTTGAGTTTTTACTCGGCAACAAATCTCCTTCCTATACATATGTAATGAGTTTTGCTTCCTGCTGCCATTCGTAATGACCTCGTATTATCTAACAAGTTGGGAAATTATTACTCAAGGCTCAATGTGCAGTCAAGTTTACAATCCTCCCACAAGATTCGATTTACAGTTCATTACTTTTCATAATTTTGTGCCTTGTACGCGTCATGTTTAGGCTTTTTCCTTTTTGTAAAAATGCCAAATGTTCTAAAATCCCACGTGCCGAAGTTAAACTGGGGAGAAAGGGGAAGAGAAGAGCAGACGGGCTGACACATGTCCATGTTAAGAGGCGGGGACTTGGCCAAATCTAATTGGGCCCGTGTCGTTTTATGTTTGACATTTTGCCCTCTACAGCAAAAAAATAAATAAAGAAAATGAGGAACAAAATTCTATTTAAATTGTGGAAATCCGCTTAGGTCCTTTGCAACGCTTTGCCATGTTTTTTTTTCCATCCTTGAACTCAAATTGGCTCTTAGGCCTTTTGGGCCACGTTTAGTGTCGAATTTCGGGCGCCTCGAATTCGTAAATCGAATTGTTTAGTTTTTCTGGATCTACTTTTTTTTATATTTTAAGCTTAAAAGCTACTTAAAGCAGAGAGCAACAACTAAAGTCCTTACTCTCACTCTCTCTCTCCCTCTGTCTCTATAAAACGATAACTACGATATGTAATTGGGTTCTCTTTTAAGTTGTATTTTTTCCAAAAAAAAAGTATCCCAAAAGATAATACGCATCTATCTACTTTACTCACATATCTAATGTGTTTCCATAGAAATCGATAATATGCAAATACTTAAGCCAAGTTTGGAGGGGGAGGATGAAAATCCTTACCAACACACACACACACACTCACACACATAAACAGCGCATAAAACAAACAGCAAAGCGAAGAGTCCTTCGTCCCCTGCCCCCTTCCCCATCTCTCGCACACACACACATAAACTAAATAACTAAATACGCATTAGCATCCTGTCGGATTTTCCTTTATTATTGCTGCTCCTGCTCCTGCGACCTAGAAGAAAAAGCCAGTTGCGAGCATACAAGCGTTTCCTTGCACAGTGGTGTGAAAATAAAAATTTGACCACGTCATGAAATTAAAATATTCGTTGATTTTAATCGATATGTTACTTGAGTTTGATTGTTAATAATGAACAATTCCTAAGAAAAACAAATAGCTTCCATTAACCATTTTTCAAATGTTTAATTTATTAGTAATTAATTAATTTAAATTTGCAAGACTTTTATTTTATATATATATATTCACCTTTATAATTTATTAGTATTTATTTTTGAAATGTAAGGCAGCTAATGTAAATTATTAATTTAATTTTCGAAGTTATTTTAATTCTCACAAATTTTTAACAAAGTCCCAAATAATTAAGTTTATAAGATCTATGTCCAAAATACTTAAATTTTTTTCCAGCATTGTTTTTTGATCATTGAATACAAATTCTTGTCCAATTTTCTAAAAGCTTTGCCCCACTGTGCCACTGGCAAAACTTCAGTGGATCAAATTGGGGGAATGGCAACAAATTTCAACGAATGTATGCAGAGTGTGACCGAAAGCATTATTAATAGAGAAAGTCGGCACACACAGACTCAAACTCTCTCTCTCTCTGTCACACACACACACACTTTCGCTAGCAAAGCATATAAAAGCAATAAGGACATTCATCTTCATAATTATAGGCAAAGGGGAGAGTGAAAGAGGGACGAAAGTGAACGAAAGTTTTGCATACGTCTGTCGAAGAGTGCGTGGGAGTGGGAGTGTGTGTGTGTGTGCGTGTGTGTTTGCCTAGTCTGGGATTTTATGGAAATGACAGTTAAGCTCAGGCGAAAACTGGACACTGGTCACCCTAATGAATGCTGCGTGCTTCTTAATGTGCGTGTGCGTATGCATGTGTGTGTGTGTGTGTGTGTGTGTGTGAGTGAACCGGCGTCGAAATGCAATCAAATGGAAATTGTTAAAGAAAGCAAAAATGCGAAACGAGAAACGAGAATTCAAGGTATACGCTCCACTGACGTCCCCTCATGTGTAGTATTGAGTAGGGGTGGCAGCCCTGCCTATGTGAGTGGGTGTGTGTGTGTGTGAGGGTGCACTACACCCATAGGTTTTTTTGCACTAATTACGCAGAAAACATGTTCGACACCAGCCTTGGGCTCCTGTTTTTGCCATTATCCGTGACGTTGGCCCTTAGCTTCCTGAGTTTTTCCTCATTTTTCCCCATTTTTTTAGGCGTTGCAATTTAAATGATGCTTTTATTTCGGGGTGATGCAGTCTTCAAAGGAATTGGCGAACGTCGTTGTTATTATATCGGCTTAATTCTAATCCAAAACACGTTCCAACGCAGACACACACAGTCGAGTGGTCAGCTATAATTTAGGGGTGGATTCTCGATCATTAGCACGATTTGTTTGGTCAAACTGATTTATGTATTCTAATTCCAACAGACAGCAACGTGGGAGGATAATTTTTTTTCGAGTGGACAATAATATATTTTTTGGTTAAATAAGTTTTAAGCTCCCCTTTTAAATAAAACCGCCAAGTAGTGTATCAGTGGAGCAACCGTTGAGAAGTCTGAACGCTACTTTGAGGATGCTTAGCAGTTGCTTAACAGTTACGTACGCCGAACGAAGCGTTTAACCCCACGTTAACACAACGATACTGAGGTGAAATATTTGTAATGCGGCATCTGTTTAGATAAAAAATTCATAGGTGGCGCTTTGTAGTTCCCAATGTGACCAGTGGCGGCGCTAACGAAACTAAAGTGGGTTTAAATGAAATTTATTTATTAACCAAGAAAATTAAGTATTTTCAACAAAATAAAATAATTCAAAAATATAACAAATTAACCCGCTTTTTTTAAAATATGTCTCGATTTTATAGCTCCACTGGGGGTCAAGTTCCGTTCAAAGCTGTCTGCAAAACCTGCGCTTCTCAGGAAAAGCTTAGAAAAATCGACAGAAAGTCCGGCAAAGTTTCAATAAAACCGGCGAGCACCGTCAATTTTTTTTTGGATTCCAATTAAAAAATGGGGTCATATTGTCATACAATTTAGCTTTTTTCTGTCATTCTTCGTTGAGAAAAATACCGAAGAAGAAAATGTCGTATTATTTTGGTATATTTTGCTATCAATATAATTTTCTTTTGTCAATTTGGCACTTTCCAGCTGTTGGTCTCACTTGCAGCAGTCAGTGTTGCATCGAGCCGAGTGTCTATCGCCCGACCGCCACAATCTGTCGACCGTTCGGAGCCTGCCGTAAAAATTTCAAGGTGAAAAGATTGTAATTGAAAATAGCAACAAATACCGCAAGCACAAGCATAATAAGTAAATCGCAAGCAAAGTGTTAAGCACAAAATATATAATGAAACTGCACACACAAAACAGCAGAGCATACATTCGTATCGAATAAAAAAATGTGTAAAGTGAGTGCATGTGTGTGTTGGTGTGCTGGTGTGCGTGTCTCTCTACATTTGTGCCCTTGTGTGTGTGTGTGCGTGCAAATTGAATAAGAAACGGGCACAAAAAAGGCACCAATGCATGGTGCATTTATACGCTGAAAATGTGAATAATTCTGTGTAAAACTGTTAACAAATCTTATTAATTAAGCATAAATGTGTGTGCGCGTTTTGTTGCTGGACGCCGACGACAGTGTGCGTGTACATGCATGTACATGTACATATGTATGCGTATGTGTGTGTGTGTAGTGAAAAAACTAAAAAATTGAAATTTTTTTGGAAGCCATTTGGCGACGTCGTCGTTGCCGCAAATTGTTTAATACCCTTTATTGTTGTTGTTGTTACTGTTTAAAGTGGCTTGGCCTTTTCTTCTCTTCTGCTTTTTTTTATGCAAAATTTTTTTGCAAATCTGCCTTGCACGAGCTTCGTTTACTTAATGCTCTCCCTCTCTCACACACGCTCACGCTCTCTCTATGGTTCACTGTGCTCTCTCGCACTCGTTTTGCGCTCTCGCTCTCTTGCTCACGTCAAATTTTATTCCTTTATTCCGATTTTTTTTAGTTGTAGTTGTTGCAAAACGAAAATTCAACATATTTCTTTTGTGGCGTTCAGTTTTCGTTATAATTTCATTGAATTTAAATGCATAAAAAACTGGAAACTGCCAAGTGTAAGTTGGTTGCATTTAAAAAGTGCTTAAAAAATGCTACAAATCGATGTGAACGTCAAAGCAAAGAAAAACCACAAACAACAAAGATTGTGTGTGTTCGTGCAAAGTTTAATCAAATTATTAATAACAAATTGTAATAAGTGTCGTTAATGTAGTAAACAAATATTGAAATTCATTTAAGAGTATTGCAAAGTAAGAGTGTGTGCGTGTGAGTGTGTGTGTAGCTGTATCCGCCCATCCTTGCAGCTGTTGTTGTTGTTGTTGCTGTTGTCATTGCAGCCGCAACAGAATAAAATGCGTTGTTGTTGTTACAATTTTCGTTCACTTTCGCTTCATTTTCGTCGCGTTGTTGTTGTTGTTGGTGTTGGTTTGCACTTTGTACCTTTTTACTTGTTGTTTCTTTCTTACACACATGTGTGTATAGATTTTTTTCCATTCTGATTGGATTTGCTATTGGTATTGGCATTGTTGTTCGCACTGAATAAATAAGAAAAAATACGCAGAAACAGCTGTCAAAGCAATTTAGTCATTTTGTTTATAACAAAATCAGCTGTTTTCCATTGTTTACACTCAAGTAATCATTGTGATAACTCCCAATAAATTGTTGCAAATACAACAGGAATTCTCAATGCAATCAGTGTCTAATTCCCAATAAGGTAACATGAGTCTAAACGTTGTTGTCTACTTGGAATAACACCTATTATGGAATATTACCAACTAAACAGTGAGTGTGTGCTTCATAAATACAATGAGGCGGAAATCGATGATGTTTAAAGTTAAAAAAGAGAATTATAGAATCGTTTAATTGAATTGCTTAAAATTTAATACAAATCAGTTCAAATTGTCATAGCAATATTGAGATTTCTTAAAATGAATTATCGAAGAATATTAATTCTATGAGATTTTATACATCAAGTTTTGCCAAATTAGAATAGTAATTTTAAGAATATGTTAAGGGCTGTTTTAGTTAATGAAATTACTTAAGATACTGTATCGAAGAACTGTTTCCTAAATTTAACTCCATTCTTATTCTTTCTTTATTACTTTCCTATACAATAAAGTTGAAAGAACTTGCTAATTGGAATATTGTGTCCACTTCAAAGTCGTCCGTTGTCTTATACGACGAGTTGGTTGCAACCAGTCTATGATTAACCTTGAACTGATGTTGATAGAGCAGCGAAAACAGAAGAGTCTCTTAGTCGTAAAGTTGTCGTCTCTTCGTCTCATATTTCAATTTGAGATCCTGATTGTTGGCAACTTTATATAAATGCTGTTTCATCATGTTCTGATTGGAAAGCATTTAGTATTCGTTGATTCTTGTGTAGAAACTTGATAGCTATCGATAAGTGTTTAATCGTTAATTTTTGGTTGGCTGGTCCTTTATGTAATAACTATCATTGTTGACAAACCAAAATGTATTGTAAAAATGTAAATGAATTTATTATTTTTATATTTATTTACTTTACTAATTGAACACTTTCATTCAGTACAAGATTTGTATCTTTCGGATATGTCATATCTTATTGTTAGTGTGCTCTTTGCTACTTCCTTCTTCTCTTTCTCGTTCTCTTTCTCTTCGTCCTCCTCCTTGTACACGTTTTGTGAGTCACATTTCTCTTGAGTCTTGTTTCGAGTGTTTTGTTTTATATAAATTAAATTGCATTTCAATTCCTTTGTCGAGTTTTGATTTTGCATTTCACTTTGACCTTTTCCCTTTTGGTCTTTATCTTCGTTGTCGTTGTCGTTGTCGTTGTCGCTGCTGCTATCATCAATATTGATTACCGGCAGCTGTCTTCTTCGTCTTCTTCAGTGCCAGTGCCAAGAGAGTTGCAGAATGAGAGAGTGAGAGTATAAACGAGTGAGAAACAGAAAGAGAGCGCACTGCGAGTGCCGACAAAAACGATTCATACTCTCCGCATTTTGCACTTTGTGCTAGTGTTGCCATTTTAGCCAATAAGCAGCTGAACTTAGCCATATTGTAATGGTTAAAGCTATACTATTTAAGGATATGCAATTATCTGAAAGTCTCTCTATTTTTAAAAAGAATTCAACTACTTTTTGTCAGATAACATCAACATACCAATTAGTATAATTGGTATTGACATCATTTAATGAAGGATATATTAGCAGATCTTTTTTCAATTGTACTACTAACTTAAATTTTAAAACTTTTGTCAATTAAAGTTGCATAATTTGAAAAGTTTTCTGTGGACTTAACGAAAGTGTTTTGTAGTGTTTCAATTACACATTCTTCAACAAATATGTAGGTTCTGTTATCGTTAATGTTAGCAAACATTATTTAGAACTTCCTTAAGCATATTTAATATTATTTAAAGCTACTTCAGTTTATTTTTAAGTAAAGATTCGTATCATTTTGTTTAGCAGATTTAATATTTTATTTATACCTAATTTTGCCAACTTTATTTTATAAAATAAGCTCTTTTAGTGCAAGAAATTGTAGCAACACTGTGGTGCTCTGCTTTCTGCTCTCACTCTGTCTTTCTCTCTCTCTCTTGCTCTTACTGGCTTGTTCAGCCAATTTGCACTGTTTGTTTGCTATGTTGGCCCCACTGCAGCCCTTTCCCGCCCACTTGTAGGCGCCCACGTTGCTGACTGCGTTACGCGTGTCTCAGCCTCTGTCTGTGTGTGTGAGTGTGAATGTGAATGTGTCTGTGTGTGTAGGCAGGAGGCCAACAGGCTGCCTCACTCTCTCCCTCTCCCTCTGCCTACACCTCTGTCTCTCGTTCTCTTTTTAGTTTTTTCCTCCTCTGCTCTATGGGAAAATTGTTGCAATTTGTTTAACGCGCATTCGCTCTCCATCTGTAATATTTCTTCTCTCTTTTTCTCTCTCCTATTCCCTCTTCTGTATCTCGCTCTTCTGCCGTTCTATCTGTTGTTGCTGCTGTTGTTGTTGTAGTTGTTCTTCATTATATTTTGTGCTTCATCGATTTTATACTTGGTCGTTGCAATTAGTTCTTCTGCTATTGCCATTTCTTCTACATTGCTCTTTGTTCTTGGTGCAGTTGCAACTACTAGCAATTGTTGTTGTTGTTGCCCCCTTTGTTGAGGCAGGCGTCACAAAGCAGCGGCACCTTCCATGGCAAATTGTATCTGTCGGATACGTTGATAAATATACTCATATGTAAAGTGCAATTGTAGCACCTAGCAGAGATACATTGATTATGGGCCACTGCTCCTATAACCCACTTGGTGTGGCATGTGGCATGTCTTTGTGGCAAGCACATAAATATCAGTTATCTTGGATAACGAGTCAATATTAATCTAAATTGTTCCATGCAGTGATTACCTGCATTTAAGTCATTAAGGTTTTATATCATAAAATATGTTATCGATCAATTATGTTATCGATTAATTATTGATGTTGAATATGGATTCGTAGGAGTTCAAAATGTTACTATCGATTGCCATATAGAGGATAAATACGGATGAAGTATCCAACTTGATTGATTAACTTCAGTCAGTTAAACCCACATTCTAGATTTGTTTGTTTCGCATTTGCGAAATGATCGCTGATGAATTCTCTGATCTTAACCTCCATTCTCTAGCAACAACAACAATAATAATATTGGCAACAATACCTGTGGAACCTGTGCAAGAACAAGGCCAATAGACTCTCGACATCACCTGCTGAGTGCTCTGACCAGTGTTGACCTATAACTGATTTGTTGTTATGTTGTTTTTTTTTTATTTTTTTTTTATTTTGTCATTTGCAAAAAAATATGTTTTTTTTTATATCTGTTTTTTGGTCAAAGAGTTGCTTCAAGGTCTTGACTTTGCCTTCGAGCTGGGAGCACAAGCAAGAGTTCAAAACGTTAAACACACGCGTCCGCTTACACACGCTTACACACACTTGCACACACACACACCTACAAAAGTTAAACAGTTCAGGCAATTTATGAATGATCGGCAAAGCTTACGGCTATTAACAAATACAAACATACAAATATAACGCGTCCGTTCATTTAAGTTGTTTTTGTTTTTGGTTTTTTGCGAACTTTTTTGGTGACTTTCTCTGCAACTGAGCATATACACTTTTTAATACACCTTGTGACGCATACAAAATGCTTTTAGCATTTCATCTTATAAAAACTATATAATCTTTAGCTAGAAAGATAGATAATTAGGAAAGATAGCTAAATGGTATTACATTTTCAAGAGCAAATCATTAAAATTAGTTTCAAAAGTATAAGTTTACAAAAGTTAAACCATTCAATTAGATTTGAAAAGGCTTAGTATAGATCTGAATTATCAAGAGTGTTTACGCTTCGATTTGCTTAACTTTTATGTGTATTCCTGGCTTTGTTGTTGTTTGTTTTGGCAATCGTCAATTGCGCGTTTATTTCCGTAAACGAATTCAATTAAATAATACAATGCAAAGCAAATGAAAGCAACAAAAAAATTACCCAAAGAAGCAAATATTGAAAATATTAAGATTGTTGAGAAAAAAAAGGAGAGCAGCAAGCGCATCGAAAATCAAACAATTTGGCAAAAAGACAATGCAAAAAAAAATCAAAGAAAAACAAAAATCGAAACAAAACAAGAAGAGAAAAGGAAGCCCGTCTAATGTGGCACTTAACTAATTCAACAAACTACGACGCACGACGGAAATAATGAAATCAATAAAAAAAAAAAAAAAAAAAAAGAATCGAGACGAAGAAGAAAATTTAAAAATCATCAGCATGATTATCATCTAAATACTTAATAACGAGCAACAAATGAACTACGCAGTTATGAAACCTACTCGTACTACCAGCTACACTCAACAAGCAGATACAGATACAATAAAAAATAGCAACAATCATTGACATAGAGCCTCAGAGCTATAGCTTAAACTAATACACATAGAGAGAGCATAGTGAACGGATTGGATTTAGCATGCAAAGATACAGATACAACTGTAGCTGAGAGTAAAAGAAGAACTTCATACTAAATTTTAATCTGTTCACAATTTCATTTTCTTTTAGTTAGTATCTTTGCTGTTTGCAGATTTGAGGTTTCCAACCATCCATTTTTGCAGTCGTATTTAGTTATTAGCACTTTCGAAGATCAGCATTGGATATAGCTAAACAATTTGAGATTATAATGTTTAAGCTCAAGGTTTATTATTTAACTATTTTATTAGATGCAGTAAAATAGATGATAAAAAGTTGAACGTAGAATTCTATCCTTTTAAAAACTGAACTAGAACTTAAATATTTTTTGAGTCTTCTTTCCTTTTTCCATCTTCCCATCTCTAAGGTTTTTCTTTGCGGAAATAAATACATGAATCTCTTATGCATAATTGACTTCTTGATATAATGGATATTTCTCTAATTAAAGCCATTATTTCTTAGTGAAAGCACATTTATCGCTATGTTGTCAAACAATTCTCCAAAGGATTCGATTTAATTAATAAATGGTTTTTCTGCTACACCAAAATTTGGCACCCCTCAAAAGGGCACCAGCAACATTTGTTCGTTACGTATACGTCGCGTTGTGCACTGCAATTAATTATAAACGAAATTGAACACGCATTTTATATGAATACTAATATTTATCTTTTTTATTTCTATTTGCAGGAATTAAATTTCTACAGCTTACTGCATTGCTAGTAAACCGGGCACAAAGAAATTGTTGAATAATTCCGCGAGACAAAAACAAAAAAAGAAGAAAAAGAAAACAAATAAATTAACATAAACAAATGGAAATATTGTGGAGTGAAAAGTGCAACCAAGTTTTTAATTTCATGCTAAAGTTAAATTAAAAGTCTTAGTTAAATATTTAACACACATCTATAAATATTATTATTATTATTAATATAACATAAAATAACATAATATAATTAATTTATAAATATTTGTGTACCCAATTGAAGTGCTGATTTAAGTGAATAATAATATTTAATGATAACAACAACAACAAAAACAGCTGTGCTGTGCGTGTGTATGTGTGTGTGTGTGTGTGTTTATGAATGTATGTGAAAATTGAAACGCCCGCTAACCAAAGTCAAGCGCTAGATGGCGCTGCTGGCAACGCGGCTGGCGGCTTATGTAGTTATTGTTGTTGCTAATAAAACGCGGAAAGGCAAATTATAGCTTTGCAAAAAGAAGAAGAAGAAAAATAGCAGCAACAAATAAATTTAAATTTATTACTTAGCATAACAAAATCAACACAATAATCATAGCAACAATAACAACACCAAGCAAGCAATAACTGAATTTTCGCGGGCGTCTCTCGTTTTTCGGTTGTCGTCGTCGTCGTTGTCGGTTGTCGCGATTGTCGCGATTGTCGCAGTTGTCGCGGTTGTCGATTGTCGTCGTTGTCCGTCGTAATTCGTCAGTCAGTTGATTGCACCTGGAACCTAACGATCGCTATGTATCGTCGTCGTCGTTTGGCAGCCGCTAGTTTCATCTTTGAAGTGGGCAAATCGGCTGCAATAATTGCAGCCCAACAGCAGCAGCAGCAGCAACCTACAGTGTTTAGCGACAACAGCAACAACTAGTTGCACAGACATTAACAACAACAACAACAATATAAACAAAAACATTTGACCACAAACATTTAACAAAAAACAAAAAAACAAAAATACAAACCTAAATAAATAATTAACTTAATTAATTCGTTTCGTAAAATAATCCAAAGTATTGTCAGCAATCTGGATTATTTGCTGAAAACTTTGCGCACGCTGAAATCCAATTCGATTATGGCCGAGAATCAAAGCGCTGCCAACGAAGATTCCGGTCAGCAACAGCAACAACAACACACACAACATCATCAGCAGCAGCAGCAGCAACAGGTAGCAGTAGCAACAGCAGCAGCAACAATTGCTAATAGCGGCCAAGCAAGCGGCAGCAACTCGGCCGCCTCATCGCCAGAAAACTCACAAGAATCGCACAGCATTGTAGCAAACACAACAGCAGGAACAGCAGCAATAACAACAACAACATCAGGCACAACGGCATCAGCAGCCACAACACGCCGGCAACAGCAGCAGTCGTCACAGCAACAGCAACATCAACGCGCCAGCAGCAACAACATGTTTGATCGTCACGTCAATGCCAAGTTGAAGCCAACAGGTGGCAACACTGGCCCAAACAATGCAATGCCAGCTCGTCGCAATTCAATACAGACACCATCGCGTGGTGTTAGCATGGTGAACACCACCAGCATTAAGAAGCCACCGTTGACCAAAGTGAATTCATTGGGCGGCAGTGGACAACATCATCATCATCATCATCATGTGTCGCATTTGCATCATCATCACCAGCATAGCAACAACAGCAACAGCAACAACAGTAATAGCAACAATAGTAACACTAACAGCAGCAACATCCAACGCACTACCAGCGAAAGTTTGCGTTTAAATGCTTTAAGTCGCAGTGTGGCAGCTGCTGCAGCTGTGGAAGCAGCAAGTTCAGCAGTGTCGCGTGCAGCAAGCACATTAACACTCAACAGCAGTGCCTCGAGTGTTTCATTGGCGCCCAAATCGAGCAGCAGCAACAATTCGACGGCAACAACAACCAACAACAGCAGCGGTAGCGGCAGCAGCAACAACAGTGTTACAGGCACCAAGGCAAGTTCACCCAACAATAATGGTGCAACTGCCACACGTGGCATCAACCAGCAACAACAGCAACAGTCGCAGCCACCACCACAACAGCAACAACAACAACAGCCGCCACATCATCATCATGCGCATCATCATCATCACCATCATCACACCAGCCACAGTCAAGGACATCAACCAACAACAGCTGGTGCGGCTGCTGGTGGCAGTGTAGCAGGTGTTGCTGCTAGCGTCGGCAACAATCGCAAACCAAAGACGACTTCCTCATTTCAAATCACATCTGTAACAGTGGGACATGCCAAATTGAATGCCGCTGGCGATACAGGCGATGAGTCCGCTGATGATTTGGATGAATCTCATACCGATGATAATAGTCGCATTACGGATCTAGAGAATGAGACACCATCAATGTCGGAAGATACCTTCTCCAAGGAGGAAGTATTCTTTGCCAACAATGCATTGAGCACTACAGCACCTGTAATACCCACCAGTTCACAGTATGGCCTCGTTGTGGTGGATCCCATTGGTCCATCCCTCGGACAGACCATACAAAATGTTCAGGTCAATGTCTCCGATAATATTATCAATGTGGTGAGTGCTGCTGTCACACCGGGTGGCACCAAGAAAAAGGACGACATGAAGGAGACACAGCATCGGAGTGAACGCTTTAAGGTCGTTAAAATTGAATCGACGGAACCGTTTAAACGTGGTCGTTGGATGTGTATGGACTATTTGGATCACTCGAGTGTGGGAGCTGCCAATAATAATGAAAAGACTGCGAATTCGGAGGCAACTGGAGGCATTGCTGATGATGCAACAACAACAGGGCCGCCAAAGACAACACAGAGCATGATACTGCCGCCGACAATGTTGCATGAGAATCATATGGAAGCTGCCTCGGCAGATGCCAATTGGAATTTTGCCGAGCATCAACAGCAGCAGCATCAGCAACAGTCGCAACAGCAGCAATCACAGCAGCAACAACAATTGCAAACGACTGCAACTGTTGGTGCACAACTAAATGCCACGCCCAGTGGCGTCATGACAGCGCCCGCCACAGTGGTGCATGGCATGCAACAATTTGTTGCCGATGCACAACAGCAACAGCAGCAACAACAGCTCTATGATAGTGTTAATGCCAATGCTGCTGCTGGCACGCCCAATGCAGCAGCAACAACAACAGATGGCACGCCCCATGGCCAAACATTGCCCATGGATTATGCCACGGCAGCAGCAGTACAGCTGCAACAGTCGCTGCAGCAATTGAAGCAACAGGAAGAAGCAGCTGCCGCAGCAATGGATGTGGCTGGCAATGCAGCAACAGCAACTGTTGCTGGCTATTTGCCGCCAACGCACAGCAGCAACAACACCACTAACAACAACAACAACAACAATGCAACAACAGCAAGTGCTGCTGTGACTGTGAGTGAGCAGCCGCCGCCGCAACTGACAACAATGAGCAGCAGTTATGTGGAGCAACCATTGTCGCCGACGGCGCCAACATTTGCAGCTGTTGCTGCCGGCCAACAACAGCCGCCGCCCAACTTCCAACAGGAGCAACAACAACAGCCAACATCGCAAATTGATGGTGTTGCACCATCAACAGCACAGTTTCCTGCAGCAACGGCTGCAGTTGTAGCAGCAACACCAACTCCACAGACTTCAAACACTTCCACAAGCACACCAGCAACAGCAGCAGCAGTAGTAGCAACACCCTCAGCAGTAACAGCAGCAGCAGCAACTGTACAGACACAGGGACAAACACTACCATTGTTGTCGCACATGAGCAACTATGAGTCTTCAGCTGGTGTGATTGCAGCAACAGCAGTTGCCGCTGCTGCCGGTATACCGACGTTACAACTGCAAAGTGCACCGTCAACAATGGTTGCTGATGTCCAGCAATTGATTGTCGCTGGAGTGTTGGATGATCAACAATCAGCAGCAGCAGCAGCAGCAACACAACCCCAACAACAACAACAACAAATTCCGCCAACAAATATCGCGAGTGTTAGTGCCAATAATAATGTTAATTTAACGAATCCAAATGTAGCAGTAAACGCAGCAGCAACATCAGCAGACGCAACGACAACATCGCTCCCATTGAGCGATGAACAGCAATCGACATCATCGGCAACAGCAGCAGTAGGAGGTGGAGGAGCAGCAGCAACAACTGCAACAGCAGCAACTGGAAGCGCTGCAACAGCAACACAGATACAACAGCTACAGCAGCAACCAAATGCAGAATCCGAGACTGAAAGGTAAGTTCAACAATCTCATTATCTATTTGATAAGTAAGGAAAAATAGTTGTTGTTATCCTTATCCTTATGTTATACCAAAGTAAGGGGAGTCCTCTTTTAATTTGAGTAGAAACTATGCTCATTTCTACTCTTACTGCAAATTGAAAATATGTTTACTTGAATTTTGTATCAATTTATTTCTTTGAAAACATTTTCCTATTGAAAATTTTACTTTTAAAAGCCATGCTTCATTGAGTTGTTCTCTTTATCATAAATTCAAATGAAGCGCCAACGAAATGAAATAAAATGCATTCGCTGTATTTTCTCAGAAGTGAAATCACAATCTTTAAATAAATGGTATGATAAATCGATATTTGCCAACATTTAATGTGACTAAGTCAAGAGATGCGAAAAATGAAAACAGAAAATTATCTATACCGATGTATTTCTGAATGAGCATTCATTTAATTTGAAGTGACTATAATTGATAATGATCGATTAGCATGTATATATACTAACAATGGTCTTTGAACTGTACTATATTTCGATGAATTTCTCGATAGATTTGAAAAGTACATTAAATATAATATCGGTTAAAATAACCGTGGTTGTTATTATAAAACTGATATAGAATTAATTAAATAGGCAATATTGCTTATAGTTTTTTATAGCTATATAGTTATATATAGCTATGCCAATTTCAATTGAATTAATTAAATTATAATCAAAGTTTCGATTATTTCATTGTTCAAGTTTTGTTCCGTTTTTGTTGATAAACATCTCTCAAATATTCTCTTCCACTTTCATTCACAAAAACTCATTTCATTCATTCCACCGACTTTGAACTTTGCCTTTGGGTCTTGGTACCGCGTTTCTTCCCACTTCCCTTCTCTCTGTCTCTCTCTCTCTCTATTCTCTATACTCAATTCTGCGTCTTATCGCCGGATTTGTTTGAGCTGACCAAACATTTGCTTCAGCAATCGCTGCCTTGCTGTCTACTTTTGTTCTTAATCAATTAGGTTAGACCCAACTATTTATAGAAGTCGAACCCAAGTTTAAGCTTATGGACATTTCTAGTTTGTCTATTAATAGAGACAAGCTATTGTTTGGATAGGTTAAATAACTTCCATCATACTCTATTCGGAATTCATCCAGTTTTTGAGACCACACTTCGGGGTTCGCTAAAGTGCAAACACGCGCCACGTTTCTACGTTTCCATTATCGCCAATTTCTTCCACTCGAAACGAAACATTTTGTGCCAAATTTTGTTTCTTCTTATTATATTTTTCCCGTTTTGTTTCTTCTTTTTTTTTTATTGTTGCTTCGTCTTTTTTGCAAACGCGTTCGTTGACTTGCAACGGGCCTCTGGCCTCAGCGCCACAATCAACAACAAAATCATCATCATCATCATCAAGTAGCGACAACGACTGCGAATGTGCCTCATTATAATAATTTATTTAATAAAAATTCATCAATGAAAATTAGCTGAGAAATGTTGTTGTTGAGTGGGTGGGACAGCTAGAAGTACGGGGGGTGAATTTGTGAACAGAACACGGGCGTGACACAAAAGGTCGCTTTAATTAAGCGCACTTAAAACCCATACACAAAATGTGTATGAGTTACTCTAGAAAGTTCAAGTACACTAAGATCTTAATGAATTTTGTATAGATGCTAAAGTTAAGCAGTAAAGAAATGTGATTCATATGTAAATAAGTTATTAGACATGATTAGAGTAGACATTTTTGGTACGATACGTTCTTACAACCGGTTCAACTATTAAATATAAACTTTTGAACGCTAAACTGGTTTCAAAAAATTAGATAAATATTATTAAAATTAAATAGATAACTTAATAATCTAAGGGCCGTTTTCTCATCTTGCTTATAACCTTAAAGGGAAGATAAACCTGCCGTTAAGAGAACAAAATCTTAAGTTTATCTTCTCTTTAATGTTAACGGCAAGATGAGAAAACGGCCCTAAGGGACTGTAAGTCTTACAGTCCAGATAAATTTGAAACATTGTTCCCTTATCGGCAACTTTATCCAGACTTTGACTGCGTCGGCAAGATGAGAAAAGGTTCCTACAAGTTGAAAGGCTTAAATTATCTTTAAAATTAAAAAAAAGAAGAAGACAATAGTCAAGGTATACTTTGTACACTACTTTTGCAAGCTTATAGCTGGCTGAAAAGTAGGTTTCATATATCTTTAAACTCAAATTAAGTGATTAGAACCTAAATTTAAAATAAACAATGATTAATTTCTTTAATTAAAGACAAAAGATTCTGTGCTCTGTTTAATCAAGTCAATCTCCGAGATGATAAGATTTGTTTTTAACTCGTCATCTTCGTATACTGAGAGCTTTGAGTTGATATTCAGAGCAGTTGTTTAGGGTAACTCCCTCTTTTATGAGTATAGGCTATTATAAAAGTAATTTTAAATTTCTTGTCATGGTTTTTTTGTAGTTTGTTGGCGACAGTTTGTGTCATGAAGCAATGTGATGACTAATTTGTTTGCGCCTTTTGTGGATTGTTTTTGAATGCAGAGAGAGTGTGTTTCGTAGGCACTGTAGATGACTCATTTCTATAGAGTGTTTGTCCGTGCGGTGATAAATTGATTGATGAAACTACTGAAACAAATGTGGCAACAGTAAAGTTTGCAGTTATTGAGGGCAAGATTAGTCAAAAGCAAAGTCAAGGCTTCTTCTCCATCCACACATGTAGTTTACAGGCACTTATAGGGTATGTATATATTTATATGTGTGCAGATTGCGCATTTGCGTGTGACGTGCAGCAGGAGAAGGACAAGGAGAAGGAGAAGAAAGAGAAGTCACTCAAGTGAAGAAACAGAAGAAGGAGGTAGTCGTAGTCGTGCCTCAATCTTCTACTTCTACATCTTCCTCCTGCTGTTTCACGTCAAAGCCATAAAGACAAATGCAACTGGAAAATGTAAAGCGGCAGGCAAATTACAATGAATTATGTGGCTTGGTATTAAAAATAACCACAGTCAAAGTCAGCAGCAGCAGCAGAAGAAGAAGCAGCAGCAGCAGAAGCAGACTCACCGCCTGACAACATGTCGTATGAGTAATGCGGCAAATGTCTGTCTGTCCAGCTTGTCGACTTAGCAACAGCTCTGTGTAATGCATGTAAAACAACAGCGCAGACTGTTAACATAATGATTGCACAACTAACCGATACCCTGGAGATCTTGTAAGACTTCACTAAGGATCTCTACAGAAAGAGTCCTGGTGGAGTTACTATAAAGTTTAGCTGAAATGTCTAACAAATATCTAGAATTTTTAATGGATTTATTAATTAATAATCTATTCATTCCTTGAAAATTAAATCAAATCTTTTACTCCACTTTACTCCACTTGCACTCCAATTAATACAACTCTCCCTCGTACAATACTCAATGTTTACAGGGTATGCAAATGAACTGGGCCTGCACTTGACAACTCTGCTGTGTTATGTATTTAGATATTTTTCTTTGCCTCTGCAGGCGGAAAAGTTGCCTCAAAAGCGGACAGACAGACAATTTGTCCAGTATATTTTTTCTTTTTTAATTTTTCTTCTTTTTTTTATTATTGAAGCAACGCCGCCTGATTGATGCAATGTGGCAAGGGCAGTGTTGCAAGTGGACTTGCGTCACGAACTTGAAGTAGAAGAGAGTTAGGTGGGAAGGGAAGGGAAGGGTCAGACAAGCCACCACTTCAATGACTGGTTTTGTGCCTCGTGAGCAGCTATTTCTCATCCTCCTCTCGCTTCGCTAATGAAAACGAAAGTCTTTCTCAATGACACTTGGCGTGGGCTTTGTGCAGTGTCCAGCACACAAGTTGAACAAGTGCATTGTGAAGAGCATTTACTTTATGTAAGAGGGAAGGAAGAGTAAAGAGATCAGAGCCAGATTGAGTTGGAGCTGGTTGGATTATTCAAGCGGACAATTGGATAACGAATGGTCAGCAAAATGGATAAATTGATAGGCAAATTGCGAAAATGTCCGCCTTGGCTTTTCTTGATTAAGCTTAATTAATTGAGGGCGCGAAAAGATGCGTTCAACCATTCAAATTGATAAGAATGTTGAAGGATGGAAACTCACTCAAAAGAACTCTTTGAATTCATTCTCTGATGAGTCAGTATTGCAGAACTTTAGTTTAGTAAAAAATCCATGTCTTTGCTGACTTGAATTAAATCCCTTTATGTCTGTGACCATATTACAAATATATGACAAAGCATATTTGCAAATGGTCAACGATTCGAGTTTGTCTGTTGTCATCGCCCTGTTGCTGAGCTCATTGGGCTGTCGTTTAAATTAACCCAGGGAAATGAATGCCAACAACATACTATATACAAGAATTACCCATCATTTGCAGAGCAATACCATGACATAAAGCATGTACAGCACGGAAAGCTCGCTCAAAATACCCTGTATTAATTGTAAGACTGGAGTTAATTCTGATCTCAAGGTTGCGATTAAAGCTCATTCTTTTATTGCCATATGAATTATATCTATGTTAAACAATAATTTATTTAGACTGTGAATACACCCTTAAAAGCTTTCACTGCCTATTGCATAAATTTGTTAATTTATGCCACCCTGTCTGGTTAAATGGCGTGTTACAGGGCATTAATAATAAACAAGCTGAAATAGTAAAAGTAGCCAACATTTATAGAGCAATATCCAAAAATTTGTAGAAAAACTTTGCACTGATAGACTAGCAAAAACCCTGTGCATATAAATATTGCTTATTAAAACTATACTATCTTTATACTATTTTTGTATCTGATGGATATAAAAGACATAATAGAACTTTGAATTCATTAAATTATTTAAAGAAGTGCCCAACTATTTTTATATTTATCCAACTTTTAATGGATTAAGTAGATGGAATAAAACTTCCTCTGCATGCTTTGCTAAATTTGTTGATGCTTTGCCAGCCTTTTAATACAATTTTTGTGTACAGGGTACTAAAAACAAATGCAAAGTTTTATAGTTTTGTGGAATTGTCGCAGTTTATTTGCTGCTGCTGGGCAGACGCGTCGTATACGTAATCAACTGTTTTTTGGAATGTCTAACACGAGTCTTTAAATGGTCAGCTCTCACTCATTGTCAGTTGTGTGTGTGTTTCTTTCACTGTCCTCCTCTGCACACATTTCATTTATGAGTTTGCTGCGACCTTTTCCGCATTTTTAATTTATTTAACAAAAAAACGAGAAAAATGAAACAAATACACATACATATTTCTGAAACACACACACACACACATGAGTAATTATATTGAGCGTCTGTTTGAATGAGTGATATATGCATTAAATACATACATATACATATGAGGACTATCGACAGATTTACTGCAATGGAACGCACGATCCCCAAGCAGCAGCAGCCAAAGTCAACGACCCGTCGATGCAATTCCCACCAAGAAAGAGAGAGAGAGAGAGACACAGAGAGAGAGAGAGAGAGAGAGAGAGGTATATGCGTCATGTATGTTGCCGTTGATAAGGCAACGAATGCAAAGCATTGCTAATCCCTGGCATGGAAAATTGATTACCTCAACAAACTCGTGTTCAAGGCGAGGCCAAAAAAAAAAGAGAAGAAAAATACGTAGTCATATGTCAAGTGGTGTTATTTGGAAAGGAAGGGCGAGTTCTAGACGCGTGGCATTGACCAACTTTTATAATTGTCAACGTTTACTGGGAAATGGGAAGAAAATTGAGAACCTTCCCCCTTTTTGTATCCCATTTGATGACAGATACCCTGTCTCTCTCTTTCATCAATTCATTTAGGCTCCATTACTATGCATAAACAGCACGCGCTGTCAAAGAAAAAGTCATAAAAACAAAAACAAAACCAAAACAGAGAATGAGACAGGGAAACAGCGAAAGAGAGAGAGAGTGAGAGAGGAAATGAATTATCAACTTGAAATAAACTGAAATTCGCATCGACGTTGATATCTATGTCAAAGTCATATGGCTGTCAACATGGCCAGCGTGTTACCTTAAAGATATTCCTCCCCTCTCTAAAAAAGCTTCCCCCAAAAAATAACCAGAACAAAAACCGGCGAAATTCTTGACACCTGTCCAGTCTGCTTAAATTTCCAATGGCAACACACGTTGCGATCGCATCGAGTTTTCCAAGGCATCTCATTTAACAGTCATAGAATAATGTGATTAAAACAGGTTTCGAATCAGAGAATAAAAAAGTCAGCAGTTAAATAAAGATAAAGAGAAACACAACTCTATCTGTAGAGATTGTATTAAAAATTCCTGATAACACAAATATTTTAGAGTCTAAACAGAGAGATCGTAGAAATAGCTCGACTTTTTATTAGTAACTCATCAAATGTGAACAAAATCTATATTAATAACTATATAGTTATCATAACAAATTCCATAGGTTCTGCATAATATAATTTATTTGAGGAATAATAATGCAGTGATCTTTATAATAGAGACTTCTTAGATATCTCTAAAGAAATTCCTCAGATTCTGTAAATTTCCAAACATTATTTCATATTGTTTATTTAGAATAGTTTTTACAAAATCGATTATTTATGTAGAAAAACTATATTTCTGAAAGATTTCTTTTATTCTGATATTGAAAATGATTATGAAATACTTTTAGCGAACTCACAGACTTACAATAAATCTTTTCAATTGTCATAATTATCCAACTTTCACAGATGTTGAGAAAATATTGAAAATATTATTATGTATATGCCATGTATTTTTGTGTGTGTTTTGTGCAAGGTCGTAAACATTTCTTGTGCCAAAATATGCCTTGACTTCCTTCTGGTTTTCGCAGTGCTGTCAATGACGCCATTGACTTTAGTTTTTATTATTATATATTTTGTTGATGGTTTTTCGCATGGTTTTGACCTACTAACAATAAGAACTGTGTCTCGTAATTAATAATGTAGATTATTCCCGAAAATTCCATTAGTTCAAACAAGACAAATAGAAGAAATACCACAGAACAATAGAAATAGAATAAGTATTGTCACTTCCGTTTTGGTTCTTATCTTAAAGCAATGTATGCTTTGTGTGTGTGTGTGTGTGTGGAGAGCCAAAAACCACTTGTTTATCTAAATTATCTAGCATACTGTGTATCTATTTGCTTGAACCAAATTGAACATGAAAATTTGATAGAACACGAATTGAAATCTGAAAAACAAAATTTAATAATTTCATATAAAAGCGTATAACAGCTGTGACAATAGAGAAACTGAAATAGAAACAATGTTGAACAAATTAACGTCATTAGATCCCATAAAAGAAGCCACCAAAAACATGTGTCAATATCAATATAGTGTAGATATCACGAAATCCTTTTCTAACTTGTCAAATAACTTTAGTCTTTAAATTATGAAATTATATTTGATTTCTTATAGTTTAACAGATACAGGGTATTAAAAAGAAAGTCTGTCTATGTTATAATAACAAAAATAAAAGTTAAAGTTCCGGATGCGCTTAGGATCTTTTTTAGATATTTAAACTATCAGCTCTTATCTGTCTTCGGATAAACAATTTTTCTGCAAATTCAGACTTTGCCACGTTCTCTTTATTTTTGTGATAAACGAGTTAGTTGAAATAACTCAACATTGTTTATATTATATCTGTAGTATAAAGATACATAATGCTAAATTTCACTTTCACTTGAATTTTTGTACTCATATCCAGATAAATCTGCAATCAGCAACAATTTCGCTTGGATAAGAACTCTTCCATAAAAAAATAATCGGATAATGAAGCAGTATTATCACGTTATCATATACCTCCAATCTCAGACTGTTGCCTTTGTGTGGCAGAGTTGAAAAACGTCACGAACAGTTACATCAGCATTTTTTTTCGAGACTAAGATTAAATGATGCGTGTGAAAGTGTTTGCACAGTGGTACGCATATGATTGTAGGTGAAAAGTTGTACTTGAAAATTGAAGCAACTGTGGTGATAATCGAGTATATAGGGTAAAAGACTTTTGCAGACGAGATAATAGAGTAAAAGACTTTTTGCAATAGAGGAGCCTGTAGAACAAAATCAAGACAGTGATCTTTAAAATTAACTAACCTTTAAAACAATTTTATAAAACTTGGGAATAAAGCAGTACTAATACTTTTGCCATAAAAAACCTTTAAATTTATATGAATAAAAGTATGGAAAGTTATCAAAACAGGAAGTTTTTTTTTAAATTAATGAAACTTGTTTTTTTTAAGAAATACTTTTTTTGAGAACTTATTTTGTAAATAATATTGTACTTCGGATTACAATATGCATGTGTAAACATATGTGGCTCGCACCAGAAGTGATTCCCAATAGCTTATTTCCTTATACGCAATATGCATTTCTAGATGTACATATACGTTTGTCTCCCTTACACCTCGAAAATAGTTAAACCCAGTGACAGAGACTGCGAAAGAGGGAGGGAGAGAGAGTATCCCACCCGTTCACCTCACCCATTTACAGTTGTGTAAGAGCCACGCTTTCCGTTAAATGAGCTTCGCCTTATGCGCACTTGCATACGACGTATTGTATAGTATTGTTATTGTAAATGTATTTGCACATGTGTATACGTATACGTATGTGCAACCAAGTTTTGTTGAGAAATTCAATGCAAAAAAAAACTAGAAATACGTAGAAACCAAAATGTAAAACACAGTTTGACCTTCAATGAAATTTGATGCTCGACTTAAGCCATGAACACGGCTCAAATTACCTCTAGGGGATGGTAGGGAAGAAGGGGGTTGCTTAGCTAAGCGCCACACACGATAAACGCAAACAACTTTCTAATTGATGATGACGTATCCATTTATTCACTGGCCATGCAACATTGTAAACAGTAAACGAAAGCAAATATGACGCTAATAATAATAATTAGTAATTAGTAAGAAGAAAAACTAAGATTTATTATATTTACAAAAGCAAAAACTGCAATTTGATTGTTATCGATAGTATCGATTGCTTGCTTTGTTGTAACTTGGAAATGATTCAGTTTTCTCTATTATAATTTTTGCAAAACCAAATGTGTCATTCTAAAAATACAGTCATCATTCTTATTGTTTTCACTAAATGTTTGCTTATTTATTTAATTTCATTAAATTAATAAAGACGTTTAACTTTGGTTTGTCAGTAAAATTATATGAAATACAAATTTAAATTATATGAAATCGGCATATTATTTTATAACATTCATTTAGTTTCAGTAAATTAACACAAGAGTCTAACTTTGTTAGTATTATAATGTGAAATCATAGAAACTTCAATTATTTAGTTTATTTAAAATATTTACAATAATGAGTTTATATTTCCCTTGTCAAAACTATAACTATAACCATAAATCATATAAATTAACTCTTTATCTTGCTTTATTTATAATTTCCCAAATTGTCAACTCTTTATAGTTGCTCTTCAAAGAGAGTATCTAGTATGCAGTTTTACATGAGATTCTCTTTTGTGGGCTCTGCTTCTGGTGCTTCTGCACCGCACAGACAATAATAACAACACTAACAACAACGATGATTACAGCACACGCCTTTGACGTCGCGTCGTCTGTAAGGCGTCTCGTCACCATGGTACTTGCAAGCACACACACACAAACACAAAAAGCCAAACACGTATATGTATGTGTGTGTGTGTGTGAGAGCTTTTGCAATTGTGGCTTGTTGTTGGTTGGCACTGCTGCAGCGATCGTTGAGCCGGCGCATTACAACAAATGCTTTGCTTGCCTGCATTTACGCTCAGTTAACTAACCACTCTCTCTCTCTCTCTCTCTCTCTCTCTCTCTTTGCGGCGCTCTTTCACTGTCGCAGTCATACACACACACATACATACGGTCATGCGTTTGCCGTTCATTCGTATTGTGTGTGTCTAAAAATAGATACAAATATTGATGTAGATTTTTATACGGACGTCGACGTTTGCTTGTTGCTGTTGTTATTATTGTTGTTGTTGTTGGTGCTGTTGCTATCAACCATCGCCTATCAATGTGCGACTATTTGTTGTTGCTTATATTATAATGCGCACAGTGTGTTGAGCTTATTGTTGTTGCTTAAAAATAAACTAAACTCAGCTGCGCGTGGCAATTTTTTTGTCGAAGCGCCGCATGCTTGTCACCCTCTCTCTCTCTTTGTCTCTCGAAGCTCTCCCGCTCTCTATCTATTTCACTCGAGTTTTGCTTATTAAAAATCAATGAACAAAAATTTGTATTAAATTTTAATTCATGCTTTCGCTTCTCTCACACGCTCTCTTCTCTTGTTAACTTTTCACTTTGCAGCATTTTCAAAAACTAATTTGCAAATTTCTCTGCAAAATAAAAAGTAGTAGTAAATATTTTGTTTTGTTGTTGTTTTTGTTTTTGTTAATGGCGCTATTTTTTTTATTTCTTTGTATTTCACACGCGCACATTTTTAGCATCTTTGAGCAATTTTTTATATTTATTTTTTGCAGTTGTTTTGTTTGTGTTTCCATTTAACGGTCTGCTCAGCTGAGGGGGCGTTGCATGTCTGCATTATGTTAGTTTTAGTGTCTGCTGTCGCTGCCGCTGCCAGCAGAAGCAGCGACGTCGAAAAGTTGTTGCAACAATGTTGCCTTCTTTCGCCATTTAAACTTGCTCAAATTATGAATGCAATAAAAGAACGAGCCCAAGTAAAAGGGGGAAAGAAATAGAAATGAATAATTTAAAACGTGCTTGCCAAGCTTTTAAGAGAACACAGCAAAAGCTTAACAAGTTTTTGCAGAATAAGGAAGTTAGTTTAAGTTTATAACCTAACTTCTAAACACTTTTTAGGAGCAAAAGTTTTAGAATTTTAAATGCATACAAGGATATTTTAAGAAGTTGTCCAATTTTACCATATTTTACTGAATGTGTACCTAAGCTTTCTTTGATTTCATTTCCCTTCTCTTTTTTAATAACTTTTGTTCGAAAAATTATTAAAATGAATTTAAAGGAATACAGGATAAGCTAGTTAATTAAAAATCCCAACCCAACTTTTAAAATCTTTTTTTATGACTACAGCTTCAAGGCTGAATATGAATAGCTAAAAGCTATCAAGTTTCTAAGCTTATCAATCTGTGCTTCATATCAATAGACTATTTAACAAATTTCCCAATCTAATCAAATCTTTTTATATACGAAATTCCGGAATTCCATTTCTTAGTTTTCATTTTCTCTTTCTTTTCCATTGTTTTTGGTTTTCTACTCATTTAATTGATTGTTCAAATGCTTCAATTTAAAACTGATTCATATATAAAAGAATTTCATTGTTGCCAAGCAGGCGATTCTAATCTTTATCGCAATTTAGGAATTCAGGCACAACCTGCCCCACTGTGGAGCAAAATCAACTGAACTGCAAAAAAAAATATAAATAAAAAATGCATACAAAAATTGTTAAACAGGTGTTTCCATGTGCAAAAAGGGAATACCTCAGATTACGTCGATATGCGGTCTTTCTATAGCTTGTTTAGGTTGGCTTTCATTTGTTTGTTGTTGTTGTTGCTGTTGTTGCCTTCAAATTGACACCTTCGTTCACATGTCTGAACGTGTCTGCCTTTTGCCTTTGTTGTTGTTAAAATTGTGACAGGCGCCAAACGGTGATTTTTTATTGATTTATGAGCAAATGGACGAACGTTTCGAATGATTGATTGATGATTGGCTTTGACTTTCGGCTGTTTGATATTTGCAAGTCAAATTCAACCGAATTCACAAAGAGCGTGCAAAGATAGAGAGCACACAGAGAACCAATAGAGAGCAATGCAAAAAAAAGATACAAATAAAAAGAAGAAAACGAAAAAAAGCAAAAGAAATTATTGATAGACGTCAGTTGGCTGGCGATTCTATATAGAGCACATTCTAACTGAACAATTTGGGCGTTTTAGCGGGTTATTAGGAGGGAAGAGACGAATATGTATTTGATGATACGAATATTTGGGGATTGGCGCACGAACCGAGGACAGTTGAACGGAACCCCGAGCACATGATTTAAATAAAAACGTATAACAAAAGAATCCCAACAAAAAGGAAAATAACAAAACAAATACACAGGAATACATACATATGTACACAGATATTTATTCATTTATATATGTACATATGTATTTATTTGCTCATAAATTTTGAACCAGACGAGTGAAAGATCTACTAAAAATGATTTCCTCACCCCGCACACACTCACACTCTTTTTCCCTATCTCTGCTGTCTCTCAATTGTATCTAATGTCACTACAGTGTGTCAATAATCAATGTTATCAACGCAAAACTGTAACTTTCGATATTTATAGCGATACATCAATACACTTTGTCAGCTGTTATCGATATTTGCTAAAGTACATAACTGAAATTTTTAGTTGCATTTATTTTTATTGGAGATTTCCTTGTTTTTTAAAAAGCATAGCTGTATCCTTCGATAATAATAACAATTCATCAATATTTTTGACGTCTGTTATCGATATGTGGCAAAATAGATGTCTTATTTGATTATTGTTATTTATTGTCATTTATTTCTACGGGTTATTTCCTTGTTCCTTAAACAACTTTATTGTTGAGTTTCCTTTTGTGTTTTTCTCTTCCTGCCTTCCTTTTGCTCCCCCGATATTTACTTGGAGGAACTTTGCCCCCATGGTTGGGTGGTATTTCCGCTAGTCGAGTGAGTTGTCGGTGGTTTAGTCATTTCCTGGGTTCTGGCTTGTAGCATATGGCACTTCAACTGCCTTGTTTGGCCTTTTTGAAGAAAGGTGCGGGGGGTTAGTCCGATAAATTGACTTTTATACTTGTGTTTTGCTTGTTGTCCCCATTGACCATAACCTTGATATTGTATGGTATATGGAAATTGAATGCGGCACAAATGGCATTTCATTTTCTTGGCAACAATTTTATTGCAATCATTTATTAGTCGGATCTAAATGTGCGCCAAAATCCATAGGAACAATATTAAATGTGAATTATCTTAATTTAGATACTACCAAGAAGGGATTTGTACATGATTATGCAATGATAAACATTTGTATCTACATTTGACATTAATCTGCGTTTTATTTAATTGAATCATGTTGGCACGTGTCTGTGCAATTATATGCGATAAACTTTTCCTTATGCATGCTCAACTTAATTTGTTATTTATTTAGACAACTAAACAAAACCCCCTACGAAATACAGTTAGTCAGTCAGGTTGGTAAACAAACGCCAGAAATCGAACCAACAAACGAGGCGATATGGTCGGGGAATCGGGGAAAGGAAATTCAACTTACTGACTACTGTTCCAATATCTTGTTTGTCCTTGAGATTGATAGGAAATTATATTTATTAGCGAATTTTACATTATTTCTTTATCAAAATGATTTCTAAAATATCCTTAGTTTCATTTCTAAATAAAAACAAGTTCATAATATAAAAAGAAATTAATACAACTTTAAATTTATTTTCTAAACATTATAATATTAAAAATCTTTATGACGAATATCATTCTTTCTTTACTTTATGAACTATCTATAAAATTATTTCCTATGTCTTTTTGTTATATTATATTTCCTTTTCTTGCTCTAAATTTAGTTAATTTATTCTATATAAATGTCAAGTTAATTTGAAAAGTCTTTATTATCCTCCTTAACCTGCGACTACCTTGTTTAGGTTTCCAGTACCAGCTCTAAATTTGATTTGTTTTTTTCGACAATTGCTGATTTAAAATTGGAAATTCGAAATGTCAGTTTCAAGTCGGCATTGCCCAAAGGGGGAGGGAGTTTGTGGTGGGTTCTGTTTACCTTTAGCTGGTGGGTTCGCTGCCATGGAACGACCTAGACAGCGAAAAAACTTATTATCGGCTATGTAAACAAACAATCACAGCAAGTTGATTATGGATTTGCATTTTTGGGCACCAAACAAAATGGAAAATGTATGAATGTATTTTCAAGTCTTGGTTGCGTCGCTAGGAAAGTTACTTAAAAATGAAAATCAATAAAAATGCCCATAGACACAGAGAGAAATGGGAATGGAAATGAAAAACAGGGGGAAAATGTCAAATGGTGCTACAAGCAGTGCTTAAACTGAATGTGAGTGAAAAGCAATACCAACTGAACGTGAAAGTTGTTGTACACACAGCTCAAAATTTTACACCGTTTTGGCCATGTTACGAATGGGAAACGCCTTCTCTTTCATTAGCGTCAGTTTGCCTTTGAGGCGCGATTGACGGCGGGGGCGTCTAAAGCAAATGTTGTCACTTTTCGATTTTCACACAAACAAAAGCCTGAAAATTAACTGAGATTAAGTTTTGCAGCTGCTGCTAATGAAGTTACAATTGAACTTAAGAAAGTTTAAAACAAATTGAGTACCAATTGTGCTTACATATACTTAAATAGTTTTTCTTTCCAAACTTGAAATGTTTTAAAGTAAAAGTCGAGTTAGGAAAGTACGAAATGTACTTTGTGCTTTTATTGGCATTTCTAGTTTAGTTTGAGTAATTTGTTTCCTTGTGAATTAAAAATTAAATATCATTTAAGTAATTAGACCTAGTTGGAAAATTTGTGAAACATAACAAGCAGTAAAAAAAATAATTAAAAAGTAATATATTTAACTAGGATTTTACCGATTTTATCTCAGCTATGTTGTGTGAAAATTTCAGTCCCATAGCACTTGCATAGCACAAGCAGTAAAAAAATAATTAAAAAGTAATATATTTAACTAGGATTTTACCGATTTTATCTCAGCTATGTTGTGTGAAAATTTCAGTCCCATAGCACTTGCCATTTCTTCTCCACGATAATGAGTGAATAAGTCAGGAAAAAGAGTTGCTTTTAGAAAGGTTGATCTTCTAGTCCTTCAAAATTCAATCTACTGTTTGTTTCTATGTTAGTTCCTTAGAATTAATTCTGAATGAAAATTGAGTGCCAAAAGTTCTAATTTATATCAATAAAAACAAGACTTGTCAGACAGAAATACTGAGAATGCTTTGACTCAAAATCAAATTCTTGCTTTGGATACATATTGAATAACAGAACCTTCTCGGAGAAAGGCTTGAAACTGTTCAGTGGAATCTAAGACGATTGGTAGAAATCAGTTTATACAGACATTAGCCTGTCAGCACTAGGGGCACGTCGTATTGACTGCTTTTCCCCTCATTAGCGTCACTTTGAACTACACGAATCTGGAAAGCACTCGCTTTTTGTTTTGTGGAGGCGTTTGACGTCTCGAATCCACAAGTGTGCGAAAAGTTAATAAGCGTGTCGGCGACAATAAGACTGCCCTGTGACGTATGCAGGTGGCTCTTATATGACTCTGCCTATGCCTATGCTATATATGTGTTTGTTTATTTTATGGTGGTATCAGATTCTGGTTGCGCAAATGAGGCTAGGCATAATGTGCGTGACAAAATGCACTTCTTATCACGCCGCTTTGCATAGCCTAATTTGGTTTGAGGAACCAGGGAAATGGAAGTAAAGAGGAAGAGTTCTATAAGAAGTTTTCCATTTTCCATTGTATTTTCGCACCTCATTACGGCAACTAGGGAGAAATAATAAGTTGGCTAAACGAGGGGACCATTTTTTCTGTTTGTTTATTCATTAAGCATACGATGTATGAAGAGTAAAGAGGATGAGATGTTGTAGTAGGCTTTGTGTGTCATCAGATAAGGCAACGTTTATAAGAACTTAATAGGAACCTATGTGTATAGTTGGCTATTGATTATCTCAACCCATTAACAATTCAACGCTTCCTTCATTTCACTGAGTCACATTTGTTTGCCTCAATGGCATTTCCGTTTTATCGAACACAGGTTATTGTCGTTTTCCAACACGTGTTAATATATAAAAAAATACATAAATAATATTTATTTCCACAGCATTGCAATCTTTCTTTTGAATGAATTCATACTATTAGGATAAAGAGTCTGTTAACTCTGTCAAACATCCAAGAAGTGGCCATTAAGTTTATATTGCATATGAAAACTAAACTTTGTGTCTGATAAAAGTTTCTGTTTAATTACAGAATAAGTTCAGTCGAGTTCACTCAAGTCTTTCTTACTAGTTTTATTTTTAACTTGACTCTAACTTGAACTCTTTCCTGCCCGACTTCAACACTTTATGCTTCTGCGAAAATACTTCCTCTGATTGTTCCAAGTGGTTAATGGGCAATGAACTCTCTCCCTGTATAGACTTCCACCGCAACGATGACATAATATCTCATATTGATTTCAATTAATATTAATAGTGTTGTGAAGTCAGACGACAGTGCGTAGTGTGAGTTTCTGCCATTTGTATAATTTTGCAAACCATAAAAATAATTGAACAAGATGCAGGAAAACGATAAAAATCTCGCACATCAAAAGAAAGGACCATCATCTACCGCAAGCATCCCGAGTAATATATAAATTACGCTATCAGACTCACTATCTAAGCGACATTGTCGATAAGGCAACAGACAGAACAGGATGGGTCTACAATATAAAAGCAGAGTGTCAATTACATTTGTAAGAAACTCTGTCGAGTGTTTTGAAGGCTTCAACAACCACATTCGGAATAACCAATTTTGAGTTCATTCAAGATGAAAATTCATTATGGTAAAAATACTTAGCTCAACAATCAGGAGACTTTTTCCTTAACCTTGTTTAAAATTTTGCAGTCCTATTGCCATTTGTGGCTCTTCTGGTGGCCAACACCGAAGCTGCCAACATTAGAACACCGGTAAAGTCAGTTAATAATGATCTTTACCGTCGCTTTGTTTGTGCCAAAAAGTCCGATGGATTTCGCACTCTGAAGCCCGGAAGTTGTTCACAGTTCTACGAGTGTCAGGCAGGAGTTGCCATTCCCAAATCCTGCCTACACTTCTTTGATTCTAAAGTCCAGAAGTGTGTTTCCTACAACAATGGCTGTGTCGAGGTCAAGCAAATAACGAACAAGGACATTGACGCGGTGACACCACCATGTGAAACAACCACATGCTCAACTCCTGTTGACAAACCAACAACAACCACATGCACAACTCCTGTTCAGAAACCAACAACAACAACTTGCACAGCTCCTGTTGAGAAACCAACAACAACCACATGCAAAACTCCGGTTGAGAAACCAACAACTACCACATGCACCACACCAACAACAACCACATGTACCACTGAGAAAGCAACAACACCAACAACAACCACATGCACAACTGAGAAAGCAACAACACCTACAACAACCACATGCACAACTGAGAAGGCAACAACACCTACAACAACCACATGCACAACTGAGAAAGCAACAACCCCTACAACAACCACATGCACAACTGAGAAGGTAACAACACCAACAACAACCACATGCACAACTGAGAAAGCAACAACACCAACAACAACCACATGCACAACTGAGAAAGCAACAACACCAACAACAACCACATGCACAACTGAGAAAGCAACAACACCAACAACAACCACATGCACAACTGAGAAAGCAACAACACCAACAACAACCACATGCACAACTGAGAAAGCAACAACACCAACAACAACCACATGCACAACTGAGAAAGCAACAACACCAACAACAACCACATGCACAACTGAGAAAGCAACAACACCTACAACAACCACATGCACAACTGAGAAAGCAACAACACCAACAACAACCACATGCACAACTGAGAAAGCAACAACACCAACAACAACCACATGCACAACTGAGAAAGCAACAACACCTACAACAACCACATGCACAACTGAGAAGGCAACAACACCTACAACAACCACATGCACAACTGAGAAAGCAACAACCCCTACAACAACCACATGCACAACTGAGAAGGTAACAACACCAACAACAACCACATGCACAACTGAGAAAGCAACAACACCAACAACAACCACATGCACAACTGAGAAAGCAACAACACCAACAACAACCACATGCACAACTGAGAAAGCAACAACACCTACAACAACCACGTGCTCGACAACACCGAAAACAACCCCAACAACAACCACATGCTCAACAACACCGAAAACAACACCTACAACAACCACGTGCTCGACAACACCGAAAACAACCCCAACAACAACCACATGCTCAACAACACCGAAAACAACGCCAACAACAACCACCTGCTCGACAATTCCTTCCACGACACCAAAAACAACCACGTGCTCCACCGTACCACCTGCGACGACACCAAAAACAACCACCTGCACGCCACCAACGACAATTCCGTGTACTGCAACGACAACAGTCTGTCAAACACCAGCAACAACCACCTGTACAACAGTAACAGTAACAGCCGCCTCTTGGTGGAGGTTGTGGTAGAAAGGAATTAAATTGAGACAACATTTTGATGAAAAGATTTGATTTACAACTATGGACCCATTTGCGATCATATTATTAATGATTTGATAAATGTAGATATCACATTTATCTTATCTTTGGACACTTTTCCTTTCGTACTTGTATGTTACCTTCTCTCTGATAACTAATTTAAATATCTATTAAATACCTGAGCATTTCGAATTGAAATTTTGAATTCTTCATTTAAATTGACAGATCTGATAGCATTAATTAATTATTCTACATTTAAACAGTTGAAATTGGAAATTAAACTGAACATTTTGCGAATCTGGTTTTTCTGTCAATCTCAATTTGCATATGTTTAATGTGATCCAATTAACAAATATTTGCAAAACAATTTTATGCACAAAAAAAACTTAATAATACACAGTTGTATTTTTGGGAAACAACATTTAATTAGGCAAACAACATTAAACACAAAAAAATAGAAAGAAATAGAGCTAAAAGTTATCGTCATAAACTTGCAGCCATAGACAATTAATGGCCTGGATTTCGACTGCCAAAGCTAGAAATTCTGTCTGGAGGCGTTTATTGGATGCCATCGTGATGTTTGTCGCCCACGTTTGTCATCCCCCTAGACAGAAATTGTCAGATGTGAATATTACTGTCTGGAAATTCTTAATTATTTCTCGATTGCCACTGATAAAGGCTATTGGAGAAAAACAATTTGCAAAAGTGAAAGAAATGTTGATAGATACACTGATATTTGGTTAGAAATTTATCATATTCTTTTTATAGACACTTCCGAAAGTTGTCGGAATTATTTGTCATGATTCTGCGAATAAATGGAAATTTCTTGTTCTGTCACAAATTAAACAAGGACTGAAATTCTTTAGTATTTTGATTGAATTTTGCGAAATAAACAATGTTTAAGAATACGACTTTAAAATGGCTGTTAGTTAATACAGTATAAATATAGCCGATATTTTGAATAAAAGCAAAAGCCGGAAAATATTAATAAAGTATATATTTAGCATCGTACTTTTCGTGTTATTAACTCTCTAAAAACTATAGTTTATATAAGAATACTAAATTAAGATCATTAAGTGTTGAGATTATTTTTTTATATTCAAAATTTCACCTTTTTTATTTTTCCTGCAGCGCCTCCCTAAGCGCTTCTCATTTCTAGATACTCCTTTTCTTATTAAGTTGTGTTATTGTTTTATATTTTTCGTCTCTTGTTTGGCGACTCTTCGCTTAGCTAGAGATCTTTATGTATGTATATAATATGCATATATAAGTGTATGTGTGTATATGTGTTTGTGCGAATACATGCATAGTTTAAGCCGGTTTTTTCTTTGTTTGCAGCTTGTTGCCATTTTTAGCTATTTTGCCGGTTTTATTGTTGTTGTTTGTTGTTGGTTGCTTTAACTCTTGTTTTTGTTGCCATTTATTAGTCATCATCAAGCACACACATAAGTGGCAAACCACCCCTCGCCCCTACCCAACCCCCACTCACTGACCACCCAAAACCAACAGGCGGCCATTTACAAAACTCCATTAAAGTCTCTCTTTATCGTCTTTCGCTCGCTAGTTCCCTCTCCTTTCAGTCTTTGTTTGGAAGTTTTGGGAGAGTGAGCTTTTTTGATTGTGTGCGTGTGTACGTTGACTTAACGAAGCGCTCAGCTGACGCTGACAAAGCCATGCAGCTGTGCGAACTTTACTTTAACAGCTGTTTTGTTGTTGCTGCTGTTGTTGTTAATGTTACCGGCGTTGGGTGACAACGCCCACATGGCATCCAGACCATCACACACACAGCTAGTGAATAAAAGTGGAAGTTTACTCAGCTTTTGTGGGCGGACTGCAGTTTTTTTTGTATGTCATTGCAGTCTGTCGCAGAGCAGGCAGCTTTTGTTTAGCTGTATTGATATATTGCATCTTCAATTTTTGGAAGGACCCACAGTTTTTGTGTAGTTAAACGTACTCACATAGCCAGCAGCTTTCGTCCTTGCATTTTATAAATGTATTTTTAATTTATGTAAGGTACTTACATAGCTTTCAGCCTTTCTGCACTTGCATTGGTTTTTATTTATTGCATTTTTAATGCATTACCGTAACTAATTAATAAATTGATAATTGAATTGAAACACTTTGCGGCGCGGCGCCTTGACGCTCCATTAATTTCGCATTAATTTTCTTCACACGCCAAAATGTACAATTAATTTATTTACTTTGCCTAATGATTATTGTTGCTGCTGCTGTTTGTTGTTGTTGTTGTGCCAAATTGATATAGACACATGCATTTGTCACGCTCACACAAACACACACACACAGATTTAAAACAAAAGACAAGAACAAATATTCCCAGCCAAAATGCAAAAATGAATTCATATAAAATAAATACAAATACAAATTTGTTGAACGTCAAGCGCCGCGGAAAATTAAAAAGACGCAAGCGACTGAAAAGAACAACAAAAACAAAAACAAGAACAGCAACAACGACAACACGAATAAAAACGAAATGTAAATTAAGCTAAATTTTGTATGCAAGTGATCTTTGTTTTATTTGTTCTTAATATACCCCACAAATGCTGTGGGGTATATTAATTAAGCAGAGAAAAGGTCTGTCTCTTTGTTAACCTACTATTCCCAATACAATTTGTATCGAAATTTTGTCTAATTTCATTAAAGAATTTAATAGTTTTCGAATTAATCTTGGTTTAAAATACTAGTTTTCTAAAAAAACTTAAGTGTTGTATAAACTTTATTAATTAGTTATTTCTTGATCTGACCGCCTATCGATATTAATCGAAATGCATTCGTATGGCATTTCCCAGTCGTCTAGCGATTCCTCTGTCTCCCACAGCATTTCTTACTTATTTGTTTTGATCATTTATTTCATTTTTCATTGCCAAAAACGAACGCAGCCGCCCATGGCCAACGCCAGGGGGCGCTGCAGTGTCGGCGGCTTCCGCACAGGGTGGTGGGTGCAGCGTATAAATTAAAAACGAAAAGAAAAGAAAAAAACTAAAACTGAAAGCAATAATAAATCAAATCAACAACTACACGAAAAAAGAAAATTGATCATTGATCAAATTTTATTACAAGTTTTTCACGAGAACATTTTCAATTACGTTCTGCGTGTATGACATACTGAGGTCGACGCTCCACTGAATTTGGATATATCTAGATTCTAGAATCTAGAAGATCATTAAACAATTTTGTAGTATTTTTATGAAAACTCGAATGATTTATTTTCATAGTCCATAGTTGCGCTTAATTGTGGCGATCATTAAAGCAACATTTGCACATTTTTATGTTGATCATCTGAAAAATATGCTTCCTGACTTTGCCACGACGTTTATTGCATTTTCATTGGTTTTTCTTCTTATTGTTAGTTGAAGAACAGGTTTCAATTTTAAATTCTTTTATTTTGTAGTTAAATTAATAATTAAACAGGAATTACGACTAACAAACGGTTTGTCATAATTATCAATTTCTGGAATTTAGTTTAGTTCACTTTGCAACTTTCATTGCTGAGCTCAGGGGTATCCGAAGGGGGATTCTTATCAGTATGATAACTGCAACCCCATCGATTATGCGTGTCTTACGTCCATGTATGCCAAAAGTGTACTTGGCTGTGATTGTGTTTGTGTGAAGTGTACTTGAATTTTGAAGGCTTTTGCAATGTGCACTTGATAACATTGTATTATGAATAATATTGTATAATAATAGTGCAATTGATGATATTACTTGACTTGCAGATACCCTGCAATGTTGATATCGATCATTAATTTTCATGATATCGATATTATATGTATAAAGATCCCCATATTATTATGTCCTAAAACCAATAAAATGTCTTTGTATAAAATTATTTTAAAATGTGATAAAATTACAAAAGCATTAATTATGTAATATAAATATTTTTTATAATTTATCTCCATAAATTATTGTGTTGTTATAAATGTTGGCAATAAATATTAAAATAGATATTTATCGCTGCAAATACATCTTCGATAGCTTGCAGTTGCTGGCTAATACGTAGTTCATATATCAATATACCCTTTATTTCACGCCTTTACCGGGTAAATCAATTGAAAGTAAAGAAGAAGACCAGAAACTATGTCGCTTGATATTTTATCACTTGGCGCCAGAGGCGCTTAAATTGCCATGACGATATCGTGGATCAATTGTGTGGGTGTGTGTCCATGCTAAAAATTCACACACAAATATACACACAGTTAATTTAGAAAGTGTTTTGACAAACTGGAAGAAATATATATTTGCTTTATTTTTGAAAGAATTGTTTTGACAGACTGAAAAAATCAGATAATTCATTTTATAACACTTATGAAACTTATTTTAATCTGGTTTAACTATTTTTAAAAATAAAACTTAAATTATAAATTGTTTTATTTTGTCAAAACACTTAATTGACAGACTGTATGTAGAATCTACATTGTAGAAATAAACTTCTGTTTAACTTCTCGTGGAAGATGTTTTTTTTTTATGTGTTTATATATTTTGTTTTGCATTTGACAGTGTTGTTTGTTGTTGTTATCTGTTAATTTGTTTAATTGATTGACAGCAACAACTAAACTAACAACAAATTGAAACAAGGCGATGGTCATGATGCCAAAAAAATAAATAAAAGAATTGCGAGAATTGCAAAAAGTCAAAAGAGAACGGCGACAAATAAAAAAAGTGGAAATTAAACAACATTTTCAAGACATTTAAAAATAGTGCGCAAATTGCTATTTTTATATTATACAAAACAACAACAATAGTCACGAAAAACAATAACAAAAGTTGATAACTCTCTTGCTCTCCGGTTGAGAGAACAACAGTTATTTTGTCTCTCTCTATCACTCTCCTTCTTATCAACATTACAACGCTTTACACATGTGTATAATTCTCTCATTCTCTCTCTTGCTCTTTTCGGTTCTCTCTCTCTATATCTTTTGTGTTGTTTATCTCTGTTTTGCTTACGTCTAATTGCATTCTTTCAAGAGTTTTGTTATTGTTTTTGTTTTTGCTTCTCCTCTTCACTCATTTCTATTGCTACCTCTTTTTTGTTGTTATTGATCATTGCACATTATCGCCATGTTTGTATTTGTTGCCTTTATTCGTTGCGCTAAAAAAGGAGAAAAACGAAACAAAACAAACGAAACAAAAACGAGCAAAACAATAGAAAACACATTTTTTATTGCGTTGCGGGTTTCTGTTTGTTTTTTTCTGCTCACAACAAAAAAAGAAATCAAGCAAATGACAGATATTCAATATGTATTTAGATACAGATAAATCCAGGTTAAAGAAAGATACAGATACATTTTGTGCGTTCATTTTATTATTAATTACAGTTTATTAAAAATCTTAAATTATTTAATTTATAATTAAATTTTAATTATTTAGTAATTAGTTAACTTTTTCTTTAATTTAAATATCAGTTATTTAATTTATTATAATCAAAATTTAATTCAAAAGAAATCTTTAGTATTTTTGGTGTGAGTCTTGGCTGCCTTTGGTACAGTTTTAGAAAACTTATTTAATTTAAATTCCCTTAAAGGTGAATTTCTTAGGAAATTTATTTTATGCAAACACCCTGAGCGGGATCAAAGCATAGGAAACTTGTATCGTAATAAATCCCACACCGGTGTTTGGTGTACCCACTAACAAACGGAAGAAGGCGCCATCCGCTTTAGTCAAGACACACACCACTAAGGCAAGCAGTGCACTTTGTTTACGTAACAGTAGATAAGCAGTGCATTTCATTACGTAACTGTTTAAAAGCAGTGCATTTAATTTACGTAATATTAGAAAAGCAGTGCATTGCACTACGTTAGACAAGCAGTTGAAACGTTCATACGTTATTTTTAAACTTTTAATCTGACATGTAAACAAATTTCATAAATGAAACAGTTTTAATTAAGATTTAGATATTGATTGCTAACTTAACTAATAAATATTTATTCTTTTCATTACAGGTAAGCTTTAATGAAACAAAAATCATGTTTTGCTAAAACTGAGTGAGTAATAAAAATATACCTATATATATTCCCTACCCGCAAAAACAATTGAAAACTCTTGAAAAAATCCTTTTCACATTTCGCATTTCTACAAAAAAAATCTCATGCACAATTTTTGTAAATACGAGTTCTAACAAAATGCATTAAACATTTGTCAAAGTTGCACATTAATTTACTCTCTGTTGTTATCGTTGTTTTGTTATCGAAACTCTTTGTGATCTCTTTCTTTATGTAATCTCTTTCACTCTCTCTTCTTCTCTCTGTTGCTCTCTGTCTTTAACTTTTGTGCTGTTCCTTTGCACTAATTGTGCTGTCAATTTAAACAAACTGTTAACATGAGTTTTCAGAAAAATACAAATTAAAATAAATTGTTAAACATTACGTAAATTTTCAAAAGAAAAAAGGAAAATTTAAGAAATTAAAGTGAATTGAAATGAAAGAAAATTGAATAGGAGAAGTATGAATACTCTTTCTTTAGATAAGATAAGGGTATCTACATTAATTAAATAATTAGATAATGCAAGTTGTATGGAAATATCTAAAGACGTAAATTTGATAAAAGGAAATCAATGAAATAAAAGGGAATTTAAATGAAAGAATTCTTAATCAGTCTATTTTGTTAAGACAAAGTACTCTTAAAGCTATATAACAAAGATACATTTATTTTAATTAAAACATGGCTTTGATTCTTGTCTATTTCCACTAAAATTTATTTAGAATATTTATAGTAAATATATAAAAGGTTACATATTTTCTGTCCTTACCAGCATACTCTTTGGTAGTGTATTTTTTAATACCAAGCTCAATTTTCGGGTAAAAGCAGCAGCCAACGATGAAAATGTTGAGATAAAAATTGCATTGCATTTTATTTTATTTCATTTTTTTCATGGTTAATCTCTGATTAAAGTATAGAGACTTTATTTTTTTGCTTTTCACAAGCGCATTTTCCTTATTTTTGTTTTTCTCTCAACTCGTCGCTGGGGCAACAATAACAACAACAATAACAGCAACAACAACAGCAACAACAACAACAACAATTCCATTCACCTAATTTCTTCTTGTTTTGGAAACTTTTATTTCCTTGTTTTGATTGTTGTTGTTGTTGTTTTTATTGTTGTTGTTGCAGCGACACACTGAACAACAAATAACCACAAATGCAACAACAATAAGTGCTGTACATAATTTAGCATTGTTTTTGTGTGAGTAGAGAGAGGGAAAATGTAGAGGGGGTGGGGTGGAAAAGCATAGGGGAAAACATGTGCGAAACTCGCATGTAATTTGTGCATTTAACTTGCAACAACAGCAGCAACAACAACAACAAGTAGCATAGACAATGCCACAACAACATAACTAACAACAACAACAATTACACATTTGGGCATTTTGTATTGCGCGACAATTGTTAACATATTTTTGTTGATTATGCAACAGAAACAATAACAACAAATTACTTTTGTTTGCTAGTCAAAGAGTTTAAATATTTAATACATGCATAATACATTTGTAAATTTAATTAGACGAATGACTAAGCACAATTATATTTTTGTCTCTGTTTTCATTTAAATAAAGTTTGTCACTGCATAGGAAACCATTTAAACTTCCCCAGAGGGCAGCAACAAAAGTTAAAATGGCTTAACGAATATGAAATACTCTTTCTCTTGTCTCTTAGCAGAGAGACTATCTTAATTACATTTAATTATTAAATGTTAACTTAAGTTAAAGACAGTTTAAACAGTTTTATAGGTCATTAACTAGTCGAGCATTTATTTCTACTGCTTAAAATTACAGAAATAGAATGCATTTTTATACAAATTTATAAATTTTTAGTTAGTCTTAGATATTTTCTATTAAAAAGTGTCCCATCATATACTTAAAATTCCTAAAATCTTTACTTAAAACTATCGATAACATGGTATCGAACAGAAAAAAGTTTACCTATGCTCTGCAACTGATTTATTAGTTCAACTAGTCATAAATTTTAAATTAATGCTAGCAAATTTGACTTATTATAAATTTAAAATGTAACAGTCTATAGATAGCAACTTTAGTATTACATATATCGATTATTTTGATCGTTCTCTATTAAAATCGATAACAATTTAACTTGCTATTAAATAGACAAAGTTAGCATATTCCCAACAACTTGACACTGTTTAGTTTTCTAGTTTAGTTTAGTTTACTTACATTGCAATATTAGTTTAGTTTTATATTACACTAATTGATAAAGCTGCCTTTGGCATGTTATAGCTAATATACCCCACAAACACATTGGATAATTAAGTGAAAAGCGCGCCAAACGAAATGATTTTGTTGTTGTTGCTGCTGTTGCATGTTGTTGTCGCTGTTGTTGCTGTTGTTGTAATTGCTGCATTTATATATCCCGGATGTATGCTGCGTTGACTGAGTGCTGCTAACAGCAATGCTTGCAACTGCAACTGCAATTGTTGCTGCTGTTGTCGTTGTTGTTGCTCCTTTTGCCACAGCTGCGAGCTGAAAATGGGGGAAAAGTTTTTGGCTGCTGTCGTTGTCGCAGTCAATGTTGTTGCTGTTGTTGCTGCTGCTGTTGTTGTTGTTGCTGCTGTCACAAGATCTTTCAGCCTGGTTGCATTTTATTTATCGTTTTGCTCGTCGTTGTGTTTAGATTTGAGTTTCGTGGCCAAAAACGTAAGAGAGAAAAAACCTCTGGAGAATTGCCTGCCCCCAAGTTGCAAGTTGCAAGCAAAAAAAAAAACTGTTGATGGAAAATGGAAAATGAAGATGTTTTTATTAGGTTCGTCAACGTGGGACTTCAAAAGGCGCCTGGCGGAAGCGAATTTTTGCTAAATTAATTGGCTGCACTTTTGTATTATTTTGTTGCTGCTGTTGTTGTTTCTTTCATTTTGTGTTGTGTTGCATGCAGCAAAGTCATTTGACAATTTCCATTTCGCTTTTGAATTGTTTTTTATTTTCCTTTTCAATCGCATAAATTGCATTTTCATGTTGGCGTTGCCCATTTGCAACAATCATCAGCAACATCATCATTGCCGTCATCATTTCCATGCCACATTCATCAGTGGCAGCTTCTCTATTTGTTGTTGTTGAAGTTGTTGTTGTTGCTGCCACTGTTTATGCTGAGAACTGGAGCGCATCGGCACGTTGCCTCAAATGTTGCATAATAATTTTGATGTCACGTCATGGCCTGTACTTTCGATTTAGTTTGAACTAAATATGTCTTGTCTAGGTTGTTATTGAGATACGATAACATTATTGATAGCTTAGCAAACTAATTGAAAAGGAATTTGTTTAAAGAACGTGGTTTACTTGTATGTTTAAGTTTGAGTTGTTAGAATTGAAATTGGGTGATTGATAACATTCTCGATAGCTTTCAATAAGATACATTGGTTGAAAGATCATATTTTCAATAACTTTTCAAATTGATTGCATTAGAGAATTTGACACTTGCAACATCTTGAGCGAACAAGAGTAAAAAAAACTCTGTTTTCAAATAACTTGATTCTATTACTTATCGATAATTCTAAGTGTATGAAATGTGCGCGCTTGTTTTGTTACTTCAATATAACAGCATTGTCAAATATGCAGCTGAAATTGTCGATAACATTCAATTCATCGATAATTACAAAACTTATCGATATCATTTTAACTTATCGATACTAAAATTGGCTGCTCTGTGTGTTCACTTGCAGTATCAGTTACAAGTGTTTGGTATATTTGTATCTCATATGATTAGATTTATAGTATGCATTTTATACTATTCACTGGCGCTTATAATTCCCAACTGGTTTAAGCACTTTCAGCATTTCCAACTCTCGTTTACTTCCCTTGGGAGAGAACCATTTTCGACTGGACTTGTTATTTGTTAGTTCATTTCATTTGCCTGCCTGAAATGTACACAACTCAAAATCACAACCACGATTATGCCCACAAACCCGCTGACGTTGTTGGCTATCGTGAAACATTTTTCATTCTATCGTTTCACAATATCCTCCCCCTCCAAATATATCCCCACACTCTTCCCAATATTGGCAAATTGACACACACCAAAGAAAATAAAATGACTATATTTTGATTTGATTTCGAATTTCGAATTTGGACTCATTTCTCTTTGAAATATACATATATATCTTTCTGCTTTTTTCCCCCCTTTCTCACTCTCTTTTTCTTTTCTTTTTATTTGGAATTTATGCGATAACTTTCGCGCGCTTTACAACACTATAAAAATGTTAAAAATACCCTAAATTGTACACACAATTATGAATACAAAAACACAACACAGCTTTGTTCGTGCCACGCCCAGCAATAGTCGCAAGCGCGCCTTTAGCAATCCACATATCGCCTCAATGCCGTTACTTGCCCCCGATGGGCGACGCTTGCAACCACATCTCTATTACTTCGATAAATCCCATTCGGGACGCAGCTCTTTTTGTGTGGATGAATCATTGTGGCCCATCAACAACAACACTGCAGTTACCACCAGTGATGGCAATCTGTTTGCCACGCTTCCCCCCGAGGAGGATCCCGAGGAGGCCATCGATCAATTTTCACCAACACTGTACAATCGGTTATCGGGACAGCCGATAAGTCGTGCCATTCCCATACCACCAAATAGCAGCAGCAGTGCTGGGAATAGTCCACAGCATCATCATCATTATCATCATTTGCATCATCATCATCATCAGCAGTTGCAACATCATCTTCAACAGCAGCAACAGTTGCAGCAACGTTCACTGAGCACAGGCTCAGCTGCACCTGCAACTGCTGCTGCTGCCGCTGCAGCTGCAGCTGCTGCTGCTGCCGTTGGTTATATGGCATTCAGTGCGAGTCCAACGGGATTTGTTCACGCCTATTCACCGTTCTATGGCAGCTCACCGGATACTCTATGCTCTCCGGTGTCGTTTAGCTATGATCCGGAATTTGGACCAGGCATACATCGATTGCAGGTACCCAACAGCACTACCAACAACAACAACATCAGCAGCAGCAACAACCACAACAATAACAACAACAGACGCAACTCGAGATCACCGCTGGATGGCGCCACAGTTATGAGTGTCAACAGGTCGGTGTGTTGAGTTGTGTCCTTTATTTGAGGTTTAATGCGGTTTCTTCTTCACATTATGATTGTGTTCAAGTTTCCATACTATCGATTATTCTCTCTCTCTCTCTCTCTGTCTGTCTCTTTCTCTGTGTTGTTACTAAAAAAAAAAAAAATACATGTTGCAAGCCACTTGTTGCTGTTGCACGTTCTTTCACCAAGCACCCCAACAATAAGGAAAAACAAATCTGCAATTATTCACATTTCAAATACATTAAAATGTTTCTAATGAATGTTATTTATAATAATAATAATAATAATATACCAGTATGTCTGTGTGAATATAGACATTATACATATGATATAATACTGTGTACCATGTGTAAATATATACATCACATTCAGCTCCATTTCTTCACAGCTTCGGCATGTCTTATTTCATCTCATACTTTTTTCTATGTAACAATATTGGTGTGGCATGAAATTTGATCAATGTTTTCATGTTGTTCTATACAATTTTAGAATAATATAGAATATATATGAATTTGAGTTCGGCTTGCCGTAGCTTAAATACAATTTGCAGACTGTAAAAGGAAATTGTTTATATTTAAAAATACAAAATATTTCCATTTTAAAATGGTATACTATGTAGTAAGTAGGTCGACCTTTATAATTGTTTAATAAAGGGTACTTAGCTGACTCGAGGAGTACTTAAAAAAGTAACCTTAAACTTTAACAAAATCTTTTTTAAAAAAGCTCAAAAGATTTCTCGGATAATATTTAAAATCTAACCGATTTAGATTCCGTTTGAAAATTTACCCAAAACAAGAGTTTTTGCAATTTTACAACAAATATGAATCATAATAGTTTTTGATCCGCTCTAAAAATTCGCTCGATAAAAAGTGTATATGCATTACATTATTTTATTGCATCACTTGCAAAAAATAAACTATAAAATGCATTCCATATTTAAAAAGTCATAAAACAGAAACCATTACTCTCGTATTCAAAGTCTTTAAGGGCATTAAAAAGCACTTGGAATCAACATTCCATATACAGAATCATTACAATATTCAGTTATCCTAAAACATGCTTTGTAAATTGAATGAAGTCTTATAATATAGCAAAGATACCCTAAGAAAAATAAGGTTTAATGTTTTTATTTTTCTCAACTACAAAAAACCATTTTAATAAATAACTTTTTTTAAGTTAAGGACCATTAAGTTTGTTTTCTTATAAATGGATTATAAATTCTAGTTTTATATTTGTCTTCCTGCCATTATTAAGTTGAGAAATTGCATCAAAAAATCTTTACTTCCTTGCCAACTTGCAAGTACAGCAAACTTTTTCATTGCAAGATGTTTGCCATTTTTCGTGAGCAATAGATTTACAAAAATTGCTTTCTTATGCTGTCATCGCGTTGAGAACTACAAATTTCCGGTCTTAACCGAAACTGATGATGCCACATTCGTCATGTATGTGATTCATGTGCGAATCGCGAAGCGAATCCTTTCGAGGCGAAACGCAATTTATTTGCACGAAAGCCACGAAAGGAAGCCCTTTGAGTATCTTTAATTATAAATATAAAAAAAGCAAAGACGAAGAAGAAGAGCAAGCTTTTTTCTTCCTCCCCCCTCCTCCGCCCCGAAACTATTCAATCAGAATTTACGCATTGAAACTCTTGTCATGTCCATGCCAAAAAAAATAAATAAAATTTAACTTAGGATCTGTGGGTTTTGGCTTAAGGTCTTGGCTTGCTTTTGGCTTCTGACATAAAAGAGTGGTATGTATGTGAGTGAGAGTGTGTGTGTGTGTGTGTGTGTTTGTGTGTATGAGTGTGTGTATCTTTAGAGTAGTGCGTTTCCCTTTAAAAGCTCGACCTGCTCAATGTCCAAATGATGTCATTTCTAACTTGGGATTTGGTTGTAATGCTTCTCCAGCAATTCTCTGAGTTTCTCGCGTTTCGCATTTCTCTTTTTTTTTCGCGCCTGTCTTTTATACCCTTGCAGAGGGTATTATTATTATGACACATAGTATGTAAAGCGCTAAAGTAGAGAAGGCAGACAACATATAAGGAATATATGTAAACTCTTGATCAGCATGACAAACTTTATCTACGTATGTATACAAAAAATGAATCGACCCTTTTGTACTTTTTTAAAGTACAGGATCTAAAAATAAAGCCAGATAATGTATAGGTATTCATCAATTGAAAATGACTGGCTCAAATTATTTTTCAGTTGTTCGTAATTGCCAAAAAAAAAGTTTCAAACAAAGTAAATTTTCGGAAAACTTACCGGAACAGTCGCTAGAGTCTTAACATAAGTACTCACTGTTAACTTTTACAGCACTGTTAATGACAACAGTCTGAAGAAGTTAAATTGTAGCTAGACGAATTTCGTTGGGTCTAATAGTTTTTATATGAAAATATCCTTTGTTTTTAAGTTTTTTTTTGGGAGAAATGTGCTCCCCTATTTTGAAATTAGATTTTTCATGTTACTTTGTATGAAATATAATGACCTTTTAAAAATACAGGGCATTAAAACATCGGCAAGTGGCAAATAATTTATTATTTCTGGTCTTTTTTTGTGGATTGTATAACTAACTCCATGCAGATGATGTAGTTGATGATGATTCGTAATAAAAAAGCAATTTCATGTATGAACTGCGACGCAGTTTTCCACAAAACAAAACTACGCAATAGTCCAGCCGATGTCAATGCGGAAATGTGTCCCTAAGGCATAATAGGAATCCCCACAATGGGGCTTAGAACTCCCCCAAAAACAGGAGAAAACCAGCAACAACAATAGTAGGAACAAAAACAACAACAACATTTGGCGTGGTGTCTGATAAACACCACATAATGAGACCGAACCCAACATTTAACACAGCTCCACATTCCTCCCATTCCCTCTCTCTCTCACTCTCCCTCCCTCTCTTCTCTTCTAATTTTTTATTGGCAATTTAGTTTCGGTTGGTCTATCTTGATGGGGGGTCTTCGAGGGGCTTTTTTCTTTTTGAAATGCGCAACAAATTAAAAAATAAGTCGCAATTGCATGCCATGAGGCATTTTAATGTGTTTTATGTTGTGGAAAAGTGGAAAATTGAAATGGCTAACTGAAATATAAATTGTAATGCGAAGAAGACAATTGTTTGGTTAAAAATTAAACTTAAAGCAAATGAATTCTTAACAGAATTCCACTTACAGCAGATTTCTCATCCACATAGCAAAGTTGAAGTTTAATTTTACTGCGTGGATATTTCAATGGGTTGCCAGACTTCAAACATACATAACTTTGTAAAACTAAATGGTGTTTCATGCGGTCTATAAATTTTTTCATTATATGATCTCTAAAAAAAGAAAAAGTACAGCATTTAAGGATTTCAGTTGGAGGTTTCCAGGCTTAGAGTATATTTAGCTAATTATGTTGAGCAGAAATAAAAGGTGCTGTTAAGGATCATTAGCTAGATGAGAAATAGCTTTATAAATTACTCCTTAATTTCGCAATAATTTTAGTCAAGTCAAGAACGTTACCAAACTAACCTCTATCAATTAATGATAAATACATTATAATCTAAATAACATTTTAGTTTGACAGCAATGTTAAATGTATATTTGGACTGTCATGTAGATGAGAAACAAAATCTGCTGGAAAGGAAATTACTCTTTATGTTCCTAATAATATTACTCAAGAGCTTTATCAAACTAACTTCTAATAACTAATGATATATTCTTCTCTAACTATAACTATAACTATAACTAAATTTCTCAAATACTTTGTTTTTTAAAGATCTTCTTAAAAAGACTTTTAGTCATAAATGAAGTGGAAATTCCCAAAAACACAGAGTTAACTTTAGTTATAATTATAACTTATAACACACACTTTGCTTATAAATCGCATGCTATATCAAAACATTCCAATTCATTAATCATAAAGTACAGTCTCAGTCCAAAAATACAAAGAACTGTTTAATCGCCTGAGCTTATCGCGACAACTGCAAAGAGTTCAAAAAGAAAAAAAACAAAAAGCGAATGCACCCGAAATCCACTTGAGAAATGCAGTAAATTATACTCTGAATATATCTGCATAAATACAAAGAAGTCTGGGCGATAAGTCTGCAGCTCCATCAAGTGAAAAACTCACTCAATGCAATCGCCAAGTCAAGTTCAAGGTTAAAAAACCCCAAATTGCATTTTTGAAAAGACCAAAAACAAAAAAAAAAGTTGTTTGTTTTCTTTTATTTTGGTTTGAGTTTTAATTATGCAGCTGAACGAATTCTTCTTGACTTGAAACTTGTATAGCAAGTTATTGAGTTGGGCAAAGGGGGTAAAAGACAAGGGAAAGTTGGAGAAAAAGAGGGAATAGGGGGTATAAATGGGGATTAATCGGTATACACACTCACAACACACACACACACTCTCACACACACAATGTTTGTTTCGTTTCATTTCATTTTTGGTTGTCTTTCAAGAGGCTCCCAAACAACCATAAATATAAGTGAGCTGCGATTCATTGTCGACATTTGGCGTTGGCCTGTAGACGCTTGGCTGCTTCGATGATGTCAGCCTTTATTTTTGGCCAAAGCGCACAACAAACACACACATACACACACACACGGACAGACAGACAGACACCAAAAAGCCGCAAGCCTCAAAAAAAAAAATAATAAAAACATGCCAAAATTAATATTCAATGAGAGCGCAACCAGAAAAACGCACAGAAAACCTCAAGTATAACAAACAACAATTACGAGAGTCTTCCTCGAGACATGGTCTAAGGCTAGTATTATTCAATGTGTGTGTGTTTGTGTTTGTATCTTGTGACCACCTTTGGCATCCATAACTCGGCCCATGGGTCTTGAACTTGTTTGGCATTCGCGTCGTAAAGTTCTTGCCAAAAAAACACAAGAAAAAACCCAAAAGACAGACCAAAAGCAGAGCTAACCAACTTAAGTGTGGCATGTCGAAGCACAAATTACCCTAAAGCGTGACTTTTACACGTTTCTCATGTACATGTCAGAGTTAACATGCACTTGAATAGGTTTATTTGGTTGTTACTTGCTTAATTTTAGCTTAAATTGTATGGGAAATTGTTAGACTTCAATTTAGCCACATGTTAAATGTGTGCAGTGCTGCCAATTAGTTGGATTATGATCATCTGGCAAGTGGACAGAGCTTTTTTGTGCTTTTAAGAAGTTTTCCTAAAGCTTTCGATGTTTCTTGAACTCTCTCAAGAGCGTAATTTAAACCTTTATTCCTTTTGTTTTGCTCTTTCTGAAAGGTTTTTAAATGAAAGAAACTTACCTGTCACTTTATCTACTATTTAAGTTTGTAATAGTAGAAGAAGAGCTTTTATAAAAATATTAAAAGAGCACATCGTTTATAAGCTTTTGCTCTCCTGCTTTTACTCTCTAAGGAGACCAATTTATTGTTAGAAAATCTTTGCCTTCTTCTTCTCAAACGTGCTATTATAAACCAACTAATTTTGTTTAAAATGCATAGCTAATTGTTTTGCAAAATAATAAACAATTGTTTTGAGTTTGTACTGTATAAAAAGCACGTCATGGTAATTAAAGCAAACTTTGTTACAAAGGCTTTAAGCCCAAAGCAAGGGTAGACAACAAAACAAAAATAAAATAACACAAAATTTGTTTACCTTGGCCACGCAATTCATCTGCGTCTGAGTCCGAGTCTTCGACTGAGTCTGAGTCTGAGTCTGAGTCTGAGTCTGAATCTGTGGTGTCTCTGGGGTCTTTTTTTGCATTCGCTTACTTACTTATTATCTTGAGGTTATTTTTGGCATGCTGAGTGCAGCTTTCCATTGTTTACCAGACTCTTTTAGGCCGGCAAAACAACTTGAAGAATTTGCTACACTTTTTGTCTTCATATTTGTTGAGTTGGTTTTGTTTTGTTTTGTTGTTTTCTTTTGGCTCTCTCTTTTTTTGGGATCTCTTATGCGACGCCCACTTAACCCGTAAAAATTTTATCTTCTCATTTGCGGTTGACGCAGCTGTTCTTCTTTTTGGCCATCATCTAGTCTAGTCATCATTCTCGAGACTTTAATGCTGTCGTGACAAATAATTGCCTATCGATAACTCACATCATTCTAACATTTACTTTATGCTCTCATTAAGCATGATATACAATAGACAAATGCTTAAATTGTTATGGATTTATTTAAATTTTAAGAGATTGCACTTTATATATAACTAATGAAATGGACTTTGCTTAAAATTAATAATATAATCTTTGTGTGAGTTCTAATATATAAACATTTGTGCTTATCAATATATTTTTCATTCTATTGCAGGTATGTACAATCTTTGAATGGGGGTTCAACATATATACGACTTGTGTCTGGTGAGTTTAATGAGAATTATAAATAAAATTGAACTTTTGACGCGATCTGAAAAGATCTTAATCTATAATTTAGTTAGATGGTTTACCTGTAGAGCTTTAAGCTACTAATAAGCTTAATATCTTTATGAATAACTAAAACTTTAGATAATTCGACCCAAAAATATTCCTAAGTCTGGTATTTAATCGAGTCTTGTCTCATTCAATAGCTTCTATTTTATTTTGAAAGCATTAAAGCGTCAGAAAATTAATTGAGTTTATGCAATAAAACTTATTTGCTTTAGAAGTCTTAATTAACAAATTTGCTTTGTCACGTTTTTTTTCGAAGTGCATTAAAGCTCTGTCTTGTTATTAAATCACATTCAAAATCCTGCTTGATTTTGAAGGCTCATGAAAGCATTATACGCTTAAGCCTAAAGCCTTAACAAATTTATTTAACGACCGATATTAAGCTTTTATTTAAAGCTGAAAGCTGAACAAATTGCCAGCATTCAAAGTAAAGTTTAATAGCTGACATTAACCATATAAATGCAAGTTTGGTCTTTAATTAACCATACTCATACCCTGTACTCTGACAAGGTGCAAAAGATCTATTAAGTTTGTAAACAAAAAATGTGCCCAACAGGCAGAGGAAAGCGTGGCAGACCCCATAAAGTATATATATTCTTAATCAGCATTAACATCCGAGCTTATATAGTTATGTTTGTCTGTCTGTCCCAAAGGACAACAGATTTCAAACTTGTATAACTTCGTCAAAACCAAACCGATTTTAATTTTGAATGTCATTTTGTTCATAGTTTGATCTTTATTGTAAGTATTTAGCTTTTCACTACAATTTGGTCTTTTCCATAAGTGCTGGGTGTCTCACAGTCGAGCTTGCTGCACTTTATGGATACTTTTAATTGCAATTGCCTTGAACAAAAAGCTTAAATAAAATTTGCCTATTAAAAATAAAAAAAAACTGTACAAAACACAAAAATTGCAAAATGTTTGAAGCTGCTTTGTCATTTGTCAGTTGAAAATGTCAAAGATTTGCCAAACGAAATGTGGTTTTTGAGTTTTTGATTTGATTTTCTCGCGTAAGGCCAGAAAGAGTATTATAATCATATGGACATCAATCAAAGTCGAGACGTTGAGATTTCACAAGTCTTGTGACGCAGCTCAAAGTGAGCTTGTAAATCAACTTTTATATATATTTTTTTGGTGGACAAGTATATAATTAAGAGTTGGCCATAATAATAATAAATGCTGAATAGTTGTTGGAAATTAACAATAAAACACACCCACAATGTAATAGAAAAATACAGACAGTTCATGAACTATAATAACGATGATAAGTTGAGTTGAGTTTAGTTAAGGAAACTAGGAAGTGGTTGAGAGAGAGAGAGACCATAGAGAGTCATAAGAGTTAACTGTCATTCAGGCAAATCGATGTGATTACATTAGCATTAAGCGGAAGAATAGACAATAACTGCGAATAGAGGCGACAAAGTAGACAAAGTCGACTATGAAAAGACCAACAAAACAATAAAATAAAAGCTGACAATAACAACGACGCCACAATGTCTGGAACGTTCAGCGTTCACTTGGGGAATTGTTAATTTCCACACCAAAGCGATTTACAGATACAGATACGAATACCGATACAGATACACGGTTACAGCTACAGATACAACTGAGTACAACAGCTATAGATACATTTTTGCATTTGCAATGCGCCGCAAATTACATTTAAATGGCCGCCACTTAAGCTGTCAATAAGTGAGGCAATACTGGGTTAACAATTGGCCCAAAAAGGGGGTTGGGAAGGGTTAAGGGTGAGTGTATTAATTTTCACTAACTAACGACACGTGTGTTTAATTTTGTGACTTACTGTGAGGCAACTTTATTGCATTGCAATTGACAGAGTGTAGGTTTAAAAGTTCCATAGAAAGCTCAGTCTGGTGAAACAATTGGTGTCAAACCTTAAGTTTCAGCTCTCTCTCTTAAGAGTACAATTTAATGTAGCCATTTGTCATCTTAAGATTCGTAAATGTTTAACTGGAGGTAAATCTCTCTCTCTCTCTCTCTCTTGCGAGAGAATTTGTGTCAATGATCTCACAAGAGCAAAATCTCTCTCTCTAACGCTCTGAAGAGTACAATTTAATAAAACCATTCTTTATCTTATGATTCGTAAACGTTGCACTGGTTCCACTCACTTGTTAACCTTTAAAACTCCCCTCGCTTTGGTGTGTCATTTGTGGGCGTTTCTGTTTTCACTTCTATGATTCATTGTGAGCTTGTGCTCCTGCTAGCTCATAACTTTTGTTAATTACTGTAATATTTATTATTGTTACTATTATGCATTTATTGCATAATAAAATAGAAGCTGTAATAATAAATAATAAATGCAGTTATTACAATCCCCCAAAGGCAAGTACGGTGATTTCATCTTGGAATAATTTGTGTTGAACTTTGCAACTGACATTGAGCTGATTCCACTGAAATGCAGTTTTTTTTTTAATGTTAGTTGCAAAAATATCCCCGTTAATTCAAGGTTTAAAGGTCACACTTGACGTTTAATTGACAGCTTAAGTATTTGATATAAATGCACAGTTAGCTGAGTGCTAATAGTCTAGTAATCTTTAAAAATAACTGTAACTGAGAGGGACTTTTATTTAAAGGTAGGTTTCTTTATCAAGAATAATAGTTAATAGTCTAAAATAAAACTAAAATTTTATTTAAGAATACAATAATTATAAGGAAAGATGCGAATTTATAAATAATTATAGAGAAGGACATTCTAATAAAGCTTTGATTCCAATTTCCTTAAAGTTTGATTTCCAGAGAACTTAAACTTTGTATACAAATTGAAACATTAGTTTCAGAATCAAAATCTTTCTTTTGTATAGAAAGTTTCCAGACTGACTGTAAATATGCATTTTACAGGTTTAAAATCTCTTACTCCTGCTAAAAAGTTGTTGTCGAAATCTAAAGCAGTCTTTAGACCAATTATAATTAATGTAATACAATGGGGCTTACAGTTAATAAACTCTTTGATATTTTAGCTGAATATAAATTAAACTTTCGCTCTGTCATTGGCATTTGTTTTGGGGCCAACTCTTTTGTTGACCCTTTGTTCATACTTTGGCCAAAAGCAAACATTTAATTACTTTGCCAAGCAGCCACGTGGGCAATGTTTACACACAACCACACACACACACACACATACACTTGCAGACACACACACGTTCAGTTAGGCAGGCAAAATCACATGGCTAGCAAAAGCAATTTTGAGCCATTTTCGTTGCGTTTATTTGGCCAAGCTAATGAGCTGGCGGCAAATGGTGGCCAGTCGCGCCTCTAGCCTTCTTTTAAACATTGTGTGGCACAGTGGGTGGGGGTAGGGGTAGGTGGTGCTGAGGGGTATTCAAAATAAACCAAAGCTGTTGGCACATGGTGCGCTTCATTAGTTTCCACAAACAACAGCAAAAGCAAAATCAGCTAAAGAAGCAAGAAGAACAACAACTAATGAAATACAAGTACAACATTTCTATTTCTCTCGAGCGCTTAAGTTCATTATGGTTTCGTGTTTCAATTTTAGTATAGTATTTTACTATATATATGTGTGTTTGTTTCGCATATGTACATATATAACCAGTCTAAACACACGTTGTTTATATAGACGTATCCCAAGCAACATGGCTAATGTGACAAATGACGGCAGACAGCTTGGCGACATGGCAAAAACTGTGAAACGCTAACAAGAAAAATAGTTTTGCGATTTTTCTAGTTGTTTTTTTCTTATCCCTCTGACTTTCTTTGCATAATGCAACGCCCACTGTGGTGAGTGAGAGGCGTAGCCAGTCACGCTAGTTGGGAAATATCAAAGAAAATTGTAGGAAAATGGCAAAATTTAGCGTAATTTATGACAATTATTGTGCAAATCAAATGAAGTTATGGGAAAATTGCGGATTATGACAAAGACTGAATACGCTTTCAATTTTAGTAAAAATTTAATGAGATTTGAGTTGAAAGTACACTGCTTACAGTATAACAATGTTCCTTCAATGTAATGAGAATATAAGGAGTAAATATTAAAGCCTTTATTAGTCTTAGGGCCATGTAAGCTTTATTTGATAGATATCTTTGAATTTGACATAAGTTTCTATACATTTTACGTCAGTTTATCATTCGTATAGTTATTTGAGACCTTACTTATATAGACATTGAAAAAATGTGCCTTAGAAATATTATTTAGCAATTGCATATTACATTTTTACAGACAATCCATAATAAAAAACCACATATAATAATAGTTTTATCTTCATTTAAATTGAAATAGATTTGTATATAAAATTACCTATAAATTTGTGCATAATAAAGCTCAGATATATTTCAATAAATTATACACTCACAATATAATAATTTATTTACTTAATCCCGTCAACTTAAACTGCTTGTCCGATCTGGCAACGCTTGCAATTAACTCGAACAAGCTTGATAACTTGACTAACATGCCCCAATAAAAGTTACAACATATACTAAGAGAAAAAGTTTTACCGCCTATTTTCGGCATAATTACAAACAGACAGTCAGAGTTGAGTCGGAGGTTGCAAGTAATGGGCGCAACTGCCACTGCCACAGCAACTGGCAACTTGGCCCGGCTGCAACAAGCCGCCAAACGAGGCGGGCATAAAAAGTTCAAAGCGTTTCAAGCAAACCGCGAAACAAACACTAAAAAATTATTAGTTGCTATTTGATTTGATGGGCTTTCTACATTTCAGTTGAATTTAATTATGTGCGAATTTATGCAACTAAACAAATGGAAACTGTATGACGAACTTGCAGAGTGTGTGTGCCACATGTGGCATGTTCAGCTATACCGTTACTTGCGGCATATATATAAATTGCTTTATTGATTAAGTATACGTCAACTAAAAGCAGTCGAAAACTGAGTTTATTTAAAAAGTATTTTATACGTAAATTTAATTTAACTAGTTTTCTTTTGTTAAATATATATAAGTATTGCAAGTCTTTCAAATTTTCTTATTAATTGAATTAAATAAAATAATTAACAAAGTATCTCCCGAAAGTATGCAATGTTATTTTTATGCATTTCTATATACTTTATAGGCTCGGGTATTTTGTAGTCGAATATGCAAGTCTTGCAATTGGTTTTGTTATGACTGCTCGAATCCTATGTGGAGCAATGAACTGCAGTTAGTGGGCCGACACTATGACTTCCTTCTCTGTCTGTTGTTTGTGTATTCAAATTTGCATTTGGACATTTGTTGTTGTTTGTATTCGACCGGAACCATGAGTTCATAGTGCCCATTTACGACAAATGGAGGCGAAAACGGAAAGAATCGCAAGGCGGGCCACTAAATATGTAAACATTCCAAAATTTATAGCGACAACAACAACAAGAACAACAGCGGGGAATCCTGTTAACCCACAATATTGGAGGTGATTGCACTTCTAGGATTACCTTTATTTCAGCTCTCTTACATTCCCCTACGGTTGTCCATTTCTTGAAATTGTCCTGACACGCGATGTTACTCAAAACGTATAGCAACTTTGTGGGAAATTGTAAAATGTTCCTGGAATTCGTAGACCGTTCATTCATTGTTGTTGTTGCGTGTCAACAAACTGCATTTTTAATGAAATGCATTTTGAGTAGTTTTGTAGGTCTTTATTCAAGCAAAATATATAACTTGTAAGTGAGATTACTGTGACTGTAACTGTGACTGTTACTGCGACTGCGGCTCGTATTGAATTAACCTAGTTTCAATAACCCCAAGCTGACGGTCCGAAGTCATTCATGTTGACCATAAACAATAACAAATAACAAAAGAAGTTGCAAGTACAACAATAATCTGTGTAGACTCAACTGAGTCATTGTTCAGACCAACATTTGGACAGTCGTAATGTACACAAAAGAAAGATCTTCATAATATTTGTCCATTTGCTTTAAAAACAACGCTCCCCCTTTAGCTACAGTGCTGGGCAAGAGCATAGAGCTCAAGGCTTGATTTGAAATTATTTGAAATTAAATAGGCTTGAGGCGTTTTGACCTAAAATCAAGAATGATGTAATTTCTTCTAACACACTATAATTAAGTAAACATATTTCTAAATTTCAAAACACATTCAAAACAATGTAAATTGATAAATAAGATTTTATTACAATTCTATCAGTATATTATGAATTAAAAGACTTATAGAGTTGAGCTTCTGTAAAAACTCTACTAGTTGAAGAGAAGTTATTTCTTTGAAGTTAAATTAATTGATTTAACAATTAAAATGTGATACTATTTGTTTCAATCTGATATACTTATACATTTTGAGAAGAGCTTTCACACATACTCGGCACACAGACACATGAACTCATCGGTATTGCTTTGAGAGCTTTTAAAAGCTCACACATATTTGCACAATTGCCTCTGAAAGTGTGATACAAGAAACTTCCTTATGGCTACGCAACTTACTCTAAACAAATAAACTATTCCATTCATTCTTAAGCATATACATTTTCTAAATAAATGAAGTATCATATTTATTTCTCAACGCTTCCTATTTTCATACCTTTTTTGCTGTCCTGCACTGTGCTATATGCAAAATTCCTGTCATTGACACCTGGAGAGGAAAACAAAAACAAAAGAGCATCGCAATGTATAAGGGGAAAACTGTTGTTGTTGCCCCGCCTTGAAAAGATCAACAATTTGCTTTGTTTGCCTTCAATATTGATAAATTAATTCATTTTGCTTGATTTACAACACAAAAATAAAGCCGAGTTAATTTCTTTCAGTTTTGTTTGATTTAACGTTGTTTAATTAATTTATTGACTGATTTTGTTTTTTACTGCCCCTGCAGAAGAGTTGATGCTTTTGGCCATGTGTTAATTTAAATAACCCGTTTTCATTCGTGTGGTTTTACATAATTTAATTCAATTTCGTTTAACTTTGTCATTGACACGAACACAGCCTCGGGACGGGCCCCAATAAAAAAAGAAACCAACAACTATGTTGTACAGTGTACATCCCGAGTGCAAATATACGAATTTACATTTCTGTAATAATAATTTCTGTTGTCCAAAACTTTCACTTTCGTCAGCTGCTGTTGAAAATTGAAGTACAAGTAATTACAGCTTGTACATGTTGTTTAAACAATCTCTCAAGTGTCAGCAGCGGCGCCCAACAAAACAAAAAAGTGTTAAAAATAAATGTGACACACAATGTATTTAATTCGGTGCTCTCAAAATTGTGTGATTAATTTCGCAAACTGCGTAGGCCACTTGTTCATCCAGAAAGACAGCGCACACTCCCCTTTCAGCCCCTCATTCCATTCTGTACATGATTATAAAAAAAAGAATTTCCCTGCCATGTTTTCTTTTTGCAATAGTATCCTAAATAAATATGTGGGCGTTGCGTTGGAAATATGCTGACAGCGTTTTGTTGTCAGATTTATGAAAAATGAAAGGAATAAATTTTTATTATATTCGGGGCTCGTTTTTCTTGGAAATGTCATAGAAAGCAAACGTGGAAGCTCTTTAATATCGCGAGTTCTTACAATTAGACCCTGTATTTTAAAAAAGTACAAAAGGGTCTATTAAGTTTGTCAGCATCAACAGACGAGTCAGATTTCCAAAATTAAAGAGCTAGAGGCAATAAACTTGTTATGAAGGTTCTTCTATATCTTGCATAAATCAAATTTGTTTTACAATTTTTACCACTATTCTCTTTCACTATATTTTACTCTTTCCCATAAGTACAGGGTCTACTACTGTATAGCTTGCTCCACTGTAGCTGTATCAGGTCGTTTTTTTTTATGTATCATAGGAAGTGATATTTATGCTTATCACTTGCATAGATAGTAGGAGTTGTACCATAGATAAGGATAGTTATTACCACGCTGAAGAGCTTTTTAGATTGCCCAACCAACTGCCAGACTGTGTTGCATTTCTATATTGACAGTAGTATACTTTGTACCCTTGTAATCGCTTTTTGTAATCATCATTATCACCTTTTTTCTAAAAGTTTCCTTGTTGCTTTGTTTGCTCTACTGATTTGATTTATCGATAAGTATTTCGAATGAAAATGCTATTTTAAACCCCTTTCATGATATTAGTTGATAGATTCTTATATGAGTCATTTCTCTTGTAGCATCTCTAACCTGTTAAATGAGTCAACAGTCAGTAATTGAAAATTTCGCAATTAATCGAAAATTTCGATAAATATTAAGGTATAAAATAAACCATAGGAAATGACATTCTGTCATATAAGTATAATATGTTTATCACAATAATGACATAAGTAGAATACCGATTAAATGTCGAAATGTTGCACCTTTCATATAATAAACCCCTTGACCAATTTCCACTCTCACCTGTTGAATGTCACGTTTATGCAAATTACGCTAAAATGAACACACCGTCAATAATTGATGAGATTGTTTGTTTGTCAATAAATGTATTTTATTTGCACATGCGTAAAATATAAAACTTAACTAATTAGGAAATACATGTTATATATGTATGTACATATGTTTATATAATTAATATTTAAATCACATTTCAACTTTTGTGGTCAACAAGCTTACAAAACTATACAAAAAACAATATATATTATGTTAAGCAATACAAGAAGAAGAACAAATTGTAAAATGTTTTCTTTTGTCTCGCAGCTGATTTGTCTTTAGATTGTTGAATTCAAAGCACATTTTGAATAGGAATATATTATCAAAGTAAAACGGGCACACTGCCAAAAGTGTTGCAACTCTTTAGTTCATTCTTCTTTCTTTTTTTTTTGGCTAGTGTGCCCTAATTTTTTTTTCTCCCCCGACGCTCTCCCACACTCACACAGACACACGTTCTATAGAACGGTCATGGCGATGAACATGAGCAAGACGATTATGACCCAAGGGCAAATGAACATCAGGCAGGCAACCTCAATCATGTTTGCTGTAGGCGGGGTGGCAACTCTGTTGCTGTTGATGCTGCTGATGATACAGATCTCAGGTGGTGTCCACAACTGTTGCTGCTGTCAAAAGGTTGTTGCTGTGGTTGTTGATTTTGTTCAGCTCTTTTTTCTGCTATTGTCTGTGCACTTTGTCACCCAGTTTTCACGCTGTTTTCACGGCGTTATTTAATTGTACTCTTTGTTATTGTTGCTACCACAATTTGCGCTTTTTTCTTTAGCTTTGTTTGTTGGTCTACGTCTACAACAGCTGCCATAACACACAAAACACAACGTACGACGTTCACTGTCACACTGTTGAGCGTACAAAAACCGTTTTGAGTGTCGACTGCTTTGCTGCTTCACTGCTTTTGCTTTGTTGTTGTTGTCGTTGTTGTTGTTGCAGTTCTGTTTCTTCTTATTTTTGTTGTTGCTCTATCTCCTTTGCTCTGTTGCGTCGCCGGTTTGTTTGCCTTGTTATTGCTGTGTGTGTGTGTGTTTGAGATACAGTCAATCAGCCGCTCTGAAGAGCGTCAAAGTTGGCTCTCTCCCACACTTGCTCTCTCACACCTTTACTTTGTGTGCTTTTGTCTTGTTTATAGCTTTTACGCTCCGATCGTTGAGGCACTCTCTGTGTCTCTCTCTCACTTGCTCAGGCTCTCTCTCTTCTTTGTCAGCATTAACTTAAGCTGCCATAAGCATGCTTTTTGCTCAGCACTCTTTGCAGGTATTGAGGGAGGGCTTAACTCTAGCCACAATTGCGTTTTATTTCATTGACCCCGTCTAAAGGTGTTTCCACTCCCACTTTGTTGCAAATTTTGTTATAGTTAGCATTTATGGTCTGTTCTTATTATTACTGCGAGCTTATCAAGCTTTAAGCTGAGTCGCGGGATCAGCAGTAATGGCCTCGCCAGGTGAGCTTTGACTTTTATTTGTGTGTTATGCAGTCGTTTTAGGCTTCTAGAAATGGTTTATACTTCAAACGGATTGAATTAATCGAATCTTCTCAGTCGTTATCAGTGGTTACTTTTCCAGGAAAACTATTGACAATAAACTTTATTTATTTTGGTGCTTTGCAAAAATATAAATTTGCCTAAATTGTTCATCAACTATTCAAATTTCACAAATTCTGGAGTATGTACATTTTATATGTAGCTTCTAGTGTTTGTCAAAATTTGTCCCCGGGCGAGAAAGCTTTTTTGTTGCCAACTGTAAGGACTTACAGTAGGACTCGCAGACAGATTTGCAAACTGGAATGATTTCTATAAGTTAACCTTACTTTTTGTTGGCTGCTTTTAGACAGTAAACTTACAAAGAGCTTACATGTCTCGCCCGGGTGCAAAATTTTCCGAACTATCCTTTAGAAATAGCTTGTTGGTTTTTTTCTGGACTTGCATTGCTGTATCGAACATTCTCAATTACAATCTTTATTAGCTTTACTATTAATATTAAATTCTGATATTCCTTTCAATTCCAAAATTTGTACAGTATACTCGTCTACTGTAAATTATTTTCTTTTAGAAAAACCCATTCTCTCAATAGTTCAAATATAGACAATATGGTATAGTAACCATGCCATGTGTTAGGCACACTCAAAGTAGACCGATCAAAAGTATCTTATCTTTTACAGAAACTTTTCCACTCAATGCCAACAAATTGAATATTATGATCAAATTCTGTTACGACCTTTCCACAGAACTGGTCTGTACGAAGTGCAGCCATTGGCATATGGAAAATTACGGCCAGACAACCAGTTTCTCTCGAGTTGATTTTTATTGTATTTCGTATATATGGATGTGCTTTGAGCTCATAAGTAGTTTTCAATATGCTCCCCATTAATAAAAGCACAAAGCAGTCGACGTTAAATCTTATCAGGGCTCTTTACCTACATATGTGAGCTGCTTATAGGCTCTATATACCTATGTCTTTGTATTTTATTCATATACACAATTCAATGCCTTCAAATCAGATTCGATTGAGCTACTTGAAATTGGTTAATTGTGCTAAAAATATAAATGAGCCATAAAGGCAAACACACCAAAAAATAATAATTAGATATGAACACAGCTCAAATCAGTATTGGAGCAATATCAGACTCAATGGTGATTTTAGCGATAGTAATAAATTGATTGTGTTAATTAAAGTTTTTAAGTACTTGAGTAGCATTTTAATACAACGTTTGATTTTATTTTCCTTTCATTGCAGGTATGTTGTGAATCACTTGCCAGACATGTTGTCACCAGTTTTATATAAACCAAATGTCTATTCATATATTGTAGTGTAAGTATTAAAGGTTGACAAGTTTATTAATAGAGAAAATACATTATTGATAAAATAGGGGAGAAAGTATAAGGTTTAAAAAGTGTTTTCTGGAGCCGAAGTGGTTCAGATTTTTTAGACAACTAATATACAAATTTCTTTATATAAAATACATCAGTCAGAAGACCAGTTAGTAGTATTATAAACATTTTACAATTAACTAGATGTTGCTTAAACATCTAGTATAATAGGATTTGAAAGTATCTTTGACTGTCTAATAAACATTTAGTCTCCAAACGTTACTCTCTAAGAAGCTGCCATCTATCTACTTAGCCTTTTACAGCTTTGGGCCATAATTCAATAATAAACTTACATGTAAACTACATAACCAACTATAAACTTTGATATTTGAGGAAACTTTTTGAAAAGCTCAAACTGAACTTCACAATCTATCAAGGAAATGTCCTGAAAGTTATTTTATTGTTGTCAGATAGTATATGTATGTGCTTGTTCTTAAGTACAATTGGATGGACAGCTCAACTTTCTAACCAATTGGCTAACTTTCCAACTAAGTATTCTAAGCAGTTGATTGTTTATGTTTTTGTGGCATGTTGAAGCATATGTAGGTCATGCTCTAGTTAAGATACCCAAAGAGGAAGGAAATGCGAAACCACATGCAATTAACATACTTTTCTCAGTACAAAGAAAAAGAAGTCTAACATAATGATGAAGATGTACTGTAGTAGTAGTAATAGAAGAAGAAGAAGAAGAAGAAGAAGTTGAGCAGACAAGTGTACTTAGCATGTCCTGCTCAATTTAATTGATTTGGCAATTTCTTTAATAACTGTAATATTACGATGGCGATTGTTGTTGTGATAAAATATTTAGCTTACTTTTGTTTTGTTGAGGTCCTTGCACAAGGACCTTAGAATTGTGCGCTTCGTTGATTATTTATAAATTGGCGTAATTAGTTAGATAGTCAAGTAAAATTAGGACAACAGCAGGCGAAACACAGAGAAATGAATTTCTCTCTCTCTTCTCTTTTTGAAGTGTGTGCAGCGTTCATTTCTGCAAGGCAGCAGCTGCCTCATTTTCTCTTCTCTCTCTCTCTCTGTCTGTCTATTGTTGTGACTCTGCTCCTGCACCCTGCCCCACATTTTTTAGGGCATTTATGCTAAATGAACGCGCAGGCGCTTCACATAACCCCCTTTCACTCTCGCTCTCTATCTGTGGCGCTCTCATTGTCTATGTTTATGTATGTATCTGCGAGAGCGCACATCAAGCATTGGCTAATTAGCGTGTGGGTGGAAGGGAGGCAGGCTGCTTAGAAACGAACAGCAGCGTTGATATATTCAGTCAACCACCCACACACACACACACTCACCTAATCAATGTGCGCCCACTTAACAACAATTGCAACATAAAACTTTTGCTCTCTTGCGCTCACGTGTCAGAAATGAACTTGCAGTGAGAGAGGCCAGAGAGCGTGTCTGTGTGTGGGAGAGAGTGCTTTGCGCTCATCTGCATGTTTCGCTTGGGCGATGAACGCGCCAAACGGGAAAAAAAGCTACCCTCAGAGTGCTGCGAGGCTGTCAATCTACACTTTGGCTTCTTTCTAACCAAAACCAACAATCAACACACAAAACACACACTGCATTTAACTAACAAAGTAAAGAGAGTTAAAAAATATAAAAAATAAATATATAAATATATTTTTGTTAATTTATATAAGTGTAAATTTGCTAAAAATATAAATGCTGTATAGTTAATCGTAGATACAAGCAGAAGCAGCAAATAAAAAGAAAGAAAAAAAGTCTTATCGCGCCTCTTGCAGAGTTCGCGTTTCATGGTGTTTGTGGCAAATGCGGAAGTTGTCGTCGTCAGTCTTCGTCGGACGTCGCAAGTGTGCAACGCAGTTTTGATGAAATAACACAAATCAAATCGCATTCAAAATAGCTAAAGTGCACAAATATAAATACAAGTGTTATATAAAATTAAATACAAAGAAAATTTCTAGAAAATAAAATAGAGCTGTGCATAAATTAGTTTTGTTTATAATCAAAACGCACACAGAGAGAGAAGCTAACAAAAATTCATTAGCAAACGCCTCGGCCAGCCCTAAAAATTCGACCAGGCGACGCTTTCGTTTCGTTTATTCTCTCACGCTCTCAGTGCGTGAGTGTGTGTGTGTGTGTAAGTGTGCAAGTGCGTGTGTATGTGTGTTGTGTATTGGTGTAATTAAACGTGCGTGCCACAAGCAGAGTCGTCTCCTATCTATCTCCTACAACACACACTCCACAGATTGTTGCGAGTTGCGAATTCAGTTCTAGAATTTCGCGCCTATTTCTCGTTTCTCGTTTTCTCATTTCTCTCGATTCGGTTTCGTCGTGCAACGTGCACACAAAACAACAACAACATTTCATTCATGGAAAACAAAAACAATCTAGAAATTGCTTTTAATAACGGAAATATATTTATTAAAAGGTAATGTGGCCCTTCATTCAAATTATCTTCTCTTGCAATCTTTCTGTTTCTCTTTTCTTTCGATTTATATTTTTAATTTTCAGAAAATTTTAAAATTTATCAAAATTTATCAAAATATAATCAACAATAATAATGACATTTATTATTTTCACACCAACATAAAAAAGTGTCTGGCAAATTGAGTATGTTAATTTCACAAGGATCTCAACATGCAAACAAATCGTGTCTATAATCTCACATTCTGATCTTCTCACTACATCAATTACAACTGCATAAATTCCTTCACGAAGGGAAAAGGATTAATTAATGAGGCATTTTTATCGCTCAAGGCTACGCATGCGCTGTTAAGTCGAGTCCTTGCGTTTGAATGCCAATTATTATGTCATTTCCACAAAGGTTGTCGAAACCTTCAATCGACAGTAATTGTACAATTTAAAAGTTAAAAATGTACTTGAATTTCCGAACTATTTTGTGTCAATGATAAATTCAGCTCGTTTTTAGATATATTTAACTATTTAAAACAAATTATATTTCACTTGAATTCATGATTAGTTCATTCTACATTAAATCCAACTTGTAGCTTCATTCAACTATAAAGTTCATTTCCTTTTTCCATTATTAAGAATAGGAACATTTGTGTCTATAAAAAGCTCAGCAAATCTACATTTTTAATAATGAAATAAATACATTAAAAAGCATTTAAGCGCCTTAGGTGAAAGAGGGTATTAAAGTCTGTTATCGTTCATACTTAACTTCAAGGTTCGTCTTTAATCCCACACGAGCTAATTGTGCACTCATTATCATGTTCTTAGAGTCTCCCCAAAACTCTTCCCTAGATTGTTTTCAAGTGCTTAATAAATGTTAGGCTATGTTTATGCCAGGAAAACATACAGCAAATTGTTTTTGGGCGTCTTCTTACTACGAAATGAACAAACATTTTTCGGCAAGACGGAATTAAAACTCAATGTCATGACGAGTGTCCTTAACATAGTACGAAAAAGCTTTCATGGTTCTAGTATTCTCCTCTTCTCTTTTCTCTTTCCCTTTTCTCTTTTTGTTTCTACCTCTTGGGCGAATCAATAGCCTTTGCATACTTCTAGGCTCAGGGTCTGATAAATAATGCCGATAGTAAATTGCTTTTCCAATAATTTTCAGCTTGAACTTGAGTTAAGGGCAATGTGAAAGGCCTCTCGGACAGTTAAATCAACAACAATTTCTGTGTTTTCTTACCTGCTCATTGATTTTCTCAATTTTATTGATTGGCCTTGTCTTCTCTTATTGTTGTTGTGTACTTTTTAGGTTTTCTTGGTTTTGTGGGTAGCGAATACTCGACTGTGACTTATCTTAAAATTGGGAACAAAGAATTTAAATTAACAAATTAATTACAAAAAAACATAAATTTACTCAGTTGTGAAATGTTGAAATAAGTTGGAAAGAAATCTCTTTATGGTCCTCAGACACACAGCTGTCATTGTCAGCTATCTTTCTCTATAGCTCATATAACCATTTAAGTCATTTTATAACTACAGGGTATAGAATCAACGACATTGCCTCGAAGTCTTTGCCGTTTGTTGTCGTCATTTTCGATGGCTTCGTTTCGATTACGCAATGCGCACTTGAAAGTTGCTTTTATTCATTTTCCCATTGTGGGTTGCCAGCAACAACAACACAACAGCAACGACAACAACAACAATAACAAATACAAATACTAAGACAGGAACAACCAAGCAAGCAAGCAACCCCTTGAATTTTTTTTTGGTTGGTTGTGTTGCTTTGACAGCCGCTTTGGCGTCGCCAACGTTGCGTATACGCAATATTTTTATAACTCTGACCACATTCTTTTCTTGACTTACATTTGGGGGTGACCTCAACCTAAGTCAACACACCCCGAAATTCCAACAACCAGCAACAACAACAACAACAATGAGAACGTCAAACAATCATTAGTTTTTCACGATCATCATCAACATTTATGCAAAGCAATAATTTGCTTATTTTCTTTTTATTCGCTTGAATGCAACTTTATTGTTGTTGTTGTCGTTGCCAGTTTTGGCATTTTGGAAAATGAATTTGAGATTTTGCTATGCTGATAATTTGGTCGGCGTTTATTATAGACATTTGAGTCTTTATTTCTATGATGCAAATCCACTTTGATGATGGGATTCAACCAAGACACATAGAGAGATTGATGTGCATATATAGATAGGAATCAGAGAGAGAGAGAGAGAGAGAGGATGAGAGGTAGCTTAAACATTTGCCATAAGTTAATTTACCTAATAGCCGTTGGGCCATTAAGGAGACACGAATTGAATTTGACGTCAGTTTGGGAATTTTTTAGTAAAATTAATCGCGGCAAAGCCGTTTGAAAGCTAGAAAATAGAGAAACCCATCAATTGGTATTTATTGACTCAAAGATTTTATCAATCAGCAAATCGACAGATAAAGTTTTCTGGGAATTTATTGTTGATAGATCAAACAATTCACAACACAATTCAGCGAATTGGAATTTTGTAAATTTTATTGCGAAAACAAGCTCCCAAGCTTTGTAAAAATTTGTTTTGTATTTATTTGTCTCTAGAACTTTTTAAGGAAGTTGTTATCTCATTTTATCAATCAACAATACGACAGTCAAACTTTTCTTGGTATTTACAAAGAAACTGTGGATACTAAGAAAACAACTTAGTATAACAAAGAATGTGAAATAAATTCAGAGAATCTAATTCCTTTTATTTATTTTTTTTAAGAAATTTGTATCTTCAACTTATTTTTTATAATGCTCTTAAATCCTACCAGTTATAAACTGTTTTCATTGAACAAAAAAGTGTGCTTTGAGGAATTATATCTTAGTCTGAATTTCTAACAAATTCTAAAAGCTGCAGTTTCTATAAGAAGCATTGTGAGTTTAAATTAAGGAAAATGAAGTTCGATGCGCCTTAAAAATTCTTTTAAAATGTTATTTATTGCGCATACGCAATGTGAACGCAACACAAACATTTTGGCCATGAAATATTTGATGGACCAACTTTGATAGAAGGAAACTTGCTGCAAGCGTGAAATTGTTGACCGACAAAATTGAAACAACAACAACGACAAATGTAACATGATAAATATCTCAGTTGACTTGACTATCTTTTATTTTCTGTACTATTTTTGTTGGCGCCACATTTACTGTTGTTGCAACAAAGTTGAGCTAAAAATATATCATAAAATTAATGTACGTGACGGGGTTGCATATGGAATATCCCAACTGACAAATGTATCTGTAACTATGAATGTATCTGCTTCTATGAATGTATCTGTCTGTTATGTTGCAACAAAGAACTAAACTCAAAAAGCAAACATATTCTCAATGTGCTGTGTCGTATTTCTCTGTATTTTGCTCCCCAATTTACCGATGCGCATCTCGCATGCCGCCCCCTTTTTGCACTGCTGCTCTGCTTGCCACATGGTGTGGCAACATCGTGTTTCCAGGTCAAGGTTGTGCTTGACTGTGTAGCAAAACGATTTTTTTCTTTTCTTTTTCCCCATTTTTTTTTATTGTTCTCTTTTGTGTGCCGCTTCTTGTTGCACTATAAAAATTGTTGTAGTTGCATTGCAATGCGCTTTTAGAAAGTTGACGAGTCCTTTGGCTTCGTCCTTGCTGCGATTCTATAGCGCAATGACGCGTATGCAACGCACACACAGATATGCACACACACAGAGACACAGACACGTGTGTGTATTTGCAGAAAATACTTTGCATAATTTCGTTATTTATGTTTAATCCGTTTCACGTTGACTGAGCGTAAACGCGTCTTTCCTGCCATCCTCGCATATCCTGTCATCATGGCATTGTTTTGTTGTCCTTTATGACGTGAATAAATTTCACGCTTCAATGCATTTATTACTCATATATATTCTATGGACGCGTATCCTTGTCGCTTATGTGCGAATTATGCCAAGGAATAATAGATTAAACCTCAAGCTCTTGTCTGCTTAGTGTTATTTAGATCAAGATTGTGAAATGTCTTACGACATTATTATGGAAAATATATAGCTGAAATGGTTTTTGGTCAGAGCAATGCAAATTCTATTATACTCTTTCAAAGGGTATAATAATAGTTGATCGATGAAAACTTTAAATTTTGTATAAAAATTATGTATTTGCCTAAAATATCTCAGTTAAACTCACAGATTAAATATTTTATACAATCCTACCAAATAAAAATCACAAATTCAGTGAGCAATAATATTTTTTTACATTCCCATCAGACTTATTATATTATAGACCAACTATAGAAATGATAGCTAGACATTTCATTTAGTATAAAAGTCTTTTTGGTTATTTCAAATATTTCAAACAATTACAAACAAAAATATGTTTTGTTTATGGAAAGAAAAGTATACAGTGTCCCAAAAGGGTATTAAAACTTTGTCATTTCAAAGTCAACATATTCTTCTTGTTGTATTTACGATTACCTTCTTAATATGTATTTTTCTCTGTCGTGCCTTCTTTATCTTGACATCGTTGAAGGTCCAGCAGCTGTAAATGTCCTTGTTACACAGCTTTGCTTTTTATACGTATACGTAATATTTTGTATTTTCCAACTGTATGACCTTGTCAACGTGGCTGAGAGGCTTGAATAACATTTTCATATTTTGTGTAAATTTCGGTTGAATTGCGAATATTGTTTCATGTTCATGTTATGAATACATTTTTGAGTGGAAGACGACATTTCCACATGCTGTGTTTGTTTGTGCTTGAGTTCTTTAGCCCAAGGTCTTTTCTAAACAACTCCTGCACTCGAAACCCACTCAAAGACCCTACCACTGACGTCCCTCCGCCTACAAAGCACATACATACATTACGAGTCGAGTCATCAAATACTCTGAGGTCGGGTCTCTCTCAAGTGGCTCCTCAGAACGTGACTTGTTTTTGGACTTAACTGGGCGGAAAAGTCAAAGTCAGGGTCGTCATCTAAGAGCCTCAAAAATATATAAAAATACTCGTACTCGACTGTAGTACTTACATATAATAAGTCTCTCCCAAGCAACAACCACCTGAGTAAGCATATCAAGTGGTTTTTTATTCAACCTTGCCTTCAGTTTCCCCTTCCTTTAAATACAAGTGGGTTTTTGTTTTGTAGGCCTCGTTCGTATAACACGCATTTAATTATGCATCAAAAGCACGTGTGCTTGTCTCTTGTTTTAATTAAATATTATAATTAATATAGCTGATAGTGTGTGTGTATAAACAAACACATTTTTTATGTTTTCATTCTACATTCTGCGGTCATGTTGTGTCGTTATCATTTAGCGGGCATCTTTGAAATACCCTGTGACCATAAGTAGTGTAAAAGAGGGCATGCTAAGGTTCGAAAAAATAGAGCAACAAAGTTATGACGATTTTGAGAACTACTTATGTAGATGCTTTTACATTTTTTGTTAAGGAATGAGATGTAGCTAAAAGCTTATAAAACTCTAAGAGATAAAGGAGTTCTTATCCTTTTTATCTTATCTAGAGATCAACAGGTTCACTCTGTACTCAAATGTTTAACAGTGTGATTCTTATAATCTAAGAATTTCAACAAAATAGGTTAAAGAATGTACGTTTTAATAGATTAAAATATTATTTCAATTCTAAAACTTTCAATAAAATCTCTTAATAAATACATATACATGTGTAAGTTTAGTAAGGACTGTTCAAATTTACCTATAGGGCATCTCTAAATCCTATATTTTACTAAAGTATTCTTCCTAGTTCATTTAGCAAGTTGTTACTGCTGTTATGTTGTACAGTTGTAAATGTCGCTTGTTAACAAACAACACACAAGAACACCCACTCACATAAACACGCTTATAGAAAGAGACAGAAAAAGAGGGAAAGAGAGAGACAGAGAGAGATAGGCACTCCAACTCGAAGCTGTCATAATTCTAGCAACTGTCAACTAACTGTCAACAGGCGACATTTGTTGCTGTCGTCGTCCAACTGCCACACTGCCTCACTTACAGTGCTATGCTTTATGTGGACACAAACATACATATAAATATGTTTTTATGTACATTTAAATAGTTTGCAGTTTGACATTTACTTGTGGTGTTGTCTGTGTCTGTGTCACATTAGGATGACTCAAAACATAAACAGACAGGCACAATATATAAATGTCTAATAACCTGAAAGTAAATCTGAATGTTCTTAACGGCGACAGCATCTTTAAACTGAATAAAAAGGCTTAAGAAATGTTTTAAACAGATTTATTGACTGAATGTAAAATATTTATTGTATAAATCTAACAATTACTAAATTTAATCAGAAATACTTATTTCTACGACATTTAAGGAAAACTAAATATTTATTTAGATTGCTTTCCAAATCAATTGCTTACAGTACTTTTATAGATTTTTGGAACGCACTTAATAAGATTTAAACTAAAATCTAGTTTTGTTAGTGTATTAGTTAAGTCTTCCTGTATTACCACAGGCTGCGATTTAAAAGCTTTAAGCTTAAATAGCCTTAGTAACTGTGTGAACAATGCGTGTGTATGATTAGGACACGCCTGTCTTACAGTAGCGTCCAATAAATCGAAACAACTTACGCTTGACACTATGTACCTATCTCTTCTCTCTGAGTCTCTCTCGCTCACACACTCATTTTTTGACACTTGCAATTTGAAAATTTGATTGCCAGTGGCAAATCAACGTCAACTAACCGGAATGTTAATTAAATGTTATGCTCATATGAAAATGTCACTCTATAATGACGCATGCAATGCCTACACAACAACAACAGCAACAACACATACACATCAACATTCACACACATGATTTTGAAATTGGCAAATTTTTGGGTAATTTACCAATTGCGGCAATTGCTTTTTGTAATTGAATTTTGGTTGCACTTTTTGGTTATTTTCCTCTTTTAACTACACTCTCACACACACACACACACACACACAAGAAATTGTATTCTAAACCATGTAATTTTTTTTCGGCTAACAGTTGCAATGCAATAAAAAAGTGCTTATAAAACGCACAGCTAAACCACACAATAACAACAACAACAACAAGAAAAACAGTTAATACAATAAGAACAACAACTGCTAAATCGACAAACAAATAACAGCAACAAAAAACATAAAACATAAAAGACAGTCGCAAAATTGCATGTGATTTTGCCAGCATGACGGCAAAATGGCTGCGTTAGCCAACAAAATGGCTGCCAATATGGCGACCGGCAGCAGCACGAGCAGCAGCAGCGAATCAGCGCTGCAGCAACACCAACAACAACAACAACAGCAGCAACAACAACAACAGATCAACGGCCTTATGGCTGCATCCGTCATACAACCCGACTATTTAATGAACAATGATCGCGGTTTATTTAAGGTTTATTGTTTTATCAAAGATTTTATTGGGTAAGTAAGAAAAGTGAGTGTTCAATTCAATATTTGCACTGCACAAATAATAGCTTCTGATAGAATCTTTATAGCTTCCATACAAGCCTTAAACACATCCATAAAGTTATATACATATTTACATACGGATATTTACTGCAAATATAAAATAAACATTGCAATTGTGAAATTTCAATCATAAAATTGACTTTGTTAAAAAATACATCATAATTATAATTATGTAATATTCATCAAAATTATGAAATTGAGTTCCTCTACAAATGAAGTACAAGGAGTTAACTATTAGAGATTTACTATTCCTACAGAAATTTATTAATTAAAAAAATTAAACTAATAAATTATTATTAGTTTGAGAACAATGGAACACAAATTTAATTTTACATGCCTGGAACAAACTATTTACCACTCAAAAGCGGTGAATTTTCCATTTTCGCCAAATAATTTGTCATAATTTCGATTTTATAAAAAATTATTATTAAAAAAATGTCGAACTATACTATTTTGTAATTTATTGTTATTCAACCAAAAGTATAGATATCATTACTCAAAGCCAAGAAAATTGTTTAAAAAACCACCCGCATTATTTTCATTTTGTAACAGAATACAATACTTTTGGGAAAACGTGTATATTTTAATTTTCAGCCTGAAATTCATTTAAAAATGCAGCTTACAACAAATTTCATTTATAATACATAATTAGGAGTGGATTTTTGTACTAGAATTAAAGGAGTGTATTACTTGTGGATTGATTGAAATAAATTGAATTATACATTTAAAACAATAATTACATTATTTATTAACAATCACTCAGTCAGAGTTATAATTATTTTCCATTAAATAAAAGCCAAAGAATACATTAATATATCCAAAGAAAATAAATACATCTAGTAGTAGTTTGTTACTCTCACACCAATTGAATCATTTACTTAAGTTGACCAAATAAATGATTTATTTATATAAATAAAAGAAGTAGTAAAATTTGTTCAACAATTTTGCTAAATACACAAAGTTAGTACAAATAATTGCTACTGCAAACGCAGTGTAAACACATTTATATTTGTACAGAGTTTTCTTGACTTTGCCTCTAACACTTTTCTTCCCCCTTTCCAAAATTGTTGACTACAAAGGCAACACCCTGTATATAAATGAAGTATATACATATATACATTTGTTTGCCTTCCATTTACTGGCGCTTATCATTTTTCACTCTTGTGCTGCCTTCACATTAAATGTGTGTGTGTGTATTTGTGTGTGTGAGTTTGTTGTGTGCCTTTATTTGTCTGTATAATTCATATTTAATCAACTGATAACTGCAAAAATGTACAATGTGTATACACTTTGGGTTGGAATATTGTCAACCAACTGCTGCCTGCTCCAGTTTGCTGTTCTCCTGATATTTCCACTGCCATTATCACCTGCCATTCTGTACTTGAGCGCTGGAATTGTGGGCTGAGTTTTCAATTTCAATTTCAATTTGATATCAACGCAGTGTCAGAGACACTTGATATCACTTGATATGAACTGAAAATGCGGCATGTTTGTTATCACAGTAAATATTTGTATATTTCGGCATGCGCAGCTGTCAACTGTCGAGCCCCAAACGAAAAACAACCAAAACTGAGCGACTAAGAGGTACCCTTTAATTAAAATACAACAGAAACAGAATCAAACTGCCAGCAACTGCGACTTTTTTAAGAAAAAGAAAAGCTTTCTAGACTTGCATAAATATCACGACAGTTTGACTAAGAAAGAAAGCAGAAGAAATCTGACTAGAAATTATTCCTTGTTTCCTATTTGATTATATTATTCCTTCTACATTTCATACCTACAGGGTATTTGGGTATATTGTGCAATTAGCATCTGCTTCAAATAAACGCCAACTGTGATTAAACAAAAAGTTTCAAAAAACATTAATTTCCCAGTTTATAAAAACACACAAAGGTGGCCTTGAAAATGTAACTAGTGTACGTTTAACTATTTTTAGTCACATTACTAGATGCCGTCTGAAACAATAGATCGCTCTCTGAAAAAAAAGTACAAAATTTTAACTTTTATAATTGATAAAATAAAAACAATACCATAAAATGTGGCATGCATATTGGATTTTTAAATTTGTCATGTATTTTGCGATGGCCATTTTGGGTTTCTTATGTTATAGGAAATCAAAGCTCAACCATAATAAAAAATTGAGACTCACCAAAAATCAACTAAGTGAATATGATGGATCTCGCAGAGATGGTCGCGTTTTGATTGCTTTTGAAGGATTTATATATGATGTAACTGCTGAAGTCCAGAAATTTGGTTCGAGAAGCGTCCTAACCCATGTGGCTGGAAAGAATTTTACAGATTACATGAATAGCATTTTTCAAAACTCTGGGTTCAAAATTGATTTATTAGAACACTGGGAACGTCTGTTGGATAGAAAGGGAAGGAAAGTTGGAGTACTTATCGATGATGAGGTTTATCTAAGGGGAGCAACTCTATCCGAAAGCGAGTACAGGGAGTTTCGAGTTTCAAATGCTTCAGATGAAGTTACATCGAGCGTTCAGCGTTTAGTTAAACACAGATGGAATGACTTTGATGAATGACAGGACTATCAATTCAATGAACAGAACTATGCCTGATGATATGCTAGAGAATAAACTGCCTCCTCGATCCTTGTTTGAAGAAACATATGTAAATTGTTTAACAATTTGGTTGCGGCTGTTGTTGTTGCTGTTGACAACACAATACACATACATAGATACAAAAATACATGAATACAAATAAAAATACTGTTTGTATTCCTTTCTCTTTAAAATATAAATATCTAAAAGTCAATTAAGTGAACGCCCACTTTGTCATAAGGTCCCTTTGACATTTTGCTTTAAATGTCAAATGAGAAAATAAGAATTCTTAGTTATTCACACTCGACCAAAGGTAGACAAGAAGAAAAAAGTAGAAAAGTAGAAAACAAAAATGCCGTTAAGCGGAAAATGCCTTGACTCATCCACTCGCCTTTTAGACAACCTGATGAAATATTCTTGTAAACAATTTGAGCAAACCTGAAAAGATGAGAGGGGATAAGAAAATGAACCTATATCTATACTGTACTGTATTCTCACAACACCTGCCATATGTGGATATGCAATTTGCAATTGCATTTTACAGATGAAAACTATTTCCGAATCAGATTTGCTCGGTGGTCTTCTTTACATTTCATTGACAACATTTTCATTCTCGTCGTTGCACAAAATTGCATTAAATTTCTTGGCTCGTCGCCCTGGATGACGTCTTTTGGCACAAGTGTAATTTGATGTTTATTTATAATTTTATTGGGGTTGGATTTGGTTCCTTCTCACGTCAATTAATTACGTTATATGTTTGTATATAGAAATGTACACGCGTACATCATGAGGTGAGGTTTTTGCGTCTTGAAATGAAAGCACGTTAATTGACAGCAATTTTGTTTTTTAGTCACTTTAGTTGGCATTAATTTATATTTAAATACGCTAAATTGATTCGATTTGAATGCCATTTATTGATTACTATTTACTTTTGCATTTATTTGCAGGTGAGCGATAACATTTCACACTGACTGTGACTGTCAACTAGCTTAGGCCTACAAACGTATGCTTATAAGGGCAGTAAGTAACATTTTTCGGGTGCAAGGGAGAAGTTTTAGAAAACTTATTGGGTTGACTTAAATTGCTAAGTAAAATTAATTGATAATTTAAAAAAGAATCTACCGAATTGTGTGAACATTTAACAATATGTTAAGATGTGAAACCACGAGTCATATTCAACAGATATATTAGTCAAAAGCATTGAGGCTAAAACAGGAAATATTATTTTGGATAGGAATGAACTCTTTAATTAAAAATATTACATAAATTGCAGATGCATCAATTAAATGCAATCCCTTTGAGCCAACTAACTTTTTAATTCAAATTTCAAAAGCCTCTAGCTCATAAATAATACACAGAAATATGTATTTCCTGAATTATTCTTTTACTCTTAGCACTCTTAAGCAGAAAGCAGCTGAAAGTCAGAAAATATATCAAAGGCAAAGTCAGTATTCAAGTTGAATCAAATGTCGTAATTGACAAGTAAATGTTGTTCCCTATCCTTTTAATTTCCTTCTTCAATTACATTTCTATCAGTTGATCAGAAAGCTGCCCACACTGACCATTAAAAGTACATGTCCATGTCGTTGTTCATATCTCTGTCCATGTCTCTGTTCATGGTTGTTTGTTCAGACTAAGCCCCATTACTAATCCTCTCACAAACTCCTCCTTAGAACTCTCACTCACACAAATGGTGTATGTATCTACAATAGCCTGATATGGTTTCATAAGCTGTGCTACAGTGAGTACTCTGTATATGGACAGAGGAAAAAAAGAAGAGTTTGGAAGCAGAGTCGAGAAGCACACACACACACACACATATTGACTGTTAATTAAAACACGCCTGTCTGGGGCGTTAAGCAAATATTGACAATTGTGCCGTGTTGTAAGTGCTGCAAAAACAAAGCACACAACGTGGCTAGAAAAGGAAAGCGATAAAGTGTATAAGAAAGAGAGAGATAGCAGACTTTACACAAAAGTCTAGCCATAAATGAGTCACAATTCAAACTTATCTAAAGCTTATCAAATGCATTGATAAGCTCTTGCCTCCCATCATAAAAGCAAAACTCAAACTTCCTGATCATAATTAAAGGCCAATTAGACAAGCTAGAGAAAGAGACAGTTAGAGATAGAGATAGAGAGAGAGAGAGGGAGAGGACTGTGTCTATAAATTGAGTACAATTTGTTGTGCTTACGTGCGCGTTTTGTGCAACTCTCTAATGAGCCAATGAATTCAGATTACGTATACGCGCAGGTGGCCCGCGGCTGCAATTTGCTTAAATCAAAAGCAAATTATTCGCTGCACAATTTTCTTCTGCAATTTCTAGCTTTTTCATTTTCCTTTGCAACTTTTCACCGCGATAAATTTTTCACGCCATCTCAACACTTGACGCTGCTTGCAATTATAGTTGCAATTTCTGTCTCCCTCTTTTACTTTCGTTCCCTCTTAATTTTTGGCACATAATAAATGTCAGAATGCTTTCATCAACAGGTTAAAACGCAGACACATAATCGATAATAATCGTCAACTTGTCTCTGCTTGAAAACACGTACTATGTGCTTTAATTCGACATTATATATATATATACTATATTGTTGATTTTATTGCAACATTTTCAATTGACGTCTTTGTCATGGTTGTTGTTTTTATTGTTGCTGCATTAAGTGACTTGTAATCAGGCACACGCTTTGCTTGTCAGGCGATTTGAAATAAAATTAAACAAACTGTGGACTTACTTAGGGTTACGTACTTTTATTAATGAAACTGTTAATAAAAACGTTGAACATTTTAGTTTTCAAATACAGTTTGTTACAGTATAGAAGAAGGAAAGCAAAACTTTACAAAAAACTTCAAAGAAACTTTAGAATTTGCGAAATAACAAGTATACGTTATAAATCTATCTAACTATATAACAAGGAAAGAAGATACATATATCTAGCAGTAAGAAAGAGACTCCCTGGCTTTTTCTAAGCGAAACAAACAAACTATTGACATTGGCCTTATAATAAAAAATTATATGGCTTTTATATGCTGAAATTTTCATAACGATGTCGAAATAAAGTCAGCTTTTTCGTATAAAATAGGAAAGTAAAAGTGCTGCTGTTTATGTGAGAAATAAACCAAAATTTGATAAATACCCGCAATAACTAAAACAACAGCTTAATAAAAGCGTTAAAAGGCACCTAACGATAAGATATAAAATGATATGAGCTTTAACTGCTGGATGAGTTAAAAGGTCAATAACGTGTGTACATATTTCCGCCATATGTACTGACCGACTTAGTCTAGTTAGAATTTGAAGCAGTAGGGTATTTGCAAAGCACATAGAACTTGTTGTTGAAGATGCTCCCCGGTTTGAGTTAAAAGGTTAATAACGTGGGTATTTCTACCATCTTTTCCTACTTAGTCTCGTCAGAATTCGCAGCTGTAGGGTATTTGTAATGTACATAGATCATGTCGTTGTTATTGAAGATGTTGCACAGTTTGATTCGCTTGAGTCTCCTTTAAGAGACTTTAAGAGTTTAAACACTTTGATAATTGATGATGATTGCTTTTCAATCAGCCCGTAGACTTGTTTGTTTGCGCAGTCAAGTGTTATATGTATATAAGTTTGAGTATATATTTCTGACAAACCACTGAAGCCAGCCACAAATACACTCACAATATTATCCATATAAAATGGTAATTATCATATCGCGATTAGATCGCAATGTGATAAGGTTGCTGGCTGTTGAGTTTACACCAACCCCACGCCCTCTTCACGCCCACAACTTCTATTGCTAATCGCTGATGTTGTTGTTGTTGTTCTTCTTCTTCTTGTTGTAGTCGTAACGACTACGAAGCTGTCGTTATCGTTTGTCGACTTCGACGTCGCTGCCTCTGTTGGCGTCGCAGTTGCTGCTTATCGATAATTTTGCTCTTAATTTGGCTTTTTTTTGCTCGCATTTTTGTTGTTTTTCGCCTGTTTTTTTCTTGCCTATTTGCCGCCAGCCTTAACTAAAAGCCGAGTAACGAAAAAATTTGTGTATTTTTGAAAAATATTTTATTGCTCACAAAATACAGCCGCTAGCTGCGCTGCCAACGCCGTCGTCGTCGTCGTTGTCGTCGCAGACGGTTTTTGGATTTTGTGCGCCGCATTTTGTAAAAATCAGTTTTCGGTTCGAATTCAGTAAACAAAAACTTGTCGCCGGCGTGAGACGCGAGAAAAGAGAAGCATACTCGAAAGAAATATTGAAAGAAATACGAAAAAATATACAAAAAAAAATAAAGTTGTTATTGTTGTTCCGCTATTTGTTTAAACAATTTGCTATAATTTAAGTTGAATGTACGCAGAGATACAGATACAGATAAAGATACAGCTACAGCTATAGATACAGATACAGATACAGGCAACAGCTGAAGAGTAGCTCTCAATCCGTCGTGTTGATTTTTGTTGTATCTTTCGAGTGGCCAACGAACGATGACGTGTGTTAATTGTTGTTGTTGTCGACGCTGTTGTCGCTGTTGTTGTTGTTGTTGTTCGACGCCCTGACCTTGTTACTGTCGTCTGTCTCTGTACTCATTGTATCTGTGTATCTCTATGTATCTGTGAGATTGGTTCTTACTTAGTTTGATTTGTACTTTGCCGAGAGCGGCGCCACGTTGCGCATTTTAATGAAAACTAACCAACTATAGATACATTTGTATATAGATACACATTCTCTATCTTTATCTCTATCTGTAGCTGTAGCTGTATCTCTATCTATGTATCTGGACACAACGTAACGGAAAGCACACACACGACGAACTACAAATTATTTAAATATAGGCTAAAAATAGCAAAATATACAAAACCAACAAACACACTGACAAATCGAAACGAAACGAAGAAAACGCAACGAATTGTGGTATAAATTTTTAAGTTTGCCTCGTTGTTATTTGATTTCGTCTTCCTTTTATTGTTGTTGATGTATTTCTGTTTTGTGGGCTTCCACAATTTGTTTCACATTCAACGGAGTCGCAGACAATAGCGCAACATTTGTTTCTATTCAATTGTGCAAAAAAAAAACAGTGTTGGATGTACAGCAAAAGACGTTTAAAATACAATTTACAATTTATAATTTTGAAAAGCTTTGCAAACTGCAAATTAGAGTCCAAATATTGATTAGAGTTGTTTAGAGTTTCAATAATAACTCTACTATCTTCTATCATAACTCTCAAGAAATTTAGTATGTGAGCAGTTATTGGAGAACATATTCTGGCCAATAAATTAGTTTCAAAACTATTTCAATTTCGAAGTTTCTTAGAGATACTATTTACTATCATAAATCAAACATTTCTAAAGCTTTACCGCTGAAATTTGAATTTTAAATAGTTAAAGCAGAATATATTCCATCTGCAAAAGCAGTGCAACTCAATAAATTTTGAAAACTTTTTTTAAATAGTTAACAATATCTGCAAATTCTGTTAAAATCCAACCATAAAGAGTAAAAAACGCGCCCAAGTCCACAAGTAAACATTTTGTATCTCATTGCGCGCGGCTGCTGTGTATCTTTTGTATCTCAAATTAATTTGTTAATATTTATTTTTAGTCAACGTGTTTAGCGCTTGATTAATTGCAAATAGGAGCGCTCTCTCTTTCTCTCTCAATGTTTCTCTTGCACTCTCCTATATTCATTTGGATATTTTCTATAAAAATAATGCTAATTATATGAAAATATTAGTTGTTGCCATTTGGCACGACGCTAAACAACTTCCAGTTACTCGCGCGCTCTTTACACTACTTATATGTAGTATAGATATTTTTGTTGAATATATTTGTTTATTTATAAAAATAAAAATAAAGTACAATATTGAAAATACACTTAACAATTGCCATTGCTCAATACACGATTCGTGTTGTCGTTGCCGTTTTGTCGTTTTGTCGTTTGTTCGATTCGTTCAAGTGCATGTTTCGCATTTCGTTTTGGACATTTGCTTCAGATATTTAGATATTCAGATACATTTTGCACTCGTTCGACGTAGCGAAACAACATAAAATACAAATACAAAAAAAGATCGCAACGTTTTATTTGATTTTGCTTTTTTAGTTGTTGCTCGCTTTGTGCTGATTGAATAATAATTAAACATTGTCTTTATATAACAGTTAGGTAGGGCGTGGCCAAAAGAAAGAAGCATAAATCATTATAATCCATAATTTCTAGCAGTGAGTTTGCAAAAATAAAAAGCACACAAAGAAAAATCAAATAAAAAAGTAATACAAATACTCAAAAAGGAGAAAAATAAAAGTCTCGCAGACCAGACAAAATACAAACAAATAAAGCAAAAATCGTCTTAGACACAACAAACGCGTAATTGTGCCAAAAATAACCACAAAACAAACATAAAAAACGAGTTCAGACAAAAGTTTTGTTCAAACTACAATACAATACACAGCTGTGAATATACAGAGTTGTTGTTGTTTTTTGTTACTCTATTATTATTATAATAATTATTATTATTGTTGTTAACAACAATTCGTAATCATGCTCAAGTATCCGCGCACCTCCTCATCAACCTCATCTGGTTATTTCGATGACGACGAGGCCTTAATGAATCCCTATCAAACCCCACCGGCCTCTCCTCAATGTGTGCCACAGTATTTACAACGTCACATGGTACGAATGTTCAGCACCGAAGAGTAAGTACAATTTAGAAAAAGAAAAGTTAAAAAGACAATAAAAACAAAGTGATAAATGATTAGGATATTTTTAAGCACAAAAATAAAGATACTTTTGCAGTTATAAATAAGCTTAAAGCTATAACTAATTGGTTTTTAAACAAACCTAAGGGGGTTTTTTCTCAACTTGTTGATAACCTTACAGGGTAGACAAACCTGCCCATAAGAGCACAAAATCTCAAGTTTATGTATATTCACTGTAAAGTTATCGGCAAGATAAGAAATGTGTTTGAAACTGCTGTCAGTTTAATAATTTATTTGAATATATATGAATACAGCTTTGCATACTGACTATATGTAAAGTTTAACATTTTATCGTTATATTCTACAAATTTCATAACGATTGAATAATTTATTACCAAGTTATTCAAGTGCAGTGGGTGTCAAGTCGTGGCGTCTAAGGCTAATTAGTTTGCAGTATTTTCCAACTCATATGCATATTCAAATTTATGTTTATTTAACCATTTCAATGTCTAGGTAAATAGTTGCTAAATATCAAAAATTTATCATATGCTTGACAGAACTTTGACCATAACTTGGAAATCTTAAAAACTTACTCATTTTTCATATTTGTAGGTAAACTTTACAAACTGACCCCAAAAGCAAAGAACAAAAAAAACCTGTTGCAATTGTTATTGTGAATAGCTTGAGACTTGCATATCTTTATTACAAAATCATTTTCCAAGCAATTTGCATAATTAATTCGTATATTATACAAGAGAGAGAGAGAAAGAAATAAAAGTGAATTGCAAACGCGTCTCGTTTAATAGAAATGTGCAAAAGATGCAAATTTTAGACTACTGAACTCGGACAGACTGCAACACAAAAACAAAACCTTTCAAGAAAAGTCGCTGAAAAGTCAATTAACAAAAAGAAAATGAAAACAAGTAGGATAGTCTACAGTCAAGCGAACTATACTGTGAAAGACCCTGTACTCTGGCTCCAAGCCGCTTAAAGTGGATTCTTGAATAACTTGCTATTTGGTTATTCAAACGTGTTGAAAGTTTTAGTACACATAGGAACTACAATATCTGTAATATTTACCAGATATGGCTATAGCTTTAAATTGCTATTTATAATCTCTTTTCCCAGCTTTGGTTTCCGATAAAATGAGCATGTTAAAATTGTAAAGCACACTTGCATATATATATATCTACATAGCGCGTCTTATGTCTCTGAGAACTGGGTTAACAAAAAGACAAACTCTATGGACACTTTGTACTTTTTAAGTACAGGGTCTAAATATGTAAGAAATACAAATTCGCTTTGCATTTTGATAGTGTAACTGCAATCTCTAGCCGCACCCACTTCTGTCTGTCTGCCTTGCGGTTCATGTGGGTGGCATATTATTTACTTTAAAAACCACACGCGCACATGTGCCTCCCTCCCCTCCCTCCCTTTCCACTTCATTCCCCTCGATCCTCCGCAAGGGGAGTGGGTCATTTAGCTTATCGCCTTCTCTCTATCGACTGCATTGCGCTATAAAAACAATTTTCACAACTGCATACGAGTTTAGCGTTAAGGAAGTATTATTGGTTATTGTGACTATCGTGTGGCTTTTGTTTAAACATAGAACTGTATTTCTTATTTGGATAAATTAATATCATTTGCTAACGTGTTAATGATAAGTTCAAATGTTTCTTTAAAATGTATGTATATTTAAAGTAACTCCTCTTCCTCCATTATAAATAATAAGATAATAATGAAAAATAACAATAAATAGTATAGTGTTTGACCTTGTCAGTTGAATTTGATTCTTAAAAATCTTAAAATGAGTGCTAAATTATTCTTTCTTAATAAATAAAGTACTACATGATAAATTCATTTTATAGAACTAAACTCAACTACAGTAAATTTACTCATATGATAAATACAGTTTATAATTTATTTCAGTCTATAATTCATGTGCACTTTGCCCATTTAATGCACGTGGCTTCCATTTTGTTTTGATATTATTCCCCCTCCCCTTTTCGCAGTCTGGCAACACCATTAACAACATCATTATCTGTGGGCTTTGCGACTCGTTCAACTCAAGTTTGGCACGCAACTTGAAAATAGCAAAACTTTAGCTAGCTTAGCGCCATCTCACTCCATCCCCTACTTGCCTCCCCTACGACCCACCCCCTAAATGAAAAGCACTAACAATAGGAGGCAATTAGGCAACGTTGCCAGCTTGTCTACTCAGTGTTGTTTCGTTTTTTATCAATGAACTGCCTTGAACTGACTTAAGTTTGGCGACGAAGCCTCTCCACGTTGATTACCTTTGCCAATCTAAGACAGAACTTTACTTCAACTACATATAATAATAACAAAAAGCTACAACAAACATCAACAACAATCTACAAAATAGCCATGTGTTTTTTTTATGTGAGTCAACGTCTGGTTTTGAGACCAAAAGGTAAATGCACGCTGCGTCTAAAAGGGGGACACACGACCTTTGACCTTTTCGTGCTATAGCCGCAGACTTTTTTATTCACTTGAGCTGTTCCGATTTGAACTCTGTGCCTACAAATCCAACGCTTGAATTGTGTGCGTTCATACGGAAAAGCAGCGTGAAACTCAAACACATGGTTCCAGTAAAAAACAAGTGAGAAGCTCTAGTTCTTTATTTTATCCAATATGATATGGTTTATTAATATGCTATCGATTACTTTTATTTTTAAACAAATCACAGCTAGTCAGGAGATTTTAGCTACTATCATTCATTCGACCTTGAAAAAGGGGTTAATGTGGTTCAAAGTAATGCGGTTAATCTCACTCTCTCTCTCTCTGTCTCTGTCTTAGGCAGTTATCAGGCTTGTTAACAATTCTGTGCCCTTGTATTTAACTAAGTAGATAATGATATAGTGTATATCTTATCTTAACTCGTATCTGTGTCTTTGTGCTTTAATACAAATGTATCTATTGTTAAAAAGTTCTTTATATACTATATATATAGGCTTATATAGTCCAAGAGTCATTTTAACCATTTCAGCTAATCCACTACCATGTGTGGGAATTGGGGAACGAGGTCGTTTAGCTTGATAGTTATCAGTTAATCTTATGTTATCTAGATTCTCGAAGGATATGAAGTCCAAAAGTCTTGGCCATATATCTCCCCCTTCACATTTTGGCAAGCAGATAAACATTAAAGATTAAGTGAATTTAAATTTGTGCTCTTAACTATTTATTATAATGTGTTAATATATATTCTTTTAGAGCGAAAAACAGAAACAGTTTATAAACGCATTTATTTTGTTTTAGCACACCTGAAATACACACACACACACACACACACAGTTGAAGACGCAGCTGGCAAAAACATTTTTCATGGTCAATTCAATTTGCATGTGTGTACTAGCTAAACTTCTTTGTATGTGTTTCTGTAGGTGTGTGTGTGAGTGTATTCATATAGATATATATCTATGGATTCATAGCTATATAAAGACCACAGATGTTTGTGCTTTCCGTAGGCCTGCAAAATGTTTTTAGCCACTTTTTGTTCGCTTTTTTTGTTTTGTTATTTATTATTTTTTAGCGAACGCTCTAGGCAAACAAATTAAAGCGTAACATTTTTGTCGAGTCTGCAAAGGTGTACAGCTAGAAGAAGAAGAGCATAAAGAAGAAGAATAACAGCAAAAATATTTAACAATTTTTATTTGTTTTTTATGTCGAAATTAACTTGGCCAAAAAGGAGGAGACGCCTTTTGTGTGTTGCCGTCGTAATGAATTAGCATCAGGCAGATGAAATTTATTTCTCATTATTTGTACTTGTTTTTCGCAGGATGCAAAAGTTTCAACTTCACTGGGAATACCCTGTGCAGTAGTACAGTGGGAGATATTAGTTTGTTTATTTATTATTAACTTTAAAGTGTACACATACCATATATAATTGTAAAACAATTGTTATATTTCGTCAGATATTTTGGACTTTAAATAGAGTACAACTTTGAGAAAAGCTAGCCGATGTACCAACGAAAAGTAGAGGGTATTCTCGTATAGAGTTCTTCCTTTTAATAATTGTACAACAGTTGTAATCTTTCGTCATGTATTTTGCAGTTTAAATAGAGTAAAATTTTGAAGAAAGTCAGGCGATGTACCAACGAAAAGTAGAGGGTATCCTGGATCGAGTATTTTCTTTTAACAATTATACAACAATTGTAATCTTTCGTCATATATTTTGCACTTTAAATAGAGTAAAATTGTGAGAAAAGTCAGCACATGTAACCACGAAAAGTAGAGGGTATCCTCGTATCGAGTTTTTCTCTTACCTATTGACCTTCTTAATGCCTAGCCACATGTGCTGTGTGTGCTATTTAAATGAATCGACCACGTGGCCCCCAGGAATGGGCAGCTGTGTTGCCTGCCCCAAAACATTAATAATGATGGGCATAATTACGTGTATTACAACAACTGGCGCCACATTTCCATTCGATTCCATTCGATTCCATTCGATTCCATTTCCATTTTGGCATTAAGTAAGGCAAATTTTTTTTATTATTGTACTCGATTTATGATTTATGCCTACCTTCTGGTTTTGTTGATTTCCAACGGCTTTTGTTATTGTTTATTCCTTGCCAAAAGCCAAATTAACCATACAAGTGAAAACAACAACAACAACAAAAACGTTGTTTATATTAACCGAAAATTTATTGATTTCGTTCATTAATCTTGTGTGAATGTGTATGCAATTTCAAATTGTTCGTAACTGCGCATAAAGCTATTGAATATCTGCGAAAAATTAAATTGCATATAAAAAACGAGTGAGAGCTAAAATTGTATACCCTGTACAAAAGAAATTGTTGAGGGAGACGTGCTTAATAAGCATGCTGGGAATAGTATAGGACAAGGTATCCTATTTAATGAAGTATTTTTTATAAACATGTGACAAGTAATTGAAATCCATGTTCAACTATTTCAATTCCTATTAAGGAAGAGGATGAAACATGTTAAATTATAGTATTACCTATAACAACCAAAATAAATATTACAGTCCGCTTATCTTCTAGTGGGTATCTTTTCGTCGATCACTCTGAACTTCTTGGTTTTTTTTGCTTCTTGCAGTTTATTTTTTTGGTTAATTTATCACAGTTTGACATTGAACAAATGTCAAGGTTAATGCACAAAACATGGACACTCAGCTGCCCCGTCAAACGAACAACAAACTGTTGTTGTTATACAATTGATGTTGTTGTTGTTGTCACCCACCGAGTCGAAAAGTATTTGTGAACAAAAGATGCTGAAATTTTGTTGTTGTTTAAGTACAAATGTCTTAACAATAATTGAAATCTTTTGTTAAGTGCGACACGTGGCATGTTCATTTGCAATGTCATCCATTGTTTTCACCAGTTCCATTACTGAAAATATAAAAATAATACCACAGATTGAGTTGCTAAAATTAAATATATGTTTATATCTCAACTTTTAATTATAGTTGATTATAAGTTCGAAGCTGAATCCGTATACTTATCAAATTAATTCCTCATTTCATTGCGAAATTCTTATATTGTATTTATTAATAATATAATTAAACAATGAAATCATTTATAAATTTAGTTAATCATCAATAAACAAGCTTATCAGGTTATATTATGTAATTCAACAGCTGTGAAATGCAATTAATTATTTTTATAAGTCTCTGAATATATGCTTCTACGTAGTGAATTATGGGTACTTCTGTATATAACACTGATGATTTCAATATGTAATGTGGAGGAAGTTTTGATTTGATGATTGATTGATTTTCTTATTAAAATAAACGGCAACTTTTGATAAGATTTCTCTTATTAAAAATGAATAGTTGAATAAAGTTACTTGACATTGTTTAATTAATATTACTAATTTCGAAGATTCAAAGGTTCAGTTTCTTTCTGTTTCTACAGCCAGCTAAATATATTCTGAATTAATATTTCAAATGGCATAAATATTTGTTAACAAAGAAGTTCCTAGGTATATATAAACTAGTTCTAACGATTGCAGTAATCAGTTACTTAAAGAATATAATATCGTTAGATAGAATATATAATCCATTATAGAACTTGCGGAACTCAGAAAAACAGTGTGAAATCTTGTCTATATATTATCTTATAGTAATCTCTTTAATATCTTAATAAGTCAAGTTGGTTAAGCTATTTAATTTCCGACAAATAGAACCATATTTCACAACAGCTCAGCCATTTGAATACCGGCACACTCGTATACATATTCATATTTATATTCATATTCAAACTCGCACTCGTATCAGGCACTCGCCTCAGCTGGAAAGCGTTATTGGAGGTAAATAAATTGATTTGCTTACAGAAACACGTTCGCAAACTTGCAATTTGCATATTGCACATCAAGTAGTATATGATAAGGGGCGTGGTCGGGTTGAGGGGTTGACCGGCTTGTCTAGCATGTGAAAGGCGGCTGATAGGAAGGCAGTCAGTCAAGCAAAAAAGGGGTTGGCAAAAGGGTGGAAGGGGTATTTGCTGGGTCATTACGTGCCTTGACCAACAATTTGCGGTCAACTTACGACGCACATGGCAAAAAAAAAAAAAGTTCTCCTATAGGAAACATTGAATTAATATTGCTAAAACGTCTCACAACTCAGCTGGCTAACGATGATGATAACAATTGATAACGTTCTTTTGTTGTTGTTGTTGTTGTTGTTGTTGCTGTTATTGTTGTATATTCTTCCTCTTGTTGCTTTTTTCGATTAGCTAAAGACGCCAAGCTGTCTCCCTAGCAACATTTGCTGCACTTTGAGTTGAGTTTGAGTCTTTGTATAGTTTTTAGTTATGATGTCATATTATTCATTGTGCTAAGTAAGTCGCACCACCAATATAATTACTCATAATGACACTGAAAACTGAGTCAACTTCAGTCAATTTTAATGCCAGTGTGGACAGTGCGGGGGAGGAGGAACTTGGGCTGACAGTAGGAGAGTTTACATTGACTCATGGCTTATGTGTTTGCGACTGACATTGAACATAGTAGCTCAGGGTTTTTCATTATTTTATATTTATCTGAGCATAATGGTTTTGTAATAAAATATGGTATACAGTAAGCGAGCTGTTAAAGATTATTACTTTTTTTAATGAGAAAAATAAACTACATAAAAAGCTTTAGTTTATTTAGTTTATTCTTTAAACTAGTGTTAATTAAGTTCCAGTAACTTTACCACATTGAAATAATTTAATAAACATCTCTGTTAGGGTATTTAGTGTTCTACTTTAGATAGCATTTTTTAATCGCTGTTAAGGATTATTACTTTTTTAATGAGAAAAATAAACTACATAAAAAGTTTATTCTTTAAACTAGTGGTAATTAATATCCAGCCACTTTATCACATAACTGACATGGTAATAATTGAATAACAATCTCTGTTAGGGTATTCAGTGTTCTACTTTAGTTGGCAACTTTTTGTTTCACTTTAATTTTTTTGTGATTTTTTATTTGATTCTCTTCAGTTTATGCTGCATTCACTTCTCGCACACGTGACATCAGTGCCCAAAAAAAAGGTGGCGAGTAAAACGATATGCAGCATATTGGGTTTTTTTCTTCTCTCGCTTTTTTGTGGGCAAATATTTTGCTTTTATCTTGCACTTCGTTGCCTTTTTTATGACTCAATTAAAAAACAAATAGGCGGCAAGTAAACATATTCATTTTTTCGGTTTAACCCTTCTCATATACGGAATCTGCCGAGTGCCGATGACGTCAGTCAAAGTCAATAAAAGATTTATGTTTACTTTAAAAAGATGAAAGGAGATGTACATAGTTTTTTGTGCCATGTCACCAATGCTAAAAGCATAGCCAACATTAGAGAATTTTGTAGATATGATTCACTATTGCAATTATTAATTTTTTCTTTAGTTTACTGGAAGCCAAGTTCCTTACACATATATATTTTGCATTTTCTGCTTAACTGATAAAAATTATGCACGTCATTACTTACTTTATTGATTTACATGAGGACAGCGAAAGGTAAAAGACCCCGTCAAGATCGAACCTCAGGGTTAAAACAAACACGAGATGCATTTACGTCATTTCAGACTTGATTTCTACCTTAAAAGAATTAAATAAATTAAATTTGTACAAGATACATATTAATAAAGTATGATCATTAAATATCTTCCCTACTAAAATAAACAAAATGTAATTAATGAATTAAGATTGCATTGTATTGAATTTTGAGGGCAATAATTTGTACAAATATCAGAAGTTACCTTCTTTTGGGAGTCTATTGAATATAATCACTATAAGCCAGAGGAGATTACAATAGCTCTATAAGAATCTTTGGGAAAATCTCTTGCGACATCTTGGGGAGGACATTTTTCAGGACTGTAATAAGCTTAAGCTCAGGAAATTAACCTTTAGTCTCCCTTGTCGAGTATTAACGTTTTTTTATTGCCTGTTTTTAATAGACATTAAGTTTGAACTTGACGTGTAGTTATTGCCTTTCGCTTTTCAACATGCCAGAGGTCAGCCACGCCCCTGCATTTCCAACGCCCCCTAATGGGACCACAACAAATGGCAGCATTGTTTTGGCATCAAGTTGCATGCAACTTTGTGGCTGAATGCATTTAATAGAAGTGAAAAAGAAAAAGAAAAAACGAAAGTAAAAAAAAGAAAAATGCAATGCTGCCTCACGATTTTGGTTAAAGTTGCCAACGGCGGCATCGGGATAATTTGCCGTTTAAAAGTTGTTGTTGTAGTGGTTGTTGTTGTTGTGATTGCTGTTGTGGTTTTTGTGGTGGCTAATGTTTCATAACAACAACGAAACAATGCCTGGAAATGGCTGTCAGCAGCAGCAACAAGAAATCAACATTCAACAACATTTCAGCTGCTGTTTTTTGTTGCACAATGCATTTTTTTCTTTCTTTTTTTACAGATAGTGTGTGTGAGTGTGTGTAAAGGTGTGTGGGTGTCTGCTAATTGATGGGGCGTGCCCCATCAAAATGTTGTTTTGTGCGAAATATAAAAATCAACACTTAACGCCTCTTAACGGCCAATAAAAAGTAACACCAACATTCTCATTATTAGCAACAGCAACAACAACAACTTGACATTGGGTTGCCCAGCAACAATTACAACAGTAACAATAACAAAAACACCAACAATAACAACCACATCAATAGCAACAACACCTGCCACACGCATTGTCAACAACATCTATAGATACAATTGTATCTAAAGCGCTTGTAACATGTGCAAATCAAGCAAATTTGTTTTAGTAATTTACCAATTGTTTAACGTGTGAATTAAAAGCATCAACAATAACAATATGTTATTCCCTTGACCAGCAGCCATAAATAACTGGAGAATATAACAAAATATTATACCAATAAATTAAAGCAGTTATTACTTATATGAAAACTAACGATAAAATGTCAAAAAAAAGCAAAAACATCAATTTATACCCTATAACTATAGTTGCAAGGGTATTATAAGTTTGTGTGTAGAAAAAATTCAGCTACGAAGCACTTCTATATATATCTGTATCTTCATAATTGTTATGTCTTATTTCTCAGTATCTTTTAGTCTATCTCTTTCGGCAAAACGCTGCCACTTGGCTTTTAATATTGCAATAAGCCATCTTTTTTATGCCGTAAGCCATTTCAACATAATCCATTACGCCCCCATTTCTAGCAAATTTTGCTACCCATCTCTACAAAGCAAATATGTATTTATATAAGTTTTTCTGTGTTTTTCTTTTGGATTGAAAGTGTTACGCACATTTTCTCTGTTAAGTATTTTATTGCGTGCGTGTCCGGCAACAATTTTCTACATTTAATGGGATTTCGAAATTGTTGCTGGCGTTGCCAAAGTCGTAAAAAGTTAAAGGAGAAGAAAACAAAATGAAAATGAAAATTGTGGAGCTTTGCGGAAGCTACGAAATATATCTTTGTTTATATATCTATCTATTTAGCTATTAAGAAATTGAAATGTATATGAAATATGTTTTATTAATATTAATTTTTCCTTCTCTTTTATTTGCAGGTGAGTTGTTGTTTTATAAAAGCCAAATCAGAAAATTCCATAAAGATAAAAATGTATGGTAAGCTAAGTTGTAAGCTGTAATTTAGTCTGGGGAGAGAGTGAAAAAGCTTTCTAGAGCTTGACAGGTTGTGCACACACAAACAAAGCATACAAACAGCTGATTTTGCCTGCAGGGTCTTCCTGTCTGACGATGACGTTGCATACAGAGAACTTCTAGGTTTCTAGGCTGTGGGTTGGGGGTGGCTCTCGTACATATGTGGGTTGGGTTCGACTGGGGTTATTGAGCCGCTAACTCTTTATGTTCTTTATTTCTTTTTAAACAACGTGGCAGGTTGTCATGCGTCTTGTTGTTTTTGTTGTTACTGATGCTGCGACGCTTCACTGAATTTCAAAAGTTCTTTTGCCGTTAAACGTGGGTTCTCTCATTTATGCTCTCGCTCTCATTGCTGACAAGTTAAAGTTTTGTATGGTTTCGTGCTCTCTTTCGCTTGCATTATTCAGCTGAAAAGCTTTTTAAGCAGCCATGTTGCTTTTTGTGCTTGCTGTATATAAATGTAGAAGTGTGTGTGTATTGGGAGAGAGCTGTTCTTGTCAGAAGTTTTTTTATAATTTACCTGGCTGCAGCCGAATAAAAAAGATTTGTATTTGGGTATTTCTTGTTGTTGTTGCTTTGCTTGTTTTGCTCGTTTGTTTGTTTACATGCGTTTTGTTTGTTTTGAAGCACGAGCCACAAACGTGGCTGCCATGTGCACGCAACATATATACATACACACATATGTATGCATTTACATTCGTTTTGTATGCATGTATGCGTGCGCTGATTAGCTTTTGTTCAGTTTCAAGCTGTAGCTCCAAACTCTAAGCTTTGCTTTGAGCTGCCGCTGTCTGCTGCGCTGCGCTGCCCTGCCCTTTGCCACCCAACGGAGTACGAAACTTTCAGCTTCAGCAGAGTGAACGCAACTTCAAAAAGCAACCACCAAAAGCTGCCGCTGCACAGTGGTTGTAATATGTGCACAGAGGGGCAAAATATTCTTCCTAGGGATTCAATAACCTGTACCCTCAAATGTATGTAAAGTAAAATGTAATAATGATTATACAAAATTAAGTTGAAACATGTAATGTACTTTATTCGGGTCTCGAAAGAAGGAAAATACATTTTAAAAAAAAATTATATACTGGAAGGTTTGCTGGACAATATTATATGAATTTATTAAATAAAAGTTAGAGGTGGTAACGTTATTTATAATAAGTATGGTATAGCCGATTTAATTTCGGAAATGTTGACTTTCACATATTGTTTTATCCCTATGGCAGATACCACTGTGCGCTGCTGCAGCTGCTGTTGTAACCTGGCTGACTTCATTGTTGTAGTTGTTGTTGTCAGTCAGTCTTCGCTCTCTCCTCTCACGGAACCAGCAGCAAAGCAACCAAAAGCGAACGCTGTTCAGTTATGCTGAAGAGCTCTGGCGCAGCAAACACGAAAAAAATCACACACACGATAAAGTTTTAGTTGCTTTTGGCATTGTTTTTGTTGCACCGCGTTATATACTATTAGTTATTTGTTGTTCTTTGTGTTTGCGTGTTCGCTTCAGCAACATTCATTTTTGTTTTAGTGTTTTCAATTTCAACTGTTTAAATTGTGTGTGAGAAAAAAGTGGAAGAGCAGCTGCAATTGTTTAAAAAAGCGTCAGATGCATACAAATACAAACAATTATAAAACACACACAAGCGCACATGCACATAAAAGTTGTTAAAAGTTTTTAACAAAACGTCTCGCGCGCATTTTTTAATATTTTCACTCAGCAGCATTCAAAGCTGAGAGAGCGAAACAAAGCAAAAGAGAGAACCGCAAAGAGAAGGAGTGTGTTAGTGCTGAATAAGTACAACTTCGCTCTCCCTCACTCTCCCGCTCGGCTGAATTGCAGCTGAGAGAGCGCTCGCTCGGGCAGCATAAAAATACTAGAGAACATCGTTGTTGTTATTTTATGTAAAGAAAACAGTTCCATAAAAACAGTGCAAATAAAATACATAAAAGCTCGTTGAGGCTTTTTTAAGCATACAAAACGTCGAAAATTACAATTACAAAACAAAGCAAAAAGTGAAACGCATTCAAATAAAATTGCACGGAATTTCAGAAATTACAAGTGCAAATATAACAAAAAGCCACTTGAAGAAGAATAAGTGAAGAGAGGTCAAATGTAAGAAAAAAAAGAAGAGAAGGAAGCCTAATTAAGTAAAGGCGATTAAAACAGCAAAGAAAACAATTGCAACGGCATTTATACATAACTTTTTGTTGTTTCCAAGTATACACCAAGTAAAAGAGCAAGACTAAGAGAGTAACAAAAGAGGCAAATTGCAAGAATACTTACATACATACTTCTATATGTATGTGTATATAGCTGCATAGCAAACGATCAGACTGCATAACTGTTAAACCGAATCACACATTACGGTACACATTAACCCGCATTAGCCCAATTCGATAATGAAAACTGAAGCCGGCTCCAATAATAATAATAATAACAATAACAACAGTATCAATATCAATATCAATACAAACAAAATGGATTTCGATATGTATCCCAGTATTTCGGGCAAGCAACAAGATCCCGTTCGGGAAGTTGTTATGAAATACATTGATTACTTTCTACCAGAATCCGAGTGAGTATATCTTAAGGGATAAATAAATAATAAGAAAAAGATGATGAAAGAAGATGATGAAATGTAATAATATAATGAGTGAAAAGATGGCTAAATATAGCCATAAAGATATTCTTTTTACGCTGCTGTCAACCTTTTTAAGCGAAGCTTTCAAAGTTTTACTGTGTAAGATAAGTTTAACTTAGTTGGAGATTACAAGCTGTAATTGAAGGAAGATGTGAGAAAAGATTTCTAAATATGTATAGCGTGACGTGATTATGGCCTCCACATTATTAATGTAAAAAGAAGGCTGTAACTGACTCTGAAATAAGTCCAGATCTTAAGCTGTGGAGGGATATAAAAATACTTTAACGAAATCTGTATCTTTATTATTTTAAAAGTTTTTTATCCTGACTCTGAGAAAATTTGAAGCTCTGTAAATTAACTTGTCGAACTTCTCTAGTCAGCATTGTGTTAATTTTTCTATGAAAATTGGATGTTTCTTTTTTAAAAGTTTTCTACCTTACTTAATTCTTAATACTCAAGCCATTGACAACTAAAGACTTGTCTAATGTTCAAGTTTTTTCCTCCAGATAAATTTTGTATCTTAAATTACAACAAATGCTATTTATTTAAACATATGCATATGTAAACTATAAAGCGAACAGTCTTTGCAGTTTTGACACCTGTCTGCTCTCTCCGTCCACAGGTTATCAGGCGAATATGACAAACAGAGCGACAGTCAGACATAAAGTCAATATAGGGATTATACTACATGGTGTATATCAGTCATTCTGTCATTGCTAATTAGTTTTTTAAATCCACAGTGGAAATTGTTATTGAATTATTGTGTATGAGTTGTTGCTGCTATTTATAGCACCTGACAATTGATGTAAATTTTCAATTGAATTTGTGCATAAATTTAGCTAAAATTTGCTAATTGATTTGGTTACATGGCGCTATGGTAATTGATCTGACGTCTAAAATTAGCTAACCATAGTCAATAAGCCGCCTCGATATATAGGTTAGTTATCCAAAGAGACTATATAACCAGCTGTTGTTTTTGTTGCTGCTGCTGCTGTTGTTGTTGTTGTTGTTGTTGTTGAGTAAGGCACAATAATTTCGCTTGATTTGAAATACGTGTATCTCATAGATACAGGTTATGCACGTTGAGCTTCCTGTGTAAGTCTGCGTTCCGCATTACATCAGCGCCTAACGCATCGTTAGTTGATCAATTTTCTTTGCATTTACTTTTATGTATATAGTTTTTGTTGTAGCCTGACCTCATTGCTATTGGTCCGTTACGTCCAGTTGAGCAACTTGTTGCAAGTTTTGGCAGATGAGTTGCCAGGCAACAACAACGTGAGGCATGAGGCCAGGTGGAAGCTGAGGCAGAAGCCTGCCAAGTTGGCGACATTTTAGACACTTTAAGGCTTCCTACAACTTTAACTGACAAAATCGCGAGGCGTCTCTTTTCTCAGTTGCAAACTGGTTTCCAACTTGCGGCTTTAACTGTATTTAGAGGGCCTACAATGATGCTCGATTCACTGTGTCTGGTAATTGTTGTTGTTGTTGCCCCTTTTTTGAGATTTGTTTTCTTCGTCGTTTTTCATTAAAGTTTTTTTGTATCGTTTTCATAGCGCTAAACGATTGACTTTTTAATTGGGTCAGGGACAGAAAATGAAATTGCATTTTTTAGTGATTTGTCATTTTTAGGTGCTTAATCAAAGTGCGAGCAATGCTAAAAAAAAAAGCTCATACTTTTCTTTTCATCTCTTTCTCTTTGTTTACTGTGGGCTTTGTTTTTCCTGGAAAGCGTCGTCGTCGTAATTTCTAGAAATAAAGGAAGGTGCATTGTTTTGCTAATTGTTGACTGAGTTGCAAGTATTTCTATAAGTATTTACTTCTTCATACTTTGACTACAATTAATGCTACTCAACTCTGAGTTAAACTTTGTATGCAATGTGGCGACTTCCTCAATTTGTATTATTTTCATATTTGCGCCCTACAATCCAACAATTTTTATGATATTGTTCACTTCCTGAAGTCGTAAACAATGCAAATAAACACTTGAGCCAAATGCTCTAAAAGTTGTCAATACGGAAAATGCGCACAAGAAGATTCCAAAGACAGAATATATATATAAATTATAGTATATACAATGTACATGTCAGCTCTTCAGCTTTAAGGTTTTGTTTTTCATGCTGACTTTAACAGAATTGTTGCCATTTCACTTTGTTTTGTAAAAAACAAAATTATGTTCATTGTTTGTGTTTATGCAACGTCAGCAAAGATGATGAAAATGTTGCAACAGCAAATTGTTCGAAATGAGAATAGAACTGACAACAGCAGTTCAAAGTGGGAACTCGAACCGGGAACTGGGAACTGGGAACTTGGAACTGAGAACTGGGAATGTGGAGTACAGTGGGGAAGGAGTTGCTACATCCGCAAGTTTAACATATCGGAAATTGTGGAACTCTGTCTGGGAAAGAAAAGAAACGATGAGGGCAACTTTGTTATTGTTTATCTTTTGATATTTGAGTGGAATTTGTGAATAACCAAAATAGCACATCAAATGCCAAAGAGCAGCGACACCAACTGCAGTCTGGCCATACTGGCAATTGGCCAACAAAATAAAGGGAAAGAAAAAGAGGAAAGTGTGAGTTTGCAATTCGATTAATTTGCCTCGCAATTGGCGTGTAATTTGACGTTGTTGCTGTTTTGCAGTTGCAGTTTGCAGTCAAAACAATCACAACAACAACAGGCAGGCAGGCAGGCAGACAGAAATTGGCACGTCGACATCTTTTTTGTATTGGCGCCTCAAATCACAGCACAATCAATATTACGTATACGACTTGTTGGACGTCTTAGATAACCCGAGAGCAATAAGAATTGCAACTTTGTATTGAACAACAGTTGAATAATCAAAATTATGAAACTCTAATAACCCAATTTCACTTTATAAACAAAATTCCTTTCAATTACCATAACAAACAAATGAGAATTTGTTTCTCTAAAAATTCTTAGCAGTTGTAAATGTTTTACAACAGAAAAAAATCTTTAAAACATATGAAAAAACGCAGAAAAATTACACAGAAAAAATGAATTGAAGTAATGGAAAAATGCATAACAAACGCTGAAAAAGTTACATATAAATAGGGTCAAAAATGAATAATTATTCAAAAAATCGCAGTTTAGAGTATAAACAACTTCGTTGTTTGTGTAGCTCAGGTTTCGTTGTCTGACACATTTAATAGTAAGCGATACATAAAGTTGTACTTATCACGTGATTTGAGGTTCAACTAGCAATTGGAAACGTGCCGCAACAGCAAATAAAACTTGTATGTTTGCACCAAAAAATCAAATAAAATGGAAAAACGAAAAATCCAAAACCAAAAATCGACACAAGCAACCAACAACAGACAAGAGCAACAACAATAAAATGACATCATTGTTTCTGTTTTTTTTGTCGCCGTCATCGCTTGAACTTTAATAAACTTTGCACATTTTTTTTTCCATTTTGTATCTTTTTTCTTACTCATTCATCACGCTGCGTTTTGCTGTTTCTATTGAACGTTTCTTTCTTATGTTTCCCTTCTGTGACGTCAGCAGCTGTAAAGCAGGTTTAATTATTCTATAGCGTGTGTTGTTAACTCTCTAACGATAATGATAATGATACACCTAATACAAATACTATAGCTTCTACTAATAAGTAATAATGATAATGTTAATGATGCTGTTGACGTTTCGAAATTGGGGTGTGTTCATAGTTCAGGGCGAGAGATCAACGACAGAGAAAGAGAGATTTGTCTACAGATATCGGTTTCTAAAGATTAATAGAAAAACAAATAAACAATTTTGAATAAACTTTAAAATATGTACAAATTAAAATTAAACATTATTAATCATCTATGAGCTAATAAAGCCACCAAAAACGTCAGTTGCTGTAGTAATTTATAATATTCAAATTCCCACTTTGCTTAATACTATTACAAAGGAAACAAACAATGGAATTTTCGACTTAAAATTCCCAAGTAGTTCTAGCTCAAAACAAAACTTGTACTCGCTGCACATATTAAGATTTCAACGGATTCCTCTCTGATAAAAAGAACAATAACATGCTACGTAGAAGGCATACTAAATGTATATGCTTTTAGTTACTGAGCAACGTTTCATTTTTCGGTTTTTATTTGTTTTGAAATTTGTTTTTATCAAATGCGATTTACAATGCCATTGACCGTTGTCCGCAATGACATTGGGCAATACAATGCACAAGTCTACATACTGTATATGGCAATATATACGAATATGTACGAGAATAAAACACATACTATACTATATAGTATATCTACAGGAGTGTGTATATTTTGTTGGCGTTAACCAACCAAAGAAAGAGAACAAAAGTCACGCCATGAGTCATTGCACTCTACATGGGATTTGGTCGTCCAGGCTGTGGGACTTTTACTTTTTTTTGTTTTGTTTTGGGGAGATATGGGCACATGTCATACAAAAGCATTGATTGCATCCCGTCTGAGTTATGTCTACAAGGGCGGTCGGTTAAGAAACTTTCGCATTTCGTCCTTGTGATGTCAGGCAAGTGACTCTGACTCTGAGAGTCACAGTCACACTCACAATTCCAGGCACTCGGCCTGTAACCCATTAAAAAAAACATCATCATTTTGCTGTGATGAGCGTCGTTTTTTATAGTCGCTCGACTTTAATTATTTTGCAAGCTCACAAATCCATCCATATAAATGAGTCGCGTTTCATCAACCACGACAGTAGCAATAATCATGAAAAGTGAACTTTTTATTATTTCGCTTCATGTGTGTACTGTGATGTTATTTGTTCATTCGACGCGACATCATCGACAGTCGTAAATAATATAATTAAGTTATTTTTAAAGTTAATAACGCGAATTTCATGTTATTATCAGGTTGTTAAATTCTACAAAATATGTATATATGAAATTATATTTACATAGGCTGAGTTAAATGCGGTAAATGGGGAAAATGAAATTAAAAGCTAACGGAAAATATGTCAAATGACATAAATAGCTTAAAGGGGTTGTTCATTATGTTCCTTCCGGACAAGAAAGTTGTTCTCTGTCGAGATAAATCAACCTCTGCAAACCAAAAGCTTCATTTAATTTTATCTATAATATAAATATTTAAACAACCATATTTCAACTTAATTTCCGTTTGATATCAATCAGTTATGATATGAGATATTCTAGTTTTGATGACTCAATCCCTTTCTTATCAACTAAACATTTGTGGAATGTCGTTTACCTTTGACATTCGCATAGAAAACTGCAATGTTGCCATGCGAAATAGAAAATTCCCATTTCATTATTGACTCATCAACTACTACTTCTTTGTCTATCTGGCCTGATATCTATTGAAGCCATCTTTATGATGACACATTAAGCAGGGCCATTTCTATAATTGAAGATTGCGTGACACCTCAACACATTAAACGTTGCGACTTCCATTCTATCTGGGCTCATATATTATCGATTGATTACAGTATAGTAGTAGATTGAGCTTCAAATATACGACTAGACTTCTATTCACTATTGACCATGATCTATAACCCATTAAAACGTGCGCTTAGTTCAATGTACTCATTTCAATACAACAACACAAAAATGCTAATCACAGTCTGTCTGTCTGTCAGCTATTTCGCCGCGCTTTAATCAAGAATATTGTGATTATTACTATCGCTTGGCAATTGTCCAAAATCCTTGAAAGGTTTTTTCAATTTACCAAAAAACCCGTCACCAGTTGGCTTTTTTTCATCTCGTAGCTCAAACATTTGCTCAAGGTGAACAAATCTGGCAACTGGGCGAAGTTGTTTGCCATTAAGAACATGGTTTTAAAGTCTTAACTTGTGCTTCCAATGTTTGCCTATCAAAGTTGTGTTTTGTGCGGCTGTTTTTTGTGTAGGGTATAGAAACTTTGTTAGACAATATGAGACAGGCTTTGAAGCAAGATCAAATTTAAACGAAACAATTAAAAAATGAGATAAACTATACCTTAAAAAAACACCTATTGCTAGTCTGAAAACTAATTGAGAATCATTTTGAAAAGTTCACCTATTAAATTGAAATTTAGTTTTAATGCATTAATAATTAACAAAGTTTAATTTTATTGGATTGAAAAATTAACCCAATTGATACGTGTTTATTTGAAAGATATTTGAGTTCTAGGGATATTGAAAAAGTTGCCCCTTCGTAAGATTAATTTAGACTAAAAATGTATATTGTTTTAAAATATTTTCTTTTCTTTGATTTCCTTTGAAATCAATTTTTTGTTTGCGGTAAAAACATTTAATTTTCGCCTAGTTCATAATTCTTAATTTGTAGATTTTCATGTAGCTTTAAGTGTTTAAAATCGTACTTTAAATGCTTTTTGCCTTACGTAATCGACAAATAAAATTGCTGAGTTACTATTAACTGTTATTGGTTTCATCTAGTTTTTTATTTCGCCTCTGTTACATAATTAAAAAGCGACTCGAACAATGGTAAAATGCTATAATATGCAATTTGTTTGGTCACTCAATTATTAAGGAAATGTATGTATTTAGATATTTGCAGCTGCTCCACTGACATGTTAAAGCATTTGAAAAATTGACAGACCGTTGCAGAGGGGATGGAGAGGCAGACAGACAGACAGATAGACAGACAAACAGACTATTCAATCATTTTAATGAGATCCGTTGGGGTTTTATTTTTTTGTATTCATGTTTTGCAAACACATTTGATGGGGCGACTCTTTTATTATCTCTTTATTTTTTATCTCACAATTTTTCGGCAATTTTAATGCGAAAAGCTGACAATTTAATTGCGCATTTGACATTGCATTTAAATGGGGGCTCTTTTATTTTCCGATTGTGCCAAAAGTTTGCAATAGTGTAGGAAGTTTTATCATTATATTGACCTCAATCCACGCAAGGTCAAATTAAATAAACCGCATTTTTAAATGTTTCCCCTAGGGGCTAAACATAAAGTATCCAGTTTTTAAACTGATTAAAACCGCGTCTCAAATCGCTTAATGTGATTTTAATTGTTCGACTTTAATGTTTGACAATTATTAGGAAATCAAATTCATTTTATCGACATTCATACTTAATTATCTGATAATAATATTTAATTTTTCCTATTTCTTCTTTATAGTGCATCTGGAACAAGTGCAGTTGCGATCGACAACAAAATCGAACAGGCAATGGTAAGTTGAATTTATCATCATTGTGCTATTTATAGCTTATAGGCCTTGCCTTTTATAATATTTAATTTGTGGAAGAACATGTCATTCTCTCTGATAAGCACACATAAAGTAATCTTTATAATGTGTAATGTTGTTATTTAAAAGCAATATATGAAAAGTCCTTATCACAGTTCTAGCAGCGAACTTTTGGCCGTGAAAAATGCAATAATATAAAACAATATAATAAAAATGGTTGTTCAAAAAGAAAACAAAGATATATTATCCAATTGTTTGAAAAAGTCAAGCGACATATTTCAGAAGAATATCATTTCAAATAAGCTTTAACATACTTTTTACAGAAAGAGATTATGATAGATAATACTTCCTTACTCAAAATTTAGACTCAATCCCATCAAAGTCTCAACACAACTCAACTGTAGTTGGTTCTATCTGAAATCTTCCGCTTGTCTCTGGTCCAAAAATAGCTTTGCCACTTCAAATCCAATCGAAACACACTTGCAGAAAATGCTACAATTTATAAAATAGTACTCTTGAGTGAGACTGGCCAAAGACCTCCAAGTTGGACTGACCCTACGGCTTGGATTCAAGTGGACTTGTGCTTCTTCTCCTCGATGCTCGATGCTCGATTCGTGATTGTCCTTAGGAAAGAACGAGTGCAAATTTAGTTCAATTGAATTGATGTGCGGCTGTGCTGTACATACTCGTAATATCAATGTACAAGTGCGCAGCTATTTTTAGACTCAATTAAAACGGCAACATTCAACTGAAAGATGCCAATTGATTATTTGATCCCCTCCTCCTTCTCACTTGACAATCGTTTTTCTCTTTGGTCTCTTTCTTTATGTGTTTATGATTTGCAAAAAAAAAAAAAAGTGCGTTGAAATCCCCCTTTGAACAATTGTGGCTTCAATTGAATTGCGCTTCAGTTCGTGGGCGGCTTTTGATTGACTCTGAACTCACTCACCATTGAGATATTCATAGAGCCTTGATTGTTGTGGTTGTCGCTATTCTTGGAGTGACAGAATGGTCACTTTAAGCCTTGACAAGCACTTGTGTGTGTGGTTGTTTTGAAAGCTATTGAATGAGAAAGATTATATAACTGAATTTCATTGTTTTTGCGTTGCTTTTTGCCATGTGACCCCAATAAACTTTTTACGACTGACTGTAAGTCAAAGTATTTGATAGCACTTTTCTATTTTAAGCCCTCTTTCATTTATGAACTGTAATTAAAAATAAAAGAAATCGATAAAATTATCAATCAGATATATAATGTTAAATTCAAAAAAGAAATCTACAAATTAATAAGAATTATTTCCAGTTCAGACTCAATTTCTTTGCCAAAACTCATGCCTTAAACCACTCAATCTATGTAAAATTCATTGACAACTTTAATCACATGACACAATCACTTATCGTGGTATTTTTATGTTAGCTATTCATTCAAAAAGGACCCATAAATCAACTGGAAAATAAAACTGACGCAAATCATCAATAAAACAATATTGTTTGGTCAGTTTTATTTTCCCTCAGCTGAAGAAATTGCAGCTCTTAACTAATCTTAAAAACGATTGAAATTACATTTTATGGGCTTTTAATTAACCGATCAGAGAACAAACAGTGGTAGAAATACTACTTACATATATGAAACAGTGATTGCCACATTTGTGTACAACATTTATGGAGTTTGTTTTTTATGACGGATCTGGTGATGGTTGACACATATTGGTTCTACTTGTTGCATGCAGTTTCAGCTGGTTGTTGTTGCTGTGTTGCTATGTTGCAGTGGCAAAGGCAGTTGCAGTTGTCTGTCGTTTAAGTCAATCAACTTTTCCTTTTGAAATCAAATGTGTAACGCTCCAGAGAGCAACAGTTTGTCTCTCACTCCCTCTCTCTTTCTCTCTCTGAGTGTGTTTCTCTGCACACATGACAACCACAAGACGTTGACCATTATTGGTCATTTGGGTCAATTCAATTGCTCTGCACTTTCATCGGGCCAAAAAAAAAACTATGTATGTATATAAAGAAGAGAAGAAGAAAACAACATTTATCAAAACAAAGCTACAATTCTGTTGTTGCCTTTCTATTCGTCTGAGAAGTTTCTTTCTTGCTGTGAAAGTAATTTTCATTTGTTTCACTTTTCCCCCATTGTAACAGGATTCATTGTGTGTATTTGCTGTTGACCTTGGTGCAAATAAAATAAAATAAATATAAAATCATTTTTAATCGGGCTGGGCCAAGTTCTTATCAGGCATGTTGTTTACAAAATGGCAGACATTTTGCCATGCTCTCACAATGCTTATCGCTCGCCACTCGAAAATACCATAAATTGTTAGCCAAAGCACAAAAAAAATAAAAATGAAATAAAATAATAATAATACAATACACACACGCACACACATAGAGTAATCACACTTCAAGTACATTTTTGTGCCATGATATGGCGAAAACAATTTCTGAAATAATAATAATAATAATTATACATTTTGATCAAATGGCCAAAGCCAAATCAACTCTCACCTAAAAGCCCAAAAGCCTTTGCTTCGTCCGCCTTTAAAGTGAAAGTCATCGAATTATGCATCATTATATCGATACTTTGACTCAAGTGTGCAGGAATATTATCCACTTTATTGGGGTGTGTGCCTAAAAATAGACCCGAGACATGGAATGCGCTTAGGCAAGTGTACAATATGAGATAACGAAAGCGTTACATATAGTACATATAATAAAAAAGATATTAAAAGTATTGTACACTTTTGTAGTTATAGTAAAGTACATAAAACAGTTTAGATTTGGTAGAAGATTCAGCAAGTGAAAGTATCTTTCAATCTCTGTCTACAATTGGAATATATATATTTAATATTTATGACCCGATCTTTTTGAAACTGTCCCAACAGATAAGATTCCCTTTAAAATACGATTGTGATTAAATATATTCAATCTATTTTGATTTAAGTTTTTCTAAATAAAGTACAAAAAAACAGTTAGGATCGGGTAGAAGATTCAGCAAGTGAAAGTATCTTTTGATCTCAGTCTACGATTTCATTCCATATTTATTACCCGATCTTTGTTGAAACTGTCCCAACAGATAAGATTCCCTCTAAAATACGATTGTGATTAAATATATTCAATCTATTTTGATTCACATCAAAAATATAATATATCATTTGTATTTATTAACTGATTCCTATGAAATTTTTAGGTGACATCCTTAATTTAACGATTCCACTAAAAAGCATTTAATATTTTTTCTACTCAACTTTTCTTCCACTTATATAAAGTACTTCAGACCGTATATGTAAGCTCTCTTAATGATAGAGTTTATAGCTTGTCAGACTTGAAAAGAAAGAATTCTCTTTGATGATGATTTACACTTGTTAAAAAGTCATTTGTTTTCCTCAAACAAAAACAAATTTCAAATAAAACAGAATTTGACTCGCAGATATTTCTGTAATTTATGTGCAGCAGATACTTTTCCTGTTTTACAAAGACAGGAACAAGCGATCGTAATAAAGTATATAAACACACGCCCTTCGTGTGGGCGGAAGTCGGACAGCTTCTTCCTTAAACGATGTTTTCTTTATTCATAAACAATATGCATTTTTTATTTAAATAAACATTTAGCTTATCAATCAATGCGAAGCGATAATGACGTCACTTTCTTTTTGCGCATTTAATAAAGTTTTTTATGTTTGTTTTCATTTGTTTTTGAATTTTAATATTTTGGCAAGGCACACGACTCACAGTTATGAGGAGAAATAAATCAACAGATGCGATAAGAAAGTACAAAATAAACAGACAATGTCCACATTGTAGACAGAACTACCCATGGTAAAGTTATCAGCATTTGTTATATGTATTGTGAGTAAATATATATATATATGTGTGTGTGTGTGTGTGTTTCACTCGCACGTTCTAATTATGAGTACTATGCTAATCTCGTGCTCATTGCGCATACATATATATGTATGTATGTACTCACATCTTCAATCTGTTGAAGGAACCACATTTCAATCAAAACAAAACAAAGTCTAGGCGCCACTTGGCTCTGAACATTCTAATGATTAAATGATTTTCTTGCTGAACTGATAACGTTTTTAGGTTATACTAATATTTAATAATTGATTTGACAACTCTGCGAATAAGAAGCTTATCAACAACTAAAGGACAGTTCAAAGTGTGGACAAGACCTTGATAAGTCTATATACATATTAGAAAGAGAGGAATAACTAAATAAATTAAAGATTAAATAAAAGAATTCTCAGACAATTGAAAGAATGTACTATATAGAAATAAAGCATACTTTTGTGCAAATACTATTCTTCTCTTAATTATTATTTATTTATTATGTATCTAACTGTTCTACCTTCATTCCATTTGAAAGCTTATAAAATTGTCTAATTTCAAACAGTTGGCTAATTACGAAATTTTCTCTTTTAGTTCCCAAACAGTTTAAGTACAAAATTCTTCAAATACTTTCAATTGATGTGAGATCTATATTTATTTATGATATATCAAACAATTTCTGACTTCTTCATTCCACTTTCAAAGCTTATCAAGCACCAAGCTAATTATCAAATTTCCTCAATATGTGACAGCAAAAAAACAGATACTTAACAGTTAAGGAAACAAGTTGAAAACAACATGATAAGATGGATTGAGAGATTGTTTGTGTGTGTGTGTGTTGGAAAGAGAGAGAAGCACACAATAATGCAACTTAATGACTTAATGACATTTATGGTGTTAATTTTTCAGTGCTTCTAAGCCTATTTGACTCGGCTGCGGGTAAAGGGCGAGAGTTATACTCGTATTATTGTTCAACTGGTTGGAAAAACAACTCAAAAGCCATAAAGAATAATACATACAACATCTATGGGGAGGGGTTTAAGCAATAAAAGGCGTCGTCACACAGATAAGATAAAAACATTAAAACAAAAAACAAAATAAAAGAAAAAAACACGTTGACCAGGTTCAGTTGCCGGGTTTTTACCACTCTCTGTTGCTCTATTTGTCCAAGTGCTTTTGAGGTTCGAAAGTGAAAAACAAGAATTGTAGAACAACAAACTGATGTAGAGTAGAAAATGTTGCTAAATACTGTATTTGTTTTTTTTATGCTCAGCCAAAGATAATAGACAAGTGGCTTACATAACAATGTTGTTATGACATCTGGTAAACATATTTGGTTATTATAAGAATTGATGGAATGCCCAACAGTTGTCTGACAAAGAGTTACCATTTTTCTGCAATTTGTTTTTTATATCTATATCTTTGAGACACGCGTTTAGATGCGAAATCATGGCTGTCATAAACAATCCATTTAATTGTCTACTAACTGAATCTGTAGCTGTATCTAATGTTAAGTATCTGTAGCTTAAGCTTTAATTGCACTTTGAACCAGTCGACTGACGTCAGTTGAGCCAACGTCGCTTTATGGCTTAGTCTATAGTGCTAATTAGTTGCGGCACCGACAGAGGCACAAACACAGCGTGTTTATCATTCAATCTGAAAAATAAAAAAATAGTTTGCTAATAGCATATTGAGAGCTGTTGCTTAGAGGTGGAATTGTGAGTAGACAGCTGTGTGCAGTTTGTTCAGAAAGTATGATGGAAAAGTCGGTGTGTTTCAAGTAAAAGTCAAAGTTAAAGGATGCAGCATAAAGTAGCACAAAGGAAAAGTATCTGATGTTGTGAAAGTAAGTAAGAGTAAGACTAAGAGTAGAGGAAAAACTGCAAAAATGAATTCTTAAATGGTAACACAGTATAAATATAAGAGTAAGAATTCAATCTGAATTGAATTTGTACATTTGTTACTCTTTCAACAAGAAGATTCCACAAGAAAAAGAGTTAGAAAGGATACAAGATTATTACTATATGTTTAGAAACTTATTTCTAGTGTATATCTGTAACTCACGCTGTCATCTCTGTCATTTCTAGTTCAACATGTATCTATTAACAATAACAGGCAGCGAATAGACTTTGTCACTGTGCTGACGTCATTGCCTGCAGCTTCAGATTGCATCACAATAGCAAAGGTGCAACATTTAATTTTGTTGCAGTTGCAATACAACATCTATTGTACTTTTATGAGAACTGAGAACTAAAAATGACGTGTTAGCATAAGTTACTTGTAGAATTTGCCATTTGATGCAGCTTATTGTAGTTTCTATTGTTGTTGGAGGTCGGCGACTTTCAATTCGTGTGAAATGTAAGCCAAGAAAAGGAAAATTGGCATAGAATTTCCCAAACAAAAGTTTAGTTTAGTTGATGAGCTCACTTTGTTACCGCTTTTGGGGAGGGAAAAAAGTGTGAGTCAGTCATGCAACCAATTCTCGGAAAAATGTTTCGATGCTAAACTTTGTTGCAATTAACTGCATAACATTTGCATGGCAAATGTGTGGCCAACAACAATATGAGCGACTAAAAGGTGGCGACATGCCACTTTTGTTTTGCCACGAAATGTGCATGAGATACTTTAGCTATTTAGTGGTTTCGTCTAGAATTTTCATTTCACATTCAAGGTCATGTGTGGCTTTTGTTTTCTTTGCCAAAAACAAAAAGGCACCCCAAAAATCATGCACACACAAACAAACTAAACTTGTTTAGACAATGTGACGACATTGTATCTTGTACTCACAGATGCAAAAGTATCTACTGGCCTAGACTGAGACATCTATCGATAGCCTTAGATGCATTTTTGCCCGTCAACGCCGAGTTGAAAGTGGGTCAGTTTTATCGCCCAACAAACTGTATTCACAGTTTTATGCTTGCCATGCACTCAAACTTGTACTCACTTGCATTCGTTTTTGTTCGATCGTTTTTTATTTGTTGCTAAGCGGACTCAATTTTCAAGTCAAGACAAGACTGCGCTCGTTATGTGCAAAGTGCGCTCTTAGCAGCGACACTCGTGACTCTCTCTCTCTCACTGTGTCTACTTATCGCACTCTTTCTTTGAAATGCAACGTCCTTGATTAGGCAAATAACGCCCAGTAACTGCACGCTTATCAACAACACTCCAAAAAACCCTAGGGAAGTAGACAATGTGTTCTATTGTGAGGCTCTGCTTATCGTACAGATTAGTTGAGTCACCAATTGAACAGTCTGTATACTTTTGCAGAGGGAATTATAGTTAGTATAGAAATTATATGACAGTGATCTGTCATAAAAATATTGTCTTAACCAAGAATAGTGTTCAAAGAAACAAATGAATGGGCTAAGTATTTGTATCTCAAATAGCTTTCCTACGAATGATCAGTAGAAAATTAAATACAATTCTATACAAGTGTATTTAAACTTTGCCATGTCGAAGATAAGCATCCATTCTTATTATCTAGTATACAACACACACAGACAAGTATCTAATACACAGCTGCTCTGGTTTTTATATTTTTTCATGCCAAAAATTAATTAGACAGCTTCAGCAAATGTCGACGACAAGCAGAATACAAGGCAATTTTCAATGGTTTCTATTCTTTTGCCAGTTTCCTGCTGCCTAAATCTCGACAGACACGGAACTAGACATGTCGACGATATTTAATAAATCACATTTGATTTACTCCCATTGCCACAAACAATTTGTGCCAATTTTTGGTAATCATATATTTTAAATTATTTGCCTAAATTAAAGAATGACAAGAAAAAAAGAGAAACAATAGCAATGCGAAAACAAAAACCGGCTAAAACCCAAATGGTCCACACTTTAACTTTCAGATACCTACATATGTATGTATCTATGGATGTGTATCTGTTTTGTAGCATATATAATTTATGCCTTATTATTATTATTTGTTTATATCATTGGCGGCGTCAACAATAAACAGATTTATGCAAATTAAAAATCGTAACAAACAATATTTTTTGTTGTTTTTGCATATGTGAATGAATTTTCACCCATTCGATGGCGCCTGAATACAAATTAATGGTAAACAAGTCTTAGAAAATAAAAGAGGTTAAAGAACACTGAATAACAGATGCACTATACTTTAATAAAATTGGAAATTTGCTGTATTATAAGAGAATGTAAAAGAAATGTTCAGTTATGATATGTAGAAATTAAAGAGAGTTGAGTTTAAAATACAGCTGAAAATATAAAGTTATAATAAATATACCTAAATTAATAGAAACAATAGTTACTTAAAACCCAAAGAGGGAAGAAACTTTCAATTAAAGAAATTCAAATAGTTTTCTATATTTTGTTATCATGTTTATTACTAAAAAAATATGTATATACAAATCATATATCAACATATTTATGTCATATTTTCCATTTCAAATTTATTTTTGGCTTTCTCAATATATCATAATAACACACAGGCGTTTATCAACACTGTCATTTAACACAAAATAGTCTTCATATACTGTATGATTAATATGTCTCTTCCTCATTTGCATAGCATCGAAATTTGTCTGAAAAACGACGTTCACCTCTGAACTGAACTGTGTATAATATATTTTGATATATTGACACAATGACCTTTGTGCCATATATACGAACTTTAACACTGATCCGATATCTTCCGTATAAAGTTAATTGCATTTGATTCGAGTTCTAAATCGACATCAATTATACTTTTGTATGAGGAAACAAAATGAGAAACAATCCAAGATTGCTTTTTATTTCCATTTTCTCAACTCTCTGAATAATAATGATCCAAATGACCTTTTAAAGTATTTTCAACTTGAATTCCATACTAACTTGGTCAATTTCTGATTTGCCATTGAGCCTTCAATTGATGATTTGATGCGAATAACCCAATAAAATGGGCGTCAAGTGGGCGTGTCCCCAACTTGAGGTTATCTCTACTGTTAGCAGCAACAACAGCTGCAATCTTTCAGAGTTGACAAATTTCTCTCTCTCTCAACATTTACACCTCAACAACACACGTTGTTGTGCCACTTAACAACAACTAGAAATGTCAATCAACTGCCAACTGTCAACCTGCACTTGATATACCCCCAAAACATACAACAATAGCATTTACAGTCACTCGCAAAAGTTTTACCACGCTTGTGTCTATACCTGAATATATTTTATATATATATTATATTATGATGTTATGCTTTATTTATTGGTTGCCAAGCGATCAACAACAGTATGATGTTGATGTTGTTGTTGTTGCTTAAAAAACAACTTATATATAAATAATAATGCTGAAAAATGACAAAAACAGTTGTTGACCTAATTAACTTTTTGGCATTCGAGTATAAAATGAAATGATACCAAAACGATACCAGCTAAAAATCAGCTCAAAACAAATTTGCTAAAAATAATTCAGCAAACAAAAATAATGTTCATAAACATATATGCAATTATTTATAATTATAGCAAAGTTATAGATAAATTTGGTATTTGAAAAGTGAACTTGAAATGCAATTAAAAAGCTTTAGACACGATCATTGATTAGAAAATTAATCGTATTATACTTAGTAACAAGTTATATCTGATAAAAGTTGTAAAGTAATTGGAATAATAATGAACGGGTTTATACGACTAGTAAATCAATGACTGATATGAATTTGGGGAAAATTAAGTAATGCATAGATCACTAAACTATTATCTCTAGAAGTTCTTTTACTAAATTTATCAGATAACTTAAACTCCCCAATCTAAGTTGATTCTTTATAGAGCATTTTTGGTTAGACTGTATAATTTCTCCATATATGTTCATAAGAATTATTCAAGTGCGTTTTATTTTTGCAAATGTCGTAGTCTGTTTGCCAGCAACTAATTTAAATGCGTTCGTTTATCGATTCAAGTTTTATTGAGTTGGGGACCAGTTGAACAAGTTGCTGGCGAGTCGTGAGTTGCTGTTGTTGTTACTGTTGTTGTTGTCTTCGTTGTTGTTGTTGTTGTTGTTGTTGTTGTTGTTGCTGCTGCCTCAGCGTTTTGCTGCGTGTGCGTGGCATGTGTCTGGCGACTTTTTGGCCGAGACACAAACGCGCGACTCTCGACTCGACTCGATTTGAGAGACACACCTACCTACCTGAGTAACCTCGTCACAATGTACATTCGTTTAGGCCATATACTATACACTATATATGCGATATACGATATATATTTGGCCATGATCGCAAACACCAACATACGAAAATATATGAAACGCGTTTGCCTTTTTTGCATATTTGTGAGGCGATGGATGACCAGATGGATGCGTTCACATTAATATCTCAGTTGTATTGTGAGAGCAACGTTTAAAATTAGATGCCTTTGCAATACAATGATTAATATTGTATGCCTTCTTTCAACATCACGTGTTTGTCGCTTATACTCGTTGTTGTTGTTGTTGTGGTTGTTGTTTTAGGCATTTCAAATTGGCACCAATATGCCATTTAACATTTGGCAAATTAGGCCCAACAAATTCTTCAACATGTGCCGCACAATTTTAGAAAGTTTTCAGCTCAAGGTAGGAAAATCTAACTGAGGGAAATCAAAGAAACAAGTTGATTAAACAGAACTAAGAAAAAAAAGCTTTTCCAATTATAAAATCTTAATAATATTTCTACATCTATATCTATAAAAGTGACTAATATATATTCTGAAGTCGACTGCTTTTCATTCGACATTAAATCAATAATTAATATACGCTTTTCATATACTTTATGGATTTCGAAATGCCTTCGTTTGACATTTGTATTTAATATCAGGCTATATGTATATATAATATATACATATTTGTCATGTCTATGAAACGTGCATGATTCTCTATAGCTCAATAAACTCTATCAAGCAGGCGCTATAAAACCAAACACGACGCGTTTCTCCTTCATTTGCTTCCGCGTTAATAATTTAGCTATGAAAAACTAAAAACGGGGGAAAAACAACAAATTTTGCCACGTTCAATTTGCTTGATGGGAATTTTATAATTAGTCTTCAGAGGAAATTAATAAAATGAAATGAAATGAAATGGAGGGAAAAGAAAACATTTTTATGCGATACTAAGATACTTTCGCATGCTCCCCTATATCATCAGCTGTTGACAGTTTGATGTCTAACTTTTCCACGAATTCTTTAAGAACACATAATTTACATTTTGTTTATTTATTTTTGACACAATTTCCTCATTCTCTTCTCTTCTCTTTGCAGGTAAGCAAAAAACATAATCAAAATAATAAATGAAAACTCACATATGGTCTGCGTAAGTCAATTAGTTTTTTTTTTTGAATAGGCAACGACATTAAATTGATATTTTTCCAGACTATTGTCAATGTTCTCAATGAATTTCAATAAAGAAAAAAAGTAATATTCCATAGAAGAGCAATAAATTGAACAGTTTTGCAAAGCATCGAGAACTATTTGATTATGAAAGGGGGGCTCGATATAAACAAATAAAGATCTTTTGAGCATTGCCAAAAATAGCCAAAACGAAGCGAAGGAGGCAGCAAAACAAACAACCGAATAAAAAACAGAAAGAGAATCAAATGAAAGCATAACAAGCAAAACTGAACATTTTGGTTAGCAAAACAAAATAATTAAAATATTTCGCATTAACTATGCGATGAGATGGGATCGTGGCCCAGGCACAAAAAGCACAATATGCGAGGGCTGTTCTACAAGTAACTGACAAATTTGTTTTTCTTTTTAAGTGATTAACTTCAGTTCTATATTAGTTCAGTTAGCTCTGAGTCAACCCTCGCAAATATCATCAGATCATCAGACTTCCACGCTGTAAATAGGGTCCAATACAGTATGAAATAATAGTGGTCTCTGTTATTGTGTTTTTGTTTTTGCCCCTTCAATCATTGGCCTTGAATAATTCATGATAATTTTTTTTCTTTTATTCTGCCTTTTTTTTTTTGGTATTGTTGTTGTATTTGGTGAGCCTTTGTTGTTGCTCTGTTCAAATTTTCATTAATTTTCTGCGTGTTCTCTGCATGTCTTTTTCATTCCTCTTTGGAAGCTTATTTGTTTACGAACTATTTTTGATATGCATAGGAGCCCAAAGTGTAGAGGTAAAGAATGACTGAGTAAAAGAGAGCAAGAAAGAGAGAGGGAGAAAGAGAGAGGGAGAAAAAGAGAGAGAGTGAAGTATCTGGAGAGTGCTGTAATGTGATAAGCAAAGCTCGTTTAGGGTCCATAAATAGTGTCAAAAGTAAAAAAAAAGAGTCGTATATCAATTAGAAGCTCTTTGATTTGTTATATAAACAAAAGTGATAGAGAAAAGAACTATCACACTATATAGATATTTATACCTTTAACAAGAGATAGTGTAAGAAAATATCACATTTTTATATCACACTTTTATACAACATTCTATATTTAGAATAACTTTTGTAAGGCCTTTTGTTCCACAGGTTGATGTGTTTTATAAAGGATTAAGCATTAAGCTGATTTATAGATGATCTTAAGTACTTATAAGATAAGATACAATTTTAAATATTGTATCTAACAGTAGACAAAAATGTACAGAGCTTACTAATCTAATTTGTTCTATTTTAAAATCGGAAACAAATCAGAGAAAAAACATTTTTAGTTTTTTTCTAACAAAATTCCAAATTGTAGCCTGTTTACTTTCAGTTTCAACTGAAACCTCATTAAAAACATATCCGAAAAGTTCTTTAAGAATACCACAGAGTAAATAGTTTAAATATAAAATTTTACAACTCTTTACAGTCTGTCAAACATTTGCTCAAATGTAAATCTCATTCACTTAAAATTGCACACATTCCACATAAAAATGAGATCATATAAAGAAGGCTCATAAAACTAAATAAAAATGCATCCATCAGTTTTGCTGGCAACTGTCGGTCAAACAAATTGAAATGCACCAAAATAAATTCCAAATGCAATTAACTCAACTCGCCAGGCAGTTTGAGATTTTCAGTCTCAGTTGCAGTTGCAAACACAAACAGTTGTTGTTGTTGTCTGACAGGACAGACACATAAAACGATTTAAAATTTATGATTTGGCTTATGACCGCCAGATTGCGGATTAGCATGTGGCACAGGTAGTTGAAGTAGTAGTCTGTAGTATCTTTATCCCAGACTCTGTACAACTGAGACAGAGTCTCAGACGAGAGAGCCGCTAATTGCATTCGAATGCGCAAATTAGCTGTAAAAGATGCCTGAAGCTAAATTGGTTGAAGGCGCCGCACGCGTGTGGCAATTAACTGAGTTTGAGTCTTGTCCCCAAACGTGGAAAATTGCTAGTGACGCATGTTTTTGTTGCTCGAGGTTCCCTTTCGTTCATAGCCGAGGTCATAACACGTTCAAAAATAGCAGATCATAAATAAAGCATACTCTGTAAGAGAGAGTGCGCATTATTAAACTGTGAGGAAATATGTAACAGATTGAAATTTAGAAATCTTTAGATCGGGTAAACTTTAGTTTACTTAGAGGAATTTATTCTTGGTTCCTAACGATATCAGATGTAGTATAGAAAAGCAATACCTTATATCATAAATGATCTTGATTATTATGACGGGAAGACTTCATCTGATAGTCCAATTCACAGGTATCTTAGAGCATCTCTCAGGTATCTTACAAAATCTCACAGGTATCTTAGAGAATCTCTCAGTTCTCTAGATTGTTTTCGAACCTTGGCAGGTCCAAGACATCTGTTCTCTCTTGTTTTATTAGCTACACGTGTGTGGCCATTAACTGCGCATCCCTTCTGTACACGGCAGCCAAAAAAAAATAGAAAGAAATATATACATATATTATATTTATTTTGCTTGAGGTTTATTTTTGCGCGTGTCGGTTGAATAAACTTTCCCATTGACCTGAATTTGTGCATTTTGAAAATAAATGAAAATCCGCTACAGCAAATGACAATCTACATGTATATAATGTTCTTTAGTTGTACATCAGATTGCATCTCGAATTTATTATTGTTGTTAACTTAACTCAGATATCCTTGTAACCATTTCAATTCTTCGCATTGTCTCAAGTTTTGGGTTAAGGCCAGAAAATGTTCTAAAAAAATGCGAGTGTCATGTACAATTATCAAATGTTCCTTTGTACTTTGCCGCCGTCTCCCTGAAGGAGAATTTGTGAGTAATGTTTCTTATTTCGGCACCGATCAACCTAATTTAGAACTGTCAAAGTCTTTGGCAAATATCTTTATCCCCACACAAACCGTAGGCTGAGCTGTCAAATTTCTTTCTTTGCCCCCCTCTACATATTATAAATGAGCAAAATATTTTATTTTCATGTTTGTTCTTAGTATACTTGTATTTTTGGCACGCTTTTAGCAATAATTTTCAGGCGAAAGGAAAAGTTTTCTTTTTATGATCACATCAAGTGCGTCATCTTATTTCCCTCTCTTTCCCCCTTTTTCCTCAATTTCCTCAAATGTCGCGTGGGTGGCACATAACTTGTAGTTTCGAATGCAATTTAATTGCACACAATTCGTAAAAACACTTGCTATTCATATATTCATATAAACTAATTGCCCAATTTCTTAGCTAAATTACATTTCTGAATAAACATGTGTACACTAATTAATCAAATTGCATTAAAAGATCACTAATTGACATGATCAAGGCATTTCATTTCTGAATAAAATACTAAGTGTAAGGTTAAAAGTAGTGGAAATCTTTTAAAAGATGTATGACTAAGAAAGATTGGTTTACAAAACTCAGAAACTAATTCGACAGTTATAAAATATGAGTAGTATAATATTAGCAATGTTTGATAGTAAGTAGTAATATATTTTTTAGTAAATAGTGTACATAGATTTTTATGTACTATATAGTGATATTGTGTAGTTTATATCATTTGATATTATAAGTACTTGAGTTCAATTTTTATCAAGTATATTAGTAACCAGAATTGATTGAGCATATTACTTAAAGTTTTGTTCTGTTTGGATCTTTCTGAATATTTTTCTATACTACCTTTTCATTGTCTGGCAATCGTTTGTTTTATTTTTTTTCTTTCTATATTTTGATGCCAATATTTCTCTGCTCAGGGCTGTTCAAACTGCTGCTATTGAGCTCGTTTAGCATTTTATTAGTATTTCCTTTGATTGGCTCTATGCATCTGTTACTCGTAGATACAATTGGCTTATTGACTGCAGCTGTCTCCTCTGTGTTATAGTATATACGAGTATCTGATGTGAGTTCTGAGTAGTTGTTGCTTGATAAGGCTGGCAAACTGCAAAACTAGTCGCTTTTTTGTTTGGTTACACGTGCCACAGACACAAAAAAAACTACTAATATAAGAAGTAGATACAGATACCGTGTATCTTTTATAGATACGCAAAGAAGCTGACAGTTATTGTCATTGACAACTCAGACGTTTCATACTAATTTCTATGCAAATATCAAGTCGGACTTTAGCAATTGGAAGCTCTATTTGTTATGGTCAAATATACAAGTGTATTTTAGGCATGTCGAGCAACACGCTTGAAAAACAAATTCAACTCGAAAGATACAAATACAGATACAAATATCTTTCTCATTCTTTTGGTAAATACATTTATGCGCTACCTGAGATAAACACAAAATTAGCATACATTATACACATATAGTATAGAACTCTGAATGTGTGTGTGTTTAGCATATGGAACTCATTCCCAACTCAAGTCTGTTTACCTGTTGTGCCGTTTGTTTTTGTAGTAGGTAAACAAATGTGTTAATAGTTGATTATGGAGCTGAAATAATCTCTGTCGACTTTGCAGTGATCTATTTGCCTTTGGCTTAATCACGCGTAGAGTGTGTGAAGCTGATAAGCGCACCAGACAATTGGACTAGCTGATAAGGCAGCAGTAGTGATGAGCTGCTAGTTAGCTAACTAATCGCAATAGAGATTCCACTTTTTTAGAAGTAGCTACTTTTATGAATACCCTAGGTTTTTTATGCATCTCAAATTTATTTCAATTTGGTTTTATCTAATTTTATACTGTATGTTTAATACTTACTTAGTTGACTTTCGATTTTTATGTTATCCTGTTATAATTATTATAATTATAAAAGTAAAACTCTTTTTCAAATTTGTTTTTATTTTCTGCTTTAGCTGTTTTTTCAACAAATAAATACACTTACTGCTACTCAAATTTATGTGCGATTTTTGTACTTCGACATTTTTGTCGTTTTATGGTTATTTGATTTGTTTTTAATGAATTTCAATTGCCAACCATTTAGCAAACACACTCGATACGTCAGCAGTCCCCATAGGAAAGCCAATTAAAAATGCGACTCGGGCACTTACCCAAAATCAAAACAAATACCCAACCAACTCTCTATCTCTCTCTATCTATTGCCTCTCTTTCTGTATAAATGTTGATGCATGCTAAACGAAACAAGTTCGAAGCGAAATTCTCAGCGATTAAACATTCTTTTTAGCTAATGATAAGCAGAGGTTTGTCCAGTTCCGTTTACCAGATGTGCTTCAGTGATAACGGCAACAGAATCTGAGCCAAAAACGGTAAAATCGTTGCCAAATTCAATAAATAGCACAGCTGTCAATACATCAAAATCATCTCTGATGTCACTTTGTGGTTTCTTGGCAAACATTTGCCATGGGAAATGCTCGGAAAATGTCTTGAAGAGTTGTTGACAGGTGGCGTGATTAGAATGAGAGAAAGACAGTTTTTTCTATTGAAATAAGTAATTTTAAAGAATCGTGGAATTGTATATAATATTTAGAAAGAGGATCCAGTTATGACATATCTATGGTCACTTTAAAGTTTAAACTACATCTCTCTAACCTTGACTTACAAAACTAAAGCAAATACTTGATTTTTTCCATAATTTTCGCTTTATATTTGTATTTGCGTCTGTTCTCTTGAGTCACTTTAATAGCAGTGACAAGTCCTCCATGGTCACATAACGAGACAAAACTCTTTGTTCAACTTGTTTGTGAATGTCATTAGGTAAACCTCATTTCAACTGTTTACACCCAAGTCGATTGTCTTAAAGTAATATTTGCACTGAGCACAACAATTATAAATTACATAAAACTTAAAGTTTCCCCCTTTTTCTGACTAAACTAAACTACACCTCTGTGTTGACCTTGACATGCGGGAGACTGTATGTCTAGAGAAAATATAATATAGCCACAATTGTTTTTGTGAACTATAAAGTTCTTTGTAAAATGCATGATGTTTTTTCTTGATAAGACCAATTATCTTATCGCTCGTCAGTGCAGCTTTTTCTATGGCTCAAAGTACATTTTGAGAGGCTGCCATCCGTTAATTTGAAGCCCACACGCGCGTCTTAATGTGATTCAGATTCAGAATCGGATTGAGCCGGAATATGTGTATATACGTTAATTGGTCAACAGTATAAACTGGCAATCCATTCAATACTATACATCAATCTATATGAATTCTCTAGTTCCCACATCACGTCTCCACCCTCGCATTACACGCGTTGACAGCGTGCCAAATAGTAGAGAACAAAGCAACTACAAAAATACATAATAAAAATAATAGAAATTCTGTTGTAATTTTCCACGCGATGCAGCGACTTTTATTGCAATTGTTATAGTTTTGTTTGTAAACAACAAAATAAAAATTTCCACATGCTTTTACAATAATTTTTGTTGCAATCACTTTTCAACTATTATATTTTGGTCATGCGGGGAGTGTCTGCCCCTAGAGGCTCGTGCTCACTTAATTGTAGTTCTCAATTCCCCTACACACTTACCCCTTTTAGAAGTGCTATTAAGAGATTTATAACTAATGCTTATTGTTTGTTTTGAATTAATAAATATATGTAGTTTAACTATAACATTGGCTGCCTTCCAATAAAGTTTATTATAAAATTTGATTGCTAAACACATTTTATTATCTGGCATTTTAATTTAAATGGAATTTAACAGTGATGCCGCCAGTTGTTTTTAACAGTTAAATAACATTTATGTTAACTAACATATTATACTAAACAGCGTTATTATTTCATATGTAAGATTATTCTTTTAATAAACAGATGTCATTATAGAATATTTATGAAATAAGTCGCTAACTTTATGAACTGTCAAATGTATTAAAAATATTAATATAATTAATAGCAAAAGAATTTTCTTAGGATTTTTCTCACTGCTGTTTCTAACATTTACATGTTATTTCCACAATGGAAAATTGTACATTAGAAAATATATGAAGTAGAGCTCTGCTATTTAAAACAGTCAAATGTATTGTAACCCTTTCTAAAGCCCTTAATACCCAGACTTGTGTTATCTATGGGGACTGTTCATATATGGGGACTTGTTTATGCTCTTATGTCATTTAAAAAAAGTTTCCTTTCTATGAATTCTACGCAGTTGTCAGTTGTCAGTTTTGCAATCGACTTTTGTTTCTGGTCACACAAATTGTTGAGATGCGAGAAGAGTTATTGCTTATTTGTTTGTACAAATGTGCATTTAATTGTTGTTTGTTTATTTGCTTTTCTTTCATTTATTACATATTTGTTTACTTTGCATGAGTTTTGCTTTATTTTTCAACTTTTTTAAATTATGCCGCCTTTATGCGGATGTTTTTTTTACATTTTACAATTCGTTGCCGGCTTTTTGTTCTATGGGAATTATTAAGACTTGTGTATGTGAATTTATGGGCTTGTATCTGTATCTGTATCTGTAGCAGTATTTGTATCTGTATCTGTAGCTGTGTGTTGTTGAGCTTTGCTTTGGGGTTCGTTGAGAAAGAGGAAGAGCAGGAGGTTTCTTCGACATGCGCATGAAATGGATACGTTCCATGTTCACATGTGTTGAATTTGAACACAGTTGTTGTTTGTTGTTCTTTCTCTTGTTGTTGTTGCCGTTGTTGTTGACAATTTGTTTTGCAAATTTGCAGGCCCTTGAATTTAGTGTGTTTACTGGTTTGTTGTTGTTCCCTCTTTACCAAAAGCGGAAACAATTGCCTCGATTATATAAACTGCATTCCAATTTCAACTCAAAACAAACTTTGAAGAAAGTGTTTTTATTTTTTTGTTGCTGTTGTTTTGTGCTCTCAGCATAAAACGCAATGCGCAAAAGGTAGAAACCACCACCACCAACAACACCACCATGTTGTTGTTGAAAACCACCGCATGCTTGCTCAAAAAGTATCTATAAGAACGCGGCGCGACATTCGCTCACTGAGCAGTTGAGCATTTTGTATTTTTTTTATGATAAAATAAAAAACAAAACAAAAAAAAGAAAAAAATTGTCGTAAAGTTTTTGCGTCGCAGCGCAAAAAGTGTCAAAGAAACAGCAAACCAAAAGAAACGAAGCAAAACGAAAAACAAAATAAGCAAACCATTTTGTCAAGCCGAAAATGCTTTTTTATATACTCCATTTAAGTAAATGAGTTTTTTAAAACATATAATAAAATAAAGTCAATTTATTAAATATGAAATACATTTGAGTTTGCATAGTTTAAATAAATATATTAATAAATAAATAAAAGTGTGTAAAGTTTTAAGACAAAGAGCAAAAACAGAGTTGAAAGAAAATATTTTTATGTAGATAGAAACACGCTATATGTAATTAAGAATCTTAATATTTATGGCTGAGAAGTATTGTTAAAATATTAACAACAAACTAAATTTGCTTTTGCATAGTTTGATTGTTAAAGTAAATAAATACAAGCATGTAAATTATTAAGAAGAGCCGCCGTCAAAACAAACAGAGAGCAACAACAGAGTTGAAAGAAAATACTTATAGATAAAGATACACACCCGTCTATAAGATACACACACACACAGTTGTTGCTGTGTAGCTGTCGCAACATGGCGCGCACTCCCAAAATTAAAGCGATAATAAAAAAGTATCTGGCAGATACACAGGCAGGCCCGCTCTCTCACGCTCTCTCGTTGCGTGCTCGCTCTCTTGCTGCTCTTGGGAGAGAACGGACAAACGGCGCTGCCATTTTATATAAAATCCGACGCTAATTGCAAGCAGACGTTCAGTCGCCAGTTCAACTCGCAACACGCCACAACACAAAAAAAAAATCAAAAAATAAATGCAAAAAAACATTTTTAATAAAATACTTGATAATTAATCTTAAAGTATTTGTGCAAGCCAAAAAGAGACTGAGTTTTTTTTTCAAAAATTCAAGAAACACACCTAAAATAAAATAGAAAGAACAACCGTAATCATAAAAGTAACCGTAAACTTGATGCAAACAAAAGCAAACATACAAAAAGCTCTTTGAATGCAAAAGCAAACGCAAAAGCTCTGCGCCGGTCTCATAAATTACCAAAAGCTACGCAGCAAATTCAGTCATTGCTGAACTTTTGCAGCTAAAACAACGCAAAACCAAATACGGAAAATAAAACGGAATCCAAGACACAAGAAAAGCAAAGAAAGCACAAAGAAAAAATATCATATTAAAAGAAAATCTTTGCAACTGTGATATAAATTAATATAGAACACACAAATAGTTAAAGTGTTAAAAAAAAAAGAACAAATCAAAGTCTTTATTAAAGAGACTGAGTGAAAGAGAGAACACAAAGTTGAGAAATACCAAATATTAGTGTTTAACAAAAGAACAGAAAAACTATGATGGGCACAATGTCTCTACGCCAGCCAGAAAATTGGCTCTACGAAATTTGGCAGAAGGGTTACGATAGCCCCTGCTACGTTATGGTGCCAAATGCAAAAGTATGTATCATTTTTGAAAAGAAAAAAAGACAAAAAAAAAAAAATATATATATAAGAGAGTGAGTGAGCGAGAGAGAGAGAGAGAGAGGGGAAGTGGGAAATTTCACCTTGCAGTTGTATTGATTTTTGTGCATAGAAAAGAAAAAACCTTTTAGAGCCTGTCAAACGCATATCAAAATTGACAATCTGTGATTTTTGGCCAAGCACAAATTCCTTAGCATAGAGCCAAAAAATATGTATAAATGTAGAAAGAAAAAGCAAGAAGAAAATAAAAGTAGAGACAACAAAAGAGCACATGGAACAAGTGAAGACGCCTCTTGGTCGCCATATTTGTATGTGTGTGTGTGTTGAGCAAAGTGCAACCAAAAAAAAATAGAAAAAAACAACAACAACAAGATGAGTTTTGTGTCTACCTCTGAGACCTGTACCCAAAACGAACCCCGACCCGACATCAAACTCAACACAAACTCAACTCTCAAACAGACAGACAGACAAAACTCTCAACTTCAACACTCAACTCTCAACTCCCCAAAATGTTGTATGAGAAACGCATTTCCATTTTCTATGCTATTTTTATTTGTTTTGTGAATATATAAATAATGTTAATGTTATTCACACCTGTCTTTGAGCAATAAATTATTTGTATATCCCCCAGAGAATGCCGTAAATAATATATTTTCATATTGTTTTTGGCTAAATTTGTCGCCTGAATAATTATTAATTGTCAAGCCAGTTTAGACCAGTTTTGCACTCAACCAAATTGATTAATATTTATCACCTTTTTTTTACTGATTTTTATATGCGCAGTTTTCTAAGCATTAATTGATATATACGTTGTTTTATTTCTTTATTTATGGTCAACTAATAGCAGTCGAAAATAATACAAATTAACTTAAAAATATAAATTAAGAAAAAAAAATACAAATTTAATTTAATTAGTTGACAAACATTTTATCACTAATACAAAAATCACAGTCGATACAAAAGTTAATTAACATTTAAAAATAAGATTTTATTTAGTCAGTGAGTTAGTTAGAAGGTTGATAAAGTTAATATATTAATTAAATTAGCTGTAGATGATGCTATTGCCAAAAATGCCATCTTTAACATGAAAATATTACATAGTATATAGACTTTTGTTATTTTTGGCATTTCATTGACTCGCATTGAAAGATTTATCTACTATAGTATTATTCAAATCCCCGAAAATTCGCACAATGAAAAACGTGCAAATATTTATAGAGAGCTCTGGTCATAAGTATTAAGTAGCGCGTATTGTTGATTTGACTGTTTGGCAGTTGGCCCGGCCAGAAGCAGCAAGTGCGAACATGCGAGACGGCCATAAATTCTAATTTGCCACATTTGATGACTAAGAAAAATCGCACACGAAACGCGCATGAAACGCGCGCGATTTGCCAACGTGGCAACTAAATTGTTTAAGCCATTTATTCTTTGTGTTAGTATGACGTGATAAATGCATGTATAGTATCTTCTGCCTGATCGAGAACCTTCCGACTCTTAATATGGACAACTTGGTGGCATTATTTGAAAAGAGTGAAAATTCAGGCCACAAAACATGTGAAAATGTTTAAAGGAAAAGTGCGTTTATTTATAGAAAGAAAACTGAAAAGAAACCGCATGAATCTCTGTTAACAATGGAACCACAAAAAAAAGAAAAACTCACCTGCCTCTTTTTTATGTTGCACGTGCCGCAAACAGCAGCACATGCATGCAATTGGGAGTGAGAGAGACAGCGACATTTGAACAAAATCTGTCATTAGTTTTTTATTTTATACCATTTGGACTTAGCATTAAGCTGTCTTTTAATGGCTACTACTAAATTTTCATGGCACTCAGAGGACACGCGTGGCGTGTTGGCATTGACATTGGGGCACGAAATTGGTTCCCATGCCACATTTCTTAAAAAGTGCTTTGCACTTTTCCATTGAAACACGCCACACGGTGAGCAAATATCGAAAATGATTTATGAATGAGTCGCTGCCATACATCAAAGTACATACATAGTATTTAATGCGTTTCCATTGATTTTTCGCAATTGTTCTACAATTTGAATATAACGCCAAGTTAGTTTGTTATCGATAAGCTTATCGTTATTAAATACAGTGCACTGTTAACGCACTACTGAGTCTGTTAATTAACATAACACGAAGATCGCACAAATGTGCGCTGTTATGCAACATGTTTGATCCAACAGCTGTTAAAAAGCTGTTTATTTTATGACTTTTAAATAAAAATGAATCTCTTTTATGTAAAGTTATTTTAATTTTTGATCAATTTAATTTTAATATTTATAAAATGTTATATTAATGTTCCTAATTTAAACACATTTACTAACTATATATTTTTATTTGTTTCTTTTTTAGGATCTGGTCAAATCGCATCTCATGATTGCGGTGCGTGAGGAGGTTGAGGTCTTGAAAGAGCGCATCTCTGAGCTAATGGATAAGATCTCCAATCTGGAGCTTGAGAACAACATACTCAAATCAAACATGACGCCAGAGACGCTGCAACAATTGCAAATGCAACTGCAAATTGCTGGTAGTCAGCAACCAGCTGCGGTGGCAGCACCACCAGCAACGCCAGCAATTCAAGCGGCGCCAACAGCAGCAGTAGCAGCAACAGCAACGCCGGTCGCGGCAACAAGTCCAGCAACATCTGTAGCGCCAGCGACAATTATTGCCAACGGCAGTGCTGAGAACGGTGGCAACAGTGTCAGCGTCGATGCAACAGTTGCAGCGGTAACAGTTGTTGATGCAGTGCAGCAGCAGCAGCAAACAGCGGCCAACGGCAGCAGCGGCGTCAGCGTCGCAGCAGCGGCCGTCAGCACAAATGGACCAATGTCCTAAGCTGTTTGTTAGTTTGTTTTAACTCGTAATTATTTAAAAACAAAAAATTTAAATGTGGCCCTTTTAAGACTGGGTACTGGAATGTCGAAATAATGAAAATGTCAACTAAACTTTGTCTAAATTTGTTGTAGCTGAAAACAAAAAACAAAAGTCAGAAAAATGCTGCAAGAAATTAAGACAGAGCTTAAAGCGTTAGCAGCTCCACCTCCACAACAGCAACAACAACAAACACGGCAACAACATGCAGTTAACAAAGTATTAAAAGAAAAAAACTAAGCTCAACAAATTGAGCAAAAATAATAGATAAAGTTTATGAAGAGAAGAAGAAGCAGTAAATGCTGCTGTTAAATGTTGTGCGCTGTTGTTGTTGCTGTTGCTGCTGTTACGGTAGCAACTGCTGCAGCCGCCATTTTGTTAATTTCTCGATTGTGATATTTGTTTAACACATACCTTCACACATACATACACACACATACACCCACATAGACACTCATACAAACACATACATAGACATAGCTGGATAGACTGCGTGTTAACAGTCTGTTAACGAGCGCTTTTAACAGAGAGAGAGTTTTGTTTATTTTTTTTAACAGTTTTCAGTTAACATACAATCAATTCTTTTTAATTTAATTTTTATACGCTCTTTTTTTTGTTTATTGAATTTGTTTCATGTTATTAACGCTCGAAGAAAGTTGTGCAAATCATAAAATAAAAAATTTAAAAAAAAAAAAAACTCAATACACATACAAGCATTGGCCTCAAAACATACTTAAAACTGTAGAAGTAGAATTTGAGCCAAACAGCAACAAACAAATATGTAAACAACAAATGCAAAATGATGAATAGATTGTTGGCAAATGTGCATGGAAAAGGTAGATTGGAAAGGAAATGTAGAAAAATATGTGATAATTTGCATTGTGCATTGTAAATTGTAAAAAGCAAAGCAAGAAAATATCAAAGCAAGCGCTAAAAAATACATAAAAATAACAAGAAATAATATAAAAAAACATTTGAGAGTCAGATGAAGCAGCAGCAGATGAGATCAACAATTTTTATTCACTTAATTCTAATTAATAATTGATAAACAAACAAACAAAAACACACACTGATTATAGATACATTAAATATGTAAACAGCAAGCTGCTATTTTTATATAATTTAATTATTTAATTATCATTTGTATAGTAAAAGAAAACCAATCAAATTGATTAACTTAACAAAATTCGTAATTGTGCATGTTTCAAATTGATGATAAAAGAAAAACAAAACAAAAGATAATTAAAAATTACACTCACACACGCGTAGAAAATGTTGTAGTACTTTAAGAATATTTTGAGATTCTGCTATTTTCACACACTCGAACTCACACACACACACACATATGCAGAACAAAGATAATTATCAATTTAATTAAAATAAACAAGCAAAATGCAATTACTGTAAATATATAAATATACAAAAATGAATGTGTGAAACTTGAAAGCTATTTAAAAAACTGCAACTCAAAATGCGTGTGTAACTTTAAAAGTATGCACCACATCCCATAAGACCTATAAAACATACAACAAAGGAAATCTAAATGAAACTGGCTAAAAAATAAAAAGCCTAATCTGAAAATGTATATTATTAAGCAAAAGTCGTCCTATTTTTTATTGTTGCAAATATTTAGTTAGTAGTTAATATTAATTTCGAAAAAGCAAATCTGTTGTAAGATTTCTGTTACTCTCACTCTCTGCCGCATAGCCACAACTACAATTACAACATAATTAACAACAAGAACAACATCAACAGAAGAGCATTAACTAGCTAACTGAAAGCAAATAATTAAAGAACAGAGAAAGTGTGTTGATCACCTGCCCCCGATTCGAACTGTGCCCCGTAGATGCCACAAGTTTTGATTGTAAACTCTTGCAACATATGCAACAACTCAACTTGCCACCTGCGGAGACTCAATTTGTCTAAGGTCGGCTTAAAAAATCTATACAGCCCACAATTGAATCAAAAAGTGGCCAGAAAATAATGATAATGAATATATAGACATACTCTAAATGAAATGCACAAAACTTGAGATCTACGGGCCACATTCATCCAAGGGACAGGTGGCAAACCTATCGCAGCCATCCAACTAAAGTAATTGTTTTAAAGTATTCTTTTGTTTTCTTTTTTAGTTATTTTTTTAGTTTTTATTTAAGGACCATTTGTCATGCGTTTGCTTTTCATGTTTTATTTTGCCCCCCCATGATTGATTTAGACGCGTTAAGTATCTTGTTTAAGTCTAACTATTAATTTATTAATTAGTTTGTAAGCGATCAACAAAAGATTAAAACAAATAAATCAAATGCAAAACATATATTATTAAACTAAAGGAAACAACATAATTATAATAAACACCAAACAAAAATTCAAAACAAACTATTTCTTTTATTTCCGGGATTAGTGTGGAATTTCAGATCTCTATTTCTAGTGAAATAAAGTGTAAATATTAATTAAAGATGCAAATTTGCTAAGAAAATTTGTCATTTTTATTTTATTGCGGCACTTGCAAAAAAGTAATGGAAATGCGAGTTAAGTGGCATTCGTTTAGACAGAGCAAAATAAGTCATAGTTCAGGCAACGAACCATGGATGGCGCCACTTAAGTTGTAGTTCCGGCAACGAACCATGGATGGCGCCACTTTTCAGCCAAGCGTTTTTTAGAAAAACCGCTATATCTCCGCCATTTGAAGGACTTTTTTGATGTCCTTTGGTCAGTTGCTAGTCCTAATTGAGCCGCTTTTTTTGACATAGGACTCGTCAGGATACGCAAGGATATAGCGAAGTTGCATGATCTCTAAGGATGCTAATTTGGCTGTTTGAAGGACTTTCGTCCTTTTGATAACATATTCTGATTCGGCAGGAAAATTATAGTCTGTGTGCGAAAGGACATCAAAATCGTCCTTTAAATAGCGGAGATATGGCGGATTTTCTGTTTGAAGACCAAATTTTTCTTCGAAAACTCGCTCTAACTCGGCCATTTCCGTGCGCATTTTGACAGGACACGTCTTGTTTGATTCGTAAGGACGACCTCCGTCGATCAACATCAAAAAAATTGAAATCCTGCAGGATATGGCCGAGTAAGAGCCAATTTTCGATGAAAAATTTGGTATTAAAATAGAAAATCCGCCATATCTCCGCCATTTGAAGGACGATTTTGATGTCCTTTCGCACACAGACTATAATTTTCCTGCCGAATCAGAATATGTTATCAAAAGGACGAAAGTCCTTCAAACAGCCAAATTAGCATCCTTAGAGATCATGCAACTTCGCTATATCCTTGCGTATCCTGACGAGTCCTATGTCAAAAAAAGCGGCTCAATTAGGACTAGCAACTGACCAAAGGACATCAAAATAGTCCTTCAAATGGCGGAGATATAGCGGTTTTTCTAAAAAACGCTTGGCTGAAAAGTGGCGCCATCCATGGTTCGTTGCCGGAACTACAACTTAAGTGGCGCCATCCATGGTTCGTTGCCGGAACTATGACTTTTTTTGCTCTGTCTAAAAGGATGCCACTGTCCGATCTTGTTTTTAATGTATTTATTTATTCACTGCTATTCGCTTAGATAATGTATTATGATTATTACAATTAAGTGCTGATTCGTATTGACACATTGCAGAATATATCTTAGTCCAGCACTATAATATTATGACATGAAAGGGATGCTAATACAGTATTAATGCTATAAATAATCAAATGTAAATGCTAAGAATACAAAAAGCTCAATAATACAAACTGAATTATACAAAATAAAAAGGGAAGTAAAACAAATTGTGAATTTTCTTAGAAATCCGTTTCAGGACTCTGGGGTCTAAGATCGAGAGTTTCCTGATTACTCGCGACCGTTGGAAGTGGGGAAATCACACTGAAATTTCCTGGTACATCGTGACCCTGTGCGTGGTGAGGTTGTTCCTCCATCAAGGGCTTTGCAGCATTGAAGGATTTAAGTGTGCCAAGTTGAGCACGCACATCCGATTCGGAGAGATGATGCAGTGGGACATTGGCAGGTACCGCTAGGCGCTTTGGACTGGTGCTGCCATCGTCGGGCTTACGCTTATCGGGCGGAAAGATAACCTGAGCATAGGTGACTCCACTGCCATTTGGCTCAACAATGCTCTGGGCTCCAGAGGAATCGGTAAGGTTACTCGGATGCCGGAACACAGCTGCCTCGGGGCGTAACTCATGAGTCTCTGGGGCGTCCCGACGATGCATGGGTGAACCCGAAGCTGCTGTTGTTGCCGTTTCAGGGCTGCCTCCTCTTGCCAGTGTCGAGGCTGGGGCAGAAACAGAATCCTCATGCGGTACAGGGGCATACAGCGAGGGTGTGTAGTCATTGTCCGTGACCTTACAATTGTAGAGATTAAGACCCTTGGCATAGATGAAGACCAAGATATCAAAGAGCACGGCCACCAATATAAGACTGGCTGTCAGTATGTCGAGGATGTTGCCGTGCTTAGGCGTCTCCCGAAGGAGACAACGCTCATAGTTGGGAGCCCAGTAGACGCAGGTGGTGCCTGTTGAGAAAGGAAATAATGGTATAAAAACAAATGAGACAGGAACCACATATAAATAACTCTTTTATAATTACATATGTACATTGTACAAACGAATTATATTTCCTACTAATAAAATGAGCAAAGAGGATAAGGTAAACTCTGTTTTAGAAGTTTGTGGCATTTAAGACATGTCCTAAAGAGGTACTTAAATAGTTTGACTTATTGTTTTCTTAGTTAATATGGAAGTATAGAGATCATTCTACTTACGTGTGACAAGATCGTAGCTGAGATGAACAGGAACATATGCAAAAAGTCCAACGATCATAAGTTCAAAGGCAAGTGCCAGAGTTTTATCCTGGGGCAGAACAGCACGTAGTGTAATCAGAGTTTTTCCAATTGTGCCCATGCCGATGATGAAGGCAGCAGAAATGCTGAGCACCTGGAAGATGATGATCTTGCTTTCACAAGTGTCGGCACTACAAGCACCTGGAGTGGCACGTGAAGTTCCAGCTGAATTGGTAGTCTGATCTCCCATGCAGCTGCAACCCTCGTAGAGCGCAAAGCTATTGATGGAGGACTTCTTCGTGCATCCAGCGTAGCATGGAGAGAAATAGGTGATAGTGCTGTTCTCCGGACAAACAGGCATAAAGGCAGTCGGAGTGCAAAGACATTGACTGGCACAATATGGTTGGCTTAACTTGCCACCAACGACACCAGCAATCGCACCCACATCACATTTGATAAAGATATAGCCCACAAAGATAATGATCAATTTGATACCCAGACTTATGTTGATCCCTGTGATGGTGCGTGCCGAGAGTTGAGCCTTGGATATAACCAAGCCACCGACAATCATGCCAACAGCCATAACTGGGGGTCTAAGGAAGTAGGAAACAAAGGCAGCTCTCCATTCTTGGGTCAATCCATCCTGTTCATTGTAGGGCAGAAAGAAACGACTCTGCAGATAGTCCTCCTCCTGCAGGGCATAGTTAAGCACTCCACTTTGCAGAAACATGATGCTCAGCAGGTTCAACATGAGCAGACGATTGCTAAACAGACGCTTCAACGATGGCCAAAAGTCCGTGTCATCCATGTAGGTGGAGAACTGGCTGCCAAATCCACGCAGATTCGTTTGCTCCATTATCCTTTGAGCTGCCTGGTGTATTACAGTCTTGGGCAAACGCTTAGGGAATAATCCCAACAATACAGCTCCCACAAAGATCAAGGGAGCCAATATAATCCAACCGAGCCACCAACCCACATTTGTCAATCCCACGCCGAGCACCAGAAAAGATCCCACCTGCTGTCCAATTGCCCGTGCCGCCAAGATGACGCCAATCACAGCCGGGCTGTCCTGTGACAACGAGTTATCATCAATATAACTGACTCCTAGTGTATAATAAGCCAAGGACCCCATGCCCAAGGCCAGTTGGAGCACAAATAACATGGCCAAAGTCAAGGTGCTACTCTGTGCATCCGTCAACGTCAATTTCTGGAATTGTGCCAATGATGTGGCACAAAGATTCGCATCTACCAAAGCATCTTGAGATTTCACACCATCAGCGCTAATAAAATGAGATGTTCATAAATCAATTATTAATAAAAAGAGCAAAATACTTACAAGTTCATTATAGAGGGTATTACAGCGATGACACAGGCTACAGATTGGAGCATCAAAGTGCCCACGAGCCACTTGATCGGATGATAGACATCGGCCCAGTAGGCAAAGGCCAAGGCGAATATAGCCTGAAAGAGTCCACTGCTCACCAAGAGCCAATCTATGTAAGGAATAAAAGACATTTCATTTTGATAAAACAAGAATATATTAATAAAATAATATAAAATAGGGCTATCTTTCAAACTCCATACTCTTGCAGGACCAGTATTCAATATTTGACATATAACTATAGTTGGTTGGAATTTAGTTAGCAAATCAAGATGAAAAAGATATTCCATTTGGAAATCGGTTTGGTTATGTCTGGTTTAAACTCTTCTTGTACTTTGTTGGGGTCCGAGAACATTTACAAGTCAAACTTTATCTATATATTGGCAAGATTTTGAGGAAAAAGATTACCCAAGGCTGTCTTCAGCTATGTTAAGCACATTAATATTCAACTATTCGAAATATAACAATTCTTGTTCTTGTTTTTATAACGGAATTAAAGGTTGGGCTCTGCTATTAATTGTCAAGCAGTCAGTCATTCAGTCAATGAGTTTTATATAAACAGATAGGTATAGCTATGACGATTCTGAGTAATCGTAACCGTAAACGTTTTAGACAACTTCGATCAAAATGTGCTACAACTTGGCCAATTGTTGTTATGATTACACATTTTGAAATCCAGTAAATGTCTACAAATACACATACACATACACTTTGCTATATCTGATGACACACTCACTCTCTCACACACACTCTTAAAATCATAAACAATATCGCAAAACTGATAAACTTCTCTATCTGGAAAACCTCAGCCCCATTCGACCATTGAGGCCAACACCTACGAGTAACAGACGTTGTTTTTGTTTTTTTTTTTTTGTAACATTTTTTTGCGATAAGTGTCGGTTTTGGCTTACTCACCCACTAGGAGAGGATTGTAGCCATACTGGAAGGCAGCCTGTTTGGCCGAAACCCGGAAATATAGTTCACAGGCTCCCTGAAGTAGACCGGAGCAGAGGAGGACTATAATAAAGGTGCGTAGACGGGCATATTTCTGGCAGGCAGGACCACGACACCAGCCTAATCCAATGATGCCACAATCGACGCTGTCTGCGGGGAATTACACAGGAAATTTCAGATTAAAAGGGTTTTAAACTGTGAGCCAAGTTAACACTAACCGGTAGGAATATTGTTGGCATTAACCGCTATCTGTGACAAGTCCGAATTTCGCGTATTTTGCGCCATTTTGTAATTCGCTATTCGTAATTATTCGAAATTCGATGTTTCGTTTCGTATACTTAATTTTCACTCAATAGTTTAGTTTTTTTTTAATCGTTATCATTTATTTAGTTTCATATTCGCGCGACTATTCGAAGCGATTGTCGTTTGTAGACTGAGCACAGGTGAGAGAGAGTACCGCTATGTGTGCGCACCTTGCCTTTTGATAAGCATTCTTTATTTATCTTATCGCTATTTCCATTTCATTTCATTCCTTATTTTGCTGCCTGATTTCGTCTGTGTTGCTCACTTACGTTTGGCAACATGCTTACAAGCATGGCAGCTCATGTTTGATAGCAACATGTACCCAAGTTTTCGATCAAGTATGTTGACAACAGCATTTGATGTGTTGCAGCGAGCAGCTTTTGTGTTGCAGCAACACAAGGCTTGGCTTGTGCATAAAGCATGGTAAAAGGCTGACAGCTACGCTTAAATTTAAATATGTAATGTTCGTTTAATAGGTAAATTAAATATAATGTTTAATAAAAACAAAAATAAATAAAAAATTATATATAATAATTTTTGATTTAAAAATAAATCGAATCGAAGTAAATAAACAAAACCTTATTCAGTAAACAAGCTTTGTCATTAGTTTCTGAATAGAATTCAAGTGAACAACGTTGCTTTTGCTTTCCTTCAGCATGAATATAATTAAATTTGTTCTATTTTTGGCAACTATTGTTGCAGCGGATTTACCCGTTACACCGCCAGCTATAATTTGGGGCGTTGAATTGTAAGTTTTGCCATCTAAATTAGTTTCTACTACAATAACTTGTGCATGCAACACGCAGACCCAAATCTCCGAGTATTTTTGAATTTTTAAACACCAAAATGCTTGTCGATATGTTGCGTCCATTGCAAAAGGAGCATATGATTATTGCCTATTTTGCAACCGAGGTAAGTGGCAGTTGCAAGTTGCTTAACATAGCTTAAACAATTAATTTGCTTGCAGTTGACAGCCAAGGACTTCAGTTGCCTGGAACCCGACTGCTTTGAATTTCTACGTCAGGTGAAGCCTTTTAATTATTATATACAGGTGCATCGACCACTAGCTGCATTGCAAAAAGTCTCCACTGTGATTTGGGATGAGAGGGAAACATTGATGCAATTGTCATGTCAAAAGAATGAAATACATGCCTATAACTTTACTGATCGCAACTTTAAGGATCATGGTAATAGAAGTTACAATCACGAACCAACATTTAAATTCTTTCCTCACAGACAACCTAATGAAAACTGTCTCCAACAACTTGACAGCCTGTCCTCTTATACAAATCTACACAGCTCACTCGGAAGAGATTTGGGCATTGAAACGCCGTCATGATCGTTTTTATCTCAAAAACGATCGAAGCCAACTCGCCAGAGAAACTTCAGGTCGTCGTGCTCCTGGTGCAACCGTTTTACGACATTTCATGGGTGTTGTTTCCGTGGAAAAGATATTGTTGGCCGAGGAACTAAAGAGAGGCTTACTCATTAACTATAAACGCACTGAGGTCATTGTTAACACTAACCCCTTGCGTTTGAATCCTGTGGATGGACAGCATATTCATAATGGATTTTATTTAGTAATTGGCACCTCATTGGGTTCTCTCTCTATAGAGGTATTGCCCACAATGGGCAACTTTCGCCTCTCTCGTATTCTTTTCCACAACAATGTGACATTTATACCCAGAGACTTGTTCTTCTATAGCAAAAAGTTTAGTTTCTGCTGTCGATGCTTTACTGCATATTCAGAACTCGGTTCACGTCTCAGTCTGTACATGTTCTACATGGATGTCGTCTTAAATGGTGAGTACATACTAGTGGTAGAGATTTATCACTAGGATTATCTTATTTATTTAAGGTTGTTAATAGATAATAGGTTGCTAAAACTAACATCAAATTAGGTGTATTCTATCTGTTATACTTTTTCCAGATCTATAAGCAAAAAGAAAAAGCGGTCCACTTCTCATTTCCTTATCAAAAGTTTTTAATTATTGCGAAATTCTGTTGTTAAGTTGGCTGCACTTCAATGATAGTCTTTTTATAAGTAGTCTTTAAGATCGCAACTAACAAGGACTTACAGCTGATATAAATCAATTTCTAGTTATATATAATTAAATAACAAGATTCTCTTTAAACAGATAAATTTTCAGCACTTGACCCGGACTATAAACCGAAGCAATGTTGGCTTTGTGAAGCCTTTTTGACTCCTGGACTTACAGAGGGAATTTTTACAATCTTCATACTGATTTTTATACTAGGCATGGGTGCTTCCATGCTCCTAAGTATTGGAAAACAAAAGAGATTGGCTTCAGCAAGTGATCCCGAGCTATATGTGAAGGGCCATTCCGAACACTAATTGTAGGCTCAACCTGAGCTAAACTTTTGTGGAAGCTCTCGCACAAACACTCACACACGAAACCGTTGCACATTCTACATTCCACATGGTACACTCAACTAATTCACTTGCTTACAAATCTAATCATGATGCCGCGCCACAAGAGCAGCTGAGAGCCTGAGAAAGGGAGGACAACTGTGGAAAGAGGGGGGAAGAGAGGGATATTAATAGTAATAGTGTCATTGTCGCATTTGTTATTGGTATTGTTGTACGAGTTATGTTTATTGTTACTCTTTACATCAGCGAATAAACCTCGATTTGGCTGTGAAATAAACCGAATATGAATATAATTTGATTTCATTTGATTTGATTTGCACGTGGGACATTGAGTACTACGGGGCGTATGAGTAACGCAAACGCAACTCTTCACTTTGGCCGCATCGCTCGCAGTATTTACAGCGCGTATTTGCTGATAATGATAATAGCGTATTATCGAGCACCAATTATCGCAACGTCTATAACAACAATAACTATATCACCTGGCCAACTAATTTTTCAAAATTTTGAGCTGACAGTTTGATATGCGCCACGCGGCTGCACGGTTCTCATTTCTCCGTACTTTGTTCGCTACGTCGACGGTTTCGATTCCTGATCGCGTCAAGCATTAACAATCCTCCCGAAGATTGTAAAAAAAACGCTATTGACAATTGCCAATTGACAAAAGGAGCTGAGCCAAATTGAATTATACACAAAGTGCTTTCGAGTGCCGATAAGATTAATCGTCATTTGCTCGCCTTGTGATAAAATGTAAATAATATTCTTGAAAGAAAAGAACAATAAATAAGTAGTATCGCTTTAAGTTTCGGATTTTTGCCAGAAGGTGAAGTGCTCTATTAAATAAATATCCTGAGTTGTTGAATTAAAAGCAATTTCTACACGCTTATGGATTTAACTCGCAGTTTCGTTGTATATGTTGAAGTATTAACGGATACATTATATATAGTTGACCGTCCTGCCGATCTGCCAGGGAATAAGTCATATCTGCCTTTGCATTTAATTGGAATAAGGAACTTATAAAAACTTTATTGTTTTTACACTTATTTCAATCAAATTATCTAAATTCCTGTAATATATATATGTATTCCACAATAAGTTGAAAATTAAGTTTCGAATATAGAATAATCGGATATAAATAGTGAAATGGCAGTGATCGAATAAAGCTATTCTTCTAGTAGTTCTATAACAAAATAAATATGGACTTGATAGCTTGGCCTATTTATTTAACGTCTGATTAAGCATTATCTTTAATAAGAGTTAGAAATGAATAAAGTAACTTTACCAAATATTGGTAAAAAAGAAATATTATATATATTTTTTTGTTTTTTATATTTTAAGTGAAATGTTTGAAACTTTAAAGTTATCAATTTCTTTTCTTTTAATTTGTTGTAAAGTATTTTTGTGAATATTAATGGGAAATTAAGTAAAACTTTTTCAAAAATAAAAGTTATGCTAGGTCGTTTATAGCCAATTTCACAATTTAACTCCCAATTGAACAATGGAAATTTATACGTATTAATATAAATTTATTGCCGAAACGCTTAACTTAATCTTTGTTATTATTTGCAGCCAATTTGCTGGTCATTTAGTAAGTCCATTTCAAGAAATATAATTTCTACACTCTCTACTTGAGATTTCTAGGGGTATATTATGAACACTCAATTGGTATAGTCTACTATAAGTAAGTCGTGGCTAGATAATAGTTTATTACAATTGAATGTAGGGTAAAAAATAGTCGAGTTCTTGAGCTTATGACCTGTCCAAGCGTCGTGAACACGATTAAGGAAAACCTAGCGAAGAGTTCCTGATAAGATAATGCTTTGTTACCAGACAGTCTCAATAAGTCGATCGTCGATTGTTTTGCCCTTAGTTGTGGCTATTCTTTAAGAGGGATCGAACTCTCAGCATTAGTTGCCGATTTTGTTAAAGTAAAAACAATGAAAGAGTTTTGCAGATCAGTTTATGGGGGTCAATAAATGGTCAATGCTGAGAAATTATCTAATCGTTAATTTGAGAGTAAACAGTTACCTATTCTAATCAATATTGTATTTTTGTATCGAACCATTTAAATTTGTATATGTCCTATTTAGGTTAAGAACAGTCATCGTTAAGCGACTTTTTCGGGAGTGTCGCACGATTATATCGTTAGTGTCCGAATTCATGATGCAATCAGGAGCCATATATATTGTAATACCCCGTTTGTTTCTATTATTTTGCAGCAGAGCTATAAATTCTCGTTTTTCTTAATCTTATCGCGACATGCTCAAGTGCAGCCACTGAAAAGACAAACCATCTATATATCTAGACATTTGCAAATAGAAACAACTGGCCATGGCGGAGTTGAGGAAACAAAATCCGCCACCAGGCCACTATTTATGTGGCTTGGCCAATTGGCATCCAGCTTGGCTACAGAAATATGCAACAACCAAGTCTTTTATTGCTGTTTATGGTCTTCTGGGCACCATCCAGGCAATGTCCTACATGTATTTCATGGTTACGTTGACCACCTTGGAGAAACGCTTCAAGATAACCAGTCAAACAACAGGTGAGTGAGTGTGTCTTTGGATTCAGGAAACGATTTCCACTTGATTGATAGGCCATCATTTGTTACGAATCCCATTTATCAATTCTTTCGATTGTAAGAATCATTTTCTATAAATGTAATTTTCACTTTAACAAATTACGCATTTCTAAATTTAATTTACAGCCTATACAATTATTGTAGCAAACATTTTTTTAGTTTGGAATCACACTATAACTTGACACAAGACTGATTTCTCTTTTTATATTTCAGGTATTGTGCTCAGTGGCAATGAAATATCACAGATATTGCTGTCCCTGATTTTATCCTATATCGGAGGACAACGCAATCGTCCACGTTGGATTGCCTGGGGAATTGCAATCTGTGGTCTCTCCTGCTATATTCTGGTACTGCCACACTTTATCTATGGGGCTGGCGATGATGTCCTGCAGTTGACTAAAGAGTATCAAAATAGTCTGTTTAATGTCTCCACGGATTACAACTTTACTCTGGCTGTGAGTGCAAAATAATTTATATTTTTAAAACTCTAACTGATCAAGTTATGTATGTTCATAGAGTGCAAATACATTGAGGAGTCAGGCGGGTCAGCTTTGTGGCGTGGGCAGCAAGGATGATAATTGCGATAGTTTTTTCAATTACGTACCCTTGGTGTTAATCTTTTGCTCACAGTTTGTGCTGGGCATAGGTAATACCCTGTACTATTCTTTGGGACAAACTTATTTGGATGATAATACGAAGAGAACAAATACACCTCTCATGTTGTCTGTTGCCATGGCATTGCGCATGATTGGACCCGTTTTTGGATTCATTGTTGGTATGTTAATTGTCTCTTATAACTACCAAAAAATGTATTTACTTTTTTCCCCGATTTCAAACATTTTTCCATTATTAACAAAGGTGTCAAATATAGACTAACATTTTTTTTTAGTGAAACGAAGCTATGATACTAAGAATAATTAAAGCCTGTACTCACCTGCTAATCCCTTGCTAATCTAGGATACGTTTCGCTGAACACATTCATTGATCCCACAAAAACACCGCTGATCGACGATAAGGATCCTCGCTGGTTGGGAGCCTGGTGGCTTGGTTGGGTCATCCTGGGCACCTTGATGTGCCTGCTCTCGGTTTTGATTGCCCTCTTTCCCAAGCAGTTGCCCAAGAAGATGGACGAGAGACATAACTCTCATTTGCCGCATGTATTGCGCACTGAGGAGCTCAAACGAGAAGAGGGTATATCTCTAACCAGTCGATCCTCCTCCAATGCCGCCTTGGATCACATTAGCGCTGCTGCCCATACGGATTTGCCAAAGCTAAAGGATTTTCCTCGTGCTCTCATGCGTTTGTTGCGTAACAAGCTGTTAATGTTTAACATTATTGCTGGCGTCTTTTTTGTTTTGAGCGCTTCTGGATTTATGACTTTCCTCAGCAAATACATGGAGGTGATGTTCCACAAGTCCGCACATAAGGCTACAATTATTGTTGGACCAGTATCAATTTTGGGCATGGTTGTGGGTGTCGTAACATCTGGTTTGGTGTTAACAAAGAAGAAGCCTTCTGTGAGCAAGGTTCTCATGTGGAATATCTTTGTGGGCTGTGTCTATATTTGTGGTATGTTTGCTGCAATTTATCTTTTGGTTTATCCTGTTGAAATTTTCATTTACAGGTCAGATTTCGTACGCTTTTCTGTACTGTCCCGATTCCGTATCCATGGCTCATGTGGGCAAGTAAGTAATAATACCAGGTGTAAACTCCAAAACTATAAAAATTGAGATTTCAAAGGAATTTAGGAGTTTATTAAAAGGAGTGAATAAGGTCATTTTTATCAATATCTTTTTTAGATTCAACTTGTCTACCAACTGCAATGCCAACTGCTCTTGCGAAGGCGTCAGTTACTCACCTGTCTGCCATGAAGAGACTGACACCACCTACTTCTCTGCCTGTCACGCCGGATGCAGCAGCTGGGATCCCGAAACGAAGGTCTATAATAATTGTAGCTGCCTCACCGAGACTCTCAAAGTGTTGCCCAAGTTTGGGGCTCCGGAACAATTGATACAAGGATTCGATACAACAGTGCGACCAATTGTGGAGCTGGATTTAAATACAGGATTGCCTTTGATGGGCATGCCAGATGAGAATCTTGATCTTAGTAGCGTTCCTCTGCTCAATGATGATTATTCAGCAGAGATTGACGATGACATCCTTTCACGCAGTAAACGTGCAATTTCTAACCTTGTGCTGGAACCAGGAGTTTGCCTAAAGGGATGTAATACGGCGTTCTTGACATTCTCCATTACCTCGTTGCTAATCAATTGGATAGGTTGTTCCGGTCGCATTGGAACTATCTTGGTCAATTATCGTGCAGTGTCAACCGAAGACAAATCATTTGCTCAGGGTCTGGCATTGATGATGCTTAGTCTGTTTGCTTTGATTCCTGGCCCAATTATCTTTGGACGCATTATTGATGCCACTTGTCTGGTATGGACAGAGACTTGCAATGGCATTGGCAATTGTCAGCTTCACGATCAGACGAAATTCCGATTCTCGGTTAATTTTGTATCCGGCCGTAAGTATAATTTGAACTATAAAGAAACGTAAACATTAATAACACTATTATAACCCATTTAAATAATATCTTTCGCAGTTCTCACCTTATTTGGCATTTTCTTTGATTGGCTTGTCTGGTATTATGGCCGTGATTTGGATCTCTATGGTGACAAGGAGACCAAACGCCTTGAGGAACTCAATAGACGCGATCAGCCCATAACGCCTTTGTTGGCCAGGAAAGCTGAGCCCGCGGATCGCAAATACTCAATGTCCTAGAGCTCCACATCAAATCAGATGGATGATGGCAACATCCACAGCCATATGTACAAACATCTCGCAATTGTATGTAGTACTGGAAGATACAGAAAAGTTACATGATTTATCATCATAAGTTTTGTTAACAAATTTAATTTTAATTCTTGTATAAATAATAAGATGAATTTATGTATATTGTATATTATTTTAAAACGAAAACAATAAATATTCGAATCAGATTTTACTGATTCATTTAGTTCAATTTGACATAGTATTTACCTCTAACACGTCGTTACATTTAAGTCCATGATTGAGTCCGTTTTAACTACAAGTTTTAAATTAAAATTTGAATATTTTTAAAGTCTTTTTGTTTTTGTTGGTTCGTTTTAGTTTTCATCTCATTTATTTGTTTCTTTTCGCTTTTTATTGATAAAAAATGTTCAAATTTATACGGATCTTTTGTTTTTGTTTTTGTCAATATGTATACATACATGTATAATAATAATACATTTAATGTTGTATAAATATTCCCGTTTTTTGTCTATATAATTTCTATTATTTCGTTTGTATCTATTTCATACAATTATATATTTATTTATCAGTTGCATAGTTCTTTGTCGTATTATGTATGTATATATTCAATTTAGTAAGTGTCTTGAGAAACATTTAAATATCATTCATCATCATCATGTATAACTGTCGGAGAGATTTTTAACAATTGTATTTTCATTATTTCTTTTGTTCGCCTTGTTTAATAGAATGCGCGGAAAGCGTTTAAAAAGCAGGTTTCATGTTAAGTAGAGTTTTGCTTTTTAGTTTCGTTTAGTTTTTAAATATATTTCAAGTTAATTGAATTAACTCAAATATGGGGCGACTGTTTAACTTAGTTTTGTTTTATCCTCAAACATTATTTATTGTGTAAATGGTAACAACTTTTCAATTCAACTTTAAAATGAGCCATTTTACATTATATAGATACGCAATTATGGAGGATTAAAACAAAAAAATAAGGGTACAACTTCAAAACTAAGAACTGAAGAAAATATAAATTGCTCGATCGATGATCGCTTATAACGTGAGTAGCTGAAACCGTCTTGGCGTCTTGGTCCTGGATATGTAGAAATTATACAACAAATAAAAGTTCTTTTAAATCTAAATAAGTTTTGAATGTACATAATATAAAATTAGATATTGAATTGTTTTTTCTTTGCATAGTTAGAGCAAAAAAGGCATTCTTTATTTCGGTTCATAGTTGGTTTGTTTTGCGATTCGTTTTGTTTGCCTTCAATTGACTAAATTAATGTTTTAAAAATTTAATAGTTTATATAAATCAAATGGTGAATAAGCAGTAAATGAATTACTTTATATTGAATTTATATTAACAATGAAAAATAAAAGTTATTAATTTCCGTTTAATATTTTCATACACGTTAGCAGTTTCATCATGTTGAGCTTACAAATCAAATCAAAACGTTCTCCAATTTTAAGCTTAAACTTAATTTAAAGCGTTTCTTACAATTTTCTTAATCATCGAATATAATAGAATAAATTGTAATATTTTAGACATATCCATTTAGGCGGCGCATAACAAAATGAAAGGCAGAGAAGCAAAAACATATTTAAAGGGTTTCTTTTGTGGGGGGAGGGGATTGGCAACTATTTTATCGCTTACGTTTTTTTTTGTTTTTGTATAAATATAAAAATTGTTTTTAGCTTGCAGCTTTAGTTTAAAAAATTCACGACTCGCACTATATAATGATGCTTAAGTTACAAAGTTACAAGTAATAAACTGACGTCTGCGCAGCTGCTCAATGTCCTTGAGAGTTGGCCACAACAAAAGCCAATTACCAATTAAGTGGTGCTCATAATAAACGTAATCATAACCCGACAATATCTCTCTCTTTCTCTCATACATATGCATGTATGTACACATATATGTATATATAAATAGTACATCTTTGTTATGCTTTCATTTTTTAGTTATACATAATATAGTTTATATTTATATATATAATGCATTTCTGTTGCTCTAACTCTCTCTTTCTCAGTTCATCTTGATCGTTCTTTCTATCGGCCGAAATATTTCTCACGTTTGTCTCGATTCGTTTTCTAATTTATATACTTGCTATAAACCTTCTCTAACCATTATCATTATCAATTGCTATTGTTGTTTCTTGTTGTTATGCATACATAATATTGTGGAGAAAGTAACTAAATTGTTGTGTGAGTGTGTGTGTATTTAAGTGTGTGTGTGTCAATTGTGTGTAGAAAGCGTGGCGTTGGCGTTTTATCATTTCTGTCGTCTGGCATACGTTGAATGGTGCATGGTTGCTATAAAGCCGCAGCGAAAGGCGTGGCGGTCGAATGTAGCTTGGCTTAATTTATTCGATCACCTTGAGAACCTTGCCAATGGCAATGGTTTTATCTGTAATACAAACAAATTACAATTAGTTAAATGTACTAAATAGTAATGCTAACAACATCAATTTACTTTCATCTCGCAACGTAAAGCGTCCCATTTGTGGGAAGAGCTTAAACTGTTCAAGGCAAATCATTCCGTAGCATTCAATGCGCATTATTGCCACCTGATCCTGTTTAACGAATCTTGGACGTGTTTTTGATTTGTCACCAGTCTTTTTGTCGACCAAACAGATGAGTGCCTGCAGAAGAAAGAATCACATTTAGTATTGGAAATTTATTTAATATATTTTGACAGATAGTTAATGAAATTATCTTACCTTCACCGTTACTTCCTCAGCCGCACAATGTATGTGCATGACAGCCGAGTAGCCCGCACAGATAATTGATTTGTGTTCTAATATTACGACCTGAGCATCAAAGATTTTGCCCGTTTTTATTGGATTGGAGGCATCACAGAGCACAAAACCAGGCGATACGTCCTCCTCCTCGATACCCTGTTGAGACGATTAATTGTTCTAGTTAAATAGTTCATTATTTTATTGTAGCCCGAACTTACTTTCAGCTTGATCTTTACGTTCTCGCCGGGACCCACAGAGGTCACTTCGTAGTCATCTGAAAACAGTTGATCCACTGCCACTTGTGTCTGTAATTAATATTTAATTAGATTGGTCATGTCTTAGACTTCATGTTGTTATTGAACTTACCCGATTTGGCATTACGAGCAAATTTTGACCTTTGCGCGCTACACCGGACTCCACTTTACCCATGACAACAGTGCCCATGTCCTTGTATTTGTCGACAATGGGCATTATGAAGGGACCATCCTGGTTACGATTGAGCGATGGCAGCTCATCGATGAAGGGTATAAAGGCAGGACCTCTGTACCAGGCGCACAGCGACTCTGGTAGTTGATCCTTGAGGCCATAGCCGCTGAGGCCCGAGCAAGGCATAAAGGTAAGATCCTTGGCTGGATTGAAGCCCAGCTTCTTGAGGTATGGTAGTATCTTGTCTTTGCATTCGTTGTAACGTCCCTGATCCCAATTGACAGTAGGATCATCCATTTTATTGACCAACACGACCAAATGCTTAACACCAGCTGTTTTGGCCAACATAGCGTGCTCACGCGTTTGTCCGCCACGATCGAAACCCGTCTCGAATTCTCCCTTTCGCGCTGAGATGACAAGCACAGCGAGATCTGCTTGCGCCGCACCACCAATCATGTTTGGCACAAAACTCTTGTGTCCCGGCGCATCCAATATGGTGAAATGCTTGCGTTCTGTTTCAAAAAAGGCGCGTCCAACCTCCACGGTCTTGCCCTTGTCACGTTCCTCTTGATTTGTGTCCAGCGCCCATGAGAGGTACCAACTCTCACGGGATTTCTCACGTGCTTCGCGTTCATATTTCTCCAGCGTGCGTTTGTCTACCATGCCCGTCAGGGACATGATTTGACCACCAATTGTTGATTTGCCAGCATCTATAAATAGTTAAAAGAATTAAATCAGTTAGTAGAACCATTTAGATGTTGATACAACTTTATTAATCCAACTTACCAACATGTCCAATGAACACAACGTTGACATGCTCGCGTTTGCTTCTGTTTTCTTCCACCTTAATGACCTTTTTCTTTGAGACCTTCGGCGTGGCTTCGCCCTCCGTGAATTCAGCGTCCTCCGCCTCCTCATCCTCGGGTGTTATGATCGCATCTTCTTCAACATCCCAGCTGTCAGCAGGATCGGTTTCTGTAAGAATATCCATTATAAGTTTATTTCAATTGTTACAAGTTTTCTTTCTTAATAATAGTGACTCATGCTCAGGCCTTGACATAAACTGGTATCAGTGCAACTTGCAATCTGCATGCACAACATATGCATTAAAAACTACACACAGTTAGCCAAGTATGTAATTGTTTTGACAAAGAAAAAAATTTATATATTATCTTTTTATTTTTAAGCCAATAAATTTTTAAATTGTAAATAACAAAATAAATTTTTTTTTGTTTTAAACAAAATAAGAAAAATATTTGACTAAAAAATAATGTCTGAATCTTTAGGCTATGTCAAAACAATTACTTGACATACTGTATCTAATGGCAACGCAAGCAGTTTTTAGCTCTCTTTAGATATACATTTTCAACACTAATATATTTATATGCAAGACAATTACAGACATGTTTGGATTTTATTTTTAAATTTTCTGTTGAAATTGCACATATGTTATCAATTTATAATACTCAAAAACAACAATGAAGTGCTTATCATTTTAAAAGCTAACTTGACTCAGTTGAACACAGCTGGTTATTTCCCCTTTTCACCGCGCTCGAATCGATAACGCGAAGCGGATCGCATTGGATCCTTTCCTAATGTAATCGACATGTCCTCTCTATTGAGTCTATCGATATGGAAGTTATCTGTGATTTGTTTGTGTTTGTTGTTGTGCAATAGATGTGATATCGTGAGTGTAGGAGAAGGGGGAAAGGTGAGGAAATTGATGAGCAGCCTTTATAATTAACGCCTCGTTGGCGATATGAGTCATGGGTGGTGCGGTGGTTGACACAAGTACGTGCTAAACGTGCATTTGATTGCTAGTAATATTCCAGGGTAACACTTGCCAGCTTGCCTCGTGGCAAATAGGGGAACAGTTCAAAAGCCACAATAAAAACAACAACACCAACGCACACACACACGCACGCACAAATTATGTTGGCCTGTATTTATATAGTATTTGTGAGCCCACAACTTGATGCTTGCAGTTCAAACTGGTCAAATCTGGTCACACATTTAAAGGCAACTGCGCGCGCAGATCAACTTTTAAATTTCGGGCACATTAGCTTTACCGTTACTAACTTTTGTGTAGTTTTTTTGAATAAATATAGCGAGTGCCACCACCGCCGCCTTTCTTCAACATTTGTACAAATTAAAATTATATGTAAACTATATAAAAAATATAAATTCTGTCTACGCTGGCGGCGCGTTTCAATGTTCGACCGTTCAGCGCGCAAAGCGGAAAAGCAAAATCATCCACAAAATAAAAACTCATTACTAGACGCTCGCTACGTTTGCTGCTGTTGTCGATGTCGACGTCGCTGCTGCTGTTGTTGTTGCTGGCGCTGTTGCTGCAAGCAAGCGACTAACATTCAAAATCAAGTTGAAAGCGGTTCAAACCGCAAGGGAGCTGCAAAAGCACACACAGACTGCCATTTGGGCCAATACAATAACTTAGCCACAGTCACAGTGTGAGCGATAAAAACAACAACAAACACAATCATAACAACAACAACAACAACAACTGACTTGTGCTTGGCAACGACAGCAAATACATACGCACAGCGTGTATTCGTTGTAGTTTGAATTGGGGAGCAGAGAGAGCGATGTGACGAGTGAACGTGACGAGTGCTCCAACTCCGTAATCCAGCAAGAACCGCTTCGAGTGTTCGACGATCACCGAACGAATAGCCGTAGACAGCAGCAGACGGCAATAAAGGCGAGTGAAAAACGAAAACGTGTCAAAACAACAACGGCAACGAGTGTTAATAGAGACGGTCACTAATACAACTGATAACTAATCTACATTAAGTATTTTTGACGAAAAGGAAATTTACTTTTATATGTTATATTTTTAGGCATAGTTTTTTAATTTCTTTTTTTTCTCTTTTTTAAGAATGGTTCAAGGTTCTTATATTCAATTAACAAAATAAATGATTTTTCATTTTGTCAAAACAATTATAATTCTTAAATTGATTAAATTATTAAATTAAAGCTTGTCTGTTTATAATTAGTTAAAAAAAATTAATTCGCTTTCGAAATATGTAAAGCTTTTAAAGTACATTGTGATGTTCTCAAGAAATTATCAAAAATGTTAGACCACTTCAAAAACGGAAAACCAAAAACAAATTTAAAAAGTGCGATATGCACATCACTAACAACAAGTGAATGGCTAAAAAAAGTAAGTGAATTGCAGCACAATGTGAACAGCTGCGTTGATTGGGATGAGCGCAACGCGTTGGCGGCGGGGGGTTGGGGAAAGTAGTGTGAAGCATAAAAATGGCAACTTGCATGCAAAAATTGCCATTAACAATACAACACGCTAGCACACATACACTTTACACACTCACACAGAAAGAGATGCACACAAATAGACAAGGCAACATTTTATAGGTTATGTTATGCGATAAGCCGATAACCTAAGCGAATTTGCATCTTTTTTTTTTTTGGTTGTAGGGGAGTAAGAACAACAATAACAGGTAACAAAGCTGGTTGTCTTTGTTTGGCACTAAATATGCGTAGCTAGACACGTGACGTCACAATGACAGCAACACAGTAAAAGTTCAATGCGCCCAACATTTTCTAAACTACCCCCACACACACACACACATGCACACAGGTCATATACATGTACGTGTTTGTGAAGTCTCCCTTTTTTATATTTACCATTGTTGGCTGTTGTAATTTTGTCCGCTGCATTTATATTCTCAATGGGGACTGCTGCCGCTGCTGTTGAAGGCGTGGTAACTGGTGAACCTTGCGCTGGCGACGCTGAATTTGATGCGGCTGCCGATGAAGGCGCTCCTGTTCCCGTTACACCCCCGCCTCCTCCAGCGGCATTCAGTGCATTTGTGGAGCCAGCGCTGCCCGTGGAATCTGGCGTTGTGGCAGGTGTAGCACTTCCAGATACCGGCACAGATCCTGATCCACTTCCAGTTCCAGGCGCAACAATGTTATCCACTGGCGGTTGTTGTTGTTGTGAAGTAGGTGGCGCTGTTGTGACAACCGCTGCTGCGGCCGCTGCAACAGCACTGCTGTAATTAAAGCTGGGCACAAATTCCACTGCATTCACATTGAGTGTGGAGAACTTTGTTGTAATTTCCGTGTTTTCCTGTGCGGCCATTGCTGCTGCTTCTGTTACAAAAATCTCGTTCAATTCTTTGTGGAAATTTTCACTTTTTTCGCCTTGCACACACACACACACTTCAACAACAACGACACACTTTCGCCCTCCTTCTTCCAACTACTTCTTCTGCTTCACTCTCTCACAAACACAAACACGCGGTTGACTTTTGTCTTTGTCGTGTCGCTGGCGGGGGAGGGAGGGAGAAGAGACAACCCAGCCTTTCGATTTGTGATATTTTGTTATTGTTGCAACTCAACGGCGTAGCCAACTTTCTGCTTTTCTCGTGCACACTTCACTGTCTGGCAGCACAACACAAATTTTTATTGTGTGTGTGTTTGTGTGTGAAACAAACTTTTCTCGCTGACACCTTTTTTAGACTTGCTCAGCACTTTTCACAGCAACGCTTCTGCTCATTTACACTGTGTGTGTTGCCTTTCCAACAAAAACAATTTGTTTATGCGGTCAAATTGGCGAATTGTTGCAAAATTCTTAACAAATTTTACACGTTTCACCGCCACGCGTTGACAATGCCAGGGATGGAGAATATCGATAGATTTTTGTTATCGATGCGCATATGCATTTGCAGACCTGCCAATCTTATTTAATCACATATCGGTACTAATCGGAATCATTACCGATAATATTTAGGGAACAACTCTTTCTTGAGCAGGCGCACGCAACGAAAAGTCAGGAAAGAAAAAAGCAAAGATTTTGCAAAATAATATTTAATTTAAATAGTGCGTATAAAGCTAAATAATGAGCACCGGTGGAAGTGGAGGTGGTGCGGGTGGGGGAGCTCGTCCACCGCCAAGAATTGATGGAATGGTGTCGCTAAAGGCAAGTATAAAATATTAGAAAGTACAGCAACGCGGCAGACAAAATGGCGGCCGGCGATTACTGTCTTTGGTTAGATAACCTTTCACATGCACATGTATACGATTGTAATTGTATTAATACTTGTTTTTGTTTAATATATATTTATTGGCTGCAGGTCGACAATCTCACATATCGAACCACGCCCGAGGATTTGCGACGTGTCTTTGAGCGTTGCGGAGAAGTTGGCGATATTTACATACCGCGCGATCGGTATACACGTGAAAGTCGTGGCTTCGCTTTCGTTCGGTAAGTAATAAACCCCATTGAAATAGCACTCATACCAATCTGCCATTTGTGGATGAAATCGAAATTGTGAGGTTAAAGTCGACTTTGCATACTTTGCGTATAAATGAATACGAATCACGCACTTTTTTGTGGTCGTTTTCCCAGCAAATGCGATGCCAGATAAAATGTGTTCACTTGCAACTGTTGCCTACCAAATTTCTGCTAGCCAACATACTGAGAATACAACAAAACCTTTTAAGTAACTATATGATTGTAAGATCATTTCTGCATCTTTGCTGTTACTTGAGCATAGTTAACTATATTAGTTACTATACTCCTAGCAAAGATGCCAGATAAAATGTGTTCCTTTGCAACTGTTGCCTACTCTAAACTTTACTAGCCAACTTACTGCGAATACTACAGTTTCAATGCGTACAAAAGTCAAGAAAATGGTAGATTAATAAACTAAAAATGATGAATAAATAGGAAGCCAGCCATAACTCATTTGTATATTATAATGTTTGTCGTTTGAGTTTTATGTTTTGTCTTCCTAAACTTGTCAAAATTCTTATAGGAAATACAAGAAAGTATGTAATCCTCCTTGCATATTCGTATTTCTTAAGTATGATCATATTATTGGTTATACTCCATACGAAAATGCTAGATTAAATGTGTTCCTTTGCAACTGTTGCCTACTCTTAATTTTACTAGCCAACATACTGTGAATACTACATAAATTTCTATTAACTAAAAGTCCCTTACCAAGAAGTATGTTCTTTTAGTAAAAATATACTATGAGCTAACAACAACTTTCACTTCTTATTTTGTTTCACAGTTTTTATGATAAGCGTGATGCAGAGGATGCGCTAGAGGCCATGGATGGTCGCATGTTGGATGGCAGGGAGTTGCGTGTTCAAATGGCCCGCTATGGCCGTCCGTCTTCGCCCACAAGGCGCAACAGCAGCAATAGTCGTCGTGGTGCTGGTGTAGGAGCTGGTGCTGGCGGTGGAGCTGGAGGACGTCGTCGATCACGCTCTCGTTCTCCCATACGCCGTCGTTCTCGCAGTCCTCGTCGTCGCTCTTCGTACTCACCGCGCTCACGTTCTCGTTCCGCTGGCAGTCGCTCTCCCGGACGTCGCAGCAAGTTCTCTCGCAGTCCTGTACGTGGCGACAGTCGTAATGGTATTGGCAGTGCTTTGGCAGGAGGCGGCTCACGTAGTCGTAGCCGTTCCTAAGAGAGCCATATGGCTTAATACGTTCCATTTTTTATACGTACGATAAGGTAAGAATCTAATACCATCTCTTCACTACGATGTTAAGGTACTTTTTACTTTTTGAATAAACTATTATAATATATTCTTGTTTTCTTTTTACAGCCTTCAACTGACTTGTGGACAACGCCAATCTAGGGATCTCTTCAAGCGGGCTGCAAATCATCTCATGCTGTGTACCAGAACAGCAGGTATACAAAATACACAGTCTTACACCTACTACTATATACTTATAAACTAAATACTTATAGTACACTATTTTAAGTTGAAGAAAACAAACAAACAAATCAACAACAAGAAAAGAACAGAGCATAGAGCAGATAACAATTTTTCCACTTTGTTTTTAGTTTGTTTTCTTAATTTTAAAATTGTCTTCTTCAGAGACAGAAAGAAATGTTGAGAGAGGGGTTCTTAGGGATCTATTTGTAGCATTTAATTTGGTCGCCATTACCATTTTGTGTAGCACTTCAAAATAAAACTCAAAATCAAATTTACTTGTATCGTTAATAACTATCAATTAATTATGTGACACACTGTGATCTTCGTAGAAGGACCTTTTGTTATTATTTTCATTTTGTGTTTTGCTCGTTTCTGTTTTGTTTCTATCTGTATTCATTTACGATAAACTTTATTAACAAGCTTTCCAACCATTTTACACATTTATATATATGCAGGCAAGTGTGCGGCGGTTGTTGCAGTCCTTGCTGCCGTGTTGCTGTTGCAGTTAATGTAAATGTTATATTAATATGGCTGGCGAAAGTATATGGGAGAGAGCGATAGAGAGAAAAGAGAGCGAGCCCAAGCAAAGCAGCGTTCGTTTTTATTTGCTCACTGAGAGAGTGAGAAAAAAAGAGATTGAGCGGCGCATATAACTTGAGCGGAGAGCGGAAACAACGCGTCGCTGCTACTGCTGCTGCTAAACATAACTGTTGCTGTTACTGCTGCTCCTCCTCCAGCTCCTGTTCTTCTTACTGTTGCTGTAGCTGTGTAAACTGCAAACTTCGCTGCGCTGCCGTTGCTGCTGCTGCTGCTCCTCCTCCGATCTTCCCCACACCGAAATTGTTGCTGTTTCGTGGCGTCTCAACGTCTGCGTATGCTACAAAACTGCTCCTCCTGCTCTCCCTGCAGAGATGTGTGTATGTGTGTGTGTACGCAGCTACAACAACTATTTTCGCTGTTTTGTTTGCCGTTGGCGTTTCTCGCTGCCTTCTTCACTCCTTGTTCGTACTTGTTGCTGCTGTTGCCGGCGTTGTTGGTGTTTAACTGGTGTTTCCTGTGTAGCGAGCGGTTTGGGCCTACTTTTGACTTTAGCGAAATTTGTAGCTGATGACCAGACGATGCCCACTGAGAGAGGATAACCCAACTGAGGCCCCTTCTAATGTAGCATGTGCGAGTGGAAGCTTTTGATATTAACATGCCAGGTAAGTGTTTCATTAACAAATATGGCTAACATTTGTGTCTAGTTGCAGCCTAGAGTCTTACTAAACTGATAAATGCATTTACAAAAATAATATAAATAAAATTAAATGAAACAAAATAAGAAACCATGTCTTTTCAATTATTCTGCAATTAAATTTCCTGGAATTTTGGACAAGCTCTGATCAGTCAAAAGCTTTGGCATATGAAGCAAAGCTTTCTAAAGCTATCCGTGCTGTGGGCAACAAAGCAACAAATTTTGTTTATTGACAAAACGTTTCCAACACAACAAGTAAGAAAAATAACAGCAGCAGCTGATACAAATTTACACAATTTTCTAATTTTTTGTTGAAAAATTAAAGAAAATAAAAAAATAATTGATTCTTAGATAAGTTAATATGACGTTCAGAAATAAAATAGCCAAAAATGATTCCTATGAACCGGATCTGCGCATGGAGGGCACCTACGTATGCCGCATGCCACAGCCCCCTGCTCCACCTAATGCAGGCGACAACTGGCACGCCCATTTGAAGCCCCATGAGCGTTTGTTCTATCACCAGACAATGAGTTCAGTACGCTATAGCAAACGATTTCGTGGCAATGTGAATATACCAAAGGATTCACTAGACTTGCAGTTGCAATCCCGCTATGATCATGGACGGGAAACGTTTCCGGATAAGATTGATGTATTGTTGCAACGGGATACTTGTGCTGCCATGAGCAGTTGGGCGGCGCCACATGGCCAAAGGGAAGTGGGCGCGGTTGACAAATTGAATTTGTTCCGTGTCCTTAGAAATACACGTGTTGTGCGTGTCAAAATGGAGGATGCACTTGGTCATCCCCTGAGAATTGGTGAGTAGCTATCATACTGGTGGAATTTATACGAGGTGACTTATTGTAAAAAGGCGAGACACTTAACAAATGCACACTTACCTAACACTTAATTGAACTACACAGAGATTTAGAGAAAGCCTCCAAATATCTATTCTCTTGCTCCTTTTCCTGAGCTGATGAATAAGTCATCTTGATAATATTACACCATATCAGTGTTCCAACAATTATAAATTTTAAATTGCTTGCACTTTTGTAGGTGGCATCAAGGAAAAGATTCATCCGTCGAGTGTTAAGCTAATCTGCAGTGGTGTCCATACGCAATTGGTGAACAATGGCTTCTCTCGCCAGACTTCAGATGGCAATTTCTTCCGATATTAGTGCCCCCGTTCCAGATTCTTTCCCACTTTCCACAGACACTTTTAAATTGTTTAAACTTTACATAATTATTGGACAAATTGCAATAAAAATTGAAAGAGCGACGACATAAAGCAGGTCACGCAGTCGGAGCCAGCTTCGGCTTCTTGATGGATTGCTGATCCAATCGTAGCTGATCCTCAGAGGCCACCTCCTCCTCCTCTGGCTGATCATTGTCAGTTGCCTTCTGGTGTGCCGTTTTATGACGTTGTTTTTTGTTTTGATTACGATAACTCTTCGGCAGTTTGTTGTCACCAATCCTGCAAAATATGGGGGTTAGATAAAAATCTATGATAGCTTTTAATTTAGAAACTCACATGATAGTGGCTCTTGTGCCAGGTCCCCAATGTGGTGTCGGATTCTCCTGGAATCGTGACAAGGCTTTTTTACGGCTGCTGGGATTGGCATCTACATGCAGCTGATCGAACTCGTAGTCCTGACTGCAATCCTTTGCGAGTATAGCCTGTAGAGGAGTGCCAGGTATTTTTCTATCTTCACGCACCGGATGTCGCTTACTCCAGCAGCGTAAGATATCCCACAGCACAGCTGGAGGAGCATCTGTCTTCAGAGAATTCTTGCTGGCATGGGAATATGAAACTCGATATCCGGCATGCAACAAGGCAGATCGCATCTTTAGCATGGGCACAATTTCCAGCTTGAGTACACAACAGAGTTTGTCCGGAGTGTAATACAAAGGCACATCTGGTAACTCCTCCTGCACCATGGATAAAACACCAATAATGCGACGCTGAGTTCCTAATTTATTAAGAGGAGTAGACTGAACCGCCTCCAACAGATCCTTGACAAACTCCTCGTTGTGTATGGGCGCTGACCAAATGGGACCACCCAGATGATGTCGGTGACTGCAATGCTCGCATTGAGTATTAACAGCAGGTCCCGTGGGAATGCCAAACTTGACCAAATGCGGTTGCTCAGCGGATTTGACGCGCACCGTACCCAGAGGTTGGAGTGTAAAGGTTTCACAGCCAGTGCATTGATAGATCCACGATTGCTTGCTCATGCTGTATTTGCACTGTGCCTGGCCAGAATAAACTCGTAAAAATATACGCACATAGAAATCCGCAGAGATACTCAACAGCGGTTCAATGTATTTGCCATGTCGATTGGCGTGTGTTTCGATGCAGTGCAGCAGTATACGTAATGCCATCTCGTGGCAACACTTCATGCGCAACGGCACAGATCCATATTTCACGTAACAGGCCTCCGGAGCATTTCCAGCTAATACGGCCATATCGGTGGCAGTGACCAGGAGCAGACCACCATCCGCAAGGCACTGCATGGCGCCGTCCAGAAAGCGGTTCGGACATCCATAGGGATCCAGATCGACGGCATCAAAGCGCTTCTCCGCCGTGGTTGATGTATACATAAGTGTCCTGTAAGAATCACATAGGTTAACCTTAAGAGTAGACAAATAAGATTTCTTCTCAGGCTTACATGGCATCCGCATGACTTGTCTCTATCAGATGATCCACACCATTATGATGCACATTTGTGTTAATGGACTCCACCGCCTGCCTTGACAAATCGTTGGCTATGATTTGTCGCACTCCGGCAATCTCCTGTGCATATCTTATGCTCCGCAATCCTGTGGCCGCAAGTGCCTCCAAAATACGCAAACCATCGTCATATTGTGTGCCGGCTGCATAACTAGTTGGCACCGTTGCATCTATCGCCTCCTGATCTCCAATCTCGCAATGTTGTTGCTTTTGTTTTCGCTGCTGTTGCTTGAGCGCTTTTTCGGCACGCTCTTTCACCAATCGTTGGAAATATACATTTAGCACCGATATGCTCAAATCGCGATTGAATTCTTGCACGGGATTATAGAAGACATTACCTCCTGATATGATTTTGGCATTTCGTTCAGTAATTATGTGTGCATTAGGATTTTCCGGGGCAGATTCCGTCGCCTGTTGCACTTCATCCACTTCCATTTTTTGTTTTCACTTTTATCAACACGTTTTTTAGTCGGCTATTATTATTGAATTATCGATTTATCGATAGGTATTCTTTCATAACGATTTTTTTTGGACAATAATCGTGCGATTGAATTAGTTTGAAAATATGTACGTTAAATCATCAAAATGGTTGAAACTCAAACAAACTTAAACCCCCCTTATAAAAATATTATTTTACATTTTATCACAAGGAAGTTTTTATTAAAAACAATTTATTATTCTATTACCAACATTTCAAGTTATACTAAAAGAAACCAAGTATAAAGCGTAGCACCATCCAGATCATAGCAGCAACAATACCGTAAACAACAGTTTTTGATACACAATGATATGTGTATAATCTGTTAAAAAATAAGAAATAAATAAAAGGTTCGATTTTGAATGCTTTACTCGAATTTTTGTAGCATACCGTTTAAGCTTTTTCCGTGCTTTTTGGAGGGACTCATCAGTCGGCTTTTCTTTGAAAAGGTATTCTCGCATTCCAGGCATTGTCACAGAAAAGAATTCAATCCAAACCAGACCGTTCATGTCACACTCAAATAGTTTTCGGTCCTGTGTCGACATACATTGCATAAGTTTATCCGTATTATGCATATCAAAGGTCCAATTGGTAAGCGAAAATTTTGATAATTTCTTAACATTCCTGTGTATTTTATCGTAGATCTTGATCAATCTAGGCTTTTGACCTTTTAGGCGCAATCCTATGTCCATAATGTGTCCGGGCAGAATGTGATAAAAGAGGATCGCCAGTTGATAAGCCCAAGGACTGGTATAACCTTTACAATATGGGTACCATATCCCCTGTTCTAATGGACACAAATATTTTAGATCCTCTAAAGTCGTAATAAATTGTTTCCAATTGATGGGATTCTGCTCGGTAGGAGCATAGTTATAAATCGTCGGCTCTTTCAAGAGTAACTTGTCAGTAACGCGTTGGACATATTTTTCCGCTGTTTGCCATGCAGTGACCAGAATCATATTGGCACAGTAGTCCACTGGGACAACATTGGCTCGGGCGTTTTTATCAACGTGCATGACGCGCAGAAATCCATAAGAAACTGCGTACAGTATCGATACGGGTCCATACAGATTGTCGATCCATCCAGAAATAGGCTCCTTAAACGCAGCAAGAACTTGAAAAGATATCCCCAATCAGCAATAAGTATAGGTTTATATTAAAAAGTGACATACTCATGGCTGGTCGAAATATTGACACCGGTAAACCAGTAGCTTCCCTCTGTATCACCTGCTCAGCCAAGGCCTTTGTAAAGGTATACGTATTGGGAAACTGCCCAAGAAGTGCCGGTGTCATTTTGTCAATGAGATCATCGCTAAGCGTTTCTCGCAGCTTAAGAATTTGGTCAAAAGAACAGTTCAAATTCTCAGGGTAGAAGGCCTCTTTTATATGAAAGATGCCGCAATTTGAGAACGCCGTAGACACATAAACAAATGCTTCCAGGTGAGGCATCTCTTTGGCAAGCTGCACCATTAGGATCGTGCCACGGGTGTTGATATTGAGTGCCACATTGAGTGGCTCATCGAATCTTACAGTGGCAGCAGAGTGAATCACGATCTGCACCTCATGTACCAATAGTTTCCTGTCCTCCACGCTAATCCCCAAGTCTGGCAACTCACAGTCTCCTGATACGGCCACTATTCGATCAGAAAACGTTGGATCTGACTTAAGTAGGACAGAAAATACCTGTTGTAAAAAAAACAATTTTAATAAAAGTATTTCTGGAAAGTTCAATCTACTTACCGGATCATTATTCCATTCAGCAATGCGATCTTTTATGGTCACCCCTTTTTTAGGTCTAATTAACACATAGATCCGTTTAACTTCAGTTGAACGCAGAAGCTTTTCAACGGTTACTGCAAAAATTCAATGTAACTTACATATGTTGGATTCTTATTGTTGTGATTAATGGCTATTAATAAATCTTTTGACATATATATTTACTCTTTCCCAGAAATCCAGTGCCACCAGTTATAAAAACGATTTTATTTTTATAAAATGATTGAATTTGCGATGTCATTTTGTGTGTAGCTAAAATAAATTAGCTAATTTGTTAAAGAAAAAACACTTAATGATATAGTCAACCGTTGCGGCTTGATTAGCAACGATTAAAATTGAGACTTTGGCTTTCCTGCCTTTTATAGAAGCTGACTAAATCATTTGCATATACATAAATAAGGGTATATGTACATTATACATACAAATGTACATAGTGTCAACAAACTTGTACTACATATGACTGCACACGTGGCCCAAATTAGGTTCGAATATTCAGTGGCAATGAACGTCAAGCCTTGACTTTGAAAACCGTATTCTTCTTAGCATATTATATTCTTGAATTACGCAAAAAATGTTGACTTATTTACTTAACCTGAATCAAAACCACTTTTCCGAAACAAATGCCCTGGATGAGAAAAAAACACTTTCTGTGATATTTTTTAATATTCTAGCTTTTAATTATGTTTGTACCCACTTTAAATTTAAAGCTTTTGATTCAACCGGCAACATGTCGATGGTTAAAATTACCATTTTTCTCTAGCCCTGGTTTTGATAGGGAAAAAATCGGAAGTCAATAAGTTGTGGCGGAAAGTCGATAAATTAATTTACGACAAATTGCGGCAGTTGGTACCGCGACGTACTCAGCTGTTGCCAGTTTTCGTAATAGGCAGCATTATTATTATTGAACTATCGATTTATCGATAGATATTCTTTCCTAACGATTTTTTTTTTGACAATAATCGTGCGATTTAATTAGTTTGAAAATATGTACGTTAAATCATCAAAATGGTTGAAACTCAACAAACTTAAACCCCCCTATAAACATTTTTTTTTACATTTTATCACAAGTAATGTTTTATTAAAAACAGTTTATGATCCCATTACCAACATTTAAATATACTGTTTATGGTTCTACTAAAAGAAACCAAGTATAAAGCGTAGGACCGTCCAGATCATAGCAGCAACAATACCGTAAACAACAGTTTTTGATACACAATGATATGTGTATAATCTGTTAAAAAATAAGAAATAAATAAAAGGTTCGATTTTGAATGCTTTACTCGATTTTTGTAGCATACCGTTTAAGCTTTTTCCGTGCTTTTTGAAGGGACTCATCAGTCGGCTTTTCTTTTCCAAGGTATTCTCGCATTCCAGGCATTGTCACAGAAAAGAATTCAATCCAAACCAGACCGTTCATGTCACACTCAAATAGTTTTCGGTCCTGTGTCGACATACATTGCATAAGTTGATCCGTATTATGCATATCAAAGGTCCAATTGGTAAGCGCAAATTTTGATACTTTCTTAACGTTCCTGTGCATTTTATCATAGATCTTCATCAATCTAGGCTTTTGACCTTTTAGGCGCAATCCTATGTCCATAATGTGTCCGGGCAGAATGTGATAAAAGAGGATCGCCAGTTGATAAGCCCAAGGACTGGTATAACCTTTACAATATGGGTACCATATCCCCTGTTCTAATGGACACAAATATTTTAGATCCTCTAAAGTCGTAATAAATTGTTTCCAATTGATGGGATTCTGCTCGGTAGGAGCATAGTTATAAATCGTCGGCTCTTTCAAGAGTAACTTGTCAGTAACGCGTTGGACATATTTTTCCGCTGTTTGCCATGCAGTGACCAGAATCATATTGGCACAGTAGTCCACTGGGACAACATTGGCTCGGGCGTTTTTATCAACGTGCATGACGCGCAGAAATCCATAAGAAACTGCGAACAGTATCGATACGGGTCCATACATATTGTCGATCCATCCAGTAATGGGCTCCTTGAATGTAGCAAGTACTTGAAAAGATATCCTCAATCAGCAATAAGTATAGGTTTATATTAAAAAGTGACATACTCATGGCTGGTCGAAATATTGACACCGGTAAACCAGTAGCTTCCCTCTGTATCACCTGCTCAGCCAAGGCCTTTGTAAAGAAATACGTATTGGGAAACTGCCCAAGAAGTGCCGGTGTCATTTTGTCAATGAGATCATCACTAAGCGTTTCTCGCAGCTTAAGAATTTGGTCAAAAGAACAGTCCAAATTCTCAGGGTAGAAGGCCTCTTTTATATGAAGTATGACGCAATTTGAGAACGCCGTAGACACATAAACAAATGCTTCCAGGTGAGGCATCTCCTTGGCAAGCTGCACCATTAGGATCGTGCCACGGGTGTTGATATTCAGTGCCACATTGAGTGGCTCATCGAATCTTACAGTGGCAGCAGAGTGAATCACGATCTGCACCTCATGTACCAAGAGTTTCCTGTCCTCCACGCTAATCCCCAAGTCTGGCAACTCACAGTCTCCTGATACGGCCACTATTCGATCAGAAAACGTTGGATCTGACTTAAGTAGGACAGAAAATACCTGTTGTAAAAAAAACAATTTTAATAAAAGTATTTCTGGAAAGTTCAATCTACTTACCGGATCATTATTCCATTCAGCAATGCGATCTTTTATGGTCACCCCTTTTTTAGGTCTAATTAACACATAGATCCGTTTAACTTCAGTTGAACGCAGAAGCTTTTCAACGGTTACTGCAATAATTCAATGTAACTTACATATGTTGGATTCTTATTGTTGTGATTAATGGCTATTAATAAATTTTTTGACATATATATTTACTCTTTCCGAGAAATCCAGTGCCACCAGTTATAAAAACGATTTTATTTTTATAAAATGATTGAATTTGCGATGTCATTTTGTGTGTAGCTAAAATAAATTAGCTAATTTGTTAAAGAAAAAACACTTAATGATATAGTCAACCGTTGCGGCATGATGAGCAACGATTACAATTGAAACATTGTCTTTCCTGCCTTTTATAGAAGCTGACTAAATCATTTGCATAAACATATGTAAGAGTATATGAACATTATACATACAAATGTATATAGTGTAATCATATGACTGTACAAATTAAGTTCGAATATTCAGTAGCAATGAAAGTCTAGCCTTGACTTTGAAAACCGTATTCTTCTTAGCATATTATATGCTCGAATTACGCAACAAATTTTGACCTATTTACGTAACCTGAATCAAAACCACTTTTCCGAAACAAATGCCCCGGATGAGAAAAAAAACAAAAAAACTTTCTGTGATATTTTTTAATATTCTAGCTTTTAATTATGTTTGTACCCACTTTAAATTAAAAGCTTTTGATTCAACCGGCAACATGTCGATAGTTAAAATTACCATTTTTCTCTAGCCCTGGTTTTGATAGGGAAAAAATCGGAAGTCAATAAGTTGTGGCGGAAAGTCGATAAATTAATTTACGACAAATTGCGGCAGTTGGTAACGCGACTTACTCAGCTGTTGCCAGTTTTCGTAATAGGCAGCAAGCATCGGTCAACATTAAATTGCATTTAGTTTAGTTTTTTTTTAAAATGAATAAAATAACGCGTGCATTCATTAGCGTGTTGTGGCAAAGCAACAAGTCCTACAGTAGTGCCACTTTGCTGGGCCGGCAGCTATCTTACAAAAGCGATTTATCGCTAGACAAAATCTATCCAAATGCTCGCCTGCAACTTTACACGCCGCCTCCTCCTCCAGTAAGTTTTAAAAGTTATTGCTGTATGCTATAATTTACAATGCTGACTAACTCTATATGTTTATAGTTAAGCAGCAGAGACAAGTTCAATGGCTATATACCCATGGATAAGCTGGAAATAACCTATAGTCGCAGCTCTGGACCCGGTGGACAGCACGTGAACACCGTTAACACAAAAGTGGACTTACGTTTTAAGTTGGCCGAGGCTGAATGGATTCCAGAAAAGACACGGGAGAAGCTGCTTAAAGTGTTGGCCAACAAAATCAACAAAGAGGGCTACTATTTTATCAAAAGTGATTTAACCCGCTCCCAGCAAATGAATTTGGCTGATGCTCTGGAGAAACTTCGCTCGATTATACGCGCCCAGGAGGTGGAACCCACGGGACCAAGTGAAGAGACGCTAGAAAAGCTTCGTCGTCGCCAGGAAAAGGCAGCGAGACAACGTCTGCAACTGAAACGTGATCGGGCTCAGGTTAAAGCCGATCGTCAGGCACCAAGTGGAGTAGATTTTTAGATTCTTATTGCAAAATTCGTTACATAAAGTTTGTTTTGTGAACAGCAACTTGATGGACTTCTTTCTGTAGCATATCCTCCGTGGCGGGTGTAACCGTAAAACGTGGTGCAGGCACTTGAATAATAGTTTCCGGAACTTGCAGTTCCCTTCGATTTTTATGCGAGGGCATGCTGGCAAATCGGGGACGCTATAAAAAGAGGGAAATCATTAGAAAGGGTAAGTTCTATTAGTTTTTCAGTTACGATACTCTTCTGGAAGGGTATACAAATTTATATGACTTGACTGGATTACCGTTTCCTGAATATCACCGGCACGCGTATGTCGCCGGGCAATACCATTAGTTTTCCTTATCTCGGCGGGAATCGCCAACGTCTGTGTGTAGAGCTCCTCCAGGCGTTGTATGGTAGCCTCATCACAAGAGGGCGGCAACTGGGATGAGAAACTGTGACGCACGCTGCGTGGCGACCATGTGTGTTGATAGGCCGACTCATCCAGATGACGTAGAAAGGCTTCATTGATGACCTGATTGTCTTGCTTAGTCAGATTTGCCAGCATTTCATCAATAATTGCGGCATCGCCTCGGGGCACCTTAATGTCATGCATCCAGAATTGTCGGTTACTGCGTCCAATCACGGGAGCAATCTGTTTAATCTTCAAAACTATAATTCCCATCACATAGATACACAGAATATTGGATAGTGTGAGGCACATGCTGATGCTGCCCAAGATGGCCAATTCCGTTGCCTGATTCTTGGAATAGTCTCTAGACTTTACGACATCAACGTATAACGAGTCGTCGTTCTCAAAAATCTTGTAAACGCAGGCCAAGGCCCAGAGCAATCCAGAGTTGACAGCAGGCGGTAGTAGGGAGGCGGATATGGCCACGCCAACTAAAGAACCTGTATTACCACCCAATATTCCAATAGCAGCTGCTGCACCTGAAGGAATTGCCGTGAATATGCCTACAACAAGTGAGTGCAAATCGCAGCGTGACAACATCTCCTCCGTGAGTCCTTCACCAATGCCGTACTTCTTATCCGTCGTACATACGACAAGGCCAAAGAGAAAGCCCACCAATGTGGCCAACATAATGCCAATAATTTCATTACGCATGCCCAGTCGTCGCAGTGAACGCTCCTCAATGACAGTGCCAAAAATAGATGCAATAATGGGACCCATTAAAGGTGATATTAACATGCTGGATGCCAGAAAGATGGTACTATTCTCAACCAAACCAAAGGAAGCCAGCACACTGCAAGAATACAAATAGATTAGCTTAGAATACAAATAAATAAACTGTAAATTAAGGACTTGACATAGAGCACATAGAGAACGAATACTTAAACTTAAAGAAACCAAAAAAAAGGATGGTAAAAGCAAAGCATTAAGATAAACATTCAGAGATGAAGAATTAGAACAAAATTCTGTTGTTAATAGTTAAAGAATCTTTTCAATTCTGTCCTATTTTTTACCTTATAATTTTACATTTTTCTTAAATTTCGTTTCCTAAGTTTTAGATCCTAATTACAAGCTTCCTTGTTTTGTATTCCTAATCGCTCAAATTTAAAATTTGTTTGCCTAGTTTAAACTTTAAAGTTCTCTAGTTTGGTATGCCAAATTGGTATTTTCCACAATTTATGTATTTCCTTAATTATTTTGGGTTCGGAGTATTGTACTCTGTGGCTCTTTTTGTAAATTTCTTGGGAGGATTCTTGCTTACGCGGCAGAGATGAGGAGTATGCAAAAGTCAAAGGTTATTGTCGCATCCTGTCGAACATCACGCACAATCTGTGCCACATTAAGACGTGATCGCACCGAGTTCATGAAGCGATTCCAGGTGCCATGATTATTGTTATTATTTCCACTGTTGTGAATAGAAGTTGTTGTTATTATTTCCATATTATTGCTATCAGTCGGAGTAACTTACTCACTGTTGGAGACGCCAGCAGTTTTTTTCTGCGTTTGTTGTCGATTAAACGCCTTGGACGCTATGCAATTCGTCACAGAGACTGTGGATCCCTCACGATCGCCAATTCCCCATTGCTGCAGTGCCTCATAGAGATTCTCATAGACTTCATTAAACTCCAAAGTGAAACTTATTTGAAATGCATTTCCCTCCATACTCCGCATCCACACGGCATTTGCTACTTGAAATTTACGCAAAATCTGTCGAAGAACTTGCTCCATGGCGGTATCCAAAGGCATATCCACAAGTTGGACTTCTGCAGCTCCATCTGTCAGCTGCTTTGGTAAGCGATCCAGTTGTTGTTTTAACTGCTCCCCTCTCTCTCTTTCTCTGTGCTCTTCAGCGTGAGTTGACAACGTGCTCCGCAATGTAGTTGTTGTTGTGTTGCTTGTTGTAGTTGTTGTCGTTGTTGTTGTTGTTGTTGTTGTTGTTGCATCCTCACTCTGACGCACATAAGCTTCCTTCAGACGTTTCTCCTCCACAGCCGTTGGGATTGTAATCGTAAAAAGCACAGCGGGTGCGTCCAACATTGTATTTTATTATATTATAATTATTATTTGACACACACACACACATATATGTTACATAAATACTACGCACAACTTAATAAAATGCACATAGAACACATTTAAGTACGTTAGGCAGCTGCAATGATCTTTTTCATACTAAAAGGTGCTATGCATTTGGCGCCTTGTTGTTCTCTGATTTGACTGATAACGGTTCTTCTTAGCTTTAAGTAGGCCACACACGACACAATCGGCAAAGCTTGGAGCTTGCTCCACAGTAGAGATACTTACGCTGCTGAATAGCAAGTTACAGTATAATCTAATTCATCATTATAAAGCATTTAATAAACTATAAAATTGTTGCCATTTTGTGACTTTTAAACTCTGTGACACACTTATGCTTTTTTATGTAGGCCACACACGAGACATTCGGCATTTGTACCTTGTAAATGACGAAAGCTTAAACTAACATAATGTTAACTTAACATACCAACAACTTGCAAATTTAAAAGTTAAAACTTTATTGTCAAATGAGATTTTACTATACATTTTCACTATTGTCACATAAATTGTATAATATATGTATGTTAGATAATTAATACACCTATTACGTAGTAAATGTTAAGTTTAAGCTTTAATAGCCCATTGAAGTTATTTACAATTAGTGTTCACCTTAATGCGATTATGTGAATTGTGTAAATACTAGCATACGAATAATGCACAACCTAAGCCTCTAGACTGACGTTCATAAGATCCTTGGTAATGTCAGCACTGCTTTTTGTGGGCCTACTAATGCCCAAGGAGTTCGTGTCCTGCGTTAACGCAGGCGGTGGCAATTTAAATCCACTGGGGCTTTCTAATTTTAGGGATCCTTCCAAAGAAGGCGACTCAGTTGTCGTTGACGTGGATGTGGTGGCCATTTTGTAGAGCAATTGGAGCTGCTCTACTGCATCCGATGGCATTTGTGGTTGTACTGGTATTGTTTCCTTTACTATTTGCTTTCTAGGTTTTCCTTTTACTTTTTCCTGCGGTTTCATCCCATTTGACCAGGTCTCCAGCCAACTTGCCGCATTACGTTCGGTGGATGTTAACAATTCCTGTTCCCGTAGATGTTTACGTTGTTCACTGGAGCTCACCTGGCGCTTGTTAAAAGATTGATCATTTTTCCCATCACCAAGTGGACGTGTTTCTCTCTGGGGTCCCAGTTCAATCATCACCTGAAAATCCGCATGATCGCCAAGTCGATAGCCAAAACCAATACGCGAATCGGTGCCTATATAGAAAAAGATATATATGTTTAATTTAAAATCCAAGTCCGTTTTACGGTAAACTTTTTTGTTGAATTCAGACTTACCTTTCTTTATGGGGGGTATATTGGAGTAAACCACAGAGAGTAGCGATTGTAGTTCCTGCGGCACAACAAAGCCATTCGTATTTGGTACTGCAAACAAACATTTAGTTTACATTAATTTCTTGTTTAAATAATGACGGACGCTTTCGGTTTGGGGACCCAGTTGAACACGCAGTTTTAGGCCTTTTTGTATTATGCAACAGTCGCTATAATGGGCTGGATTTTATGACACGCTGTCTATTTATGACAGATTGGTGAGCGGATAAGCTGTGATGTTATCCAATCGATAAACTTGGCTTAGAGGTCACACCTAAAAAACGCTAGCTGAATATTGAAATGTTCAAACCTTACTCAAACCTAAGGTTAAAGTTATCTAGGAATAATCCAAAAAATAACTTGAATAAATTTTATTTTTAAGCAAAGCTCCTTTTGAAAATTTACTGAGCATATTAAAGTAATTAAAGTTTAGTGGGTTTCCTCGTTATTTGATCATTAGGTGCTATAGTACTTTGTAGTATGATATCATATTAACACTTCTTTATAAGTATTTATTCATTTATTCAAGGTGAAATCCAAAGCTCACTTTGCCTTTCTACAAAACTGAAACCGAAAACTGACCTAGCCAACTTCTACTACAGTATTTGAAGCACGTCAAAAGCCGAGTACCTATTCTAATTTATGAGTGCACTCTGGACTTCCATTCTACATTAGCAAAAGTTAAATAAGCCAAACTGTGAGTAAATTAAAAATAACAAATCTGACAATAACAAATAAAAGTAATCTGACTGGCTAACAATCAAGTTAGAGCAGCTGCGAATGAAGCAAATGTGAAGAGACGTGATGACGACCTTGACACAAAGACCGGCAACAACTTGAGACTGAAACGCGCTTTGGTGGCCCGGTATGGCCTGCTCTGACTTAACTTAACTTGGCTTGGCTTGGTGTGGTCTGGGCCAGCGTAAAGTCTAGAGTATGCTTTGGACCCAATCAAGTGGCGTTTTAAGTTGTCGTCAAACCGGTTTTTGCGATAGTTGACTAAACATATTTCAAAAACGTACTTCAAATTCGTTTGAAATTGATTTTTGGTAATTGTTGTTGTCGTTGTTGGAATTGGTTTACTTACAGTGGAGTAGGCAAAGCAGCAGCCAAAGGCTAACAATGCCCAGGAATTGTTTTGGCCAAAACATGATCAGCAGCTGAAGAATTTGTTGCTTGCATTTAGCTCAAGCAAAATGGTCGGAAAAGCCAGGTGTAAAACTAGAAAAATTGTAAAGACATTTAAAACACATACTCGATTGCAACACATTCGATTACTTCATCCGTTTACAAATCGTTGCAGAATTTGCCAAGTTTTGCAAAGAGATCTTGGGCTGGTTTTCAGTTTTCTGTTTTGTTATTTCTTTTGGCCAAAAAAACTGGCTGCGTCATATGAAAAAGTATTTCAAATATGTTGAAGCGACGCGATATGCAAACTGTTTGCCTTTTGGCTCGAAAAAAAGCGTCAACAACAACAATAAAAACGAAAACAGAAAATCAAAAAAATAAAAGACGACGGCAAAGAGCAAAATAAAAAAATAAATAAAAAACTGTTTGGAAATCACTCTCACTTTTGTTCAATGTGCTTTTGGTGATGTTGTTGTTGTTGTTGTTGTTACTGTTATTGTTGATGTTGTTGTTAAGGTTTTGCCAGCAACGTCAGTGAGCTCAACGTGTTGTGTGGTATGCGAGTCTATTTTATTTATAATATATTTTTAAATTTGTATTGTAAATTTTTGTGATTTTTCATTTAAATTTGAAAGAGTTAAGATTGTTATGCGGCCTTGTCTTGATTGCTTTTTTGTTTATTTTATAACATTTTTTCGCTTTTCGTTTCTGTTTGTTTACTTAATTTTAGTTTGTAACTTAACACATTTTAAGCGCAGTGAAGAAAATTAAATAAAATTGTTGCTAATCAAGAGCACAAACACAGCGCGATCCGAATTTGTAAAAATGAAAGCGAAAACTGCAGTTGACTCAAGTTGGACTTGAACAATTGTTTATTGATGATACGATAAAGTATTTGAATTTCTTTTTGGACCAAATTTGTGGCCACCTTGCACTGGACACATACAAATGGCATAATTACTCAATTCGAGTCGTCTTACGTTTCGTACATTTTTCAAAAATAATTTTGTTCCAAAATATGTTTTTGTTTTATGCGCACATTTTGTGGCTTTAACAACCTGCCCGATTCGCGTCTGTGCCGCAACTGAAATGGAGAGTGAACAAAATGTTGTTGGACTTGCAACAAAGCTTCGGCTTCATTTTGGGTGGAGTACAACATTATCACGTAACTTTGTTGTTACTGACGCTTGAGTGACAGACTCTCTGACTGACTCTCTGACTGTCTCTCCAACTGACTCTCTGACTGAGTTCGAGACCGGCTCTTGCTTTATTAATGACACCTCGGCTTAAATTGGCGCACTTGGCTTGACTTTGCTTAAGTTAACTTAACTTAACTTGGGCTCGATTCGTTTTGCTCAGTTAAATTTTAGTTTTTGGCACATTTTTGCAATTGCACATCTCGGCATCTTACGTGTGAAAGGTGAGTCGAGTCATGTGAAAGGTTGCAACTGTCCTCATTACATTTTCCCTTTTGTTTTTGTTTACATTCCTCTGTCAGCATTTCTCCGTATTTCCGACAACTTTTCCTTAAATTGAATCATCTTCTTTGCGAAACAGCTGCTGATTAAATTAAATTATTATTGACTTAAATCAATGACTAAAGTTAATAAACAAAATATTTAATGGCCTTAAATTTCTCAATGTATTTTCTTTTCTATCCTATAATATTATAGAGTTTGTTAGGATAGGATTCGTTAGGATATATTTAAGAATTTTTGAAGTAATTTTAATTGAATTTTAATGAAAGTATATTAAAGAATTTGTATGCTTACTTTTAATACATACGTATGTCCAGTAGGATCTTTAACTCTTAGTTCTGTAAAATTAAACTTTGATAAACTTTCACAAAGATGTTTTGTGCTTATTTCTGTTAACTCGAGAGTTTTATTTTTATATATATGTATTTTAAAATTCGCAATGGTAATTTTAAAAAATACGAATAGACAAGTAGAGTAGATTTTGAGAATTATGTAAACCTACGCTACTTCACTGACTTTCTTTTTAAGATCATTGGTTATATCAGTACTGCTTTATGTGGGTTTTCCATTAATTTCGGGTTCTGTGTTAACGCAGGAGGTGTCATTTTTTACCCATTTGGATCTAGTTTCAGAGATCCTTCAGGTGAATGCGTCACAGTTGTTGCAGATGTGGAAGTGGTGGCCATTTTATACAGCTGTTGCAACTGCTTCACTGCAGCCGATGCCAATTTTGGCTGCTTTATGGGGTTTCCTTTTGATTTACTTTGTGGTTTCATACTATTTAGACTGATTTGTCGCTGTTCACTGGCGTTTTCCTCACGCTTTTTAATCGATTGATCGTCTTTTTCAGACATACCAAGTGGACGCGTATTCGTTTGTGGTCCCAGTTCTAACAACACCTGAAAATATCCATGGTCACTTAGACGAAATCCAAAACCAAGACGCGAATCGGTGCCTATTTGGAAGAGTATATACAGAGTTCAGTGGATATATTTCTTATATTGTAGTCTCACCTTTCTTAATGTAAGGTATTTTCTGGGAAATATATCCTTGCGCCGTATACACGTCCTCTGGTACAATAAAACCATTGACATTTTGTACTGTATATAAAAATGTAGTTTACAATAATCTGTAGTTTACAGTTGGTTAAATTCTAGATACTAGAATAAGTATAAATTATACGGAATTTAAACTGGCTTACTTACATTGCTGCAGACAAAGCAACAACCAAAGGCTAACAATCCCTAGGAATCGTTTTCTCCAATACATGATCAGCAGCTGAATAATTTGTTGTTTGCATTTAACTCAGAAAGATTTGCCGGAAAAAACCAAGTATAAAACTAGAAAAGCTGTTGATGACAACTTATTAGATTATAAATTGTTGCACTTATATTTCCACTCGTTTACCTACTTGCTAATTGTACAATTGTTTAATTACATGTACGATTTTCAAGTATTGAAACATCCTTTTAAACCATATTTAACGTCTCGTCTTTATCAAAATATTTCTAACACATTTTTATGTTATACGGACATTTTGTGGTGTTAGCAACCTTCCTGAAACGCGTCTGCACTGCAACTGAGTTAGAAGACTAAACCAAAAATTGTTAGACTTGTGACAGCTCCTGCTTCAAATTGGAGGTGTACAGCATTAGCACGTAAAAACTTAAAATATTTATGACCCTACTGTGCAATTTGTATACCCTATAAAATGGTGGGCATAAGGTAGTTTGTGATTGCGGCATGAGTTAAAAGTAACATAAAGAAGACATTTAATTGAAATTAGCTTCAAGAGTCAAGATTGTTAAATTTCTTGCTACTTATTGTTCTTTTTATCTGTTTCCATTACTATGTATATATTCTGTATACTCACATTTTCGTCTATTAAACTAAAAAGACTACCGTGATACGCACTGATTGCAACTTAAAGTGAGTATTTGCACAACCAGTTCATTTGGCTAAAAGTCAAACGCCCACCAAAATAAATTGCCTCTGCAATTAAACCACGACAAATGGTTTACATTTCGTTTAAAAACCTTTTGTATAATTAACCAAGCAAAGAAGACTTGCGTAATAGCCACACACATAGATACTTACACACACATTGAAAACCATTTAGTTAAAAAATAGCTGTAGCCATTGAAGCGCAACAAATGGCCAAAACTCAAGTGCATTGGCATCTGCAGACAGACGTTGTGGTCAATGTATGAAGTGCAAACAAACTATTTGCCTTAAGCTGGCAAAAATTATCATTGATTGACTGACTTTTGTTTATTTTTTAACTGGTTTTAAGGTTTGTTAAAGTGTTGAACATTTTACTGTCTACGCAAATGTCAAATCACTGCAGTTTGTGAGTATAAATACAGTATGAGTCGAAAAATTTTGCACTGCAAAATACAAAATAAATTAATTAAGATGAAATTGATTTAAGAAATAGGGCCTTAAAAGGGCAGAATAGACGATACATATTTTAAATGAATCCGCTTGAGTCTATCTTATTTATAATTTAATTAAATAGTATTAAAAAAATTTAATTTTAATTTAATCTTTCGTTTTTAAAATGCACGCGCTAATCAAGCCGAAAAACTTTTTTGGTGCATACTTTTAGTCATCCATGCTTAAGCTGTTTGCTATGGCAGCTGCTGGAGTATATATAACATAGCTTTTGAGAGCATTCATTTAACTCATGTGAATAAATATCACGTATACGGCTCAAAAAAGTGCACACAAAATTGGTTAAATTAAATTCGCAATTGATTTTTATTATTTTACTGTTCTTATGCATTGACTAATTTTTATGATAACAAATTAAACAACTAAATTTTTAAATAATTCGCACATTAAACATTTAGAATCTTTAGTGAAATAAAAGTTCGTTAGAAACCAATTGATTTTGTTATTTAATATATACTATAATTGTATATTAATTATACATAATACGAGCAGCTATTATTTTAGCACAGTAATTGTTTGTTCCATTATACGTACATTTAACATATACTATAACAAATTGTTTCACAGTTCAGCGACATTTTCATATTCGTTTTTCTTTAAATAATTACAATTACATATAAATTTATTTTGTTTTTTTTTTTTCTTTTTCATTAGACTACGCACTACACTAACAATGATGTGTAAAAATAAATGTGTTTTTTTATTCTTAGTATCATTTTTGTCTTATTATGTTTTTATATGCTCGTAGCATACTTAGAGTATGCTGGTAATATCTCGAAATTCCTTGTTTCCAGCTCGTCTATTCCTTTTGTTTTTTTTTGTATAATTATTATAATTTATAGTTTGAACTGCAGCTGATATTTTGCACAAGTGTCGAATGTTTAACATTTTGCTCTAGGTAACGAGGTAAAGTGCGCCTTGTTTAGAAATCGACACAGTCAATTCCAATACTGCCGAGGGCCATTTATCAATGCCACGTCAACAGCGAATGCGAGAGCAGCAAATAACCCGTTGTCACAATAATGCTGCCAATCATAATGGGAAAGCCAACCCTATGGGATTAAAGAAGTAAAATAAATTAAGTTATTTATGAGTAAGCCAGTCTTTAAGTCTTAAAATACTTTAATGGCGGATAAACTAACAATTCGATTTGTAATTTTTTCTTTTTACTCACTTGAAGAACTCCAGAAATGTGAATTTGTAGCCATGCTGCTCCGCAACTCCAGCACAAACCACATTTGCCGAGGCACCAATCAGTGTGCCATTACCTAAAAAAAGTTTTAAAGTAATTAGCTATCAAGTAATACTCTCCAAGGTGTTGACTTACCGCCCAAACAGGCGCCCAAGGCAAGTGCCCAGACTAAGGGCTGCAAAGGCAAATTCAGGGTGCTGTTCTGAGCCAAAGAAATGGTAATCTTGACCATCATTGTGGTCAGCGGAATATTGTCCACAAAGGCAGAGGCAACAGCAGAAACCTGAAATGGGCAAGAAATTTGAAAACGATTCTCGTACTGTTAAGAGCTCGAACTCACCCAGAGTATTATCAATATGGCCACCGTCAAACGCTGATCCTCACCGACTCCCAATATAATGCCCTCCGTCATGTTGCCAATCCACTCAATCAATCCGAGTTCAGTCAACGCTTCCATAAGAATAAACAAGGCGGCAAAAAAGAGCAATGTAGACCACTCCACACGTGCCAATATCGCCTCTAGATCCTCTATATCCGCCAGTATAATTAAAAATATGGCACCCAAGAGAGCAGTCCAACCCAATGAAAGACGTTGCAGTTCCGGCACCGAATGCAAAAAGAACAAACTGATGACAAAGACTAAGGCGGCTGAGCATTTGTACAAGAGCTGTTTATTCCGTATGGGATACTATAAAAATAAGAAAGTTGATAAATAATTATTAAAGTTCTTTTTAATTTAAATTTATATTAAAAATAATATTAAGAACAAGACTATCAATAGCTCAAAAGCAACAAAGTGTAATAAAGGACTAAAAAAATAGTTGAAATTGATCTTACCTTCGCCTGCAGATTAGCTAAAGTCTGTTCATAGTTGGGAGCTGGTGTAATCACAGCTGTCATGCGTTTCTTCAGACTGCGCTTCAGACGATTCACTTTCTTCATCAGAGTTTGACGCACAACCTCCTCGTCCTTGGAATAAGCTGACAAGCTGGCCGCAGCACGTTTCCATACATGAATCTCATGGCGCAGTTCTTCCACCTCAGGCGAATCCTTGAACTGCAGATCACTTATATTACGAAACTTGAAACGCAACTGTATATAAGTTTGCACCATGACCAGGAGGACGCCGGGCAGCATGTGCAGTGTAAATACTGCAAAATTGACGCCCTGATAAAGAAAATGTTTAATTAGTAATATCGTCAATAGTACTTATAAATAAATATAGAAGCTTCAATAAAAGGATTTGTTTTTGTTTAGTTATATACTCACATTTTTGGATATGTAGTTATTGGAGGCTATTATCACATTGGGAGGATCGCCAACGGGCGTCAAAGCGCCGCCAATATTCGAATAGATGACCATGCACATCAAGATGGGCACTGGATTGAGGGACATGACCTCACAGAGTCGTATCGTAACCGGTGTCATCAGTAGCACAGTGGTCACATTGTCCAGAAATGAGGAAAGCACAGCTGTGAACAGGCACAGGCAATTGATGAGCGGCCAGACATGTCCATTGGTGATCTTATAGGCATACACAGCCAGATAATCAAACACGCCTGTCTCTGACAAGATCGCCACAAGAATCATCATGCCGAAGAGCAGGAGTAAAGTCTCCACATCAATCCAACCCATTATAGTACCCATTGAAGGCCTCGAATTAAGAGCCGCCAGAATTCCCACTGATAAAGTTGAGGCAATGATTGCGGCAAATGTTCGATTCACAATCTCCCAGATGATCATCACATAGAGTCCACAGAGCACAGCGGCGGCATAGAGCACACCATGCTTCTTATAGATGGGAGATTCATCTACATTTAACTGGAGCGGCAATTCACCATCAATGCTGCTGGTGAACTCAAAGCTCAGCCTTGTATTGTTCGCCGTTGTCAGCATCGAGGGATCAATTGGGACCAACTCAAAGGTCTTTGATTTTTTCGAATCCTTTGTGGCATCTATAAGATCGAAGTAGACAATATCCAGTTGCCACAGCTGACTAGCATTCTCCGTATAGATCTCCATTCCAAAGACATCGTAATAAGTGCGCGTCACTTGGACTTGCAACACCGGAAGTGGCACAGTTGCATTCAGTTGCAGTTCATTCTCCTGCAACCGGAAAGGACCACGTAAGGCGAGGCCAATGCGCTCCAGCGTAGGCGTGGTAATGGGAAAGACTGTGTAGGAAAATGAGCAAGTAATTATTACTTTCAATTGTACTTTTCAGTTATAAATTTAAGAGTTATTTTTATATAAGATTGGTTTTCTTTGTGTTTATTTAATGTTTAGTGTCGAATGTTTTTTGTTGAGGCTCAAAGCTTTAAAAGTAACATTTATTCTACTTAAAAATAATAGTGGTTTTCTTTGTGCCGAATGTTTTTTGTGGAGATTCAATAAGTAAATTACTTGTGGCTTAATAAAGAGATTTTTATAGCTTAAAATGAGTAACGCTTTGAAGTAGGCAATTCACACCCTACAAAGAACTGTTCGTCAAAACTTGCCTCTGGGTAAGAAGTCTATTTGCGTTCTATGTGTCATTGTTCAAAAGCTGCCAAAGCTGGCATTAGTGGGTAGGGTTTTCAAACTCGAATTATTTCAATAATTCACGAAGGTGATAGGGAAACCGAACTAAATCGATATACTCATATTCCCCTTTCTGACTATATGTCCATCTGTTTCTTTTTAAACAAGTCTCAGAGTTTTAAAGCTGACAAATAGAAGAACTCACCTCTTGTGGAGCCATTTTTAGGAACACTTATGAGACTCAGTTGATCCACATGTTCGTTGTTGGACATGAGGAAGGCGGTGAAGACGCCCCAAACCACCAACAGCATTGATATCTTGAACCAGATAAGATACTGTTTGAACTGGAAAAGAGAATAATCCATTAGACAAACTAAAATCAATAAAGAAATCGTGAACTTACACTACCCTTGCAGTGGGTATCGCCATCGTCATGCTGATCCTCATTGTTGTTTTCCAGATCCCTAGAGATGGGGGGGTATCACAGAAAACTGGTTGCACTAATTACGTAACTGACAATCGAAATGCAAAGAACTACGAACCTGCCATCAAGGACATGTACCTGTCCCGCCTCGTTGGTCACATTGATGCCAATCTGTGTGAAGGCATTAAGGCCATCATTATGGCCATTTCGCTGCTCCTGCTGCTCAGGCTGAGTCCCATCCTCCGAGGGAGGCAAGGGCTCCACATCTGAAATGAAAAATAAATATATTTACACTGCTATCATCTTACAGCAGCATCTAAGCTGTGTTTATTTTTTCTCTACCAAGGCCGGGGATTGGTAAATATTTGTACGTCAATTGATTCATTAGCTATGGTCGCAACGAAAGGACATTGATGACTGCTTCAGGACTTTACTTTGGCTTCATATTATTTCAATTTTATTAGCTTAAGCGCACGGAAGTGTCTGAGTTGTTCTAAAAATATCTTAAACTGACCATGAAAATGCTGACCGTACACAAGGATATATGAGCTGACCAAAGCAATTTAATTTTCCTTTACATTTCTTTAATGGTTCAATGCTCACAGGCAGCCAAACTGACGGATATACAGACGGACAATCTGTCCCTGGCCCGACATCACATTACGGAAATAGTAAAGGCCGCGGCATTACCATAATATGCAAAACCCAAAAATAGTACCTCCATTAAACAATTTAAAGTGATAAACATTGTCGCAACTTGAGCAATTCGCCATGCAAATCAACTGACAAAAATACTGGATAACCTGAGTCGAGCTGAATTTAGCTGAGCCTGTGGCCAATGTCAATGCTACGCCGACGCAAATGGCAATAAAAAATGCAAACAATAATTACAGCAATAAAAATGTGCCAATAAAAAAAAATATACACAAAAAAAATCTTAAATTCAAGTATAGCTAGCCGCACATTTTATGCTCTAAGGTGGTTTTGTTTCACTTTAAGTAGAGGCAAGTAAGTGAAAGGTGTCCCTATAAATGGAGAAATAAAGATGTACTAGAACTTTTTTGGAATATATTTTATGATATATGATCTCATAAACTTTTTGATGTATGGGTCTTAAAAGTCTGCTTTTTATAAATATATTAATATACATATAATATTATTAATATAATAAGCTCATCTATTGAAAAGATTCTTTTCTTGGGTTTTCTATTACAGCCCTCAGATCATCACTTTTCTTTTCATGTTCAATGTATTCAGAGTTCCGACTTTAATTAAAATATGAAATCTGTCAGTTGTTATTAAATTCATTTAAGCTATAAATAAATTAGTTTATTCTCAAAGCTTGTTAAAGGCTTCAAATTAATATTACAATTTTATATAATACTTTCTTGCAATTCTTTATCTTATTTTCTGAATAGTAATGTATATTTTTCGCCCAACTAACTAAGAGATTTGCCCAATAGCATCATTGTCAAAGAGCTTAACATGCGTATACTTGTTTTTGATGAGATTAAAGATGGCTGTGTTCTATGGACCTGCAAACATAACGACAAAGTTCTAAGAACTCCTGCTATACTACAAAAACATAAGACATAAGACAAGATAAATGAATGTTGTTGCTGTTGTTGTGGTAGGAGGGTATGGGGCTTTTGGCCAAAAGGTAGCTTTGTGCAATGGGCCAAAACAAAATACTTACCGCCATGTAAACGTTCGTGCTCCTGTCGAAACGTAGCTAGACTGGGATCCTGTCGTATGCGTTCGGGCAACGCTCGCCACACTTGTAAGGCACCTTCTGTTACTTCGCTGCATATGTCGAAGGGATGGAGAGAGTGTTGGAGATATCCATAAGTTGTGGGTTTGTGGCACGTTGGGGAGCCATGAAATGTGGACGCAGGAGAGGCGGAAAAGAGAAGAAGAAAACACAGAGAGATTTTATAAGATTACTTGACTTTAATACAAATACTTGTACTCATACTGATTCCCTTTCTTTCGCATAAATACGAAAATTTGTTTGTTTAGGCGTTGGGGCGTGGCATTTGGATGTTGCCACGTGCACCCAACATTTCGCTTCAATTGTGAGAAATTCAATAAAACCAAATATTGATTTTATGTACGATTTCGACAACAATTTGTAGATTTTATTTCGACTTTTTCGGCGAAAGCTTTAAATTGGTTTTTAAAGGGTTTCAGCTTAGAGCTTATGAAGTGGAAATTCATTCGTACTTTTAGCATACACATTGACAAACTGATTGACATTTACCCAAAAAAGGCATTTGGATGGTTAGTGAGATATCAACTGAACCATTTATATCACTTTTACATATTCGGCTCAAATCAAAGCACTATCAATAGGCTTAAAGGATAAAAAAAGAGGAAAAAGCTTAAGCTGAAGCAGAATGAGAGTAGCAGGCGTATATACTTAGCAGAGACTTTGATAATATGAGAGAATCTTTTTCAATTCACTGACTAAAAGTTACCCTGTAAAAGCTGTATATAGGAGGTAACTGATACTAGAGTTTATTTAACCTATTAAAAAAAATTAACACTTACAGTAAAAATATCTACATTTCTAGCTTGGCAAATGCTTAAATTTGCAACTAAAAGCTATTAAATACTAAGAAACATAAAAGTTGTCATCACTGTTTACTAATTTCTGAATAAATTAATTGAAATGTAGTTAAACATAAACAATAACAATTCATTAGCTGTTGTAACAATTTATTTGTCGGATGCTTTCAAATGCTATTCATTTAATTGAGCTAATTAGTAATTACAATATATAAATATGCGAGTATGTCTGAGGAGGAGCTAGTTCAAGCTAAGCTTCAATAAGAATCATGAACTGATTGTAATTCTTATGCAAATTTCCACACAATTGCAGCCACTGGGGAAAATCATTTTCAAAGTCATGGAGATACGAAAATTACCTGCCACTAGAGACTTTTCATACTCGTCGCTTGATTAGTTGGCACTTAATTAAGTCACGCTTTAAGGTCATTCAGTTCTAGAGACTTGAAGACATATTACCCATTGAATGCTCTCAGCTGGTAATTGCCCAGTTTTCAATTTCAATTTCATTTTCAGTTCCAATTCAAATGCAAGTTTAATGATTCTTTTTGCAATAATTAGAATGTAAACGCAGCTGTGGTGAATGAAGCTGAATAGAATCATTTGGCATGTGAATCTGAATGATTGTGAGGATTCACTTCAAGTCTACTCACAAGCCACTCACATCACGTGCGTCGCACAAAATAAATGCAATTTATGCACTTGACTTAAGTGGTCAGAAATCTTAATTTAGTTTAGTTTAAATGCCGCTTAGAAAGACCGCACTCAAATGGAATAAGTCATAAATTATATTTAGTTAAATTTAGCTTATGAACTTAAGTGTATAGTAGAACCTAAGACAAAACAGAGAATTTGTAAAGAAAAAGTAAAGCTGTCACAGATCATACATGATTTTTGATGAGGCAATCTCACAATTTGATGATCTCTTTGAGTACGTGAGCCGAGAATCCGACACTTTTTTTTTGCTTGAACTTGCTAAATTGCTCATCAAGTTGGATAGCTCAGATCTATATATGTACATATTATAGGGCATCATCTTCATTGGCTTGATTTTTATGTGCGGCAATTTGTAATGCACTTGGCATAAGTTAAAGACGAGTACGAGATTTGTTTTCATTTCTAGGTGTATTGTAAATCTCACTCAGACCTTGATCAAAATCTATTATTCTTAAAATTATTCTGCTTCACAAATCTTAAGTTTTATAGTGTTTTAATAACTACATATGTAAATCAGGTATAAAGACCTTGATGGATATTTATTATTCTAAAATTTTGCTGCTGTATAAATCACAAGTTTGTAGTCTTATATTAATCAGCTTTAATGGAAAATATAGCTGATTGAATTGATGATCAATTCCCATGATATTATATCTTAATGTGGAATCTTTTTAAATTCTTAAAAACTTTTTATTTCTATGGTTGTCAACAATGCTTTATGCAAATTTGAGAGACAGTTTTAATTACTCGGAATAATCAAGCCAGCTATGTTTAGATAAATATTTTATTGTTGCATCGTATAATCTATTCATCAAAATATCTATTCTAAATATAATAAGTATGTAGATTATAAAAAAGGTTTTATTTTACTAGAACTCAGTTGAAATACAAATTTTTGTGTAGATTCTGTAAAAGATTAGTTGGCTATATCATAAAGATAATTCTTTGGTATTCCTTAGTTATTCATTCCATCTTTTATCTGAGGAAGTAACAATCTGATTGGAGCACATGCATCTTAAACTCACTCTTATCTTTATCTTAGCAGATTACATCTGTCTATTCACGTGACTAAGATAATTTCAGTTGATTAACGACGGTAAATTCTAAATGATTGATTTATCTGCTTATGATGGTTTTGCTAGTGATTGTAACCTTCTGACTAACTGCTACCTTCAATGTGAGGGCCAAGACAATTGTAGGCCAGGTTAACATACAAAAGGCAAAGTTAAAATGAATTTTCTGCTTGACTGCGGCACTAAGGATAATTTGTTGATGGGAATGTAGGGAGGGTTAGGGCGACACATACTCATCATCAAATGGATAGTCATTGGAGGTGTTGCTGAAATTGTATGACATCCTTAAAGCGTCGAGTTCTCAGGTTGCTAGGATATACAATTATGACGCGCACTGTGCAATTTCACGTATTACGTAAATTGGTTTTTTTCTCCTTGTGGTTTTTTGCTTTTTATAATTACACTTTTGCACGCAAAACACTTTTGTAAGTGAATCTGAATCAGTTTTTGTTATTAATATCTTTGGTTAATTAAGATTTATATGGATTTCTTTTATGATATATCCGCTAGTCGCGTGCTCCTTGCTTTGTGTGATATATTTTGATCTATGGTGATCTTTGATCTGTGAATGCGATCACAATGCTCACTGCATAGTTGGGACGCCCTCGCGGTACTAACTAGCATGCACAGTTATTTACCCTATTTTGTAGGTTTGAATGCGCCACGAAAGTCGCGTCGCAGCCGCAGCAAATAAAGCTACAACAACAATACAACAACAAGAACAACACACACATATAACAATATATGTATGTACGCAAAAAGAAATGAAAAAAGTTTCCTGATATTTTGTTTCTTTATTTTTTTTGCGCCAGTTAGCTCTTGCTGTCTACGCTTTGCTCATTATTCGCATTTATGCGTTCTCGACCTCCCCCCTTCCTCCCACTCTGCAATTGCAGCTGAAGTGAACTCAGCTCAACTAAACGGTTCAGATCATAAGCTCTCTCAGCACTCTCTCTCTTTAATTCGCTGTCTCACTCTCTCTCTCTCTCTTTGAGCATGGCTTTGGCTTAACCGAATTATGCAGCAGTTTGTCAAACTGTTCTTTTGTTGTTGTAGTATTTTGTTCATTGCGATTTCGCATTTGCCTTTGCGTGTTTACTTTATCGCTTGTCATTTGTGCTTTATTCTTTTCTCTTCTCTTGTCACAAGTGTCTCAGTTTTCATTGCTGGCGTTGGCTTATTTGCACTTCTTTCAATTACACTTGATTTATCATATTTGACAGTTATTGTGCGATGCTTCTGATCTTGCATACCCTATAATCAAGTCAACCGAACGTATTAAATTGCATTGTAATAAGTTCAGTAAAGGGTGCACAATAATAACGCAACCGTTTTGCAAAAACATAAATAGTTTCTTTTAGTTCTATGAGAAAAATTCGAACACTCAAAAGTTGAATTCAGTTATTCTTTTAATATTTTTCTAAATTTTTTTCTTGTTTATTTAACTTTCTGTACACGTTTAAGCTTTAAAACTTCTTAATAAACAATAATACTTATATTTACATAAACTCCTACATCCAGATTAGAGGAAATTAATTCAAAGGCAAAAAGCTTTTCAGTATATAATTCACATTATGGTCTCATAAATTCACTAAGGGACCTAACCTTTAAAAAAATGTTTTACATATGCTAATACCAAAATGCTATATTTTTCAAACTTTTGATTCTTTTGTGACTATAATTATACAGAGAGTAACTGTTTCTTAAATAAATGCATAGTCACATTTTGAAGCAAATTTTTCACTTTATAATTGTTATTTCAATTACCTATTATAATTTTTTTGGTGTTTGAATTTTAAATAACTTTTTAGACAGAGTAAATCGCTTACAATTCAATTTCGTCATTTTAGGAAAATTAGCTTAAACATTTTTTGAATTATATATTATAATATTGTAGATAAATTGTTATTCCATACAAATCTATTAAATTATACGCTTAATGCCTAACTTTTCCAAATCCAATTTTGGTTGTTAGTCGTGGCATAGACATTATCATTTTTTTAATACGATGAGACGAGCTGCGATTTTTATTAGTGTGGGTCAGGGCGGGGTTTGTTTATGCTTGTCAGGAAAAGTTTTCAGACGCATGTGCAAAATATTTGGCAAATCAGCTAAATTGAAGCTTCTAAGCTCTTGGCCAGCTGAGAGCTACGTGACTCAGGTGACGTCACAAGCCTAAAGACTTGCCACATTTATTGCAAGTAATACAAAACCTTTTGCAATGGATCCGCTGAAACTGATACTGTCCAACCTCTTAATGAACACGATAATAGTAATAATAGTAATAATGACGATTATAATGTGTTATTGTGACTGACCATGGCTCTAAATATTTGTTGTTATACTGAGAAGTACTGCGCATATGAGAATGAAATTGCAATGCAATTTCATTAAAATGAAATGAAAGTGAGTCTCGCTTTACAGCACATGACCTGGCGCTAGTGTGTGCTCTTTTCTGTAGCAAGAGGAAGAGCTGTAAATGGAAAAGTTTTTTTTAGTCAAACTGAAATGGTTTTATTCCATTTAAATGAGATGATCGCACGCAAGACTCTGTGGAATGAAAAGAACAAAGAGACAGGGAGAGATAGAAAGAGATTAAAAGAGATAGCCAAGAGGAGAGGGATAGAGAAAAATAAAGAGAAAGAGAGAGAAGTGAGAAAGTTAAGCGTTATTAAGGATTGAACTGCCATTGCACATAGGACATGACATTAGAGATTTAAATGTAGACTAGAAATTATTTAATGGGAGAACATGAGAGACACTCGGAGAAATAGAGACGGTGCAATGAACACGAGATAATGGGGGGAATTTGAATAACATTCTAATATCACCCATTTAAATGTTGCTAATTTTGGCTTAATTACGTTCATTGTGCTTCCCTTTGAACTGCAAATAGATTTCAGTGATAGTTCTTTTACGTAATACTCATTGATTAACCAGTCTATAAAAGTCTAATTTATTTAGACACATGATCTATTTTTAAAGTGTAAAAAGACAAAAAACATAAACTTGTATACATAGTTCGTTCATTTGTAGTTAAATTCTCTCAAGATAGCCAAGAATTCATAGCAGTATAAGTCTGAAAAATAAGAAAATCTTAATGAAAATCCATAATTAATATTCCCAGAACTTTTAAGACAGTTCCTTGCCAGTCCTTAAAGTTTAAAGGCCAAAATTATGAAAATATGCAAGCAACAATTGGATATATGTATAGTACTTTTAAGAATCTACAATTTGCATTCATAAATTTTAAGGAAATTTTCTTAAATAAAGTTTAAAGTAACTCGTATATTCGGAGTATTTCTGTATACACGTTTATAATTATATACTCTTCGCAAGACTCTGTGTGTTCTGTTCTTAAATTGAATAATCCTCCCACACTCTCAATTAACTTGTTCTTGGTTTCGCATATGTTTATAAATTTAACGAATCTACTTTTAGTCGGACAAACATTGTATATTGCACATTAATATAGGTCATTGTGCGACATGCTTGATAACAAAATTATAGAGCCGAAAATAAAAAATTGAGGGGGCGTCTGTCACGAGGCGCTTTCAATGTGACACGCTTCATTAATTTTTCACTATTTGTGCTTGAAGAAAATTGAAAGCTTCGGTTTGAGTGTATTGTGGGTGTGTGACTTCGAGTACTCGCAGTACACAGTACAGACAAACTACGAAAAAAGGTTATTTTTAAATCAAAGCTGGCGACAAAAGAAGCTTTGATTAACATGTTAAGTCTCTTGACAGCCGTAAATTTCCGTTTGCCAAAAATGTAAGTTAATTAATTGAAATTCGCGCACGCTCTTCACACATTTCATTTGCTTACCCAACCATAGTCCCCTTTGATCAACAAAACGATTCCATGAACTTGCACACGTTCCTAACGACTTAATAGAGCCACGTATCGAACTTCAGCTGTGAATTGCCAGACATAAAATGCATATTCCATTCTCTCGCATAATGAAATACCCGTATGCTGAGCTCAACAATGTTAAATAACTGATAGTTCCTAGCAGGAATTTTACAATTTACACTGTGCTCTACCGTACTTTGAATTTCATTTAGTAGAGAATGTTGAGAATTGTGTATGCAATATTTGCATGAAGGGGTCTCTATTTTAGCTCAGGGAAGCTTTTAAAAAGACTTTAACGAAGGTTGTCAAATTGTAAAATAGGTTTTTTGTTTAAAAAATTCTTTGCCTAACTAAAAATATAATATATAAAAAGAGGCTTAAGAGAATCTTAAAGATTCTCAATTATTTTTAAATTTAATATTAATAATTAAATTCTGTACAAATAATAATACTTAACAAATGTTTTAAATACTTTCTTTCTATTAATAATAATGTAAAGCTATCTATAATCTTTTTAAGGACCATTCAGTGGTGAGATATTCAAACATATGTCCTGTTTCTCATCTCAAAAATAAAGTTCATGGTTTTTTAAAATTAAATTTCAAAATAATTATAGTTTGCAAGATAAAACAAATAATTTTTTATTTATTTATTAAAAAATGTTACTTTTATTCCCTTTAAATGCTTTTATTAAAATATATTTTGTAGCATACTTTAGGGATTCCACCTTCATAACGGTCTTTCTTAAAAAAGACTTTTTCAGCTTTATAGCCTTAAATAGGCTTTAATGCTGTCACCTGAACTTTGTTCCTTAGGCGACACTTCCATGAGTACAATGTGGCGTATACGTCATACGCAATTTACTAATTCCCAATTTTGGCATCAAAATGTTTTAATTATGCATAATGTTTATGACACTTGCCATTTCGCATTTCTCACGCACAATAGCAGCACACATACATTTACTCTCACACATGCACACACTTTGACACACACCCACACACACACACAACCTTTGGCATGCTTATAATCACATTTTTAATGTGTTCACAACAAGCTGCTGGGCGACAATGTAAAAATGGTGCTTTTGGCGCACTTAACTGTTGACCTTGTTGCTTAGACGAGGTCGTCATCATCATCAGGATCATTAACATCGTCATTATCATTGTCATTGTTGTTGTCGTCATCATTTGCAGTTTGTTGCTGTGTTGTCAGTATTTTTTGGTACATTTGTTGACCCACATTTTGGTAAGCTTTGACGCCAAACACGTTAATGACTTATTTCAAAATGAGACGCCAAGTTGGCAAGGCTCAACGGGGCGTATGAGTTATAAGCCCTGGCAGATATTACGCATACGCCTGCTTGGCTTTAGTTTGGTAGCATGGCCTGCGGACAACCTATCAACCATTGTCTATTCATATTGTGCTGCTTAAGCACACAAAGTAAATTGAAAAATAATTGCTGAATAATGCGATGCCAAAGGCAAAAAAAACTTTGATGGAAAGGAAGGAAAAATAAAATAGGTTGGAGAGAAAAGGAAGCATTTTGTAGCTGTCCCCTTAACTGTATGCAAATTAATTAGTGTTTGGCTTTGGTCTACGCTGTCAGTTGCTTTGGCTTTCTCAACACGTTTAGGGACAAGTTACCAGGACAACGTGACTGACTGAAAACCAAAACAGCAGCAGCTGGCACGCTTCATTTGAGTTCCGGATTGATTGATGAACGGTCGAATTGATGCCACCTGATTGTCGTCAAGTGGAATCTGTCACATTGCCTTTGAAATCCAATGATGCTGTCAGTTACTTACACATTTCTTCTTTACATTAAATCCATTTTAGAAAAGAAGAAACCTGTGTAAGCACATTTGTCAGTCTTTAATCAGTAAACGGAAATTAAATATATGTAAGGTATTTCATTATATTTAGTTCATCTCCCGTTCCTTCTGCGGTTGCTAAGCGTTGTTTGCTGCCGACACATGTCTCTGCCATTTACTTGAGGTAAATTAGTTTGCTCACAGCTCCAACAACATCATACATATTTATATTTATGATAGCACGCAGAGTCTACTGAATTTGGTTTCTCTTTTTCTATTTGAGTTGGGTCCATGGCACGTGCGTTCAACTGCCCTTTATACGTACTCGTATAAATAAGAGGGACAAATATGTTGTCAAGCAAAATAATACAAGTAATACAATAATCAACATTTTGGGATTCACTTAAAGCTTAAGCTGGAATACTTGAAAATCCTTAAATCTGAGTTAGGTTAAAGATGTCGAGATAGCACTACGATTGAGTGTTCCTAGACTGAAGTGTTGCCTTTAATATAACATAACTGACCAGGATATCGTAAGGGTCCCAAATCAATATTTCCTAGATTTTTGAAATAAGCGTTTTTGACAAACGAACTATTTTTAAGTGCAGAATCAATTAATAGATCTAACCTTGATTAAATGACATTTCGCAAGCAAAAACAGTCTTCTTTTAGACAAAGTAATGCAAGCTTGATGTCTGTTGACCTTTGGAACAACTTTAAAAGTCCCTTTTGGTTTCTTTTCACAAAAGATATAAGTGAAACCTCTTAAAGTTCATTTGACAATAAATGTCAAGTTTGTTAAACATAAACTGAATTCATTTGATTTGTTGATCCCATTACTGATATACCATAAACTCACCTGGGCTGGGGAAACTTCTCACTTTGACTCGACGCCTGTCGCTGTAGACAGAATTTTCCGACCTTAACCCGCATCTTGAAGGGCCAAACGTAACGCTGCCTCTTGTGGCGTTCAGTTTTGTGGCCAACGGCGCCGCTGCTGCTGATGCTGCTGCGCCTTGACTGGGTGCGAATTGATTTCTGGCTGTGACCCACGCTGAGGCCGTTGCCGTTAACGTTCACACTAAGCTCAATGTTGTTGTTGTCGTTGCCGTTGGATTCGATTTGCGTTGACGCAATTTTGATGATTTTAATTGAAGTTAAGTCTAGTGAATGTTAATTGAATTAACGTTTAAGTTTTAATTAACTAAAATCACAAATATTGTTGAATGCGCTCAATTATTATTAATTATTATCGCAAATCACATTTATTTTTGGTTTCGTTATCGTATTGTTTATAAATATTTCTGTTGATTTGTGAGCTGCAAATTGAGTTAGCTCGCTGCTTTAAACCTTTCTCTTGTACATTTTGATTATATTATTATTGCTGTCGTAATATTACATAGAATTTTGTGCACGTTTTTATGTGGTTTTGTGCGTCGTTTGAAATGTCACTCACATTACGCATACACCACGTTGCCTGCACTTGCGTCAACTATGAAGCTGTAAAAGTGAATAAGAAAACGTTGAGTGTACAAGTCAGCTGCCTGCCACTTAAAGGTCAACACACGCAACTCCCTGGATTAATAATGCTCTGACATATTACCAAAAAATAAATAAATAGAGTAGACAGCAATTAGACGGAGGGGCAGAAACAGAGTCACGATCAAAGAGGAGCACAGCGTGTAATTTCTAAGTGACACATCGCCTGCTGAGCTCAATTGATTAGAAATCAATGAATCAATATTAATTTACTTAGTTTTTTTTTTTGGTTTTTTGGTTCATAAACTAAACTCAGTGGATATGTCAACAATTTGTGAGCACGTTCCGTGTTCCAGTTGATCTGTAGATGTGTCGGATTAGTTGGAATAAACCGAGTGTTTGGTCTTGCTTTTGGTCACGTAGCATCGAGTTTGCTTCTCAATTTGGCTAATGCGTATTAATTTCCATTTGATTAAGTTGTTGTTGCCACTATTCTGTATAATCGAGTAATCAAGTAATTAGCACAAAACATGGCCAAAATAATTGTGCGTAGCATAGAGTAATTAAGAATTTGTCTGGGACCTGGAAAATATGCAAAATAACTGACCGCACACAAATTAAGGCCACGCGCCTGTTGAGAGCTGATAGCGACAACATGATGGGTTCTGGGACCATGGGGATTATACTGTCGAACAGGAGATTTTGCTCAAATGGTTGCCCAGCCATGTGATGACCCAATGAATGACCCCGTTTCCGCCTCCGCTTTAGCTCATCACACATATATAAATATCTAAATATATACCCGCATGTGTGGGCAAGTATTTTAGACCCTATGCAAATTGACTTGTCGTTCAGTTCGTTACATTTTAATTATGTGGCAACTTTAATGACTTTGCAATTCGCCAAAAAGTTTCCACATTTTGCCCGAAAAATATACAATATCTACACACAAAATAAAGTTGTAAACTGGTTATTTGCCCATGGCAATCAGTTAAAAATTTGTTTATGAAGAAATGTAAGCAAAACGAGTCAAAATATAATAAAAGTAAACAACGGAAAAAAGTTACTTGGAAAAGTTTTGTTTTGTGACACAAGTAAGAAAATGAAATGAAAGGATGTGTTTTGTCATCTGCCCATAAAAAGACTGAACACAAACACAGACATTACAAAAATACATATTTATACACATTAACTGTGCCAACAAGTAGGTGAGACTCTTGGCTAGCAGAAGACTAGTAGATGCTCTTTTCGAGCTAATGATGTCTCATTTAACTTGAACTTTAAGTTTTTTTTAAGGCATTAAGAAAGTTTTTAAATCAAGGACTATAACTGTTGCAACTTGCGATGTAATATTTACTTTGACTATACAAATGTTAACAAACTCTAACTTCAAAATCAATTTTAATGCTAGCTCTCAACAATTCGTTAGCATCAAAAAGATATTTGTTTACTGAATTAGCTGACTAAAAGATTGTCTTCTTTGTTTTTTTTTTTATAACTTTTAATATCTTTCAAAAAGGTTAGACACTCTTTTATCAGCAACTTCAAGCCCTACTTTAACCTTAATATTTGATACATTTTCGAGCCATTATGTTTTTTTCTTTGACCTAATCAGTTGAGTTTAGATATATATTTTCTATAAAATATAGAATGGATATATTCTGTTTGGGAAATTTCATATGATAGTCTCCAGTACAAATTGACAACACTCAACAAGTAGGTAACTAAAGGTACATAGATATTTTTAATAAGTAGAATTGTAATTAATTTTCTTTCACACACAACAGCTAGTTAAACTTGAAAACTTTCACTGTCACTTTGCACAACTGTCATTTAAATGCGCCCAAAAACTTTTCCCATTTAGTCAAGAGTATTTTTACTACGAATTTACTCCTTTCTTTGCGTAATTAACTATCATGTGTGGAATAGCATGTGTGTTAATAGGTTTTATAGCTATTCTTAGCTGAGAATGCTAGACGAATGCACACACACATGCGTGTCTGTAGCTGTCTGTGTTTTTCTGTGATGCCTGTCAACTTTTTCGTTGCCTACTATTCAGGGCGTCATTGAAATAGTCTTATTTTTGTGGCCAGCGAGTTTTTTTTTCCCTTTTTTCTTGCTGTCCATTTCCTAATGATTCTGCGTGCGAGTTTATGTATTGCTTATTTGCGTGGTCTACGGCAACTATTGACACAAATGTTTAGCTGATAAATTATCATTATATTGTATCGAAGCAAAGGTGTGTTTTCACCCATCAACCTCAATAGATATGATGAGTATTAAGTATGATACATTTCTTGACTAGTTGCTTAATAAATTAGCTGAGTCAAGGACTGTCTCTGCCAAGGTTCCAATGCTGAATAATTTCTAAGCATTTTGAGACAGCTGTGAGAGAGTCCAACATTTCGCAGGCCACACATGAAAATGTAATGAAAGTCGTCCAATTACTGCCAAATTGTTCAGTTATATAATTAAACAAAGTTGGAACATTTAATTTATCTTATTGTCTGTCTTTAGCTAATTAACTAAATTGAAACAGAAATTAGATATCTTTGCTACTTGGCAGCAGCTGCAAATTCAAGTAAATTCTGATTGTCTAATTTACACATACATATTTAGTTGTTTTTAAGAATTTGTTTAATTGTTTTTGTGCACGTAGAAATAATTAATTACGTTTTGTTAAATTTTAGTTAATTTATTTGAGATTTTTTCTTTGTATTGTTGCTCGCCCGTGCTACGCTCGCTTGACAACCGACTTTTGCCGACACTGTCGACTTTGCCACACACAACTGCCGCACGTCCGCTGCAACCGAGAGTTGTAAACTGAATAAATCTCTAATGCTATGCGGTGTTTCTATGTAGTCATGTGTTCGCTCTACCAGCCGGTCGTCTGTTCTGTCGACGTGAACGCAGCTGTGTCGATTGAAAGTCGCTCAATAGTTGACAGTTGAATGGAATGACATGGAAATGGAATGGCTTTCAATCTGTCTGTCGCTTAGCTTTCAATAGCTGTTGCTCTCAGTATTCAGTATTCCAGTGGCGACTCTTTCACTTGAACTTGAATGTTTTTCTAGCTGGCAAAATTTTAATAGCCCTCTGAGAGAGATATCTACATAATGGGTCAGAGCATTGACTATTGAGCTGTGACTAATCGGTTCACATTATGCGGTGTATAAGTATATATATGTACACCTTAAAATGTCTGCATAATATTAAAAAAAATATACTGAGCAAAAATAAAGCAAATAATTCAATCAAAAGTATCAAATTGAAAGCAAAAAAATAAAAGTGAGATATGCTTTGTTTATTTATAGAATGACAAATCGCACCAGAGCTCAAGCCTTAAATCCTAAATGCTCTAATTCTGTTCATAAGACCACAAAAGATAAATTTATACGAATTTGCATGTGTGTGTGTGTGTGTCGACTTTTGATGTGCGTCTCAATTCTCTCGATCTCTTCGCATTTTCAACACAATCCAGTCAAGTGTTATTGAATACACAAACTAGTCGAATGAAGCCTACAAAAATGCCAAAAAAAAAGACGAAGACGAAGAAGGAAAGCAGAAATAGACATAAACGTAGGCATAGATTCAAGAGGCAGGCTGGCATCCCTGGCGTATGCGTATTATAGCAATCATACCCTGTAGAGAGTGTAGAGAGTGTAGTGAAAGTATGAAAGCATTAAATAAATTGTTTGATTTGTTAACGAAATTTAAAGCATTTGTTTGAGTTTGATATTAAGGGGTATTGCTTAGTCGTACTTTTCTTGTCCCTAGCTGGCAAGTGGTTGCTACGTTTCAACAGCCACGCGCTGTTTGGCACTTAAGCCGCTTTCAAGTAGAATTTACGCTCCTTTATTTTGCAATTTCCCCTGCCCACGGCCAATAATGAAACTGAAAGGCGCAGTAAGTGAAGTGACTGCAAAAACGGTGACTGTCACTGAGAATGTCACTGAGACAGTGACTATAGATAGACATGTACATTGTACACATATGCGGGTATGTATTCAAGGTTTAAGCAGTTTGCCATTTAGATTAGCATGTGACATTATAACATACATATGTATGCATGTTTGATGGGTGCAGCCGCATTCAATCGAATGTTTGCTCATCGAAAGTGCTGGAAAATGCAACCTGGCAACAGGTTGTCCCAAGGAGCAACAGTTGAGTTGACTTTTAGGAGTAAACAGGGAATCCACAGGAATCAGAGATAGACAACAGTTGGTCGAGAAATTTAAGCTTTAATAAACTGGCATTTAAAAGGAGGATTGTAATGTAATTTATATAAAATAATTGACACAAAGAGTTGGGTAAAAAAAGATAGGCAACGAAACGTTATCATTATATTGAATACCTAATATTTTGATAAAAAAAAAAACTATTAATAATTAAAAAGGTCGCTCAAACCACAAAATTTAACCCCACATTAAATCAAATTAAAAAATTAAGTATTTAAGAATGGTCAAATAAATTTAATTTAAATCTCTTCAATTATTAAATATATTAAAGTTTAAATTTCAATTAAATCTGAATATAATGGAATGTTTCTCTGATTATAATTATTAACAATTATTCTCAATTGACGTTACCAGCATTTTCTTGTCCAATTTGTTATTTAATTTATAAAGTGTAATTAATAAGTACTATGCTATCTAATTTATTTTCTTTCGAATTGTATTTCTAATCTATGTTTGTAGATATCCAAAAAATGGTTGTACCTCGGCTTTAACCTTCCTCCCTTGCTTGGCAACAATTGGTATTTTCATTTGACAGAAAATTGTTAGCGGAAAACCCACATGTACATAGGGCGGTAGAAACAAGCAAACCAGAAACCATGTTAGCTCAAGTTTCCGCAAACTACACACAAGCAAATCATTCAACACACAGCACACTTATAGTTAGAGGAGAAGAGGGGAAAAGGAGAGGAGGTGGGTGCTGTTTCTCCCTAGAAACTAACACAATGTCATGGCACTTGGCCGTCATATCATGCCATCGTTTTTGGTTTTGCTTTTAGTTCTTCTTGTTGCTTTTGTTTCACAGTTCTATTAAAAATTGATCACGTGGTAATTGCTTTGCCTTATTTTATATGCGTCTGTGGATATGTGTGTGTGCGTGTATGTGTTAAGTCAAACAACTTTTATGCGTGGCTGTTTGTTGAAATTGATATTCCCGTCCCTTAGTCTAAGACTAAGCAAGTATACCAATGCCAAGGCCAATGTATCTGACCCATAACCCAAAAGGAAACCGCCCTGGTATTTGATTAAAATTAATGACATTTAAATGTGAGAAGTTCACAGAATGTAATGAGTATTATCTTATGAATAATGCATATAATCTTAACACGATTCGCTTGTCAAAGGCGGAGCAATTCAATGACTTAAAATCTGCCTTTGTTTATAATACAGTTTTAACATCCAATTTTTTTTACGTTCTTTAAACACTTTTTACTTTATTAAGAATTATAAATTAACGACTCAAATTCCTTCCCAACAGTATTGTTGATATTATTAGTAATGGGAAAGAATGTGTAACAATTTAGAAAAGAATTAAATTAAACTATACCTCAGCACAAAAAATCTCATGCTTTAAGTCTTTCTCTAAAATCTCTACAATTAGAACTAGCTACAAGTTTTTACTATGATCTTTTAATATAGCGGAACTTTTAATTGAAATTCGCGAATAATACAAACTACGTAGTTTTTTGATCCACGGATAACGCACTCTAATGCCTAAATTGGCATTTAAATGCCTCAAGAGCTAGATTTTAATTTGTTTGCCCCCATATTTATGAGCATGAATATTATTTATAGCGCAATCAATTTACTCGCTGTAAAACTAGGAAAAACACACAAATTATACATTAAGATGCTGTGACGTGCTTAGTCACATATTTAAATTTGTTTACGAATATCTTATAGCTTAGACCGAGTGCTAATCATGTGACTATCCATAAAACTTACTCATAACTTTATCTGAGTCGTATTTCTATAGCTTGTGAAATCGAAATTTGCGTATTTTTCATAGATTAGCACGTTGTATAATAATTTAGAATATGTTTCAATAAATTTCTATGATGCTGTCAGCCTTTGCATTTGTTTTTATAGCTTATCAAGTTTTTATAATATTTAAGAAAATGGGAAGCTTTGTTCAGCAATTTGTAACGCGTGGAAAATAGTTAAGAAACTAGGTGAGAAAATATTCTAGGAAGCTTAATTCTAATTATAAAACTTTTTTTTAGTTAAACACGTTTTTAAAATATCTCAAAAAATAGTAAGGAAGCTGTACATAAATCATTATACAAAATAAATAATAAAACAAAAGCTTATAGGTTTAGCTTGAGTCGAGACCAGGTTGACTAACAGATACTCAGTAGTCGAGTTGGGGCTTTAGAGAATTGAATAAAGACTGTAGTCAAATATGTGAAGATGTTAATAATCTCAAAGATTTTTATTAATAGTTTTTCCTTTACAGAAGTTGAGTACACCCTTTGGTAATTTTCTGGGCGGAGTATATCAAGTGCTTGACAGTTGACATTCAACAAAAAATCGTGACTTGCTGTCCCATATTTAAAAACGAACTCGTTGCTACTCGTAATTAGTTGTAATTAGCTTTTAGTCATTTACTGTCACTTAAGATGACAGCATATTCATATATTAAATTTGTTCAGGGAATCACTTTTGACCTCCATAGCCTCAGTCGTGATGATCAATGATGCTCCGATTATATCGGTGGCATTGCTTGTTGTCCTTCCAAAAAGGGACATCCATCTGGGTCCTGTTCAAATTTCAGTGTCCGGCAATCGTGTCGATTAAAACGTGGTAGGTTTAGGAGTTCATTCCGAATATTACATTCTATTTTTTCTAATAATTGTTGCTCTGTTTGAATCGTGGCTGAGGACGTTGTTGGCTGAAACAGGCAGTCAATGAGTGTATAGAGACGCCAGGAGGATTTGTATTGCGAATCGCTGGCCACACGACCGTGTTCGACTGTATACTTTTTGCGGTAACTGCGTATACGTCGCTGGACTTCTTGCTTGTTTAGCCTAATGCCATGTTGTTGCAAGTCAAGAGCAATATCACGAAATACTTTCAAGTTCTCAGTGTAAGATGTTATTTTGCTAAGATTCTCGCGCCACAGTTTTACAATCGTTGCTTCCTCGTGGGAACTGTAGTAGCGCAGACGTCTAGGTTTGGGTCCACGTTTGTTGTCCTTTTTTGGATAACTCATTTTGTAATTCGTTATAATTTAAAATTTCCATTTCAAATTCGGCACGAAAAACAACAAAATTTGTTCGTTTTTGAATAATATACACTTGAAGTGACATACTTACATTTAAGTAAAAGTACTTTCTGAGAAGCACTCTAGCCACTTAATTTTATCCGCATTATATTTTCAAAAGCTCTTATCATATTTACAACTGTTGCAGTTCACATGATTTATACCTATTGGCAAGTATTTTTTTCAATTATTAAATTTGATTTTCCAAGTAAATGTAATAAGAAAACCAAAAAGTAAGCAAAAACATGTCCACAAAAGTTTCTAATGGCGAATCAAACAAATGCCTTCAATAATTGTTTTTGTCCCAATTACATGCTTGAGCTAATTAATTGAAAAACTTTTCCGACGAAAAGTGACAGTAGCTAATATTGGGTACACGCGACGTATACTTAATGTGTCTGTAGAACTTACCGTTTACGTCGATGCCTCGCATTGAAGTGCAGCCAGCGTGTTAGCTCCTGTAGCTTTGAATTCCGTTCCCTTTCCTCCTCTGCATCGTTGTCATCCTCAGGAACTGCTTCCTCCTCTTCTGGTAAGTGATAGGGATCGCGGGAATGGTCGGTTATCATAAAGGAGGGCTTTGTATAACCATAAGAGGAAGACATTTTCTTCGACACTCAAACTGTACACTAAAGAAAAAAATACTTTCACTTTCTCCTTCTCCTTCCACTTCTCCTTTCACTTTCCACTCTCACTGCCACTTTTATTGCTCTAATTATAATTTCATTACTGAATGCAAACAATTTAAGGATTCTGTTTGTCTAGCATTTTTCATTTGTTTTACTTGATTTTTGGGCTGAAACTGGGACAACTTAAAAGGCGCTTTTAAAATGACCAGCCAGGGTTGTCAGAGTTGCCAGGTTTACTTGGAAAATTAATTAAAATTCGTAAGACAAAGCGAATGCCATCAAACTGGTGACGAGCTGAGCCGGAAAAACACTGTCGTTGCTTAAATTGATTTTGAGTGAAAACTTAAAATGAAATTTGTTTTGGAAAATGTTGTGGAAAGCGTGGAAAGCGAACCAAATAAACAACCACAACAAATTTCCAAGTCTTTTTCCTATTTCCTCTTTTTTCTTTATAATTCTTTTCGTTTTTTCTATTTTGTTTTGCTTTCCACCTTTCCGAGTGTCTACTTAAGTATGTTAATCTAAGTGAAGGACTTGTCGCTATTTGTTGTCACTTGACAGCCTAAATTGATTGTTCATTTCCTCAATGTAATAGATGGAACACAATTTTAGACACTTTTGGTAAACAAATTGAAGAAGTAATAAATCTTAAGAGACACATAGACAAACAAATTTGTTTTATTTCTCGAACCTGCTGTGTGTGTTGATTGTGGATTATTTCTTAAAAAGAGTTATGACTACTTTAAAATCTTTATCTTGTTAGTATCGTAAAATGTTATGAGATAAAGAAAGAAATATAAAATGTTGACCTTGGAAAGGAAGAATTTCTAGATAATCTGATGAACTACAGCTTCAGACAGTTTAAGGAAGGAAGGGGTGAACTTTTATTATCAGAGTTAACATAAATTGTATCTTATTTATGGGAATTGGAAGAGCCAACATTAAATTAGACTTTATCTTCTACATCGATCCTTTACCAGCAGCAACAATCATTCAAACAATTTTTATATCAATTAATCATTAAGGTGTCTTTTTAATCTAATTTCTTTATTAAAAATATTAAAATCACAAACCAACAATTTTTGGGTTAAGTTTCTAGACATCAAGAGACCAATTTCAAAAATTACTTAAACATAACGAGTACACAGACAAATTGATACTTTTAGTTAAAATTCCATTGCTTAACTTTAAGATTATAGATATTTAATTTTATTTTAATTTAAAATGGGAAACTTTTACTAGAAATAAAATAAAGTTAACTGCCGTGATTAATCCCAATTAAAGACAACATGGGAGAGCATCAAATAGACCGTCATGAGGGTGATTTGACCCAGCATCATGGGCAACACTGTCTTGAGATAACGTGTAAAGGATAATTTATATCCATGCTGCTCGGCAATGCCCGCAGCAATGACATTAGCCGAGGCGCCATACAGAGTGCCATTGCCACCCAGGGAGGCACCCAAGGTCATTGCCCAGACAAGTGGTTGTAGGGGTAATTCTAAAGATTGCTTTGCCACCAACGAGGTGACCAGTTTGACCATCATGGCCGTCACAGGAATGCTGTCGAGAACAGATGAAGCCAGTGCCGATGTCCACAATATCATAAAGATGGCAACGGCGAGTCTATAATGTTTATCCACTGATAGGATGACATGTTCCGTGAGTTCACCAATGCTAACAAGTAATCCAAGACGCTCTACGCACTCCATCATCACAAACATGGCTGCAAAAAAGAGCAAGGTGGTCCATTCCACACGATGTATTATGTGTTCCAAGTCCTCACGATTGAGCACAATTAATAGCAGAATTACACCCAATAATGCTACCCAGCCCAGTGGCAAAGTTCTCCAATGTGGCACCGATTGTATGAGAAAGCAGACGATGACAAAGATCAAGGCGCCAGCTGATTGTAGAAGCAGCTTCTTGTTCTTGATGGGATACTGAGGAGATAAGTTTAAATATAAAAAAGGGAAAATGAAAAGTCAAAGATAAGTCTGCCCACCTTCTGCTTCAGTTCATCCAGCGTGCTTGTGTACATTTCAGTGGAGCCAACACCACGTTCCTTGCGTCGCAGTGTGCGCTTCAATTGCTTCACCCTGCCCTGGAGTGTGCCACGGACCAACTGTGCATCCTTGGAACAACTGGCAACAGCATTCAATGCACGTTGCCATACTTTAATCTCACGTCGCAGCTCACGCAGCTCCTTGGGTTCATTGAGACGCAGTTCATCAAGATTGCGATAGTAAAGACGCAGATAGATACAGCTTTGAATGAGAGCCAGGAGCACGCCGGGCAGCATATGTGCCACAAAAGTGAGAAAGTTGATGCCCTGTATATAGAATTAGATAAATAGAGTACAACGACAAGGCTTTGTTTACTTACGTTCTCCACTATAAAATGATTAGTGCTGACAATGATGCTGATGGGATCTCCAATGGGAGTCAGAGCACCACCAATATTAGCATGGACAATGATGCCCATGACAACGGGAATTGGATCCAATTGCATGACTTCACAGAGCCTTATGGCAACAGGAGTAAGAAGCAGCACCGTTGTCATATTATCCAGCACACTGGACACCAAACAAGTCGTCAGACACAAACTGTAGATCATGGGCCAGATCTTTCCACCAGATATTTCAAAGCAAATAACGGCCAAGTAGTCAAAGACACCCGTCTCAGTTAGTATAAGAATGAGTATCATCATGCTGAAGAGTAGTGTAAGAAGTTCCATGTCCATCCATTGCTTAATCTCCTCCATGTTGGGACGATCATGAAAGACAGCCAAAGCTGTGACAGACAACACAGAGCAGACCATGGCCACAAAGGGACGTTCCAGTTGTTCCCATACCAACAATGCATAGAAGATGAGCAGTATAATCCCGGCCAGAATGCTGCCAGTGCGTGTGTTTATAATCAATGGATTATAACTCAACTCAATAGCCAAATCTTTGGCAATATCGCTATAGATATGGAGACGTATTTGACTATCCTTACGGGAGAGCAGATCCTTTAATTCTGTGGTCATATGATAGGTGTGATTACGGGACACGGCGGGAGCGCTATCCAGCTGATCTTCAGCTAACAGAGGCAGTTGCCAAGGATCCAAGATGTCCTATAAAAGGAAAAAAGCAAATTATTTGAATTATTGATAAGAAACAAAACCTTTTTTTTTATAATTTTTCTTTGAAGAATTGCACCCATTACGGTTTCTCTTTTTAACCTTACCTTAAAAGTTTGATTTTGATTCTTGTCCAACGTGAAGATCTGAGGCTGCACAATAAGATAGTTTTGGCTCAGCGTTTCATTCTCCTTCCCATCGCCATTGACCAGGATCGTGGAGGATTCCTCGAAAGCGCCGAGTAATTTCAGCCGAAAATCACCGGTTGGTTTTTGTTGCAAGTTAAAAACTGCAGAAGAGGATTATGATAAATAAAATTAAGGTAACAATTTAAGGATGATACTTACATTTTCCCTGCTCTCCCTGTGGCACCTCGATAACCTTCTCCAGCAAATGCTTCTCACCCACTGTTATTAATACAGTGGCTGCAAATCCCCAGAAAAACAAGAGACCACAACGTTTCCACAGTTTATCCCGCTGCAACTGCTCCTTGGAACGCTTGGATTTGTGATGAATGCGTCTGGCTAGAGATTTGGCATTTCCTGGTCCATTAGCATGTGGCTCATGATCCGAGTGCGTTGTTGTAGCCTCATCATCTGTGCTTTTATCGCCTTCACCACCTGGCTTTTGTTTGATATCCAGAAAGTCAGAGCCGGCATAGCTGGATCCTAGACCATCCGGTAGCTCTTGCACTTGGCACACGGGCTCATCATCCTCTTCAGGCTCCTCATTCTCTTCATCGCTGTCTCCTGCCGTCGAGCCTATGATATTTATTATTATAATTAGTAATTCGGTTGTAGATGATATTTTAAATGTTTTTTCTTGTTTGTCCCTCATCAAATATCTGTCAACTTATCGATTTGGCGACGTTTTGAAAGTCAATTCGTCGAAAGACACAAGTGTTGCCTACTTTAAAGCGCCAGCTGCGGTTAATTTCAAGGATTTCCCACGGCTTAAAATGAGGATTTAAGTATGAAACTTGGCAATTTTGATGATAATTTAAAGACAAAATGAATTTGTTACATTCGATTTTTAGGTTTTACTTGGACATCTTTTTCATTGGATCAATGAGTAAGGAGTTCATTAAACACTAAACACTTTTATCGAAAATTAAAGTGCTACATCTTTATAAGTTGGTCCTCCTCTAACTTCTACCCTTTCCTTTATGAACTTCTCTTGGGACTTCTACCATTTGAATTCCCACTTCTGCGGTTAATCTCCTCCGTCTTGTACCTCCATCTAATTTTTGTTCCTTCTTCTTCGTCTTATTTTACTAAGACCTACTCCTTCTTGCACTAACTTTCTATTAATTCAGTCCGTCTTGGTTTAAACTCCACCCCTTTACTCACCATGTATGCGTTCATTCTCCATTTGGAAGCTGGCCATACTGGGATCATGACGAATCTCTGCAGGCAATGCTCGCCAGACCTGCAACGTTTGCTCTGTGACCTGTGGCTGTGACTCTGGCAATGGTTGAGGTTGCACTTGACCCTGATGAACTGGTTGATTGGCTTTATTACTGTTGCAACGTCGCTGCAGCTCAATGCTGCACCTGCCACGCGAGGGACTTCCCGGTCGCAGTTGACGGAGTGTCTCCAGTAAACCCATGTCAGTAAACGAAAAGTCGCAAAGTGAAGTCAATTGTGGTGCAGAGTGCAAGTTTCTAAAAGTTAAATCGGAGCACTTGAACCGTCGACATGTTTGCGGTGCTCGGCACGAGTTGCGACTAAATTGAGAGTGTCCAACGAGAAACTGAAACATTTGTGCGGCTTCGTTTCCGAACATTCCGGCATTCCAACAGTTGACAACGATTGCTTTCAATATTGAATGAAGTGAAGTCTGTCCACGTTTCGCATTTTCCCAATTCCAGGATGGATTTGACGCCTGCGCAATAGACAGGCGCATTCTTTGGCATTTCTTTGTTTTGCTCTCCACATTCGTTGGGTCGGTTTTTGTCAACAAGTTTACTTTGCATTGTACTCGCAATACACACACCCCCATGTACACCCCCCATGCCGTGCAATATTGATGGGCGACGTGTCAACAGTTCGCTTAGCTGTCCGCGGTTGCATGATTAATTCACAACCTTTTTTTTCGTTTGACCTATTAATTTCGACTGCATATGAGTACCAAGTACCTGAAATTGCGCATACGCCATGTGTGTACTTTGTAAGCACGTACGAGCATTTGAATTCTATAAAAACAAAAAAAAAACTATTCGAGCCGCTTCAATGACAACTATGTAGACGTCATATGGCGGCTCCAGGGATTTGCCGATGGCCTCGACACAATCCAATTAAGCAATTACCTGAAAACGGCACATGAAATCCATTTAATGGATTTCATCTGTCACGTGTCCTTAAAAAGTCCTTTAATTTTTCTGTCATCTATTAGTTATGCAGTTGGAAAATAATCCAAAGAATCAAGTCTCCTCTCTAAAAATAAACATTTAAGAACAATTCTATATACTAACAAAAGTGCACAAGCTGAGCTGAATTATAATTTAAAGATTTAAGTTTACAATTTATCACGTTAAAAATTGAAATATTAGTAATATAAGTAAATTGCATTTTAACTTAACTAATTAGAAATAATAATAAATTATAATTTAATGTCTGAGAGAAGGAGGTAGCTTTTTTTACATTTACATAAAACAACAACTTTTGAATAGCGTGTGTACGGCTCCAATCAGATATGAAAGAGGAAAGGAGAGAAAGCGCTACAGCTCTGAGAGCAACTTTCAATTGCATGAGCCTTCTCTGTAAGTGTGAGTGAGCCTGCTGCACAAAACGTACACAGTGGAATATATGTATATGCATGTGTGCGTGATCAGTTGGGCAAGCTCTCTGCAGTTAACATCCATGCAGGTGTGAGTGCATGTGTGAGCAGCTGAGCTCCACAGAGGGAGAGCAATGCAGTGATGGAGAGCGAAGGAGAGAGAAGTAGTGCTCCATGGACTTAGCATCCACATTAAAACAGAGTCCACAGCCAAGGGAATATATGTTTTTAAGTACAGCGCTCCGCAGGCAGTAGGCTTCAGTTGTGTGGGACGATCGGCGCAGTGCAGAGCTGAAGCAATAAATAATTAAATTTAATAAATGTTTTATTAATATTTACATATAAATTGAGTTACCATTTTATTATTTATTATTGAGAATTAAATAAATTGGATGCTTTCTTAACATTTATAATTTTATTTTTTTTAATTTTTATAGCTAAGCAAATGTACATTTTTTTTTCAAATGGAAATTTAACTATTCGGCGTCAAATTAACTGTATATAAGTATGCCTGCTTTGTTTGAGCCCCACCCTCACTCTCTCTTTCTCTTACTCTCTCTTTTTTCTCTATGCCTTTCTCTTTCTCTCTTTAAACCTTTCCGGGCGTTAGAAGACTATAATTAGTTGGTAATTTATCAAAATGTAGATGTTTATCCTGTTGATGGATTATGTTATGGCCCAATTGTGGGTCACATTGTGGCCAACTTGCAGCATAAGTTAATAATAAATAGTTGTTTAGTTGTTGCAAGTTTAATACAGCTGTTATAATTTGTTATTCTGTCATTGTTATTTTTATTGTTATATTGTTCTGTACTTGTTTGTCACATTTACTATAAAAATCACTAAGTATGTGCGCCACTTTACAATAAAAACAAGCCACAATGGACATGCAAGCGAGCAACAACAGTGACAACTAATAGAAAATTCTACAGTCGAGCGAGCACGACTTTAGGGGACCTTGTTCTCTAATAGAAAAATTAATCTTAAGAACCAGGACTTAAAATTAATAATTTTTAGTTTATTTAATCAGTGTAGCTATTGTGTAAAATTGTTTAAAATATATTAAAAATCCAAAGTTTTTTAGTATTATGATTAAATTTTTAGAACAGTATTTCTAATTCCAATTTATTGAATACATTTTATTCTACTTAGGATATATGTACAACAACCTACATACCGAGTTAAGTGTCTCTAGCTTTAGCCTCTGAAATCCAAATGGCATCCATACTTCGGCCTCTAACTATTTAGGTACAGGGTCTAAAAACAAATATAAATTGTTTACACACACTGTGAAATGTGGTGCAACCATGCCCCACTGCCCCCATCATGAAACACCCATCCACCTATACCCTTAAGCACCACCCATCTAGCAGCCCACTAATAAGCATTAATGGCAGTGGTTTGCTATGAATGGACAAAATGAATGGATGAATGGATAGGTAAGTGGGTGAGTAGGGTGGGGTGTGTGACGTGTGGTAGGGTGGTGGCATTTTTGGCTTGTGCTTGACAAGTAACGCGCAAAATTTTGTTGTTGTTCCATAACTGGACAAAAAGGCGGACAGACGGACAATGGCCTCTCTCATTCGACGTGTGGCAGGCGAGCGTAACGGACGTGAACGGACGTGATTGAACGTGATTCTTCAAATTACTGTTATATACCTTGCAATTGCAAGGTCTGACGAAAATGTCATACCATTTAACTGCATGATGGGCTGCGGCTCGTCTATGGAGACACCGAGTGTTACCGAGCAGGTGCCAAATGCAGTGCTGCGTTCACAACAAAATGGCGGCGGCAACGTAACGGTAATTTCTTTAAATACTATTAAAACAACACTGATTAAAGCACGTGTCTAAATAACCAGAAAGATTTTTCAACAATAAACAATACCATAACATTAAGAACTAAGTTTCTTGCCGTATTTCTTAGTATTTTTTTACAATACTAAGAACTTTATAGGATAATTTACTTAATTTATTTTGTAGACCAAAAAGTTCGAAGTTTTTTGAGAATACTGAGTACATTCCTCTAAAAAAAAGTGAGTCAAGGACATTCGTTCTCAAGACACCAGTTTTTGGTTTTTAAGACCCATTTTTTTATCAGTGCTGAAATCCCAACTCTCTTTATTGTGTCTTAAGAATATTGTGCGGCAATATGTGCGTCTGGATGAGCAGATCAGCAAAGTGGAAGGCGCTTGTCCAGGTCCGAGATCGGCCACCGCCGAGGCATGGATCGAGCATTTGCAGGCCAAACGCGACGCCATGTTGGGACTGGAGGGAATGCCTAAGACACCGCAAACGGAAACGAATGCTGGCGAGGCACGTGCCGAGTCAGAGGCACTTCCGTTGACCTTGAGGAGTGAACACACAGGCAGCGACATTGTCGCCAATACGCCCACCAACGACCTGGCCCAGGTGAGTGGCATACAATTAACGCCTTAACGACCTCATTTTCTGAGCTACTTATTATGCCCGGTAATCGTAGAGTATAAAGGAATATTGTTGTTGAAATTTGTTGCAAAGTAGGTTACTTTGATCAGTATATTCTGCTCTCCTTTACCTGGATTTTAGAGACTATTAAGGTCAGAGGAACCAAATAGCTCTGCATCTGTCAATAAGCTTTCTTTCCCACGTGCAAATTTTAAAGATTTCTGATTTGAATCGAGTAACGGGTATTTTATAGTCGGACACTCTCTTTATTGTAACACTTATAGTAATGATTATTGTAAATGTAATATGGAAATGATTATGACCTTGTTCCGGAAATTTTAGCTGGCGCACAATCTGGGCGTTATTGGGGATCCACGTAAGGCTTCCATGCACGAGGACTTCTTTGCCAATTTGAGTGAATCGGCTCTATATCTACTAAGCATACGTTACTATGGTGAAATACTGGAGCACACAAAGCAGCGAGTCAAGACCCTTGCCGCAGATTATGCAGAACTAAATGAGCTCTATGTGAAACAGGATGGTATCATAGCTTTTATTAGCGGGGGAACTTATATGACACGCCTCGAGGAGAGCTTCGACGAGCAGCTGGAATCAGCACGTGATACTCGGGACAAACTGGGCAGTGCCTTGGAGCAATGGCGTATCTGTGGCACGTTACTTCGCACCGCCGCCAATTCATCCACACAGGCCCTGAAGCAGTGGCGTCAGCTGGGCAGGCTAATGTAAGTATTCTTGAATGAAGACCAACTTCTTTGATAAGATCTTTGTTGTTAAGGACCAGAATTGTGGTATTTCTTCATTTACCCATGTATATGCCCCCATATCGTCTTGATCCACTCTTTTAAACTTTATTAAGCTTAAATTTTTTTCTGCAGCAATCCCAAACAAAAGCTACAGTCTGCTTTGGAGTGTCGCAGCTTGTTGCATGCCTCACTGACGTCACTGGAGGCGGCACAATTGGCTCTGCCTCACGTGGAACTCAGATATATGAGTCATCGCCAGGTGCTGGCAGTCAATCACTGCAATACTTATCTAATCACTGACATTTCCAATCCAGCACGGTAACGGCATTTTACTTTTCTTTAAAACAATTTTTCATAATTTTCCGATATTTTTTTAGCTACGAGCACACGAGCCGCGTTTTCAACAGCTATGAGGCAAGCATGTCCAAGACCTGCACCTGGCTCTATGATACATTTAACAAGACACTGCGTAGGGACTTTGACAAGGCTGAGGAGGTGGTGCGTCGTTTGGCCAAGACACTGAGGGAGCATCGTGAGGAAATCTTTAATGGGGCACGCAAGTGAAGCACATTTTATAAACCAATTAACTTTTTTTTCAATTACATTTTATAAAAGTCAAATTGATTAACATTTTTATTGCTATTAAAATTAATAATGAAAGTAAAACAAGGGAATTCTATTCCATTCTTTCTTTTCCATACATTACCGATTGCTCCAAGTATGAAATAATTCTATAATTTTTATTTTTAATGAAACAAACAAGTTAATGACCTAGTACCAATAGCTCTTAACTGGCGTACGTTCCTCCTTGATGCCCATCTCCTCCATGATGTCCATTTCAAACGTGCACAGCTTTGGTTCGAAGGTAATCTCACCCACAACGGCAGCTGGTGTATCCCTATCACGCTCAATGTACGCATTAGGCGTCTTATAGTCGTGTGTTTGATTGTTGGTCTCCGGAATAGGTATGATGCGACCGGAACGCAAAGAGACACGCACCTTTTCACCTTCTTCCGTAAACCGCCACTCAAATTCCGTGCCTTGAAGATCGGATGGATCTACCAGACGAATATCCTTGGTAACGTGCAGAGGAGCTTCAGATTTTATGATAATTCCAGGGAATTCTTTCTCAGCACCGACGCGTCTATAATGCCAATTGATGCCCTCCACTATAACCCAATTGCGCTCTTGGATTACCTGTGTGACAATGCCTTGCTTGCCTTTATCCTTTCCCACCAGCACTTCAATGCGATCTCCGCGGAAGAAGCTCCAATCCTCTGAAAGTGTAAAGAGTGGCTTTTATAATATTAAGTCTGTGTTCAAATCGGGTAGGTTTTGACAAAAAACGTTAGGCTTGACGTGGAAAAAACTGAGTTGAAAACACTAGACATCATCTCACTTACCAACTGGCTCCACAAAGACTTTACGTCTCATTGTGCCCGGCATGTTCTGTTGCCGGAAGTGTCCGGTCCATGACCGGTTTGTTGTATATCGAAATCGTTTCCGCTCAACAGTGCTAGGTAGATAATTTACTGCACGCGGTGTTTTCCAATAGACCTGTAAACATTTCACACATTATTATAGAAATTAAAACTTGAGCAGCCACAAACGGAGCAGTTGTTACGTGAGCGCAAAGAACTCTTGTTATTAATTAAAAACACAATTTGCTTACCTGCTTCTTGCTGCGCTCAATGTATTCTTTTGGCAGGTTGGAAAAGTTTTTCAATTTGCTGGCCAGAAACTGTGTGATGCGCATTTTTCTGCCTTTTTTTAATATACAAAAAAAGCAAAATAAACTTATAAATGCGGTTTTGCCAAACAGCTGTTTGTGATATGACTATCGATCGATATCGATAGGTATCGGTACAGCGATAGCACTGCTGCAAGAGCTAGGGGTGCAAGAACATTTGATTGAAAAAATCGATTTATCAATATATGAAGCATCGATAATCGATTTTATCGTCGATGTTTTTGCAGCCCTGCCAAAAGAACCTGAAGAGAAGAGTCTTGTCTTTGCTGCTGTTTTTATCTTTTCTATTTTACTTTGAGAGCAATGCAAAAAACCGGCTTATAATAACAAAAAGGTAATGCTATACTATTTAAGTATATACACGTGCCAGTGCATAGTCATTAACTTGCGGACCGTTGCGCCGACGACATCTCCAACTGCAAAGAAAAAGACGTCGCTTAGTCATAATTAAAACACATACAAACCAAATTTGACAAAAGATAAACAATCGATAAGCAAAACCCAATATGTCCTACCACATTGTAGATATGACAGATACCTCCGAGCCAGAGCCCGTGCTGCTCTCCAAGCACGCCCAGAACATGCTAAGATTTCTGCACTTGTTGCCCGCCCGCATGTCCTCGCATGATAGCACCAGGTAAGGATTAAAATAACTCTGATAAACATTTCTACATGTATATTCTGTTTCACAGGAGCACTATTGTGTTCTTTGCCATCTGTGGACTAGATGTGCTTAATTCGCTGAATTTAGTATCCCCTAAATTGCGCAAGGACATCATAGACTGGACCTACGGTGGATTGGTCGTGCCACGCGAAAATGAAAAACGTTGCGGCGGATTTATGGTAAGCATAAATACTTGTCACTCCTATAATGATACTATAGACAAACAAGCCGAAGACAAACACAAATCTCTCTGACTTTATCTTTTTACGTGGCGATGCAGCAGCCACTGCGACAGTCGCTCGATCCTCTCTAGAATTTACACAGCTTTGGGCAACTTTATATATGATGTCAACAAAAGGTTGACACTTGTATAGTTTAGATAGATAGATATACTTATTAGATATACTTATTTATTATCGCCCTCTCTTTGAAGTTAAGTCTGCAAATAAGAGTTATGAGCTTTTAAATCAAACCCGATAAGTATTCCAAAATATTCAAGTTTTGAATTGGGTATACATTTTTACATTTAATGTAAACTTTTGGTGAATTTGTATGGCACAATAATAACAACGATTTAAGGGAAACTCTAATCAAGTTATATTTATCTATCTACTTATATTACTTATAGAGGTTTTCCCCATCTCAGCGAATTTTTTTTATTCAAAATGCAATTAAAATCGTAACAGGTCTGATTTGTTCTACGCTGTCTGAACAACAATGGTTATGCATAATTATCTTGAGCTGTATTTGCGCAGCGGCAACAGCTTCATCGTCGCAGTCTCTTATCAAATGAAAATTTTATCAGCACGACGACATGCATAACCACTTTGAGGGAATACCTTTTAACACATATCAATAACCATTAATTGTATCGTTTTGTTTTTTCTTTTAGGGCTGCCGAAACATGTTGCCACAGACTGAGGATGTTGAGGTGATGGAATGCATGCGAAAGTATCAATGGGGACATGTGGCAATGACGTACACCAGTATCGCAGTCTTGGTTACACTTGGCGACGATCTGTCGCGTCTGGATCGCAAGAGTATCGTTGATGGAGTCGCTGAGGTACAACGGCCAGATGGCAGCTTCAGTGCCTGCGTCGATGGCAGTGAGAATGATATGCGCTTTGTTTACTGTGCTGCCACAATTTGCCACATGCTCGACTATTGGGGCAATGTGAACAAGGAGGCCATGTTTCAATTTATAATGCGTAGTCTGCGCTATGACTACGGGTTTAGTCAGGAATTGGAAAACGAATCACATGGTGGCACCACATTTTGTGCGTTGGCTGCCCTGGAATTAAGTGGTCAACTGGATCGTCTGGATGCAACGACTAAGGAACGCATTAAACGCTGGCTTGTCTTTCGTCAAATGGATGGGTTCCAAGGACGTCCCAATAAGCCTGTAGATACGTGCTATTCCTTTTGGATTGGCGCTGCGTTGCGTATGCTAAATTGCTTTGAACTAACCGACTATGCCCAGAATCGTGAATATATACTGAGCACACAGGATAAGCTAGTTGGCGGCTTTGCCAAATGGCCACAGTCCACGCCAGATCCCTTTCACACGTACCTGGGCCTCTGTGGTCTCGCCTTCACCGGTGAGCCGGGCCTAAATGCTGTAATGCCGAGCTTAAACATCTCCATGGCTGCCTATGCACATCTTATTCAATTGCACGAACGCTGGCAGGCCAACAATAGTCTTACCAATGACCTTACAAATTTGATCTTAAATGCCGTCGGAGCTGCAAATGGAGCTGCAACAGAAAAGACTACCTCGAGTTCGCCTCTAATATCAGCACAATAATGGGAAATGTTAAAGCACACACACACTATTTAATTCTACGCTTATAATTTGCATTTTTTGTAAAAACAGTAAAAAGTTGGCAAATTGTTGTTGAACTTGAGCGGGATTTTAATTACAAATATTGTATTATACAAATCATCATTGCTTGGCCAATGACTTATTTTAATTGTTTATTAAATTTATGGAGCCAATTAACAATAGTTGAATTTTAAGCAAGACCATATAAATTTGTATACTTATATGTAGATGTATTTTTGCCTCTTTTCCACTATAGAGTTTTATAAAATGTTTTATACACATCGGCATTGCTTGAACAATGACTTAATTTAATTGTTTCATAATTTATTGAGAACAGTTAGCAGCCAATTAACAGTAGACTGGTTATTACTCATATTATGTTATGTTCTATACATTTCGGTTTTGCCTCTTTCGACTATAAAATTTATATAGCTTTTTCACCTTTTTTCACATATTTTTCTATTAGTAAAGAAAGCTTGTTGCAATCTTGTATGTAAACAGTTGACAATTGTTGGGTTTAAGTGGGATTGTAATTTATCTTATGTCTTAAAGCTGATCTATATAATATATAATACAGATATGCATTAATTTAATTGTTGCTTAATTTATGGAGCCAATTAACAATGGTAGAGTTTTTAGCCAGAGTATGTTAGCTTCTACTAGCTTGTATTATTATTATTGCCTCTTTCCACAAAAAAGTTGCTACAGATATTTTCAGTTTAAACACAATGTATACTATTTTTAAGAATTTCCTTTTTGTGCTTTTACACAACGCTACAAATGTAAATTTCTAATAAAGCATAAACATTGAATATTAAATTTAAGCATACATTTGTTGCCGATACAAATCCCAACATACTATGTACAATTTTAGTACATAAACAAAAAGTAAAAACGTAAATTATTAATAATGGAAAAAAGTGTAAAAACGTAAACTTAGAAGAGAAAGTGTGTATTATTAGATTAGCCTAAATAATTTTAATAATTTAACTTAAGGTAATCAATTTGATTAAACTACTTATTTAGCTTCCCGTTCAGCTGCCTGTATTGTAAACATATATACAGATGAATCGATCTTCAATTGCCTCTTTGGGGTATACTTTTATTGGACTGCTTTCTCTTCACACCTGGAGATAGAGACGATGCTGCATAGGGGGCAGATTGTATCCCATGTTGGGTCGATCGATGTGCAAATGTCCACGTAGAGGAGCCAGCACGCGTTCCGTGACCTGAGGACAATGGTTCACCATCAAGGATTGCAGTTGGGTACAGTTCCTGGTCAATGCACTGCAGTTGGACAGTTGATAAGTAGAGAAAGGTAGGCAGAAAGTTGTGGGAGATAGAAAGAAAAGAAGGGAAAGCATTGTTGGGACACTAATAAACAAGAAAATCACTGGGATAGAAATCGTTTAAATTGTAGACATTGTGGGCATCCTGGCGTGGACGTGGTCGATCAATATGCACCCGCTGACGCAGTGGCGCCAACGATCGCTCCGTGATGCGATGGCAGCGTTGAATAAGCAGCGATTGCAAATGTTTACACTGAACGCTGAGTGCGCTGAAAAAGATGCAGATGCAAAGAGTTTTTTTTCTGTGCAGTTGAGTCGCTGCCAAGAGACGCCACACAACAAAGATGCAGGGACCGTAACGAATACAAATTTTTAAGTAATATTTTTTTAAATAAAGAATAATAAACTTCGAATTTTGTTTTCGTTTTTAACTCTTATTTGCGATCCCTGCACAGATTGTTATACTTACTGAACGCCGTAGTCGGAAATGGAGGAGCAGCCAATGAGATTAATGTGCTCCAGTTCGCGACAATAGTTGCCAATCTGTATGAGCACTTGATCCGTTACACTGGGCGTATTGGCCAACGATAGGATCGTCAATTTGTTGAGCTTTCGAAAAAAGATGATGAGACAACGTTCTCCAATTGCACCACAATGCGATATATCGAATTCCACAAGTTTGCTTTGATGCAGTGTCAGGGCATCGACTGCGCCCGTTGTTAGCCATTGGCATTTGGAGAGCTTGAGGACGCGCAGCTCCTTGCACTGTACAATAATCGGTTGCAAGGACAGTGCTGTGATATTGGTGCATTCATTCAAATTGACAGCGGTTAGACGCTGTTTGTTATTGTTCAGCAGCGGCAGCAGTAGTTCATCCGTTAGCCACACACATCTGGCTAAATGCAGTTGCTCCAAACGGCGACAACAACGTGCCAACACCTTAAAGCCCAGCTCGACATTGCATGTGTTATTGCCCGACAAGTGCAGTTCTTGGCGTTTCTCCAGCGCTGATTCCACAAGTCTTAATGCCGTACGTGAACAACTACGCAAATTGAAGAGGTCCTTGAGCGATAGATAGTTGCACATTTGTGGTATAAGCACATCATCCCAACTAATATCGAATAATGAAAGTTCTCCATTGTGTGGCACTCGCATACGGCTGCCCATGGCAGCTAAATGTGTCTCCTCCTCGATGTGTAGCGTGCACATGGTTAATTCGTAATATTACGTGATTACGCTGCACTCACTGCTCTCGATTTAATGTTATTCTACGCAATAGCCACTAGCTAATGAATTGTTGTTTACAAATGAACAGCTGATTTACGCAGGCGCCACAAGAACAATCGATGTGAGAAGATTGCAATGTTCAATATATCGTAGTCTGACGTCACAGAAAACGTGACTCTTTCACCATTCCTATCGCTATCGTAATTGTTTCACCTTTCCGATAAGTCAAACGTATGTCAAGCAAACCAATAGTAAAATAATCGATAATTAGGTCCGCTCTATGGAGATTTAAGTGTTTTTTTTGTAGTAAACAAATAATTTCGTAATAATTCACAATTAGCTTTGCACAATGTCCGTTTGCACATCCGCAGAAATAGCCGAGAAGCGGCGCATTGCTATGGCCAAATTGCAGGCGAAGAAGGCCCAAGTGCAGTCCTCAAATTCAAGTACAAATTCTGCAACAAGTGCTAACGAACAATTGAGCGCCAAGACAGCGGCGTCCAAGTTTTACAATTCTCCGCCACAAAACAATAATGCGAAACCAGTTGCCATGTCAGACACTAGCTCAAACAAGAGTTCAGCGTTTCTAAATGCACTCAAAGCCATCAAATCCACAAGTTCCCGCGAATTAAGCCGTGCTTCAGCTCATCCATATCAACGTCCCAACAATGCAGTACACAAACCCATATTGTCGCTTAGTCCAGAGAAACAAAATCCACCTGCCGCCGTGGCGCCCGTGTTTGTGAAATCCATCACCTGCCGCATATATTTGATAAGCCCCAGACGATTTGCCGTAGACGCTTCGGGTTATCATGAGAAGCTCATTGATGTGTTCAAGAAGATGCCAACTAAATCCTACGATAATCAAACACGCATCTGGAGTTTTGATCTGAAGGATTACCAGGCACTCCAACAACACGTGGGCGATCTCAAACCGCATGTTCTCATTGGCACAATACCAAAGAAAATTATTGAGATGTGCCAACAAACTCCCAAGCCGTTGGAACGCAGCGTGTTGGCTTCTATTAATGCCACTCTATCCGAGAAATTAATGCCCTTTCAACAGGAAGGTGTATGGTGAGTGTAGTCTTATTTATTTATTGAGAATTAATTATATTATGACCATATCTTTTATTTTAATTACAGCTTTGCCATAGCTCAGCATGGACGTGTAATGATCTGTGATGAAATGGGCTTAGGCAAAACATATCAGGCTCTTGCCGTTGCCGACTATTTCAAGGAGGATTGGCCACTGCTCATCTGTACCACGGCCAGCACACGTGATTCTTGGGCTCGACACATTGCTGACTTGTTGCCATGGGTTCCTGTACACTATATCCAAGTCTTGGCCAACAACCAGTCTTATGTGGGAGATGCCAAAGTCATAATTGCAAGTTACAACATGATGGAGCGTAATATGGACAAGTTGTTGCAGCGTCAATTTGGCTTTGTGATCTACGATGAATCGCACACACTCAAGAACAGCAAGGCCAAGTGCACTGTCGTGGCCAAGCGTCTGGCAGAGAAGGCGAAGCGTGTCATTCTCTTGTCTGGCACACCTGCTTTATCACGTCCCCTCGAGCTTTTTACCCAACTCCAATTGGTCGACAGTCGCTTTATGAACTTTATGGAATTTAGTGAGTTTTAAGTGATTCTCTTTTTCTTTATTGTATTTTAATCTGACTGTTTTGTTAGCTTCACGTTATTGTGATGGCAAGCAGACGACTTTCGGCTGGGATGCTAATGGTCAATCGAATCTGGATGAACTGAAGGTCATTCTGATGCACAAATATATGCTAAGACGAACTAAAACTGAGGTGTTACCGCAGCTGGCCGATAAGAATCGGTTAGTAGGCAAATAGTTATTATTACTATTTGTTCCTGATGATATGACTTAACTTATAGAGAAACAGTTGTGCTGGATCCAGCGCTGGTGTGGACTAATGATGATGCCAAAACAACTATCAATGATCTAAATAAAGAAATGCAATCAGCCAAAGGTAGATCCCGAGAGGAAGTCTTATTGCGCTTTTATGCGCGCACTGCAGAAGTCAAGGCAAAAGCGGTCTGGTAATACTATATACAAATTCTATAAACTCAGCACTTTATTAATATTTTCTTTAATCAATTCTTTCATTAGCGCCTATCTCAAGACATTGGTTAAGGAGAAAATTAAGTTTATAATCTTTGCACATCATCGTGTAATGCTAGATGCTATTACTGACTGTCTTATTAGGCTTAAAGTCAATTATATACGCATCGATGGCCATACACGCAGTGATCTCAGAGCTGACTATGTGGACACGTTTCAAAAGAATAGTAGCTGCCGGGTGGCAGTGCTTTCACTTAAAGCCTGTAATTCTGGTATTACGTTGACTGCAGCCGAGATGATTGTATTTGCCGAATTGGACTGGAACCCAAGCGTACGTATTTTCTTGAAAATAAAGCTATAATTATTACAAATATGATTATTCTTAACAGACTCTGGCGCAGGCGGAGAGTCGGGCTCATCGCATTGGCCAGACTAAGCCTGTAATTTGCCGTTATTTAATGGCTACCCAAACCGCAGATGATACTATCTGGAATATGTTAAAGAACAAGCAAGAAGTGCTAAGCAAAGTGGGCATTTTTGCGGAGAATCTACAGCAGGCAACCCACACGACTGCACCCACAACGGTAAGATAGATAACTTAAAGATATATGTTTATAGTCTTATATTTCCTATCATTTCTTTCTAGTCCCACAAGATTGATGAGTTTTTCTCACCCGCCAAATCAGCAGATGCCAAAACTAAAACTGGAACAATGCAAAATTACTTTTCCCCGGTTCCGGCAACCTCAACAAATGGTGAAGCAAACAATAATAATGATAATAAGCCTAAAACTGATACAGATCAGGATATAGCAGCATTTTTCAATGAAGACGATGATGATGCTTTCAAAGATTTGGTTTTCTGATTGTTAAGTATTCTTTATGTAATTATACGAATATATAAATTTCAAGCTGGAAATGTGAAGAGTGTGGATATAGATCTGGATATACAATTTGGAAACAAAACCGGATGTAGGTAAATTTTTAAAGAGCTCGATTTTCTATCTGTAAATTCCAAGAATGTTGAATGCATATATATGCAGTCATCAATGAATATTTGCTTTTTCCATTATTAATTTCTATTTATTTAAATTTAAGAATATATTATATTTAAAAAATAGCAGGATGTAGCTGCATATTACAATGAAGGATTTAATTTCTGATTGTTTAGTTCCTTTTATGTAATTATACGAATGTATTAAATTTAATCTGTTAATTTGAAAGTTTTGTTTTCGGAATGATGGTGCTCCCATGAATTATGTACTTGATTGTTTAGTTTCTTTAACGTAATAATCGGTAAAAATATTACGAACCTTGGAGCGAGCTGTCTAGATTTGAGCTAGGAATTTTTGTATAAAAAAACCTTTACACTAAAGACATAATAAACAATTAGAAGGTTTCTTATTGTTATTCAGTTGTTAGACAATCTTTAACTAGCATTCTAAAGAGATTTTTGCGCATGCTCCGTGGCTTATAAGGTTTATTTGGTGGGTAACTAGCTTGGTAGTGTCCCTGGCAACAAGTCAGATAAATAAATAGTCGGGAGAACTTTTTGATTTGAGTCAAAACACAGAAGCTAAATAAATAAATAAAGACATGGACTCCTCACTGGGCGAGAATGTTGAGCTTATGGGCGAGGAGGAAGAGTTGGTCGATGATGAGGTCGGAGTATCGTTTCTGCATGACATCATAGAGTTGGAGTAAGTGCATCCAGCAACTGATAAACGATTCTTCTGATATAATTGTGAATATTTTTGCAGACACTCCTTTGGCTATGACTGCAAACGCTTGTTCAATCTGGTTATGGTGGACGATGATACGTTGATCTTTGTTTCCGGCAACTTTCTGCATTATTTCAGCATATCCCGGCGTGAGGTGACCTTCCGGGAAACTGTCTTTGGTTGTGGCGTTGGTTTTATAACAAAGAATGAGCTGCCGGAATACAAAGATCTGTTTACCGTTGGTGAGAATGGACCGCGTCCGACAATCTTCATCTATGAGTATCCATCGCATGATGTACGGATTAAATTGACGGGTGCGGCCAAGTCTTGCTTTACAGCGGGATCCTACAATGCCAGTGGGGAGTTATTTGCCTCCCAGGCCGGTTATCCAGATTTTATCATCACCATCTGGCGATGGGAACGTGCTGAAGTTGTGCTGCGCGCCAAATCCTTTCAGAGCAACATTCTCTTTGTGCACTTCTCCGAATACAATCCCATATTGTTGTGCTCCTCTGGCCTAAGTCATATTAAGTTCTGGAAGATGGCCAACACATTTACGGGTCTGAAACTCAAAGGAGACTTGGGACGATTTGGCAAGACAGATTTCAGTGACATTTACTCGATGTACATGTTGCCCGATGAGAATGTCATCTCGGGTTGCGACTGGGGAAATATGTTGCTCTGGGAGGCGGGTCTTATTAAGTTCGAGATTTGCCGAAAGGGAAGGAAACCCTGTCATACGAAGCCCATTACAAGGATTACCATGAAGAATGGCGAGGTGACCACTGTGGGCATGGATGGTTATGTCCGTGTCTGGTATTGGGAGACTGTTGATCTCGCTGATCCTCCAGAGGATGATTTGTTTGTCGAAATCGATCCGATTTATGAATTCAAGATCTCGGATGTTGAAATACGTGCCATGCAGAAGATCAAGCCCTTTGAGGAGAAGGATTTTGGTTATTATGCCCAGGATGGCAGTGGAGGCATCTGGTTTTGTGACATTAATACCTATGATGTACCAAGGCCACCAGCTCGGCTTTACTCCTGCGTTGGTGGGCGTGTCCTCGCCGCCCAAATGTCTCCCGTTTCTCCTCATATGTTGGCGCTCTCCGAAACTGGCAAGATTTATGTTTATGACTTTGAGGCACAGCGTCTGCTTCTAGAGAAACAATTTGCAGGGAATGGTGTGGATATTCTTTGGATTGATACACAGATCTCTAGCCTGGGCACGGAGTTGGTCGCCGGCTTTGAGGATGGTATACTGCGACAGCTCTTTTTGGATCTAAGTAATCCAGCAAAGGCATCTATGCATCTTGTGGCGGCTTTCAAGGCACACACGGCTCCAATCACCAGACTGACCATCAATCGGACCAGCACACTACTTCTCAGTGGTTCCGCCGACAAGAGCATGTTCATCTACGCCTTGAGCAGTGGTCCTTCGGATCTGGTTCAATTGCGTCCACTGGGATTTGTGGAGTTTAAGGCGGTGCCCAATTGCTTCTATTGGCATCTTGAGGAGCAATCTGTCGTCTTGGTTGGCTGCAAAACTGGCGAGGTCTATGAGTACAATATACGCACAAATGTCACTGAGGAGGAGACCTATTTGTCTTACAACATCACGGATTCTTCCCGCTTGCGTAGCACTCGCTTTGTCTCCGTGAAGAGTCGCATCCGACGAGAACTTCGGCGGGAGAAGATCAAGAAGCGCAAGGAGAAAAAGCGAGAGCGTAAAATGCATGAGATTGAGAAACTGAAGAAGGCGAACCCCGGCTTGCAAATAGATATGGAGAGTGCTTTGGCTGATTCTGAGCCTGACGAGGAGGAGGAACCACTTCACATACCCATCGTACCCAATCGCATTATCTGGCTACGCTATACTGAGCGTAATACCATCTGGGTCTCCATGGCGGGCTACGATGCCGGCTACGTCTATGAGCTGGAGTTTGATGCTCCGGAACCCACGTACTGCACTTTGATCAAAGATGCCGATGACATTGAAATCCACTCCTACCACATCGTGTAAGTTCATAGCATAGAAGTCTTTTCATTGATCCCTTGAATCCTTTACTGATCCATCTATTGCTCTCTCCACTTTTCATTCCACGGATCTATTGACCGATCTTTCTATTAATCTCTCTTTACTTTTTTTTTTAATTGATCACTCCTTTAGCGACGAGTACATCCTGTTTGGCATGATGAATGGCAGTTTACGAATCAATCATTTTAATCCAGAGAACTTTACGGATCTCGCTGACTATCGAAACTATCCGATGCACGATGCCGTTAAAGGAATAATTCCCTGCATTATGAGCAGCTATGATGGACAGCGACTAGTCTCCGTTGGCTACGATGGCAATGTGTTTCTGTACAAGTGGAATGGCCCAAGGGTTGCTAGAAATCCATTGAGGAAGCCCCTGCCTCCCATGCCAAGCATTGGTTCAGTTGTCGATATACTCGATCCAGAGTCGCCTTCATTGGAGCAGGAGAAAATCAATGAGGAGTTGAAGCGACAACAAGAAGCAGCTGAGGCACATGATCGTGATGTGCTGGCCAAGATTGGAGCCCTACAAAGTGTTTACTTTGAGATTGTGCGACGCAACGATGAACTGCCGCCTGGTCTGCGTTTTCCCGACAAGGATCTATTGCTCGATGAACGGATTACTCGACAAATCCGTGACGAGCTCCAAGCCGAGCTAGATGATGTGCGTGAGGATCTCGCCTATGATCTGGAGTTTGCCCAAGTTGGACACTCAAAGCTCTACAATCATTTTCTCAAGAAATTGGATCATATACCATTTACAATAACGCCACTCTAGTGAGTCCAAATTAAACATAAAATAGTTTCTCTGCCTAACTCTTCTGTATTGTTGGTAGTGCCAATGTGGAGCCCGTGTCCACATTTCGTTTAGAGACCTTGGGCGAGGAATTTGAACAAATTAAGCGTGACATTGAGGAACGTCTTAAAAGGGAGCAGGATATGCGGTAAGTCAGCTTCCTTAACTTCAACTCATTCCAAACTTTTAAACCGCCCTTATAACTATAAGGGATTATAATCTAATACAAAGATACTTTAACTTTTATCATAACCAAGCAGCAGAGGCATCGGGGAGCGTGTGCCAGAGCAACCAGAAGTGTAAGAGTAGATATTTATGATATTTAAGTTTCTCCTATCCTAACTGTCTTGATTCCAGTTTATCTCTTCCTATTTCCTCTGTCTCAGAATTCATTTTATTTAAAATTATCCTTCGTCGTCTCTTGGCAATGAATAGTTCTATTTTGTTCCACTTTAGAGAGTATTAACTTTGTTGTTTATAAATTCTAGAACTTATGATTTATTTTTATACAATATTTTTGAAGTACCTTAATTACCTCAAATACCTTTTAATAAAATATTAATGGACAGCTTAACCGAAGTGATAGCCTACGAGGAGAAGGAGGACTCCATAACTGGACCCCCACCGGAGACATTTTTCTTCGGTCGTGATCCAAAGAGCATAATGCCGAGATTCAGCAAGAAGATGATGAGGCTCCTCCAACGTTATCGCAAGCGTCAGCTTTTTGAAGTGCGACGCATTTTCGACTGGGACAAGTTGGAGAGACAGAAACCTGATCCGAATCGTAATCATCCCGATGATGATGCAAAGATTGCCGAAGCACAACGAAATTTGGGTGATTACAAGTTAAAGATCAACTCGGATTATGAGCCCAAGTCCGAGGAGACATTGACAGCGAAATACATTGAGATTGTGGAGTGTCGTGAAAAATACTTTGACATGTTGGACACGTTTAATCATCGGGTTATGGCATTACGTGAACAAAAGAAGGAACTGATGGAGTTCATAGAAAAGAGACGAGCTCGCTTGGAGCGTATTCATGAATATCTTCCAGAAGTAAATCGCATACAGTTAAGGAAAATCAATGAGATTGACATGGAGATGGAGTATCCAGAGCTAAATCTCATTGAACACTTTTTGCCCGGCTGTGGAGTGAATGTGGATGATATACTCTACTTGGATCACACTGTGGAGGAGATTATCAGTTTCAGGAAACCACAGCATACACTAGACAATATCAGTCTGTATGAGATGGCATCATTGGATAATCCTGATCTTCAGGAGGTGACCAAGTTCAAGGCGTTGCAGATCTCCAAGCTGAGCAGCACTTTGCCACCGGATGAGTTAATGGAATTCATTCAGAATCTGCCAGAGGCAAGTGATCTCGCTTACTACGAGTTGAATGAGGACCAAAAATTTCCTGTGATGCAGGAAATGAGACATCGTTGGCTACGTCTATTGACAGTCGAGCAAATCCACATTATTGCACAGATCGAGGAGCAAATTCGTTTGTTTGACTTGCAAATGGAGAAGATTCATGTGGAACGTTTTCATACAAAGCTGGATGCAGAGTTTCTCACCTCTTTTATGATCAGCCTGAATCAGGAGCTGTATATATTGAGAGACAGTGAGGAGATTGAGACGCAGTTGCTCCAGAACGCCAAGTATGCGATGGGCACACGTAATGAGCTCCAAGTGCAGATCAATGCCACCAATCGACAATTGGATGAACTTCGGAAAGCTATTGAGAAGATCAATGAACAGATTGCCGGTCTGCAAGTTCTTTTTATGAACACCATCAAGGGGCATAAATTCTATGACTTTTTGCGTCGCATCTTCAAGAAAAAGTGGCGACCACCCAAGCGTGTTCATGGTGATGATGACGAGTCGTCGTCCTCGTCATCATCATCGTCATCCAGCGAGGATGAAGGTGTTGATGCCCAGAGCGTCGACTCCTTAGATATGACCACTATACGCCTCGATGAAACCACTTGTCCTACGGGTCTTGATCGTGTACTCTATGAATGGTCCTTCACCATGCGGGCCGATCGTCATGCGCTGGAAAGGACTCTCGCTGATAGCCTTCGTAATGTAGATCGCAAGCGTCGAGAAATTGCCGAGATGCAGACCAAGATGAAGTACCACGAGGAGGTCTATCAACGTGAGAAGAACACACTGCTGGAATTTAGGGTGAGTTTTGGTTAGAATAAGTACAGATAATTTAAATTTCTTAATATGATAATCCTTACAGCGCAACAGGCAACAAGAGATCAACAAGGTGCAGGTGAATACGATTCTACGCATGGATCAACTGCAGCATTTCTATGAGGGTCACGACTTCCGGGATGTCTCCCAGGCAATACTCTTTGACGCCGACATGTTGGTTGATCTACGTCGTCGGGCCGAGAAGCTGCACGAGGAGACGTTGGCCACTCGACGATGGCATCGTATTAATTTTGTGCACTTGCGACGCATGAATCGGGATATTAAGTTTATGAGATTTGAAATAACACGCCTCGAGGAGGAAATCAAACAGGCGCAGATGAAGCGTTTTGGATTGATAATAAATCTGGATGAACTGGAGGAGGAAGTGCTGCGACGTTACGTATTTGAGCTGGAAACAACTGCCGAAGAGGAAATGCGTGCACTCGAGAAGGAGCTGCAGGAGAGAAAGGTGAGAGATAAGACTGAGTCTTGGGAAATTTATATTTTATCTCATTCTTTAGATTGAATTGTCGCGCTGCGAGGAGCAATTGGTGCAGGAGACACAGAACAACACGGAGAAACTCAACATACAGACTGTGCTGCTGGAGCAGAAAAATGTTCTAGACTCCTTGCTAGATGTGCAGGAGCGTAATTATGCCAAGTGGGCAAATCCTCAGGTGCTCAATCTGAGTTACGACATTGAGAAGTTAATGGGCATTGAAAATGCACTGCTTCAACAGATTGAGGTATGTTATATTATCCTTGACTTTAAGTGTATATAATCTTGATAAGAATATATTCTACTCTTAAGATAAGTCGATAAGATCTGAGTCTGTTTCTATGCAAATATTTTCTTAATATTAATGAAGGTAATCTCCCTCTCTTTCTTAGTGCCTGGAGCGTGAGATTTGCACCCTTCGCCTGAAGGCTAAGCCACTCCAAATCAACGAGTTGGAGCCAACGCAGCCACAAGTTGTGGTCAGCGAACTGTCGCCCATGGAGCCGGAGACTGACATGTGTCCGGCCATACTAAATGTGGAGGCTTACATGCTGCCTCCCATGCCGGATGACTTCATAATGGATCGCGTGCACACGATTGTTCAAAAGAGTTTCAATCAGTTCTTTGGTCGTCATACAACTGCCGAGAATATCCGTAAGTTCGCGCAAAGATCATCGTTGTATATGTGCCAGGCGGCGTATAGTTTCCAAGGCAGATATACGGATCGCATTGCCGAGTGCATCACGGAGCACTTGGAGACAATTGTGCCTAAGAAATATTTTATTCACATCAGTGCTGAAGAGTTACGCAAACTCTTCCATGAGGTGGTCGCCGTCTTTGATTACGAACGCTCCGATGTCAATACGGAAGAGTTAATCTCTGGTATTTTTGAGCATGCCAAGGATTCACTTTGTGCACGTGGTGTCTGTGAGATTGTGAACCGTACACAGTTTATTGTCATGCATATGTTTAAGGAGTTGGCTGAGGTGCTGCCCTTGGAGGAATTCCAATCGGACGAAACGTTGCGCATTATTGTTGATGTCCTGGAACGTGAACCGATGGCAGATCCTCGAGCCATTAACGTGGAAGAACTGGTCTCCAGCACACTGAAGCATGCCCAGGAGAATCTGCTGGATCACATTACAGCTTTGCCTCTACGCCAAGTGGGTAATAACATACAGAAGGCACTGTTGAAGCGACGTCAGTACAAATCTCCCAATTGTCAGTCGCCATTGTCTGTGAGGATTGCCAGCAAGAAGCCCGGTTCCAATACGGGATTACCCTTTTAGGCTTGAGATGTTTTTAATTTTGTTTTGGACTATATGTAACAATATATAAAGCTTGGAAATGCATTAAAATTGTGAACAATTTTGTATTTTAAATTCATTCTAATCTACGTTTGACTGAGACAATCTTGAGAGGCAGCAGCTCCAACATCTCACGCACCACGCCAATCTCTCCGTGCATTGGTTTTGAGGCTTCCTTGTGCTCGGCACATGCCTCACTAAATCTTTTATAGTATCGAAGACATTGATTCAGTTGCTCCAACTGCTGCTGTGGATGAGCGCTAATTAACTTGTAGTAGAGTCTTCCAATATGAAAGTGTGCATAGAGCATGAGACGCACTTCTTCTAACTCCATGTTACTGCGCCATTGCTCAAGGCTGTCATCAGGTGATGTTAGATACGATTTTAAAAAGCTTTCGAAATGCTTGATGGCCTTCAGAGCTGCCTGATTGATCTTCTTGACTTCTTCGGGAGTTGGAGATTGTTGTGCCTTCATGCTGTCTAGACGCACATCCAGAATAGCGGCATGGGCTGTACCCGCCACATACCAACATTCCCGGCAGATCTTTAGATAGTATGTAGCGTCGAGTAGTTCTAGAAGATCCTCTAGATACTTGGCACGACGTTTCTGCATCTTGGCTTGATTTTCTGGATTTTCCTCAAAGAAGGCAATGTGCTCGTAACTCTCTGCGTAATCCTGCATAATTTTCGCATACTCTGTAGCCTCGCTCTCCGCTCTGTAGTAATCCTTGGCCACATCCAGCCACTCGTTGATGAAGTGAAACACTAGCTTGGCATCGTCAAAGGTTAGACAATAATCACAGCTAACGCGACTTTCACAAGCAGCCAAATCCAGATCCACAAAGCGATAATCCTCATCAGCTGCCAGGGCAAGTTGCTTGGTGGCCTGTGTGAGCTTCTTCTGCTCATCCTCCTCCTCATCATCGTCCTCCATTAGACGCTCCTTGGAAGATTGCAACAGATACAAGCCATATTTAGCCCAACAACGTGCCACGTCTGCATAACGATGCTTAAAGGTTTCTGTATAATCCGCTCGTTGTTGTTCGCTCATCTCCGGCTTTAACATTGTGGCTTCATGCTCAGCCATAATGATAGTGGCAGCTGCCAAATGATGACGTGCCTCTTTGTAGCGATCCTTGCCCAAATAATACTGAGACAATGTTGCTGTATTCAAGGCAAAATCAATGGCATCATAGGATTTATATTGCAACTGACGATGTAAAGTGCGATGACAGCATTGTGCTGATTTCTCTGGCTCTCCTATGTGACCATACATCTGTGCCAGGTAGAAGCAACATAGCGTGTAGAGATTCTCTAGCTCCTTGACGCCTGCAGCTGCTTTCGGATCCTCTGGTGGGCTGTACAAATCCACTACAGCCTGGGCAATCTTTCCACTCTCCTTAAACGCCTCATAGCTTTGTTCTGCCTTTAGCAGTAGTTCCGCAGCGGTTTTATACTCTTGCCTGGAGCCGAGAACAATGCTCAGCTCGTTGACAGCCCCCATATAAGGTATAATGCCTTCGGCATGCTGCTTATAGGGTTCCATTAACTCCAGGCAGCGGTGAAGAAACTTTTGGCCGTCGGAAGACTCCTCGGTGTAAATATAAATACGGCCCAAATCACGACAAACAAAGCCCAGCATTGACTTGTAAACCAGCTCCTCATCGCCACCATCACCCTCACTAGCCTTAACAGAGATTAGTTGATCATCAAGCAGCTTTTTTAAATCCAAGAGCACGTCGCGCGCCTTGTAATGGGATCGATATGGGTCCGTTGGCGGATCGGAGCTGCTCTCCTCTTCAACCAGTTTGTTGGCTTTCTCGAAAAGCTCCTTGTAGTCACTAAGCACTTCCTTTGGAATGACCATAGTTTTGTCTTGATTACTTAATTTATAAATAAATTATTACTTCATTTATTTTTCTAAAAGCTAAACAAAATTACGGAAGCTGGACGACATTCAATTCCACCCTGACAGCTGACAAATCAATATATCGATTACTAAAACAGCTGACGGATCTATCGTCACAATAAACATATCGTGCAGAAACTTATCTATCGATATTTTCGTGCAACGCACAAAACGGTGGTGGCGCTTTCCTATGTTTGTTAGCGCCGCCAGCTATGATGTGGTTTACTTTTAGAAATAGATATTTATTGAACTCTGGCAATCTTCTGTTGTTTATACACTTGTGAAAAATAAATAAAAGGTAAATAATGGCTTCTGATGGCGAAGAAATGGACTTGACATCGGCGGAGAGTGAAGTTTCTGCCGCGGAAACTGATACTGACACTAAGGAAGATGCACATGTACTGGATTCGGAAACAGATGAAGAAAGTTTGGATGTAGAAGTTGTGCCTGCTTCAAGTGACGACGCTGATATGGAGGAGTTATTGGGACAACTGGAGGATTATACTCCTACAGTGCCAGATGCGCTTACTATGCGCATATTGAAAAGCGTACGTATAGTGTTTGATAGATATATTAAAAATTACATTAATTTAAATTTACATGCAGTCTGGCTTTGCATCTGTGGACCCACGAATTGTACGCATTATTTCTGTATCCGCACAAAAGTTCATATCGGACATTGCTAACGATGCCTTGCAACATTGCAAAACGCGCACTACAAACATTCAGCATTCCAGTGGACACAGCTCTAGCAAGGTAAATATTTTGTATTGAATTATAGAAGATCTAATCATAATACATGTCTTTTTGTAGGACAAAAAGAACCCAAAGGATCGCAAATACACTTTGGCTATGGAGGATTTGGTGCCTGCCTTGGCGGATCATGGTATAACAATGCGTAAACCGCAATACTTCGTTTAAAAATTATAAGTGTAACTACTATATAAAATAAATATTAAAATTATAAAACAGAAGTCTTGTTTGCGTGAGTTGATAGCAGTTACAAAAAATGGTTACAAGTAATTGCAGCAGGTGGCAATCCTATACAGGTTATCGAAATCTAACAAGTTGATTATCGTTATCGATGGCAACAGCTGTTCAGTTACAAGAAGCAGCACAAGATGGGAGTGTTTTCGTTTCTAGTGATACATTATTATTTTTTATTTTCATCGCACTAAATAGTTGCAATTAATTGTTAAAAACACTTTCAAACGTGTTCTCATTAGTGCGCATATCCAATTACTATATTGGCCATAGTGTAGTTTCAATGATAGCTGGTGAAAACCACAAACGAAAATTGCTACAACGACGACCTCCAATACAAAGTGGGAAAAATCGAACTTTGTATACGCGTGTGTGTGTGTGTGTTTAATAAGTTTACATTTAAGAAAGAAAATCAAATTTGCAAAGCTGCCAATGCATTTGTGTAGCCAAATATGCAATGTATATATATATAAAATTAATTTTCATATTGTGCAAAATGATTGAATAATCGATAATTTAATAAACGACCAACCAACTCCTCACCCTTAACACCAAATAACTGTGAGGAAAACAGCAACAAAATGGATGATCTGGAGGAGACTAGCGAAAATGGGTTCAAGCTGGGATTCCCAGAAGTGGGCACATGGAATCGCACACACAATGTCCCTCTGGAGAACATGAAAATCGATGCACCTATGGTAAATACATATATACACTTGCTGCACCCCCTTTCACACAGAATTCCATACACATTTCTGTATATGTATGTGCCATTTGATTAATATGGTATGCGATGAGACAGCGTGATTCAGCCGAGGACAGCTTTATCAACATAATGTCGAACGTCTATAGAGTCTATAGTGATTACTGCCGCTTTAATAGTCGCTACCACTTGGCATACAATTGCGCGATCGCAACCATTCCATGCTTCTTATCATGCTTTGGTCATTGACACACTCAGCTACACTATCAAACCTGATATTTGACTCGAATACGATTAGAATTTCATATACTAGAGCTGTCATTTTCCGTTTATCACCTTGGTTCAGCATAAGTTCAAATAAAAAGTAGTTAAAATGCACGAATGAACGTTTTCTAACTAGCTTTTACTATATCTTATTTTATAAAATTTGTATAGATAGATTGTACGATTTTTCTTAGAGGTGAAGATTTCTTTTAATTATAATCTTAATCAAGATCGAATACATATACATAATAATGGTAGTTATGGTTGTTTTTAAAATGTAAATAACTGCGAGCGCCGGAAAGTATCCATTGATTATTGTACCATTTAAGTTGTGTAATGGAATCTCATTGTCGGGGACTCGACTATAGCTTGATTATAAAAACTACTGTGTGTTTTTATTGAATTCTGCTTAAAAATTGTTGCTTTAAGGCTTTTGAATATTCAGACTCGACTGTAGTTTTTACTCGTAATTTCTTTAAACTTTTCAGATCTGCTTAGAACAAATATAGTAGACTGATAAAAATAAGTATAGGACTTAATATTAGGCAGCCTTTGTTTTTACTTAAACGAACATACGCAACTTATATTCAAAATTATTATAATAAGAAAGATTTTAATTATCTGTTTTCTCGGTCTTCAACAAACGATTTTGCAGTTAAAACTTAGAAAAGAACCTTTTAAAAGTAGTTTTAAAATTTTAGTAATATTGTTTTTTTGTAACGCATAATAAAATAATGCAATCAATAAGATCTTTAATGCGCTGTCTAAAGGAGAGAGTGGTCTTTAAGTCGGTCTATCGATACACAAGCAGCAGCAGTCTGCCGAATCCTATACTGGTGGACATAGATGAACAGGAGGATGTGGAGGTAGAAGATGATTTAAGTATCAATACAGTATATCCCATGTTGGAGAACCGCTATTCCGATCTATTTTATATGCCTCAAAATGTGGGTCCGGCCTATCAGGATCTCGCAACGACCACCGATCACTTTGACTTGGACAAATTGTATGAATCCGTTAGTTGGAAAGGCATTAAGCCCATCAGAATTCAGGCGGTGCAATGTCCCATGTTGTTATTACCGCAAGTTAGACGGATCTTTTCAATTCCCTGCACACAATTTAATGAATCGGAAAACTTGAGCATATTTAATCTATATTTTGACAGTGATGTGAATAGTGCCATCAAGTCATTTGTTCTCATCGCTTCTAAGTATTCAGTGGAGTTCATGCAGGATGGCTATTGGTCGGACTTTGTCAATCCATTTACGGGTCGTGCCTATTTTAGACCCGCTGCTCGCCGAAAATTCAACAATGAAGCTCGTTCTTTAGGTCACAATATGCATTTCAAGGAAGTTAATGGTTGCACAGTCATTAAGGAGGCAAAAGGATGCACATTTGCTGGTGCTATTTTTAGTGATGTTCCTGTCAGTTAATCCTTTATCATTTCTTCATCAATGCTCGTAAATTCATTTATTTAACAACTGTTTTGTCTATGTCCTCGAAAACTTAATTAAATGTGACTTTGAAAGTTTGACGAAATAAATACAAGCTAATCTGTTAGCTAATTAAATTATAAATAACCTTGAAAGGTGCTGAGATTTTATTGGATAATTTGTATTATTTAGTTTGTGTAGTGTTGAGGCTAAGTTCTAAAGGGAAAATAAATATTTTGTATTGTAAGTATAATAGGAAATATATTCTAATTTAAAAAATTATAATAAATATTAAAGAGTTTTAATTGAAAACTATATTCTACCAATGTGTTCTACCACTAATTCGCCGCAGTTGAAGCTTTAGGAAGGTAAAGATTGCATATTAAATATTCCAGAAATGTTTCTTACATTTCGTACACCCGATCGGAATTTCACCGTCACTTTTTAAGTGATGGAATAGATGAAGTCTGCACTAATTTATTTAGTGGAATGAAACTACTTTGAAAATTTCAGCCGTCTAGCTCTAACCGTTTGGGTTGTGCGTTAGTTTCGAGTCGATTTTTTTTCTGAATATTTCATACGGATCGAATTATTAATATTATAGTTAATTCATCTTAAAAATGTATACTGAATTTCTCAGTGGAGCTTTGTGCGCACATTACTCAAGATCTGTGACTAATGAAATAACTTTTTAGGCTCGTAAATGTGTGAGTAATAAGCGGGTAATCAAATATATACATATGTATATATACACTTACACCCAATGTTATTATTCTTTTTTGTTCTTTTGTTCGTATTGTTGCGTTGTGAGAGGTCACAACAACATTAAATCTAATTGAAAATGATATGTGACACCTTTGATACTTTTATACAGATATGGCTGCTCTGCTCTTTGCTCACCACAATCACCTGGGTTACCTATAATAACTTTTACAATTCGCGTCTAATCGGTGTGCTGATTACAAAGATTGCGAATCGTTGGTTTATTAAGGGAGCCTATTTTAAAATCGGATCCGTGGCGTTGAATCCTTTGGCTGGCAAAATCATGTTTCGTGATTTTGTGTACATCACGTATGATTATACGATGCGGGTGCAGGATGGATATTTCATATTTCGCTGGTGGCGCTCCTATGTGCCCAAAGATGTCTCTGAAGGTATGTATAAATACATTTATAAATATCTTAATATTGAAATTAATTAATGTATATTTTTCAGATCTCTCACACTCGGATACACGTTTGTCCGTGCAGTTAAATGGATATGAACTTCATATTTATAATCGTTCGGACCTGTATGATAAGCTGGAGAAGACTTTTGGACTGGAACCATCGCTGTTGATACCCACAGATGTGCTCAGCACTGAGGAGCGTAATAAATTGCGAGAGCACAACATGAACATGGAGAATGCACGGCAAAGTCAACGTGTGAATGCCGTAAAGAACTCTGAGGCCATGCAGGCAACAACATGGCGTGATTTGATACCTGTGATCAAAATAGACATTAGTTCAGGTCGCTTTGTCTTTGGCAATCGCCTCACACCGACCACACTCTCCATTTCCATGGAGGAAGCCCATTGCACATACAGCACGAAGCCGGCAGTTTGTCGGCTCGATCATTTCATGCATTTTGTCAAGGCAAAGGTGGAGAATGCCAAAGTTCTCTTCTGTCCCAGTCCCAAGTATACGGGTTTGATTGATGAACCACCACGTTATATGGGCGAAGGCTTTGTAGTCATGATGTCCAACCAAATGGATTTGTATTTCTACATGGATGAGCCGGGTGTTGTGCCCGAGGAACCTGTACAGATTGTATTAGCTAATGGCGATGTGGTGGAGCCTTCTCCGCCGGTTTGGGGCATCAATGCTCACTGCCTAAAAGGCACAGACTTTAGCTACGGTCCCTGGGCGGACAGACAACGTGATCATTTGTACAAATACTTTTATCCATCCGACTGGAAAGAGGCAGAAGTAACGCCCACACCGCAACCTGGAGAATTGCGCAGCTATCAATCGTTTGATGTAACGCTCTGTGTGCTAAATGAGGCTACAATCGATATATTGTTCTCCAAGGAGAAGGAGACGAATGCAATGCACATAACTGTTGGACCCGCCTCCTACGTGGAGGTGACAATACCTTGGGTAACGCTGCAAGATGGTTATACGTCAAAGATCCAGGGTCAACTGTTTCATGTGGAGGCCACAACATCGTTGCAATATCGCAGCTTGGCAGAGTTTGAATCGTTGGAGTACAAGGTGCGAATACATTATCCAACGAAATGGAATGCACCGCAGGATTGGAATATTTCATTGGCCGGCTGTAAGACGAGCGCGTTCATTGTGTATAAACACAAGTGCTTCTTCCAGGATCTCATTGAGGATTGGGGCGATAAGGCAAGACCCGATATACTCAGTTTTGTGCCATATACATGCAATTTTAATATACGTCTGCATGAGTTTGAGATCCTCATGTTGTGCAATGAATACAATTGGATTGATTGCAGTAGCGCCAATCAGGAGAATAATCATTTGGCGTTTTGTGGTGATGTATTTGAGATGAGCTTTGCATTGCCCTTTGATGATTTTCTGCCAAAGACTGTGACACTCAAGTTCTGGATACACGGCGAAGGTCTCGACTTGAGTCTCTACGTACCGGAGGTCTCCTCGGTGCGACCCATTGTGCTAGCCATAGACGAGAACGCAAGACTGTTAACCCGCGAGGGAAAACTTATACGACGCCCCGAGCTCTACACCAAGAAATGGCGTAAAATATGCCAACGCAGTGCCGGCTGGATTGATTGCTGGGCTGTTCCCATATTGGCTTTATCCATACAATATGTATATCACCCAGTGCCGCCACTTGGACCTGATCCCCAGGCGGATATTACGACGCCAGAGAAGGAGGAAATACTTCTCAGTCCAATGCGCATACCCAAAGTACGTAAATCTCCCGTCAATGGCAACTGGCAACAGGTCGAACACAATAACTTCGATCCAGGCACCTTGCCTGCGGATCATGTAACTGTGGAACTAGAGATTGGCAGCTCTGTGCTGATGGCATATGGAAATGTATTGCGCAATTTTATGAGCCTTAAAGAGAACATCTTTGGCGAAGATCAGAGTTTTACAGATATGGAGCAATCGAATGTGAATTTGAAGGAGACAAATGCCACACCCAATCCAAAGGATCAGCTGCTGGCCAAAGAGAAGGAGTTGGCTAACAAATCCATATCTGAAACAACAGCTCCTGAGGAGAAGCGCAAACCCTTTGATCCACGACTCTATCGACCTTTAGAGGTGATGGTTTCCGTGATTGTACATGACATACAAGCACATGTGATGAAGAATTGCAATCCCGATGATCCTCCGTGTCCGGTGGTGTTAATTGAACGCTTTGGCTTTGAAATGAACAAGCGGTATCATGAGACAACGCTCCAGGTCCTCGTCAGTCCCGCGTATCTGCTCACATCCGACACGTTGCAGCGTCAGAGACGGGACAAGCACATCCAACAGGGTCATCTCTTGCTATCAGCAGTTCAGGTGCGAGGACATGCCATGTTCAGTAATGAAGGACGTGCCTTGGATGAGGATACACTCGAATATTCGTGGTTGGTGGAGGTGCAACTTGGCAAACTAACTGGAAAACTGACACTGCCACAGCTGGTGAATGTCGTCACTGGATTAGAGACACTCATTCTGCTGGCCATTGATCCGGAGAACTGCCTGAAGTCACCCAAAACGGTGCGCAACTGCCATCATGGTGTGCCCAGTAATTTGTGTCCGCAAACCAAAGAAGAAAACAAATACAAGTGCCCTTCATCCGAGGATATCAAGTACTTGATGACTCGCGTCTCTGTGGATGCTGTAGATGTTTATTTAATTGAGAGTGGAACGGCGTTGCATGCTTGGATTTCTCCCATACGCCTGGCTAACTGTAATCTGCATGGACAACGTGTCAAGTCGGGTATATCTGGTCTATTGCCTTCAATATTGTTGCGTCTCTTCATGTTGCATGCAGGGAATGCTCCAAATAGCACCTATAACACTAATACCACAGGCAGCAATCGTTCTGGCAAACTGCGTCGTGCTGATCAGGATTCTCTCAAGTCACAGGATGCACCTAGTAGCTCTCATTATGCCCATAAGGCTGGCAAACGCAGCTCCAATTCATTTTCCCAGCGTCGGGATTCACGTGAGGAGGGCACTCGTGGCAAATTGCGGGATAACTTCACAGATACGCATCCGAAGCGAACTCCTGAGACTGTAGAGCTTAGCGAGAATTGGGTGGAGGTGGGTTGTACCTCGCTGGGTCCCATACTCCTCGAAGGCGCCTCCGCGTTACCCATACCCGATCACCAACTGCATCTCGTGCAGCACAAGTGAGTTTACTTTTATATTTATTTAAAAATTATTAATTTAAATTGATTTATTTTGTAGCTTCCTGCGAGAACATGATGCCAAGTACAAGCGCCTGTGGTTTTTGTGGTCCAACAATGGCATCGCTCTCACCTCGGGCACGGAAATCTCTCGCTGTGGCTGCATTGGTGGTTGTGCCTTCTTTGGCAGCAATCGAAATGGCCAAAAGTTCTTTAAGCCAACTGCCCAGGATGTCACTGATAATTACAATATTGCCCGCTATTTGTGAGTATTTAAACAGAAGAAAGAATTTAAAATCACAGCTTTAAATTCAGATTTAATCCTTAGTTAGTTATAATTATACTTATACTTATTTATAATTAATTTGTGCGATTTATTTATTTGGTTGTACTTGTAAACTCAAACTATTTTCTTCCTGTGCAGCATCATTAATAATAACAAGGACTTTGGCTTTGGCGAGAGTATACTTCATCAGGGTCAACTGGTCTTCCATACGCCACCCTACAGCCTGCACTGCGTCTCTCTTTATGACTCGGCTGATTTTAATGGCAAGGGCAAACTGTATAGACCCACTGTGGAGTTGCGCAATGGCAGCTTAAAGAAATCCGAACTGTGTACGTTACCCGATGGCGCCAAGTTTAAAATTGGCTGTGGAGTTGTGGATAAACCAGAGCTTAGTAGCAGTCGGAATAAGTCTCGAGAGAGCATAGGTTCACCAAATACCCTGGAGCGACGTAGTAAACGTTACACATGCACAAGGCAGACCTCAGTGGAGGTGCCTTATTCACGTTTGCTGGACAGTCCTTCCAAGAAACTACAATTGCAGCATGATTCCGTCGATGGAGGCAATGCGAGCAGTCATAGACGTGGCTCAGATTCCCACAGACTGCGTGTGTCGCCGCCAAAAACAAGCATATCGGACTCAAGACTGACCGGAGAGGTGGCAATCGATGATGACCAAGAGGTAGGTCATCAAAGAAATCTTTCTTAAGCATATCTAATTCAGTTTTCTTGTTCTACAGATGCCCGATGAAATGTCACACTCGGCACCGCATTCGCATCCGCTTGAATTTGAAATTGCCGACATTGCCTTGCATGTTGGAGATCATTTGCCACGTGAGGTGCAACGAACCATATCGCTGACCTCGGAGAATCCATCAGAGATGTTCTTCTCCGCAGAGGAGGATATTTCCAATGTATTGTCTCAACGTGGTTCCATGAAACAACGCAGCGGCAACGGCTCCATTATTTTGTCTGGCAGAAAACGCTTCTCCTCGGACTTGAGGTAAGAGTTTAGTGATTTCTTCTTTATTTAATGTTATATTAATAAAATCTTAATCTTTCAGCATTGGCGCCCAGAACGAGAATGGCAGTCATACTCTGCCCACATATCGCAGTGATCTGGAGATTCATGCGCCGGAGAGCAACAAAACATTGCCGAAGCGTCCACAGAGCACCACAGAACTGGTAAAAATAGTCAAGTCAAAGCCAATAGCTTTATATCTACATCTCTATGTTAGGTCTTTACGTATTCACTTATATATTATATACTATATACAACTATATACACCAACGGCGTTTAGCTTTACTGCTTTTGAGGCCAAGTTTATGTTTCACATTCACAAATAATTCAAAAACGTTTCGGCGAACGCTAAAAGTTCTTTACAAGACTTGAACTTATGATGATATTTCTACGCATGTTTCTTTAAGTATCTTTAAGTTCTCTCTCTATAACTCTTTAACTGTAAACTATGCTATATACTATATAAAAAATCCACACCTAAATTCTATTCCTCTCCACAAACTCAAACTCTCGGTTCATCCAAAACTAAATAACAATTTAAAAAAAAAAACAATCAAAATAAATAAAAAACTAACAAAAAAACTCATCCAGAACGAAGACGCGAGACGCATTCACGGTCTTGCCACACCAATAAGAAAAATAACAAATATCTCATCACGACCCGAGTTCCGACATTTTGTTCACGATGTGAGTAGTTTTTAGTAACAGCAAAAAGTAAAAAACCAAAATACAGTAAAATATAAACCAACTAACTAACTCAACTTAACTAACCACGTAGCGCAAATAAATTTAAATCTTTTTGTTAGCAAAAACTATCTTAATGTTTAATCTAATTTCAATTTATGAGTACTTTTAACAAAATAAGTATAATCTTCGGATTGCCGAAGCTTAAAAACCTTTGCAGATGCTTAAAATATATGATTTCTATATCATCTAAAAGGAATATCCCATATCCCATTAAAGTAATAATTTTCAACATTCTTGAGGTGTACAATGATTTATTTTCTAGATAAATTTCTGCTGTAAAATCAATTGATTCTCTTAAACAATATTTCAATATTAATTTATTTTTATCCCTCATTTAAAACAAGGTTTTGACAAAATTTTGATATCCTCTGCAAAGGTAAAAAAATGTCTCAAATTGGCTGCATGTTTTGAAATTGCGCATGTCCTTGGAACTAGTCTAAGTTGAATAATTTTCTAGTTTAGTTTTAAGTGTATTTTTACGAACTTGATTAACACCATTTAGATGCACTTTTTTCATCCACCTGCAACTTGTGCTTGTGCCACTTGGTCTGAATACATATTTTTGTGGTAGCAATCAAAATTCTACACTTAATTGATTCGTTGATTAATTTATAATTGTTTGCTCTGCATTTCACAGGCGGATTCGCGAGGTTCCTCGTCAGGTACACCTTCCTTGTCATCGAACTCTTTCATCTCGGCAATGTCTTCGCAAGAGGATGTGGCTTTGGTCAATTTACATCAACAGGTCAATCGACCAATTATTGATTCACCGCTGCTTATGGCCAGCTATTTGAATCATCTGTCGCAAGTGAAGTGCTTCAATTGGAATGGTTGCTCCTTTCCACTGGGTCCGGATGTGTTCTCCACACCACTTTTCCACGAGAACGAAGATGGAGGTCTCACTTACATTGGCAGCAAAATGTTGCCACATTTCGACTTGTATTCCTGTTGGCGTGAGATTAAAGTTGTACCACGTTATGAGAATACCACGGGCAGCAACAGCTCAGCCACATTTATGGGCGGTCCAAAGTCACATCCCTGGGATCCCAGTGTGCTGCTCAAGGAAGAGGAATCGGACAAGACAACGAATGGTTTCGATGATGGCGAATTCATGAGTCTTCAAGCTGAAGGCGGTGCAGCATGCACCTCAGTGGTGGCCAGACTCAAAGGGCAACTGAATGTCTTCCTCACCCCGCTGCTTTTGGAAGGATTGCAACGGTGAGTACGACATTATAACGAAGTTTATGTTTAACAAAGTCAGTTTCGAATGTTGAAGAGGATAGTTTATTAAACTGAGAAAATACAATTGCTTAATTTATTTTTAATTCAAATTAGTATTTTAGCTTATATAATTTATTCAATAGAAGAAATCTAACAGGCAAAAAATTCTTTAGAAAATGTAATTTAGAAATATATTTTGAATAGAATTATTATTATAATTGAAATTTGTTCACTTATGTTAAGTAGCTGTGGAATGAGAAAATACATTTGAGGGTGTTATTCGCACGTGAACCAACAAATTTATTTGCAAATGCATAAAAAATATAAGTCACAGAAATTTAACAAATTGAATTATTAAAAGTTAACAACGTTTAACGCGCAAGTGAGCGCATTTCGCCTTCCTAATGGCTATTTTAAGATTACTCTGGCTGCCCTGGTCACGTGGAAACGAGTCCATCAGTTTCTTCAGATAGCTCTCATTTGTATTCTGAAAGCGATATTTAAATAGAAAATATAAACAGCTATCAATTTGTTATTATATTTAGTTTGTACCTCAGGTGCGTCGTCGGTTTTCTTGTTTTCACGCTTTAAGCGTTTGTATTGCAGCTGATCTTGCTGGATTTTGGCATCCTTGGAGAGTTGATAGGTTGCATAGTTTAACATTTCACTAAGTTGTTTATCAGTGCGCAGTTGATGCTCTCCAAGTTTATTTTCACTCTTTATTAGTCCATTATCTGTTTGAATGATATAACGCAAAGGTTCACGTGCATTTTGGGCAATAAAACTGCAACAAATTCAACAGCAACGTGTGGAAACAATAATGAAATTTTGAGTTTTGTAATTGTGTAATTGTAAGTGGTTTGTTGAGACTCTTAATTGTATTTAAGGCGCCAACCTGTCGCCATCATTGGCTGCCATGTTGTCGTTAGCCAGCAGCGGAAGCTTTCCTCCATCCTCTGTCTCTTGTGCGTCTTGTGAAAAAGCTGGATAAGCATTCATTTGCATATTGTTTTCCAAATCAGAGTTATCCATCTCCTCCGGCTGTTGCTTCTCTTCCTCGGCTTTATCTTCTTGGTGTGCTTCGTGTGCAAGTTGATGACGCTCATAGGGTATCTCAATCTGTCCTTGTTTATACTCCTCTTTATTTTGAGCTGGCTGCCCGATATCTTCTGTCTCTTTAACTTGAGCCCAGCCTCCTGCCAACTTATTCAACTCTTTAAAATCATTAGCATTATTATCTACATTAGGCACTTTGTATGGATACATATTAAATAAATCATCTTTGGTTTGCCAGCCATCGAGATCTTTGTCTTGTTTCATTAATTGATCCTGTTGAGCTTCAGCTGCTAGTTTCTTCAGGCTATCAATATTATTTTGATCCTGATCCATAGACAACTCCTGGAAATCTGGCAAATTTGGTCTTTGCTTAACTCTATCCCGATTTCGTTGTAGACAGATGGCATCTTCAGAATCACACTCCTCTAACGATTTGGAGTTGAGTTTTCTATACTTCATTTTATTAGCACGTCCACCATCGAGATTATTGTTTAACAGACCATCCAAGGACTTATATGATGTAGTAGAACATCTTCGTGTGGATGTGCAACGTTTTGTGGTTGGACATGTGGGTTGCTTGTTGCACTTTGGCCGCATTGTGCACAGATCGATTTCCTTATCAAGATCATCCTCGTCATGACATTTATCATCAGCTGATTGCTTACCAGAATTCAAAGAACTTTCCTGTTCATCATCAGCATCCTCCATATCGTCGTGGTGATGTTTCTTGGCCTGTCTATGATGTCCTCTTAGGCTTGCTTGCTTTGAAAGAAGTAAGTTATTGATGGACAGTTCTTAAACTCTGAACTACATACCCTCTAAATTGATGGGTCCATTATTAGCATCATCCAATAACTCGTTTAGCTCATTGAGCTCGTCCAACGATAGCCCATTAAGAGTTGACATGACTTCGGCATCGCTTAAACCATTTGTTAGATCAGGATAATCAGCTGGATCAATGGCTGGACTCTTTTCTTCCTGTTTCACTTGCGCTTGCTAATAGGTTATGTTTTAAGCTTGATATTTAAGGTGGGTATAATGCACTTACCACTGGATATGCTGCCAAATAGGACAACAAGGACAATAGCAGACTCAGCCGAAATAGCAACATTTTAAGAAACTTTCGTCACTTGAATTTGTATATTATTTGAGTTAATTAAATGACAATATAAGTTTATTTGAGCTGGTTGATTTTGAGTGAAACTTATCAGGTGAAGTGACTTATTTAAAAGTGAGAGATTTTAACATTAGATGGGGATAATTATATTATTTGTATACCTAATTGCAAAACTATAATATTTAATTTACAGAATGGTAGAGGCAGCCGTTCCGACTATACAGTCCATGCATCTGCTCTCGGTGGTCAACTTTATACATTCTTCGTGTATAGCCAAAGTGAAGAATGATAATATTCTAAAGCGAGATCAGAGTCTTAGCTATTGGTCACAAGTTCATTCGAATTCCAAGCGATCGACAACGGAACGTCATTTGCAAGGACCTGGAGATTCCTTTTTGAGCGATGTCTATGAGGAAAGTATATCGACAAAGACACAAGGATTGATTGTACTGCCCAAAGTGAGCATAACCATGTTGCAGTCATCGATTGTGGAGGAGATTATATCTGTGGCAGCGTTGGATAATGTTCAGGTAGGTGGATTACTTCTGGTATCTATAAACGAATAAACACAGATGTAATTGATTTACAGGATCTGAGCTGTGTGTCGCTTTTAACATTTTATATGGAGGGAATTTCCACAAAGTTTCATTTGGGAAAAACCACACGTGCCTCCATGCATAATGTCTACATTCAACAGACGGTGCAATCGGGCAGCAGTCATAAGAAGGGAGGCATTATGAAGGGAACTCGTGCCTTGTTGGCACATCTTTCCTCACAGACACGACCCGATAATGTCCAAGGCGAACCTATACTCATTGAGACATCAGAGAAACAACTGGAGGAGCTGGTGATAACCCTAGATATTGGAAGAGCCCACGCTCAATTGCGGCGCCTCAAGACTGAGGGACAATCGTGTGCACCAGAGACTCCTGTTATTGTGACTGCGATACCGGAGCACAAGAGTAAAGTTCTTTTCGAGTGCCTTAAGATGCCTGAGAGCACGGGCATTGAAAGCATTGGCTACATTATGTTTGAATGTGGTCTAGAGGGAGTGGGAGTTAAGATTGTAAAACGTTCGCACTTTGAGAAGTCGGAGAACAGCAAAGAGGAGCTGGCGGAAATGACGGGTGGTGCAGAAGGTGTGTCAGCAACTGGTGGTGGCTTTAATCTCAACGAGCTGGTGGCAACAACGGGAAATGCCGGAAACGAAGCCGCAGCTGCGTCTACAGATGTCACTGGAGCCACCTCCAAAGCGGAAGCGGCTTGGCGTCTGATCACCAAGAAGCCACCAACACCCAAGACGCCCAAGGAGAAATTCCAGCATGCTTTGGACAACATTATTGTTACTGATAGCTCAACAGCTGGCGCAACCAAAGCTCCAACCGATGAGGATGTGGAAAAGGGAGCAACAGCCACTGGAACCGGTCCAGGTGCACAGAAGCCAAATGGCGCTGGAACTGCACCCAAAGATGGCTACGATAAGGCGCTGTCGAATGTCAAGGGCACGGACAAGACATCCTCTTGTGTTATTGAACTGAAATCCGTGTGGTTTAATTTTGCAGCACCTCCTTGTGTGCCCATCACTCGTAAAATTGATTTAACACGCTTGGATTGGAATCTATTAAGCACTGCATCGCCAGCAATTACAGCCTGGATGAATCCGAGCAATCGTTTGGCCATGAAAATTGTCTCACTACTGAAGGTATTGCACACACGACAAACTGCAGTTGCCGCTTGTCTGATGGCTGATGCCATGGAGAATGAGAAGATTCAGCGCAATCCAAAGATAAAGAAGGTAAGGAACCGAAAATCTGAATGAATATGAACCAGACATTAAATTAAATGTTTTTTAAGTATATAACTATCTTAAACATAATTTATAATTATTTTTATAACTGATAAACATTAACAGATAGTTTTCCAAACGATATTTATTTTTATAATTACTATTTTTAGAGTCGTTATGCCAACAACTATACGCTGCTGTCCAAGACGCTGCAGGAGGATCCTAGTTGTCAGTTGTGCTACATAATGCAGAAGCTAGTGTTAGACGAAGGCGTGCAACGCATCGAGCAGATCTTCAAGCATGGCGAAGTGCCGCATTTGAACACACTACGTCAGGTAAGTAACATTTACAACACAGTAGATTTATCAAAGTAATCTAATTCATCTTTTTTTAGGGCATCATTGTGCTTAGTCGTCAATGGAAGAATACCTTGTACAATCCCATACTATTTGAGCATCAGTATAAGAATAAATTGGCACGTCCCATCAATGTGACATTCTCGTTTCCGCAAAACGAGGAGGAATGCGAAGCGGATGAGTGTGAAGGTGATGTTGAAATGGGCGCCTATGCGGGCGTCGGCGAGAATCCGGAAGAGAGTGAGAATGCTTTATTACTTGGGCAAACACAGCATCATCGAACTCACATTGGTATTCCTTTGATTAACGCTGTTCAGCTGCAACTCCTCACGGCGTGCAGTTTTCTCCTTTTGTTATAACCTATTGATATGTATAGATATAGATATTTTTATCTCGTTCTTGTTTGTTATAGTAATGCACGTATTTGTTGTTACTTTTACGTGTTCGTTCCTTTTAATTTACAAAAGCAGTTTGCGAAAATTCCCACTTGACGGATTTGCTTTTTTATTTGCTTTAAATGTTTCCTATCTCTTGCTATCCTAACTTTCCTTTTTTTCCTACTTTTCTCACATAAATCCTCTACAAGAAAACGCTTTAAATGTTCATGACTTCATTTTGTTTGATGCCTTGCGTTTGCATTATATATTCCAATACTCAATACTCTATACTTTTTCTTCTGGCTATACTATCTTTTCCAAATTTAGTCTTTAATTATATACCAAGTGCTGTGTGTGAAGTAAATGTATTTCTTAATGATATCTTATGTTAATCAATTACTTCACACACAGCATTTAAATTATATCAAATTTCTGTCTATAACTCCACAATAGTGCAAAATTGATATATGAAAAAGTAATATTTAAATTGAACTCCAAATACTCAATTATTTTAAATCCCTCTCAACATTTAGACAACACACAATATGGTGGCATGTCTTATGCCCATGAAGCAGCTCATCAAGGTCCAGCTTCCCAGCGTTCGACTTCGACATCGCCCAATATTCATCACACCCGTCGTGGGTAAGTTTCAATAAATGTTAAAGCTCTGCCTTGTGCTTGTGCATGTTCTTATATATTAATGCCATTTGCCTGTATTATGTTTTTCTTTTCATAATCCCTTCTGATAACTGATATATAAATCCATCACATCAATATGTCGCCGTCTTTTATGCGCTTCAAAATGTTTATGATAATATGCTATAAAGGCTGAACAAAATGCACAGCAAAGCATCGAATTATTCACATGGCAATTCATCTCGTTCTAGCATACAAATGTTGCCCATTATCTCGGGTCTTGTGGAGAAACAAATGCCAGAGTTTGGTAAGTTTTTAAATTAATCAGATCCCTGGAAGTGTACTCAATGAAGTTTTCTTTCAGAATACGGCGCATTGCAGGAAGGTTCGTTGAGTTCAACGAATTCGGTCAACAAGTTTTGGCTGGGCGCTGAGAATCACAAGGAAGACTTGTACTTCTGGATGGCCAAACAGCAGGATAGCAACAAGAAGAAGGAGAACGCTACTGAAAAGGAGCATGCACGTCCTGTGCCACCAAAACTCCCTGGTCATAATCAAACTCGCAGTGGAATTATGCAGGACTCTATAAAGTTGCTGGATGCTCATCTTATCTTTGAGCCACTGCTCACTTGTTTAGGTGTAATGCCACAACAAATGATCAACAAGTTCTCCAACACGGACATCTCTTCCCTGGAGAACTTTGGCACAAATCTATCGTTAATTGGCACCTTTGATTCAATACGCGTAGATATTGTAGTCAGCGAGGCTGGAGACAAAAAGAACAATACGAACACGAAGCCCGCTAAGCTGAGCAAGAAATCGAATGGCGGACGTGCTTCCATTATGATGGATACTCCATTGTTTTTATGTGAACGTGTTGGCGTTGAACTGGAGGTGCTAAAGATGTCCGATGGCATGGTGGATCAAGCACGACAGAGTGTCATCTACATGTCACGTCGTCAACTGAAGAAGCATACAAGTACTGTGATCAATTTTAGCTTGAATGTGCGCTTTATATCGCAGCAAGTCAACATGCCGCTGCTTAGATTGTTGCATCAAATCTGCAACATGTATCAGAATGTCAAGGATGCACAGAACGAGTTCCATGAGCAGCCCGAATTGAGCAAGAAGAGTCAGACCAAGGATGAGTGTAGCTTGGGTAAGTTTCTTGAATAGATAAATTTATGGCATTCAATTAATTACATTACATTTATAGCTTCAGAGCCCACAGACTTGCTGCCATTCTCTTCAGTTGCTGAGCGTTTTGGCGGACACGGTGGAAGCTTCTCAGATGAGCGTTATGACAAGTTCAATGAGACAATGCCTACGATGCCGGCGACTAGAAATCGTGGCAGTGGGCTGGCGCCTATAATACAATTGACACCCTCGCCTAATGCCAAAAATCGACCACAGAGTTTCGCACAAAAGCTGCGTTCCACGGGTAAATCCGTCAAGGGAAAACTGGGATATACTAATCTCAATGAATCAAGCTCGTCGCCTATGAGGGATAGTCCGACTTTGTCGTTTCACGATCAGAATATTCTTAAGATGTCCACGGAGTCAAAGGCATCCTTGAATGGCGGCTGTGCCACAAGTGTTAGTGGGGATTACAATAACACGTTGACAAAGTCAGGAATGGCTCCATTGCCTCCTCTTTTGGAGACTCCAAACTGCTGGAAAACAATCTATCATCTGCTGGAACTATATGGCACCATGCCAGAGACCAAAACTGTGGTGCAGCGTAGCTCGTTGAATGAGCACAAGAAACCGGCAACAACCTTTGGCAACAACGATGATGATGACTTGACCAGTGCACCGACTCCATTGCCACAGCATCGTGAGATGCATTTGCTTGATGGTGTGCCTCAGGAGCGCACTCGTTTGATTGTCTTTGGTGTGGCCAAAATACACAAAACAAGGCTCTTGGCCACGTTATCTGGATTGAAGCTTGAATCGGAAATCACAACGCTTAACAGCACGGCAACATGGCGCAAGAAAGCGAGACCAGTTTCTCTAGAATGTTCCCTTACTGGGCAGGTGGGACGGGCTATGATTGTGCTACTCGAGGGCGTGGCACCCAGTCAGCAGTAAGTGAACTTCTCTTTTCATTTAGTAATTAGTTTAAGTCTTATTTATTGATAAACATTTACATCTTTCTTTTAGAACTGTTGTCAAGGTTACTGTGGGCAAGAGTCAGACGCTCTACTCCAGCCTTTCAAAACGTGGAAAGGACAAGAACAGTGGCCTGCTCTCCATTGGTGCCGTCAACATTGACATACCACAACATCCGGTTGCATTGCACGGCATGATGACGCGTAGTTCAAAACAACTTTCATCCACACTTCAAGAACTCCGCGTCAAGCGCAACTCAGGACGCTCCACGCTGCGTTCGCACACTGCAGAGGAGCCAGAGTCTCCATTCCATGCACGCAATTCAGGTGGAGCCGGCAGTGGCGTTGGGAATGCAAGTGAAATGAGAGAAAGAACTGTTTCTGGTGGTGCACAGCAACAACCACAGATGGCTGCACGACGAGCAGCACGCTTGGCACAATCCAAACCGGCAGGTGCCCATCAAAATGGGTTACTTCAACCACTTGTGATGCAGTTCAATGTGCTGCTGCAGAGTTTGTCCATTAATGCAGCTTTGTTGCCTTCACTGCAGGCTCAATATCGCATGAATCATGTCAGTTCCATGGGTGTAACAGGACAAAGAGCCAAGTTTGTCATTGATTTGCCCACGCATACGCTGAGCTTTAATACCAAGATACAGGTATGGAAAAGAGCTATATTTGTATGTATAATAGAAGTTTGCAGATTGGAATTCTATAGAACATTAGTAGCTAATTTGTAGTCTGTCTGTCTGTGTTTAAGAAACATCACTTACCCTCCTTTTTTCTTGCAGAATGAAATGAACCTGCCATCGGAGGCATGCATTGGACTTCCACCTGTCCATGTGCTCGCAGAGTATATACCAGACAATCGACAGGAGCACACGGAGAGCATTGAGGGCATTGTACTGCGACAAGGAGGCTATGTAAATGCTAGTGCAGAAATAGGAGAATTTGAAAGATGTTTGACTACCGATCTACTCAATCACTTGGTCTTTGTGCAAAAGGTTTTCATGCGTGAAGTTAACGAAGTGCTGCAAAAGGTTTATGGAGGTGAGAAGCCTGTGCCTCTCTGGACAGAGGAAAGTGGCGACAATGCCAGCGTACAGGAGTCCACCTTGAAGCGTATACTCTTCTCCATAAACATATCCATGAAGCGCATTCAGTTGACAGCCACAACACCGTGCTCTTCAGCTGTGCGTTTTGAGACAGGAACTTTGGAGTTGCAGTTGTCGAATCGTGTCAAGAATCTTGGAGATTTGAGCAATCGTAAATTGTTCTTCAAGGCCCATATTGATTTCAATCTATCACTTGGCCAAATTATACGCAATGTGATCTTTGATGAGGCCGAGCCCGAGTTTCAGCAATATGCCTTTTTCCATACGACCATCGGTCTGCGTAATGCCTTCCAGGATGAGCTGCCCAACGAAGACAAGGAGCTCATATTGCTGACGCTCAAGCGTCCCCTGGTCTACGTACAGCCGATAGCCGTGGATAAGGCCATATTGGTCTGGTTAAATTATAAGAATGCCTACGAGTATTGGGCCGAAAAACGTGCCAATCTTTGCTACGATCACACTCCACACACTACACAACAGGTCTTTGATCGAGTTGCTTTTGGCCAGATTGCCAGCTCAAATCTATCAACGTTATTCCTACAACTGACCGTCGAGGATATGGGCATTTGTTTGCCACTAAAACAGGTCAATACTGTGGTATGTAAAATATAGTTCAAAATAAATAAAACGTTTCATTATAGAACATAGAACGTAGAACATAGAACATAGCTAAATATACATACTACTAATCTACACATTTTCTTTTACAGTCGTATGGCACACGTCCATATCATCAGGACTTTGATTCCAAAGGCGCTGTGGTTATTACCTTGGAGAATACAATTATATCAGCCTGCAATTCAGGTTCTCTGGTGTCGAAGGGAAAATTCCAAGGATTATGTCTGCGTTTTGCAGATGACTTTGAGACAAATCTGGATGATTGGAAACCAAGTTGTGTGGAACCCATAATGAACGTGTGCGTTGTGTCCGAGGGAACCTTTGAGGTGTGTTCCCGCACCACAGCAGCAAAGAAGGGAGAGAATGCAAAGTGGTTGCTGAATGTCAAGTGGCAAATGGAAGGTGTTGACATTCATTTAGATGTGAATATTGGCAAACAGTTGTCCTCGTTGGGACACACACTCACCATGCTTACGGGCTTTGAGGAGGATGAAACTCAAATGGAATCCCCGGATAGCGATGAGGGAGATCAAAGCTGTCGGGATACGTATGTGCGACGTCGTGGAGAGTTTGATAATCTTCCCTCGTTTGTTTTTGATCCCACAATTGATTCGAAGAAGCGTTCATTTATGATGGAGAAGGAAATGGCCGAGCAGCTGAAGATTATCAATGATCTGCGCACGTTGGGAGCTTCGCACAATACGGTTGCCCATGAGGAGCGTCGTCTGCAGGAGTTGCAAGCGATTTGTTATAAATACTTCCGTCGTGACATGATTCAAAAGTGGAAGCGTCCTTCATTGAGGAGATCTCTCAAGAACTACAGTCGTTCCCATTCCTACATTGGCACTGGAGGAGTTGCTGGCGTCTCTGGTGTTCCAACACGTGAGTTGCCTTTGGATAATGGCAGTCACAGCTATGCGGGCAGACGTCTGGACACCATAGCCTCCAATGATGAGATCTCCAGCTTGCAAAGCACGCCCGCCTCGTGTCATTCAAGGAGTGCATCTCTGAAAACAGGAGTAGGACGTGTAACCTTCACAGATGCCATGAGGCAGACATCTTTGCCAAATGCAGACACGGATACGGAAACGGCAGACAATGAATTGGATTGGCGCACAGGAACACAAGGAGATTGCACGCCCAGTGAGATAGATGTGGATGGCACATCTGTGGAGATGAGACGCAAACATGCTCATGCCCAGAAACAACAACCAGAACCCAACATAGACTTTGAGTTGGACGTCAAAGTCCTGGTTAACTCGGGCAAATGTGTGCTGCACACCAAGGATAACAATAGTGCAGAGGAACGTGCTGCAGGCCTTGTAGCAACTGGAGGAGCAGCGGCCTCCAGCGTGAAGACTCACAAGCGGGAACGTAGCATTGGCAATGATTGGGGAAGTCCAACTCCATCGAGACGGCATCGTGATAAAAGTAAACTCAGATACAATGCAAATGCTCATAATAATGCTCTGTTAGCGGATTTAACAATCTTCCATATACCCGGCTTGGATGTCAAGTTGCACTATCAATCACGTACACTTCCTGAGCCACAGGAGTTGCAACACACGCCTTCCACAGGCGGATCCTCAGTGCGTCGTCTGGGCAACAAACGTGCCACGTTGAGTGCTTGGATGACACTGCAGAGCATCCCAGAGGAGACAATCATATCGCCGCATATCTTAGAGTTTCTGGAACAAACTCTTGAGCCGATTCCAACGCGACAGGCGAATAGTGTGCCTGCCACGCCTTCGCATCAGGCAGCGGTTAATCTGGATATTTTACCTGCCAATTACGCAACCTATGCCTCGTTTCCTGTGGATGTCATTGTCTATTTCCACATGCAACCATCTACATTTAGATTTAGCTGCCTGCCTGTATCGAGAGTGGAGTGCATGCTTCAACTGCCCAGTTTGGATATAGTTTTCAGCTCCAAACGAAGTGGAGATGAGGAGCAGCAGCAGCAACAACAACAAGCGCACTCCTCGCAATCACATGCGGATCAACAGTTGCCCACTGGAGGATTAAGTGTTACTGGTTGCCTGGCTGACTTTAGTGTCTACATTTTCCATCCTTATGGTGGCAAGAAGACCTCCAAGGAGACACAGTTCTCTCCTTTAAGCGACACTGAGCGCAAGGATTCCCTGAGCATTAATGTGGAGTTTGTTAAATTTCACATTACAAGATGTCGAAAGGTTTACATTGAACCTCTGCCCAGTTCGAAGCGAGCTCTGGATCAATCTCGTGCTGTCATACGCTTCTCGACAATTGTGGATATAGGAAGTGCCAGTTTCAAGTACGATATGCGTCGTCTTACAGAGATCTTGGCCTTCCCTAAAGCCTGGTATAGACGTCGCATTGTGAGGCGTCTCTTCCTGGGAGATTTGAGTGTTCACCAACAACAACAGCAGCAACAACAACAGCAGGCAGGATCAGAGACGCCCACAGGATGTGCGCCAGCCACGCCCACACCCAGTGAGGGACGCAGCAAGGATAAGCTAAGACTGGACTTTGATAATCAGGCAACAGCACAACAATCACAATCTGCTCCACAACCTCTAGGACACTTTGGAGCTGTGCGCAAACTGAAATCCTTGGGTAAATCCTCGAGCGCTGAATCCTCGGGCACGCCTCCATCGGAAAAGAATCAGATTACCGCCTGGGAAACTCTGGTTATCTTTGCCGTGAACTTTACCAAGCTGAATGTGCAGATGAACATTGGCAATGTGTGTGGTAATGTGGTGTGGCTAACCAAGGATTTCCGTTCGGATGGAAGACTCTCTATTGGCAGCACAGGCTATAAGAATATGTATGCTGGCATCTATTTAGGTGGCTCGGCCTTGGATGCCAAGGGTGGCATTGTGGGAGGCAGCTTTGAGGTCAACAAAATCAATAAACGCTTTCACATCAAGGAAGAGGCCGGCATGGAACCTTATCATACTCTAAGCTTGAGTTTTATGGCATTGGAGTTGCGTTTGGATTACATGGGCACCTCGGTGCTGATGACACGCATCAGCACCTTTGCCGCAGCCATGAAGGATGAGTGGAGAACTGCTTCACAGGCTGCAGCCTGTGGCAAGGATCAGCCACGTGCTTTGATCTTTATACATGGCGATCTAAGCTGGGATCAATTGCAAATAATGATATCTAAATCAACCACAGCGGATCTGATGAAAATGTACTTTAAACTGGAGGAATTCTTTACGCAACAATTCAAGTCTTCCAAGCGCGTCTTCTCCAGTTTAGAACCACGTCTTCAGGACCGCACCGCAAGCATCAAGCGTCGCCAGCAGCTGAAGAAGAAACCAAACGGTGAATTGCCAACAGCACAAACAGGAGCTACTGTCGGAGCAGGGAACTTTACTGGTGTGGTGGACAACACGGATGCCCGGCATCATCGGCATTGGCAGAAGCCCTTGGCTCAGGCAATTGGTCTGGTGGTACCATCGCTAGTCACTCGCTTGCCACGACATGGTAATGTCCTGGGTGGCACTGTGGAGCTGCGTGGTCAGAACATTTCCCTTGCCTGTTTCCATGGCATTAACTTCAAGTCTAAGGCTTGGGCATTGTTCAGTTTAAAGTCGCCTTCGATTAACTTTGCCACAGAGGCCCGCCAGCTGGAGGACACGAGTGAAGTGCTTGTTACCCAGACTCTCACTTCCTGCTTGGGACAGACAACAGAGGTGCAACAGCAGCAGAATCACTCCATGGCAATTGTTAGTCGGATTACGAGAAACATCATCTTTCCACCACAATTCAAGACCCTCAACGAGTGGTTCCATTATGCATTCGCCAACAGCGAGATCGATGGTGAGTTGAAGAAAGATATACAGACTATTCTAGAAGATTAACTAATTTTTCCTTTCCAGCTGTCGATCGTTTCCCCATGCTGGAGTGTGAGCGTGAAATAGCTTCCAATTCTATAGAGCGTACTCGTGCCTCAGGCAGCAGCAGCTCGGCCAAATCCCAGGAGCACAATCACAATCGCGAGGTCATTTTTGCCTTGCCCAGTCTCCAGCTGCACTTCAAGACCGAACACAAACAGGGTCCAAGCACGCCAGAGCCAACTGGTAAGCTATATATTTTTTTAGCCAAGGAGGATGTTAGTTATTTATTTATTACTTACTTTTCCCTCTTGTATTACAGAAACTAAACCGGAAGTACTGTGCAGTTTCATAACCGAATTCGATGATCATATATTTGTCACAGTCGATGCGGATGCGTTCTTCTTTCTGCATGATCTGATAACATCGTATGTGACTGAAAAGGAGAAAGTAGTGAGTGTAAATATACATACTTATAGCTCATATAAATATTTGTATACTCAACCTTCAACTCCTTGCAGATTGGAGCACAATCAGCGCGCGCAGCCTCGCCTAATCTTTCTCAGAAAGCGAATCTGAAACCCTATTTAACGGATGAGATACTCAAAGAGAAGAAAAGCGCTTCTAATACGAATTTGACTGTGCAGGGCAAGCAGCTGAGTGGAAGTAAAAGCAGCTTGGAGCCATTGCAGGGCAGTCATACGAATTTAGCCAACTCGATGAACGCAACGACAACAATGACGACAACAGGAGCGAATACAACGACAACAACGACGACGACGATATCGACAACGGCAACAACGCCATCAGCGACAACAACAAATATGTCCACAAGCGATGCCAAAGATGCAGGAGGATCACAAGCGAAGGCAGGAGCAGATGGAAATGCTCAACTGCCTAGCTTTGATATTGAATCATTTGTGCGGGATTGGCGGCACTTTGAGTGCCAGACCTGGCATCTGGAGCCCACAGTGCGTCTGCTGTCTTGGGCCGGCAAGTCTATTGAACCCTATGGCGTCGATTACATACTCAATAAGCTGGGCTTTAGTCATGCACGTACCACTATACCCAAGTGGTTGCAACGTGGCTTTATGGATCCCCTGGACAAGGTGGAGGCACTCATAATGTTGCAATTGCTGTTGATGGTGCGTGAGAACAAATCGGATTCTGGTAATGCAAAGCAGAATCAAAGACCTTCAAGTTAATTAGCCATGGCAAGGCAATAAGCCAGCATTGAGAGCAGTTCATCAATGACAATTAACAATTCTTTGGACATGTTTATTAATTAGTTTTAATCAGCAAATGTATAGCAATGTTTCACCAATGTAATTTTGTAATTTGTAATTTATTAATTATGTAATTTGCATATCGATTTGTATTTCGATTTCAATTTCTTGTGAGAATTTTCAATTAGACTCAAGATACTCGTATTAATACTATTATTAGCCAATAAGGCAGCTTTGTTGTAAATGTACATTTATAATTGTTTGCTCGCGTTCTATTTTTTTTTGAAATGAATGTATGAATGTAAAGTCAAGTGCTTCATGTAATTTGCTCAATTTTAGCGCTTTTGTAATTATCAGATATATACTTATATTATATTGTTTGTAAACAGAGAGATTGTGCAACCCCATGAGCAAAGCCAATGTTTAAACTATAAGTAGCTCTAATTGATATATTTACATTATACATATTGAAGCAAACTGTGTAAGTTTCTAAATAGATAATAAAGTGAACTTTTCAAAGTGCATACTTACCATAAACTGAAACACTATTGGAACAATTAATTGCCAACAAATCGTCTATATATTCCCATATCCTATCTGTTTTTAAACTAATATTTTATTCTTAATGTTTGTCATCTCTAGAACATTTATTTTATATTTGAATATTTACCGTGAATATAAGAAACATTTATTTTTTATTGAAGCAGGAAAATGGGCTACACATCAATTATAGTCATTTAAAATAATAGTTATTTGAAATAATTTATTCCAAATGATTTATTTATCTAGAATAGATAAAAGTACAAACAAAATCATTTTTATGGGAAGAAAAGTTTTTTATTCCAATTGGAACAGCAATCTGTTATATCGACAAATTATCGTTAAGAATTTAGTTTGCCATTTATTTATATAATTCTTTCTCAGTTCAAAAGTTAGTTTAAAAAATATATTTATTTGCCTTCTTTATTCTTCATAACTCTTTTAAGTATATGCTCGTATTTAAATTTGAAACTCATTTTATTAAATTTTGGACCATTAAGTTTTGGCTGCTGACAGCGCAAGTTGAACAGCTTCGGGTTATGGATTGAGCTTAAGAAGAGTCTCTATAGTTTCCAAGGATTGGGGATATTATTTGGGGAAGCATATGGTTGGCAGTTTGAATAGCGACTGTCTTTTGCTTGGCTAAAAAGAAAATTTCTAGTTAATTTTTGCTTGACTTTGCATTCTGCGTTTCAGTTGCTTTCGACTCGCCTTACCTTCCTCTAACCCTCTTTCAACTGCCACGCCCCTCCTTTTATGTACGCCCCACGCCCCCCTCCCACGTCTCGTTTGCTTGAGTAAACTTTGCATCCGTTGCGTGTATCCGTTTTTGTTTTCGTTTTGTGCCGCTGCTTGAGCAGCGCAAATGTAGCTTGTTTTTTTCTTCATCTCTCAGTTCCTTTTTTTTCGTGTTATTTTTCAGCCTTTCAACAATTTCATTTTTTTTTTCTTGTCACAGTTCTTTATTTTGTGCGCTTGTGTCTTTGTAAACATTTCATTTTCATCAAGGTTGCGTTTTTAATTATTTTTCCTTTCTCTTGTTGCGACGAGTTCATTCCGCTTTTTGTGCTTCTAGTTGTTTTCTTTTTTGCTTCCTTCGTTTTTTTGCCTTTGCTTAGCATACTATTAGGTTCGGCCTGTTTCTACATCATTTTGTGCAGCACATCTTGGCCAGCTAAAGAAAGAAAGAAGAAAAGTGCAAAAAAAAGCGAATAAGAAAAATTCGTTGACTTTTTTAAGAACTCGCTTCCATTTGATGAGCTTTTCACGCACTGTAGGCGCGGACCAACAACAGAGCCAGAGTAAACTTACTGTGGATAGGGGACTGACTTTGGGGCTGTGTGTGGGCGTGGCAGTTTTGGGGCCACCACCCCTCGGGCAGGGTCGCGTGCTCGAACAGACACACACACATACACACACACACACACTAATACAAAAGGCCATGAATGCGAGTGGTTTACTTTGGAGATTAGTTTATCTAAAGTTAATGAGGGTTAAAACTAATAGGCGAATGGCTTAATTTTTAATTATGAGACTTGGTTTCTCCTCGTTTGTGGGCTGTGCTCTGCTCTGTTCAGCTTTGCTCTTTCAGTCTTTGTGTTTTGTTTTTCTTACATTTTTTCTGTGTGCCTTTTTTTTCTGCATCTTGACGTTGTGGCAGTTAATTTTTGTCATTTTGGCCCAGAGCCGCAGGCAGTAAACATGCTGGCTTTTAAAATGGCTTTTTAAAAAGCAACCAAATGAAAAGATTAGCTTAATTTTAAGTTTACTAAAATGGGATACAGTGAGCATGCAATTAATCCTAGACTCAACTCACAATATAAAATACTTATCTGAACTTTAAATCGCATAAATAATAATTGCTTTTATTTGTTTTTAAAATTTATTTATCCTTAAATTCTTTTAACTGAATAGATTTTCTAATTTTGGCAATTATGCTGCATATTTTATTAAATAAAGTATGCGCAGCTTCACTTAATTATTATAATATATATTTTACTAAAGCAAACAAGTTCATTAATTGGTTTTATGTTTAATTTTATCGAGTTTAATATTTGCTTGAATATTTTAAATTTTTTGTAATCTTAAAACAAATTTTCAGTCATGGATAGACGTATACGCAACATGTATTAAGTTCACCGTATGAACTGCTGGACATTTGATTTCTTCTTGATCCATCTTTAGTTATAGATTGACGTATACGCAACATATATTTAGTTAAATAAAGTATACGCACCGTATCACTTGCTGGACATTTGATTTCTCAGCCAGCGGATTTTGTAGCCCAAAGCGTGTCACTTCAGTGGACATTTGATGCCGCTAATGGATATTTGGTCATACAATACATGGACTCGAGCTCGGACAGAGTTTTATTAGTTTTTAGTGTGAATTGGCTATTGGCCATATTGGCCATTGGCAAGTTGCACGGACCAGTTCTCACATTTCCATTCGAGTTCGAGTTCATAAATTGCGAACGCGCCTGTTGTCTGGCAACGGAACATTTTTCAATTCAATGTGCCAACGCTTTTCGGGGTGGGATGTGTGTGTGTGTGTGAAAAAAACTTGAAAATTTGACAATTTATTGGTACGCACTTGGCAAATTTGATTTGCTCAGTGGCATGTGAGAGCCAATACGTATTCGTATAGGTTTTGGTTTACAGGTTCTACAGATTGTGTGAAATATGAGTTTGGGTCTGTCATAACAATTGCACCTCGTACATAAATTGCAAAAGGCGTCATTAGAAGCTGCTGCTGGGAAATTGAGAACTGTGAACTGTGAAATGTGAAATGGTAACTGGGCTTTATTTATGTAGCAACCCGCAAGGCAATCAGACACAGCCTGTGCCAGTCAACCAGACAGTGCTCAAATTTATGCAACAACCCTCGGGGAGCGACAGGACAGCGAGACAGCGAGGGGAGCTAAATTATTTTTTAATTTCTCTCTGGGTTGAGCCTAAGAAAACTTTTTCGTTTTGGTCGAAAACAAGCAGCAACATAATAATCAAGTCAATAAAAATGCCATAAAAAGCAAAAATATATTGCTAAAGGCCAAGTCAAGGCGCCTGCCCATGTCCAAGTCTATTTGTCTATTTATCTATATATATGTGTGTGTGTGTGTGTGTGTGTGTATGTGTGTGGCCATTGTGGCATGCTCCACATGCCATGGGAACGACATGCCATAGACAAATATCAGACAAGACAAGACAAGGGCAATACCAAGAAGAACTTGTAGAACGATAAAGCAGGCAATAAAAACCACTGAGCATAATAAAAATTACATTTTATTTTATTTCTGTGTGTTGTGCGGTTGTTCATCTTCTTCTTATTGTTGTTGTTGTTATTGTTGTTGTGAAAATACAACATTTTTAAATACATAGTGAAAGGCACGCACATCAACAGGCGACAGTCTAAAAGGCTCGCAAATTACGTCAAGATATTTTTGTCCTTTAGATTGCGTGGGCAGCAACAAAAGCAGCAACAGAAACAACAACAACTAGAGACAACAATCGACAACAACAACAACAACAATGTTGAGACATTGACGCCGCATACTTTGAATAATGTTGCCCCGATCTGTCCCCATTGGACAGTTGAGTTCGTCGACTGGCCAAAGTAACGACTCCCCCGTGTGCTTGGCCTGCTGCTGAAGTACGATTACAATTTGTGGACATTTAACTGTTTCTAATAATTATGTAAATGTGTGTCACCCTCTGCAGACACCCCACCCCAATCTACCCCCCAAGCAACAGCAGCAGCACAATTATGTGCCGCATATAATCAAGTGGTCCATAAAAAGCACTCAACAACTGGGACATTGTCAACTTTAATGATGCGCCACTGTACTCAACTGGGAGTTACTTTCGGTTTTCGGTTGTTTCATAGCAGCAGAAAAAAAAGCAACTGTAGATAATTATTTTAAATTAATGCGAGTATTTTATTTAACGAGCTAAGCTTTCTATAGAAATTGTCAATTTATTAGCATTTCTTTAAAGTTTGATTTCAACTTTGAGTGATAAATTCGACATAGAAGCGTTTGAATTTGGTGATTAAAATTATGTTCTAAGGATGTTAAACTTTTGGTAATTTATATTTAGATTAAATAAATAAAAGGTAAATGAATATATACAATTAATTTTGTAATCATTATATCCTGGAAGTTCTTAACTTACCTTCAATAAATTCCAATTCTTAAGAAAGTAACGATGTTTAAATTAAATTGTACCTATTTTTAAGTCAATATTAAACACACATTACAACTATAAATATATAAATTAAACCGACTTCGCCTGCAGTTCAAGTCCACATTAATATGAAGGGAGCTTCGTTTAAGATTTAACCCATCAACAGAATTAGTTTTTCACTTTGTAAAGAAATTTTAACAATTAATTCTTATCAACAAATCCAAGTGTTCTCCTTGGAACAAAATCAATTAAAACTCTGCCGCCAAAGAGGAAAATTGTTTATAGTTGCAGCTTTTTTTTTTCTCTTTTTGCCAAGCCGTACTTCCCCTTTTATTTTTTCTTTCACTTGACCCGCACAATGCAACATCTTAATGGTTCCCACTCCGCTCTGCCCCGCCCCTGTTGACGCCTCCGTCTGCGTCTAAGCCACCAACACTTCTGACTGCTCATTAGTCTTACAAACTATGCACATGCTCGTTGGACCCGCCCAACTGTAGAACCGTAGAACTGTGCTCCATTGTGTGCTCCTTTTCCGCTGCCCAGTTGCAGCTTTGTAGGCTGAATCCCCTCCTCTTACCTCCTCCAAATGAATGGGCACCCTCCATAGACGCCAGACTTTAAGTGGAAAAATTGTGCTGCCTTTTTTCTATTTTTCCTATTTTTTTTTTGTTTTGCCTTTTATGAATGAGCGTCGTGCATTTGCATATTAACGGCTTGTGCGTCTAATGTGCACACTCTCTTCCCTTTCCACATCCCTACCATCCCATCTTGAACACCTTCTCCCCCTCAGTATTTGCATAATAATTTTATGGCTCGCTGCAGTCGAATAAGAAAATCCAGCCGCCGGCATTTGGTATTGTTGGAGGCCAAGTGGCAATGTGTATCAGGCTATAATGGTAAGTCTCCCCAGCGTGAGGTAAGTGGCAAGTGTGAGGACTCAGCAGGACGAACATTGAAAAATGATGCAACACAGGTGATCGCCTGACGTCTGTTAATGAACTTCACACGTAACAAACGGGTCCCCTTTCCTTTCACCCCTTTCCTGCTCACCTCACCTTCAAATGGGGGAAGTTCTTTTACATAAGTAAGTGGTAAACATGCAACATGCAACATGCTATCAACTTACTTGCCTGTAGATATCATTTCTAACTAATTAATCTGGTCGCAGGAGCTCGTTTTTTTTTTGTCTGCAGAGTAAAGGGGGTTTTAAAACAATATTTTGTTAAGGGATCACAGGGAAAATATCTTGTAACTTGTAAGGACACCATTATTTTAAGTATGATTAATTAAATATCCTAGCTAATGTACTTGTGTTTAAACGATAATCTTAGTTGAAATTTTTGTGTGGATAGCAATTAAGATAGGAAGCATTTTAAATCTCTTTTAAAATATTCTTTAAAGCTTAAGGAATAGGTAATTTAATTTTTATACAAATTATAAGAGCTAAAAACTATACATATTAATCAGGGTCTTATGAAAATCGGTTAAACTATCAATGACCAGAGCTGAAATGTTTTTTGAATATCTGTACCTTTACTTGTTCGTATTTTGCATACACGTTAGAAAATAAATATTTTATATATGTTTTTTAATTTTAGAAATAGATTTGAAGGTTACTGGAAAGCTAAAACTAATTTGTTTAGAACCTGATTCAGTTATACGGCTTATAACTTTAAATTACGTATACGATGAACAATTCCTTGACTCCATCACAAAAAAAATATTTAAAACAACTTTAAGACTTTACTCATTCGGAATTCATGTGTTTGCCTCTAGAATCACTTCTGCTCTGGTTTAAACTAATGGCTTATATCGAATGAAAGTTTGGCTTCATGATTTTATTCTTATAAACATTTTTATATCTCACAAAATCCTAAGACCATAAATCTGTTACTATCTAAATTCCACAGAGGAACTCTAAAACTTTCTTTTCATCATTATAAGTTTGACTTTACGCATTTTTGCGTAGATTTCAGGAAACGAAACTAAAAGAATATAGTGTAATATATAATATTCTTGTATTCTATTCTTACTTATGTACATCGTCTATATGCATGTATGTGAACTATATGGAATAGAGTGTGAATCACAAAAGAATGAACTAAGGAAGTGCGCGTTGTTTGCCACTTGGCGGCAAGTAATTTTATAAATATGCAAGCACAAATGGCATTGTGTGACCCCCTGGACACACACACAGATACACACACACACACACATACACTGTAAAGTGCATACAAAGTGTGTAATTATTTTTTGCCTTGTAATTTTTCACTTAATTTGCATGGTCGGGCGACATCCGCTTTGGTGGAAAGTGTGCAATTATTTAAAACATTTCTTTTGGATTATGAGCAAAGCAGAACCTCAAGACTTTAAGATAGTACAGCAAGAAAATATAGAAAATTGTGCAACAAATTGAGAGTAGTAAATTTATATACATTCAAATTGAAGTTAAAAAGGCACTATTCATGCGAAATATTTCAAAATAAATAAATTTATCAGTACAAGAAAAAAAAATGAACCTATAAACAATCTTATGAAGATCATATCATTTACTAGCCACCACTAGATGATTGAATTGAAGTCATAATTAGGACATTTCGTCAAGGCTTTTCAAAATGCCCGTCAAAGTGCTGTCGGTCAAAGTTCACACTTAAGATTTAATAATCGCACAGTGGATAAATTAAATTTGGAAACTGTTAAGGACAAGGAACCCAAAGAAGGATGCGGAGGTAGGCTGAGGAATCGAAAAGGGTCGCTGCTTGACATAAACAAGCAAATAAGCTGGAAAACGGCCGCGTGCCGAGAAGAAACCGCCAGGCCATGAATAAATTTTGGCAGCTCGGTTATCAGTCAAGTTAAGATATACGTACATAAAGTATAAGCCTGTTTGCCCTGCCAGCCTCAAAAATACTTAAACCAAAAGGAGCTTGTAATCTTAATTATATATTACAAAGTGTTGTGGCTACCAAGGGGGGGAGTGGCTTGGAGTGGTTTCTTTTGGTGGTGCGAGTTGTGTTTTGTCGTGAAAAGTAAGGCAGCAAATGAATGAATTTTTCAGTGGCATAATCCGGCAATGTGCCAATGTGTTGCCACGCCCAACTGCTCAAGCCACAGCCTTAAATCTGTCCTTTCCTCTCCCCAATCTACCATTCTTCATTCTTCACCCCTCGCAGCACTTGTCATAAAATATTGTCTGGTAAGAAAAGAAAAACTTTTCAATGCGTTCGTCTCCCCCAGCCACACCTCTTCCACCCCCCTCCGAGCAGCACTCTCTGTTAGTGTAAGACATTGAAGTGTATAAGAATAAGTGTTGGGATTAGGCGCTTGACTTGAAAATTTTATAAAACAAAATTTTTGCATAAGCTCTGGCAATGGCTCCTCAGCACCAGCTCCATCTCCGTCTCCGTCTCCAGTTCCCAGTTCCCAACTCTCCTTGGGTCACATCTACGCAGGGGAAAATGCCTTGGCTGTGGTTGCGACAGCTAAGCGCGTTAGCTGTTCAAGGATTTAATGGAAAATCGCAGCGCGTCCTTGCCAGGATTTTCCAGCAGTAGGAGGTTGCCCAGCAACGGCAACGGGGTAAATCACGCATTTAATTCCAAAACATTTAACAGTTTCTGGCTCTTATCTAATATTTTACAAACCATTTATATGATGATTAGCACAAAGTGACTGTGCCATTTTTTTTCGCTCAGCCAACAGCAAAAAATGAACACAAACTGCAGGGAGTTAAAAAAACACCACGCAAAAATAAAGTAAAAAAATTGTGTACATTTCTGGTTTATGGACAGACTGTTGAAATGGGATGCTGTGAAAGTTCTTTAGTTGGTTTTCGTAGCTGAAATAATATTTTGTAAAATTGTTTTTATTAGCAGGATGTAGTTTAGGAGAATAATTATGCACAGGGTTAAGTGCAACTTTTCAACTGTAAAATTTGTTGTATCAATAAATTTTTTGCCTATTTTGTAACATAACAAGCAAATAAAACGCATTAAAATTATATTTACAGTGTTGTTTTATGTGAGTTCATGTATCAGGAATTAAATACTCGAAAATTGAAAATATTTGTTTTTAGAAAAGTTAAAGAGCGGACGGGGAAAAAAATAATTTTCTTTTTCTCAAAATTAACTATATTTGTATACAGATTAAATTTAAAATAAATATCGGTTTATTTATGACAAAGTTATGTAAGTTGAAAGCCTACAATTCTAACTTATATCAATCAATCAAATTTAAATTAATCTTTTATGAATATTTTGATATCAGTATAATACTTCAGGCTAAACATTTTTGGATTCTCAACTCTCTTACCGTCTTTAACTGAACTTGGGCACATTTAATGAAATTGTAGTACAGATAAAACAAGTACAAAGCAATCAAATTACACTCACGAGTGCTATATATTTGATTGTACGAACCAAGTATATTTATTTTAGTATCAGTTAATAGATATTATTTCATCATTGTAGAGTTGCCAAAGAGCCGTAAAGTTGCAGCAATTTGCCAGAGAGAGAGAGAGAAAGAGAAAGGGGAGAAGGTAATACAATACATTTGAGTCTGGTTCGGTTTCAATTTGTGTGACGCATTAATCAGCATTCGATTTGAATCTCATTATCAATGAGAATTGCCATCAAAGCCACCCATGCCACCCACTTATACAGTTACCCACAGCAACCACATGCAATAAATTTAAGCATCAAATGGTGAGTAATTTTCTTTTTTGCGATGCGATGCGATGGTGTAATATGCCATCATTACTTACCGGCAGGAGCAGGACACCACCCAGGATCTACCTGGACGAAATTAGTATGCGAAAGCATGAAAATCATTAGGACAAGGGCGGTATGGGCGTGGCACCAAACTGTTGCCACTGTTTAACTGTTGTTGCTGTTGTTGTTCTTCGTGCATTTGTGGGTGTCACTAATTAAATTATACGCAGCTAGCTCTTGAATGAACAGATATCCCTCTGTTCTCCTCTTTTTCCCTGTCCTTACATCTCCCTTTCACTGTGTGTGTGTGTGTGTTTGTGTGTTGCCGCAGGTGTAATTAAAACGCGCCTAATGCAATAAATTTGTGCCTGGTTTTGTTGTTGCCTCATGTATAAATAATTTAAGTTCATTATCAGCCCAATGTGCAATAGGCTCAACAACGATGTCCTATTGTTGCCCTCGACAAGGAGAAGAACTAGCAAGGGACGCTTTAATTTGATATGCTCGACTGTTTAGTACCCTGTAGTTTATTTTATTAAGCTCTGGTAATAATTACATTTTTCTAACAGGATGAAAGTTGTCTTTTTCTATATTACACATCTTATCAAGCTTTTATCATGCCTTTTCTAAGGACAAGGCTACAGTTAACACTATTGAACTCCTATCTTAACAAAATGGCTATGAATGCAGCCATGGGTTCTTCTGTTGTATGTTAGATAGATTCTTTACAGGATAATAATGTAAAATCTATAATCTTTAAATCCAACATCTATTTAAGTAGCTTGCTGAGCAGCAACTCTGACTTTTTTCTTCTGCTTCTCAAATTCATATACCCCTTTGTTATTACATTTATACTTACAGGGTAGAACAAACACCGTTCAACTAATTAAAGCTAGAGCCAAGGGCAAATGACTTTTGTGGTTTTTGGGTACGAGATTGTTTTCGATAAAAATTATAGACTAGTATCTGAAAGTGCGGTAGGCCACATTTTCATGCCCATTTCCATTTTCCTTTGCGGATCTCTTACCCTGCATCATTTAGATGCTTAATGGGGGTACCCAGCTGCCAGAACCCGAAACTGAAAAAAAAGAAGAAAACACTTTTCCATTTCCATTTCCATTGCCATTTCCATCTCCATTTGTGTTTCAGTTTTTTAATTCGCAAAGATTGCCTACAATTTGGGACTGCGTTGAGCTTGCTTGTCGAGTTGGAAGTCGAGTTTGGGGCACCCCAAAGCAATGGGTTAAATCGCTTGTAATTACGCTACATAAATTTTAAATAAGTATCCGTTTCTTTTCGCTACTTTCTGCGTCCTTGCACTCACAGGATATACTCGTATCCTGGCATTCGTTGCCCCTTCTTTTTTTCATTCTTTGATATTCCCTTTGTGTGTTAATTGCGCTGGTTAGTGCGACTTTGACTACCAGTTTTGCGGTTGTTCACTTTAAGCACAATGCCAATTTCGAGGTTCATGTACTCCAAAACCTACCCCCTACCTACCCCCACCCCTCCCCATACAATTTCCTGTTTGACCTTTCACCATTTTTTATGCATGAGCTTTAGTCTGGCATGTCCTCTGCATCCAGCTTACATGCTAATTGTAGCCAGAAATCCTGTTTATTGTGTGCACATCAAACTTTTAGTGTTGGTAAGCGGCTTAGTATTCAAATTGAATGTAATACATTTTGGCTAAATTGCATGCGAGTTGGTCTTAACGTAAAGTCCATGGATTTCAACTGACTTAAGCTGCCATTTCAGGCAAAAGTCGGAGATTGGGACAATTGGAAAACCGAAAAGGGTAACGTTTGTATATTCCCTGTAGAGGGGAAAGCGGGGTCAACCTGAGATAGGGGCAACTGTGTGCCTTGTTATATCCCAAGCTGAGATCTAATATGTCAGAGCTTATGGGAGAGTAATGTCCACAAACATTATCGTTATCGTCGTGGTCTCAATAAAGTTTTGTTATCCCAAAGATTTTTATGTGATAGAAAAACTTTAAAATTAAAACATACAACAACACTTCTCAACATTGTAATACACTTGATGAAGTTATACTTATCCATATTTCATCCGTTGATTAATCGGCATTTCATGCTTCAAAGCATTTCAATTAGATAATCAAGTTTATTTCGTTAATATCTGAAAGTATTTGTCTGACACCTGACATTTGAACGTGATAGACAAATTGTTGCTTTTTACAGACGTTGTTGGTTTAATTTTCTTAATAAATTCACCTTTTCCTCCAATGCGATTGCCTGCTGAGGCCTACACCTGTAAAATTGTTTAAAATAATCACATTAAGTATAACGCCCACTTCAGTACACGCCCACGCAGGAAAACCTACATATAAAGCGCATCAATTTCATGCCTTGAACAAAAATACTCGGAATGAGAACGAGAATGAGAACGAAAAAAAGGCGACCCATCGAAAAGCATTAAAAATTGTTACGTATACGCCAAGTGGGAGCCGTACCATGCCATGGGCGGCTACCGTTGTTGTACTTGGTAAAAGCGGATATTGATAAATTCACGGCAATCAATAAAAAGTGATAAATGACAATTGCGTGTAAGCAAAAGTACAACAAACAAAAAAAAGTAAATAAAAAATGTAAACGTAAAAAGAAATGCGAATCAGAAATAAGTAAACTGTGTACGGGCATAAATTTAAGACTTAACGAGTGCAGAGGATTTCCCCATCCCTTCCCCATCCCTTCCCCATCCCTTCCTCATCCTCTCTCTCTCTCACTTCCCCTGCCCTTAGGAGAACTAACTGTCAGGCGTTAATTGCAATTACTTGTATGAGCCTTGGTCCTGGGAGTAGTTGAAGTTTTGCAATGTTACTAATTGCTTTCTAATATCAATTTCTCAAATGAATTCGTTTGAATGCTTTGAGCTTAGCTCTTTGCCTTCTGACTGCACATTGTAAAAACAAGTTAAAGTTTTGAGCTATAGAGTGTCTTAGACTTTGAGATACTCAGCAGTCAATCAAGGCAAATAAAAGTCGATTGCATTTTTATTGAATATACAAATAAAAGTATATCAATTTCCAATGCTTTTGAGGCTTTATTGCTGCCTGGAAGATGTGTGCATTTATTTTTCGATGACAGCTACCCTTCTCCAGGTAATCTATGCATACAGGGTATAATAAACCAAAAATTGCAGTTAGAAAGCAGCCTGCAAGAAGTTTCTCTATTTGTTTGTATATTCTGTATGTGTGTGTTGTGTCTGCTCCATTTTTATGGCATATTGTTAGCCATTGTTTGTCTCATGGCTCAGTGCACCAGGGAATTGGGGAAAGAGAGAGAGAAAGAGGGAAGGATAGAGAGAAGTAGCTAAAAATCTAGAGAAATTCTCGTTTCGTCTGTCTGACTGTTGACACAAAAACCAGTTGCTGTTGTTATCAAATTGTTAACTGAAATAGGAAATCTTAGTTATGCATTTGTTCCACATAGTTGTCTAGTTGTCCAGTTGTTGGCATTGTTATTGCTTTCTCTCTATGTTTGTGTGTTGTTTGGCATCATTACACGCGTTTGTTAACTGTGTGATATGCCTTTTGTTTATATATATCTTTCTCTTTTTTTTCCTCTGTGTCCAGTCAGTTTGGGCGCTTTTGTATCCTGTGGCCCTTTTCTGAAATGGTCAATAAAATTGCTGTTTGCTCCGCAGTCGAGCGCAAAGTGCTTTCACTTCAGCTGGCAGCAGGCAGCCCATATGACAGGCAATCACAGTTAACATAACAGTAAAAAAAAGGAACACCAATACGAAGATTCTTTTGCAATTATGCAAGAGCAAAGTTCAAATTAAAAACTCATTCCCCAAAAGGTTTGCTCATTTATTTGATTTTCAGTGCAAAAACCAATGTTGCCAATTAAGCAGCTGCTTTTCCAACGGACACTTGAATTTTATGCGCCATTACAAGTTTATTAATTTCCTTTTTATGTTATTTGATAGGTAACAAGGTCTTATTGTTGCCGATAATTGTTTTGTTCTTGTAGATCTCTGATTGTGGGCATAACATACTGTACACTTATTTGGCTTTGGAATTAAACATAGATTACATCGAATTTAAATAAAAAATGAAAGTAATACTCAACAATTTTAAATTTGTAATAAAGGAAAAAACATTAGATGAGATTTTTAAGTAGGTAAATTAATTATTTTTTTACTAAATTAATGGTATTACCCAATGAGCATTTTATTTATTTATTACTTAAATTGTAGGTAAAATTACATTTAGTAGAGTGTAAAAACTTTAACATATACTACAAGAAATAAATTACTAATTCCAATTATGTCTAATAAAAACATCGATAAGTTTGGTCGGAATTGAATGGGACGTTCAGAAGCGTTATTAGATATATTATTTATATTTTAAATATGTAAATAAAGTTGCATAAAATATAATTAAAATGTAATATCTTAAGATATGATCAAAAGACAATTTTCTTATTAGTTGTTGAATGTGTGCTGCATTTGGAGATATTGTTTCTTTAGCTCAACAATCCCGTCTATTAGGGAATTTTCTGGGGGTACTAATAAGACAAATTTAAAGAACTTTAAGGTTTTGTTGCTCTTAACTTGTTGCAATTTTCGGTCTGTTTATTCACTTATCATAAAGGACGGCACGAAAACTGTCAGCGAATTGCCTGATAATTGAGACATTGTCGACCAAGGAAAGCAACAGAAATACAACTAGCAAATGTTTTTGACTTGCCGCAAAGTGTCACTGAACGCTGCAGTTAGCACATCAACACACACAGAAATAAAACACACACACACACACACGCACACAAAGATGTGGTAGCTATTTGTTGGCCAGTAGCCATTTTGGTCCGCCTGGTTGGCCAAAAGAAAAGGACACTTGAGTAGCGCAACACGCGATAACCGCAAAAAGTGCAGAAACACATATATACACAAAGACACAAGAGAGGACAAAAGAGAGGGGCAGAGAAAAGGAAATAAAGAGAGAGAGAAAGAGAGAGAGCTGCAACTTGACTCCATTTGCTTTGTGCAACTTCTTTCGTCCTTCCCCCGAGCTGTATATGGACTTGTATCCCTCGGGCGTTACGTCTTTTGACACGTTTAATGGACTGCGCCTGACCTGGGCCAACATCTTTTCCCACCCATCCCCCTCGGTTCCCTCGGTTGCGACCGCATTGCGGCCTGTTCCAGAGTCCAACTGCAGCCAGGTAGACAGAAACTGGGCACCTGGCGTCATCATACTTTGATTTTGCATTCCCTTTTGGCTTTCTTTTTTCCTCTTTTCCTCCTTTTTTTGTATTTTTAATGCTGCACACTGCAATTCGTTTTCAAGTTTCGTGGAAAATGTTTCCCAAAAAGTTTTCTTTTCCCTTTTTCTCTTTTAGTAACTCTGCGTAAGCAAAGTGATTACTTAGCGGCTTCGCATGCGGCTTTCTATGTGACCAGAGAGAATGACAAAATAGAAAGCGAAAAATTTGACAACAATGGAACAGAGATAAAAGACAAATTAATGGTTTGATTCTCTTTTTTCAAGCCCTGAAGCGGCTTATTCCCTCCTTTCTATAAAAAGTTAATGTACTTTTATGTGCAATTTAATGCAGTCTTTTTTATATAATTTTAAAAACATTAATTTGCTTTTCATTCTTTCCGTTACAAAGTGATTATACTTTCATCTGCAATTTTTCGCATATTTTTTCAGAATTTTATAAATGTTTGTTGTAAATTATGCAGGTTGGTAAATGTATTTTTTTAGTAATGGAAAGATAACTTTAAAATACTTATAGGAGCTGAAAATGAGTACATACAGACAGGTGTGTTCTACAAATCTCTAAAGATTTTGAATGACAATTTCCTTCGATAACACCGATTAATATGACATAGCTTTAATTGCTCAAGAATATTTTCTGATTCACAAAGGCAGTTACCATAAATTTATTTAAAATCTTAACAAAATCAAGAACTCATAATATAATATTAATTTTATTCAATTTAAAAACTAAACTAAATTTAGTTCAGATTAAATTCGTTCTTCGACTGTTTGAGATTTTGTAAATACGTCTGATATTTTATTTAGTGAAAAAGTTGCGAACGAGCAGCTAACTGGTTGTACTAAGCGTATACTCAATATGAACAGTGACACTTTAAAGCTTAGATAGCGGGAGAGAGAGATAGAAAGAATGACAGAGAGAGAGAGGGAATTAAATATATGGTAGAAGCCCCTAGATGTTGATTATGACAAAGTTCCTGGAAACATTTCAATTTACTTTTCAAGGCAAAAGTTGCTTTTTGATGTCTAAAATTGTCTTGAAGACTTCAAAGTCGCTGGCCACGCTTCTCTGCCCACACACACACATCCACACACACACACCACACAGTCACATCACATATATGGTACTGTATATGCACATGCAGCTTTTGTTTTGGCAGCGAGTTGTCGGTTTTCCTTTATGCTTTATTGCAACCTCACCGATGAGCCGCATGACAATGAGCAACTGCCACGCCCCCCACCCCCGTTGCTGTTTTGCCAGCACATAAACAGCAACAACAAGAAGAAGAGAAACAGAGCAACAAATGATGACAACGACAGGAAATTGTCAACAATCGCAAACCGCGCTGTCTGCGGGTAATTTTGACATTGGCGCTGGGCGTTGTTGCCATTGTTGCACGAACGAGTTGCTGCCACTCACGTAATCAGCCATTTTGCATGCCACATGTATTCTCTATCATTGTAAATGTGTACATGTGTTTGTGTGTGTGTGTGTGTGTGTGTGTGTGTGTGTGTGTGTGTGTGTGTGTGTGTGTGTGTGTGTGTGTGTTTGTATTTGCTAATTTCCATTGCGCCTTTAAGTTCAAAGACAAGTTGATGAAATCAAATTGAAAATGCGTTTCTGACAAGTGATTTATGAGCTTTCTGTCGCAATAATGTCTAAAAGATCTTTCATTTCATTTGCCATAATGGTATCAATATTTGCTATCTGTCGAAGCCAAAGGCATATCCTGGCCAACACACACTCACACACACACACACACAGACATACACCCACGCCACTTGCTCAAATGCACTTCACTGATTTAGTGTTTGTGACATTTCCTGTTTCCCTTTTTGTTGGCTTTCGTTATAGTTGTTCCTGTTGTTGCAGTTGTTGTTGCTGCTGTTGCTGCTGTTACAGTTGTTGCTGCTGTTGTTACCGTTGCTACTGATGCTGTTGCAGTGGCTGTCGTCGTCATTGTCATCATGTCGGGCCACTTCAAAGCTCCATAATATCAACGTCTGACCGCGCTTTTACTCTCGCTCACTTTTCACAGCAACAACAGCAACTTGCCACTGCAACAGAAACAGCAACAGCAGCAGTAAAAAAGTGTTGCCAAAGCTGCCACAGTCTAACCATGCCACACTTTGCTGCGGCGTTTTCGGTTATCCTTTGGCTATTAAGGCGTAATTGACACTTACTCCAGTTAGGCGGCACTTCTTTTTGTTATTCTTGCTTTGTCCCCAGTTCTCGGTCTTTCTCTCTCTCTCTATCTCTCACTTAGTCATCCTCCTTTTTTTTCTCATTCTCTAACTATATCATTGTTCCCTGCAATTGGCAGCTGCTGTCTGTTGTGAAATTATATGTGACATTTGACCAACGATTTAAATGGGTCTAGACAATAAGTTGCCTGTTCTTATCATTTGCTTTGAAAGAAGGAGATTCTTAGCAGAAATTAAGTAGAATAAATAATTTAGAATGGTCTGGAAAAAAGGTAAACAGTAACATGTTGGTCAAAAATTGTAAAACTAATATTCGTTGGAAGAGAATTAAGAAGGAACAGATAATTAACTTCGTCAAAACCTGTCCAAGCATAATTTAATGACTTCATTGTTCACTTACATACATTTAGACGAATTAGGGTTAGAATTGCAAAGAATTTTAAAGTTAAGCCAAGCTTTAAGACTGTCCCCCCCTTAAGTAAACCAAGTTAAACCAAACTCAACATCCAATACAATATTCATGCTTATGTTTTTGCTGTGAGTTGCCAGGTTGCCACAGCTGCAAGGAGTTGCAAGTTGCTCTGGGCCTTTGGCTAAAAGGAACAGCTGCTGCTCCAAATACTGTTGCATGAGAGGAGCAACGAACCTGAAAACCGTATCAATTACTTATCGAATCGAGGAAAACCCGAAAGGACTTTGACTGTGCGTCTGTGTCAACCTATCTGCAGCTGCATAAGCAAACATAAATGAAATGTCAATGTAAACAACACGCAGAAAAATGAATTTTAATAAAAAATATAGCGCAAGCTAACTTTGGCGCGCCAAAGTTTGGATACCCTTGCAGCGCCCTGCGTAAGCCGTCAGATTTTTTACAAAATTTGTTAAAGGTTGATTTTGAACCGATCGTTCCTATTGCAGCTATATGATATAGTTGTCCGATTTACACCAAATTTGGTCAGCCTGTTTAAAACTAAATCAAACACACAATGTGTATATTTGGTTGAGATATGTTGAGAAACAAAAAAGGTTTTCATACTAAATGTTGTTTTCGAACCGATCGTTCCTATGGCAGCTATAAGATATAGTAGTCCGATTTACATCAAATTTGGTCAGCCTGTTTAAAACTAAATTAAACACACAATGTGTTTATTTGGTTGAGATATTTTGAGAAACAAAAAAGTTTTTCATACTAAATGTTGTTTTCGAACCGATCGTTCCTATGGCAGCTATATGATATAGTAGCCCGATTTACACCAAATTTGGTCAGCCTGTTTAAAACTTAATCAAACAAATAATGTATATATTTTGTTGAGATATCTTAAGAAACAAAAAAGTTTTTCATACTAAATGTTTATTTCCAACCGATCGTTCCTATGGCAGCTATATGATATAGTTATCCGATCCGGTCGGTTCCGACATATGTACTGCGTGCAGCAAAAAGACGGACCTGTACCAAGTTTCATCAAGATAGCTTCAAAACTGAGAGACTAGTTTGCATAGAAACAGACGGACAGACGGACAGACAGACAGACGGACAGACGGACAGACGGACAGACGGACATGGCTATATCGACTCAGCTCGTCGCCCTGATCAAGAATATATATACTTTATGGGGTCTGACACGCCTCCTTCAATGCGTTACAAACTTCGTGACAAAATTATAATACCCTCTGCAAGGGTATAAAAATAGTTGTTGGTGAAAGGGAAGATGAGGAAATGGGAAATGTGCTGGCAAGAGACAGGAGAGTTGGGGCAGGCTATGCTGTGTGTTACATGCAGCCAAGTTGCATACATCAAGGCACTCGAGCGGCACAAGAAAAAGCTGCTGTCGTTGCTGTTGCATTGCAAATGCATAAACACAGTTTGATATTATTCCAGTGTCAGCTGCGCACATTGAATTCTGAAGCTGAAGCTAGTGATGTGAACAAACATCGAAATATCGATATTAGCAACTTGTTTCAATTTAAACACGATGTTTTCATTTTTTTTATCTCTTGAAAATCTTGAAAAGAAATCAGAAAATATAAATATACAATTTTGAATATAATATTTAGAATGTATCAAATGCTAAAAAATAAAATAAAAGAAATGGGAAATAAAATGTATACAGTTAACATATCCAAGCAAAGTACATCTTAGATTTTTCCATTCATTCAGTCAATATATATACGATTTAAATTGATGTACATAATGATGTGAAAACATCGAACCACAGATTTTTGTATATGCCATATATTCCGAGCGATGTTTTCTTTGATTTTTTTAAAATACGATGCTAAAATTGAAACTCTCCTTGGTCTTACATCACTTGCTGGTGTTACCTTGCCTCTATTGGACGCAACTCCTCCCCTCCTCCACCATAACCACGTTGCTGAAATGATGAAGCACGGAAAAAGGGACAACATGCTGACAACTCTTGTGTGCTGACAGCGACAACTATTGACAGGCAGCCCAGCAAAGCAGACCACTTAAAATGCAGGGTATCTGGTCGTCTGTCTGTCACAAGCAATCAACGCTTGCGGCATTAAATATTCAAAATATTGTAAACGTTGAATGCATCGCGAACTGCGAACTGCAAACGGCGAATACGAACTGCAAACTGCAAACTGAACTGAAGTTCTTTTGGAAAATTCAGCATTCGATGTGCATAATTTCCACTTCGATTTGTGCAAATGCAAAATGGCACATGTTCTCCTGCCCCACCAACCAGTCTACCCCTCTTCTGGCTTCCTTTCTCCTATACTCATCTGTCGCCCAGTGAATTATTTATGCGTTGTATTCTGTTTGCTCGGCAAATTTAACAGCTTATTAATAATGCATTTTTCTGCTGACTTGCTACACATCACAATTTACCCCACAGACAAATATATATATTGATGTATGTATATATGTACATATACTTGTATTGTATGTAATCAGTCTGACAATCGGTTCACACACGTACTCCCTTCATTATTTGTATGTTTTTGGCAAAGTCTATTGCCATTTATTATTATTATAGCTTTTTGTTCAAATCTCAACTGTCAATAATTTTGTGATTATCTGAATTACTTTTTGCCTGTCTCTCCATCTGTCTGCCAGTCTGTCTGCCAGTCTATCTGTCTATCTGTTTGTCTGTCTGACATGTCTAGCCTAGCTCAGCGTAAATTTACAAATTTCAACAATAAGTCAGCACAAAATTATTATGTTTTGTCGGCATTAAGCCAAAAAGCTTGCCACCAACTGCATACCTGACCTGACAGTAGTAACAATTTGTGAAACAATGTGAAGGATCCTAAAAACAATTACAGTCAAACTTGCCTTTATTGAATTCTGGTTGTTTATAATCGTAGGCCCAATTCAATCATTGTTAAGTGGTTTTATTCAATCGCCATTAATTTCTGATCTTTTCATTAACTAAATACCAGCATTACTAGCATAGTCCTTCCTTATTTGTAAAGGGCTTTATTAATTAGAACTACTGCAAATCTTAAAATTAATTTTCTACTATCAATATTTAAAATTTCAGTATAGCTTTCTTTTGAGGAATAATCTATTGGCTTTGTGTTACTTTCTTCTCGAACTATATATAATCTGGCTTAGCATAAGTGGCATTTAGGCCTGTTGGGCATTCACTGACTGCAACCACTGTAAATTTGCCTGCGCCCCGTTGTGCCCACAGATAACCATAACTCACTCAGACTGCCACCAGCCGCCTCTGCCTCTGTCTCTGCCCTGCCATTGCCACTGCCACGCCCCCTCTTTACCTCTGCCATCTTGTGAGTGTTGTCTGGTGTGCGCTCTTTTGATTGACAGGCAACAGCGAAAAATGGCGGCCAAAAAAAAAGTAGGAAAATGCCAAGTGTTGTATTTTTTGAAGTGTAGTAAAAAACATGTAATGCCTGACTGAGGATATTTTTTGGGAGGGTTTTTTCCTGCTTTTCTCTTTTGGGTAATTGAACTGTAAGTACTTTTGTGTTAGTATTCGAGATTTGTGTGTGGCTCAGAGGCAGAACCACGCCCACTTTGAGTTGAGCTGACAGTAGAAGAAGAAGCAGCAATTGTCTAGCGTTAGGCAAATGCAATGCGCACCGTGAGCAAACAGTAAATAAAGTTTAAAATTCAATTACAAGGCAATGGCTTACAAGTTGATTGCGAGGCTAACTGACTAGCTGACTGACTGTCTGACTCACTCAATGATTGACTGAGTGACTAACTGACTGACGAATTGACTGATTGACTGCCTGGTTGGCTGGGCAAAGCAAATGATAGAGCCTGCAATGCACTGAGATTGCCTTTTGTCATGCTGGAAAATCAAATCCTTTATTGCTGCTTGCTGTTGGATCAATTAACGTTGAATGTGTGTGCAAAGGCAATACCGCAAAAGCCACACACACAGACACACAGATAGATAACACACATACATATAAATCTATATGTTTGTGCGTGTAGAACAGTGATGTCAAATACTAGGAACCAAAACAGGACAAGCAATCAGAAATAAATGGGAAAAGCTGTAAAAAACTAAACATATGAGAGAAAAATACTTAAAGAAGTTTTAATAAAATAAAAATAATTTTCGTTTGAAGTGGTTTATCTTTGCCATAGTTACCGACTATAACTTTAATAGTTGTTTGCTTGAAATGTCTAATTTATTTTTGTAAAACTCTTAATATCATTTAACTTTTAGTTAAATACTTAAGTGTGCTTTTTGTGTTGTAATTTGCACGGATCTTATCAATAATTAATAAATTTCCACATTGGGTTTGTTTTGTAGTTAATTTCAAGTCACACCGATCTATCTGGAAAATGGTTATAATGACAACACTGATATAGAAACTGAGCGAGTGGTGCGCCAACCACTGACAACCACTCAACTGCTGCAGTTTTTCGGTTAACAATTTTGTGGATGTACTACTGTCAATGTGTGCATCTATGTGTATGTGTGTGTGTATATCTGTGAGTGTTGACAGTGCAATTGGAATGTGCAGCGCTTTGGACGCTGGCCAGGCGAACAGTTTTGCGGTAAAACGTTAATTTCCCGCCGAGCACTTGTCAACACTGCAACACACAGAGTGAACAGAGAGAACATCGCGGTTTATTGTTTCAATAACAACCAAAAATGGTCTCAATGAAAATACGAAATGCCAAATGAAATGAAAATTGTTGCAAAATTCATCTGCCACACTCACACACAGACACACACAGACACACACACAGACACACAAACAAACAATTACAAAATGCTGCAATATTATAAAAGCTTTGCATATTTTTCTGGCAGTTATTTTACAACATTTCTTTTGGGCTAAAAACTCAAAAATTCTATACGATTTTCTCTGGCAATGAAATTTGCTTTAGACGCAAATTGAAAGTGTTTGCTTACATGAAGTACTTTGGTAAATATCAATTAAAACTGATTTACCCTCAGCTTGATTTTTGTATCTGTATCTGTGTGAGTGTGTTTTCAACTTGGGCAACTTTACGTTAATCCAAACCGAGCACAACGTGCGATTGGGAAAACCGAATTTTTGTGGTATTGCCTTTACCTTTGGTTTTGGTTTTACCTTGTACTTGAGCTCAGGTATACAGTTACCAGTTAACTGGTAACAGTTACCAGTTGACAGGTTACAAGTATTTTTCTGGCTTGTGGTAAAAGTATTCAATTTTTTGGCTGCTGTTTGGAAAATGTTGGCCAAAAACAGTTGGTACTTAAGTGAGTTTCCCTTTGGCAGTTAATTAATTTTGAAGCAGCTGCGTAATCGTATTTGCATTTGACTTAGCAGGCAACACATTAAGCATTCGCCCCGTTTACTCAGTGTGTGCTCAATGCGTGAGTGAATAAATGAAATTCACAACTCGATGAAAATATGTGTGGGGTAAATTCAATTTGTAATGCTAAACAAATGGAAGAAGATGTTTTTAATATAATACAATTTAAAAATATGTTCATATATTTTTGGAAATTATTTAAGAAAGCATTCCATTTACTTGTTTTTAAATAAATACGTAATTGTTAAAGTAAATATTAAGAGATTGCAACACTATTTAAACTAAATTTGCAATGTAAATCCAATACGTCTTTAAGTCAAAGTTATGGCCTTAGAATAAAAATAATAAAACTATCAATATTTAAATAATATACCAAGTTAGTAGCACATATTTCATTCTAAGTGTAGTTTATTTACATATCTTTTGAGAGTTCATTCAGTAAGCAAGTTTAGACTACATCAAAACATTTAACAATAAATAACAAGTTTTATTTGATTGCCTTTTTTATTTATTAGCTTCTGCTATAAAATATATCAGTTTATTTTCAATGGAATGATAACAACAACTACCACAATAATCAATAACAATTGTGTGAACAGTGACAACAAGTGAATGGGAATATATAAACAATACAAAGCAATGATGCCGCATTCCATTTGCACTTGTTATATAGGTAAGTAAATATACTGTACACAAGTTTCTTCTCTATTTTTTTGTTTTAATATTTGTTGTGTGTTCTATGTTGATACTGTTGTTGTTGTTGCTGTAGTTATTGTTTTATTTGAGGTTTCTGCTGTTGGCCAGCCGTGGTGCACCTGAAATTTCACGATTGCGGCGCCTTTTTTTGTGATTGCGCAATATGCGGCATAGTCAAGAAACTACAACAATGCTACATACATATATATATGTATATATAGTTATATGTAATAACAATAACAACAACAAAGAGTCGTTTTGGGCAGCAAAAAGGGAATGCAACGTATTTATTTCGTAGCATTTTTCGTGCAGCACAAATGTATGCTACGATTTTATACTCGACTGCTTGCTTGGCGAACCTCTCTACAAACCATGTATGTATTTTCTCTTGTATATATATATATCTGTATGTAGGCATTTTGGTTGGACAGCTGCTTGGTTGGTTGGGGTTTGCTTTTGGGCCGATGGCAGTGCATTGATAAGACTATGGCAGTCCATTATGCAGCTCACTTGGCATGTATTGAAGCTGATAAAACTGAATAGTGTGTCGAATTGTTTTCTTTTTTTTGTTTTGTTTGGACAACGTTAAAGTTGTTTTACATGTGAAAGGAAATTGTATGGAGCGGCAAACAAAGTAAAATACTTAACAAAGATCATTGCTCTAATAAAGTCCTCACTTTACATTCAATTAACTGGAAATGGGCCTCGTGTCTCATTAAATAGCATTAACAGCCGTAATAATCGTGAACAGTAAAGCCTTTGAAAATGGCCAAATCAATTGCCATAAACTTGAAAATTCGGTTCGTTAAATTGCGCTGCTTTGGCTGATGCTGCAATTGGCATTTGCATTTTCAAGCTTACGCACAATAAACTTGACACACAACACCAAAAACATTTTAGACAATTTGTGCAATTTTCATAACAATTATAGCGGCGAGTTTTCGACTAACAAATACCCTATGAGAGTTGGCTTAATATCAGACGTCCTGTTGTGCTTTTGAACATAAGTAAAGAGTATAAAAACATTTGCGGTTTGGCAAAAACCAACAAAATTATAAGAGAAATGAAGGGAAAAATGCATTTGGAATTGGAATTGAAATTGAATGCATTTGGTATAACGCACATGGGCAAAATCAATAACAATAATAATATTCAGCAATTAAAGTGGCAAAGCCGCAAAATGGGGGAGTTCTTTCTATTTATATACTAATGTTGCAAGCGTGTTGCATGCTGCATTTTAATGCACGACAACCAAAACACCAAGGGATATAATTGATGCATTAGCTCGAATATTGTACACTCCATACCCAACTCAACTCAATGAGCCACCCCAAAAAATATAGAAATGTCAACTGTCGCGCTATGTTCATAAATCAAATGAACTGAAAATGCGTTTTCAATGTTTTTGCTGAATGTTGATTATGAGAGTATTTGATATTTGCACGGGACTGAAGAGGGGTGTAATATTGCAGCCAAGAGCGCTTAGCTAACAAAATATTCATAATGCGGCTTACATGTCGTATGCGTGATGTGTTATTCTTTTTGCGGCTGCCAGTGTGGTTTGATGTGGTGCGGTGTACTGCGTGCTTAGTGGTTTGGTTATGCTGCTTTTTAGCTTTGATGTCTGCGCATTAGCTCGTGTATGTAAATTCACAGATCACATCCCATAGAATATAAGTGAATTGCATCGGATAGCATTAGATGAGGTAGAATGAAACGGGAATGCGTGTAAATGCATTTTTGAATTGACATAAATTCAAATGAATTTTTGGTGTTTGCCAAATTAGCAAATAATGCACACACTCAGTTTATCAGTTCCTGGCATTTGGTAAAATAAACTTGAACATAGTCTGAAATGTGGTTAAATTAAAGTTGAAAATAATCAAAGGCGTTGACTTTTGAGATTAATTGGTGCATAAAGTGCTTTGGAAATACATTGAAACTGACTGAAAAATGACGTTCAAATCGGCTGGATTGCATCTCAAAAGTTGCTCCCTTTAATGTTGTTTTGAAAATTAGCTACAGTAGAAAATGAGTTGGCGATATTCCAAAAATTCAAATGCTTCACCTTAACAATTATGTTGAACAATGAGCCAAATTAAAAGAACTTTATCTGTCTTAAGCTGATGTTAATTTACTTTAAAGTGATTCCAATATAATTTCCTATTTTGTAAATATTTCATAAGTTATAAAATTTAAGCTAGGGAAATAATGTTTGTAATTGTTCAAAGATTTCTACACTTACTCATATTTAGTTCTAAAGCTTTAATGCAGTTGTAATATCTACCTCGGTTCTCGCTGGTTACAATATCTTTTGATTTCCTAAGTTGATTTAAAACCTTCTTAAAAGCTGAGAAGTACTTTAGTTACGTACTTCAAGATTTATTACTTAAATCTCGACTGTCTGCTACTTAAATTATATATTCAATTAGAATTTTAAGTTACTCATTAGGTAATTATAATTACTCAGTATTTTCTCAGCATTTTCAATTCAGAAAATAAATTGCATAATGAATGTTGTATATTAAGTTTTCTGCTTTATTTTAGAATGACCTTCTAATGATATAAGATAATATAAGCTTTGACATAACAAGAATTCTCAGACGAATGTGCTGAAAGAACCACAAATAAATTAATAAAATTAAATATGCAGTCGAAAGTCTGCAGATGTCTGGCTTTTGAGCTTTTTGCGAGTTGTCTTGAGGGTTGAGGCAAATCAATTTTAATCAATTTTTGTTGTGCGAGAAGCCGAAGTGCTTGCAAATAATTGATTTGTTCGCCATTAGCGGCACAAATCGCAGACAATCAATTGCGAATGACTCGAAAGAAGTCAGGGATGTACAATAAAGTGAGAGGGGGAGGGGGGGGCGTGTCAGAGGAAGGGTAACTGTTGCTCGCAGGCACAAACAAATTAAGGACAATTATTTCAATTAAGCAAATGCAAATAAATCGAGCCGGCATTAGGCAAACAAAAAGCAAACAGCAATCGTTTGGTTTGAGCTTCAGCTTTCTCGCCAATTTTTCTCACTTTGTAGTTGGAGAAAGTAGAAAGCAGGATGATAAGGGAGGGAAGTAAGATAGGGTCTTGTTTTGGCTGTTTGCATGTTGAATTGCAAATAATTTAGTATTGGAGTTTGTTTAGGCTTTAATTAATAATGAATTGAGAAACTCATTACGCGGCAGCAAACAGCGGTAACAGCAGGTAACACACTGCGGTGGCATGTAGCATGTGGCAGAGGGGCAGCCTAAGCGTTTTCCTATGCCCCACTTCAGGCTAATTACAATGGAGCCTACTGCGTTTCAGACTCCATTGGGTTGCCAGGTCAACGGCGACTTCAGCTACTTACCTAATGAACCTGTTGAGGTTGATCCAACCAAATGGATGGCAGTTTGGCATTTGATTTGGTTCCACATTTCCGCTATATCAACAGGCAGCAACTTGCTCCAAAATGCTCAGAACAGTTCTCATGTTTATGCAATTGTATACGAGTACACTGTTAAAATTCCCAAACCGGATCATAAACCCAATCTTCAGAACAAGTTACGCCTTGAGCCCAAATTGGACTGCTTTTTCAAAAACCAAGATTCGGTTCAAAGGAAAGAGATTTGTTAACTACAGGCTACGATTTAAAAATAAAGCAATCATTAATGAAATCAAATGTTAAGTTAGATTTTTTAAGAAATAAGAAATTAATTTTTTAAGCATAGAAAAAATGTAAGGAGCTGAGAAAATTATGAATTTTATGAATTTAATAATTTGTCAAATTAAATAAAAATACATAAGATACATTTTGTAAAAATTAATTTGTATTATTCGTATGTACCAAAACGGTATCATTTTTAAAAGCAACTTGAAGTTAATTTATAACATTTAAGAAACACTGACATTTCAAACGATTGTCTTCGTAGTATCTAGAGAAAACAACGAATCTGTGACTATAAGTCTGTCGATAGCATAAATATTTGTATCAGTGTAAGTGTGGGTGTGAGTGTGTAGGCATATTGGCTGTTTGTGTGTGGCTTATTACGCTGCTCTTGGCAATTATATTTGTTACCCAATTAGCGTAAAATTGTGTTTATTGGCATACGACGAGAGCATTGTGGCTTGGAACATCGCCTCACGTAACGGCCGCATTGAATTAGCTAATGAAGTTGTAGTTGTAGTTCCCCACCTCCTTCAAGTACTTTTACCAACTGCTTCATGTGTGTATCTATTAGTTTGTCTAACCTAATTTGCTAAAAACACACACATAGGCATGTAGGCTTGGCTAAAACTCAGTCTGAGATGCCATAACTTCTTAGCCTTCCCCTCAATGGACAATGCGAAATTGTTGTTGTTATACTTGTTGTTCTCATAGGTGTTCTGGCTAATGCCTGGATAAAGTATGTAATTAAGTATTGTTAGTGCTCAGTTATAAATCGCTTTTGGGCTTTGGCCGAAACAACAAGAGTACTTTATGTGGGCAGAGATTGAGGCTCGATTTGCTTCCTCAATTTGTTAGCCAAGTTTTAGTGTAATGCAACTAATGTATAGCTTTAATATTAGTTAAACATTTTGGCTTTATAAATTGTTACAAATGATGATCATAATAAAACTGAGTGAAAGCTGAGAAATTCTTTAAGGATTTTCACTAAAAATATGTATAGTGGTAAATAATTATGATCATATTAGATATTGGAAAGATTCTTACATTGGAAATCGTGGTATGGTAAAAATAATACTTTATATTAAATCATGTAAAAATACACAAGTAGTTACCCACATATCAATTACAAAAAAAGTGTTAATGGGAAATATTTTTGTCTTAAAATTTGACTTATTATTTTGTCTTGTTTGCCCTTAAATAGAACTACTATTCACTTGAACTTTGTTGGTGCTTAGTCTACTGAAATCGGACTGCTTAATTAACCCTTTGTTCTGGCCAAAAGCGACTTGAGTTACGGCCAACAATTGGCGCTAATTATTTGAGCGGAATGCGACGTCTTTTAAAGGCATTTAAAGTCTCTGCCTGGCATATCATTTCCAAATGGGTTGTAAAATATTAGATAAGTCCTCCCTGTTTAAGTGCACGTTTTATGCTGTCTTTGTTTACAGTTAAATGGTTTGGAATTAATTAAAAGTTGCTATGCCAAATAATACAGTGCGCATTAGATATTTGTGTACATATTAATGAAGGCATTAAAATTAAAATTTTATCTGCTTTTGTGGACTTAAGCAGAAATCTTTAAATTAATCTAATTAACAATTGAAGTAAGTATTTAAGTATCAATGGCAATAAAGTTTGCATACCAGAGAAATTTTAAGTTGTTTACTTTCTTATGAACTTTTTGCAAATTTTACACTAAATGGTGAGCTTCTTAAATCTTATTCAATTTTAAAGGGTTTACGGATGAATAAAGACATTAATTGGCTAAAGGTTTCACGATAGTTGTCTGTATCTTAAATTGTTTATAAATGTAAAACGAAAATTGTAGTTCTTAATGCGACTAATTGAAAGTGAAAAATCGTAAAATAAACACTGTTTATTTTCAGCATATCGACATTAATAAAAAATTATGTAATTGTTGAAATCATAAATAGAATTTTATGTAGACAATACCGATCTTAAGTTTAACTAGCTCATTTGTATTAAAGAAGAGACTTTTATATTATTACTAATATTTAATTACTGTTTATTTACTGGTTGACGGTTAGTCGATGGTTCAAAGAAAATATAACTTACTCAAATTCACGCAACCTTCATAGGATTATCTAGTTATAGATTAACTAGCAAGTGTAAAGTTTTTTTCCCTCTCTTTGTCTTTCTCACGCTCTTCATTTCTTTCTTGTTTTGTCTATGAAATATGTGTCTACGATATCTGCTTAGCGCTTGGCCACAGACGTTAATTTCTAACAGTGACTGTTGCTAAGTATTTATTCGGCATAAGTAAGAAGACGACTGGAAGGGCCCAAGAGCAGACTCAAGGCATGCATGATTTATATATGCTTATTTATGTTGCCATTGGTGAGGGAATTTTTCAGCCCGTCGCTGTTTGTTGTCCTTCGTCCTGTGTGCTTTGTCCCAGCGTATAGGCGTCTATGCTTTGTCTTTGCTAACCAGACAATTATTTATTAGCTTCTGTTGTGGCTGCGATTCCTGCAGCAACATCTTCCCCATCCTCTGGGATGTGTGTGTATTGTTTGTTATCCTGGCTGCTTAAGACAGCTTAAGACAGCAGGTCAGACGCAGACTGAGCGCTGTTGAAAAATTCATTTTCTTGTTGTTGCAGCTTAAGTAATTTTTCATAAACATGCGTCGCAAAAGACGAAGGGAGTACAACTTGCTACATGCTACATGCTACTTACGAGTATGTGGAGCAATGCTTGTTGCGCTTACCAAATTTAATTTCAGCAACTTATGCATACTGGCAGATATAAGCTGCTTAGCCGCTCCATATGCTGTCGAGTTGAGTTCACATCAATCATACGCCATGTGAGGCAGCGTATGCTCACATTTAAAATGTCAATTACAACGTATGTACGAGGACGGCGAAGGACCAAGAATGATGGCCAATGGCCAATGGCCGATGCTCAATTAAGCATGTCCCAGTCGCTTTGAGTTTTTATTTGAGCTGCTTTTGTTGACCATAAAACAGCTTTAATGACGGTCGTTTGGCTTGCATCTCCGCCTTGGCTCTGGCATTTAACTCTTATGCTCATTTATCATCCTTTCTGAAAGCCTGCTGTGACCCCATCAAGTGTTTCCCTCCAACCCATAACTGTCCACATATATGTGTGTATGTGTGTGTGTGTAAATGTATTGGCTTTCCTTCGCTCAGTTTGTTTTCGCTGTGTGTACAAAACATTTATGCCAAGTGCTTTTGGTAAAGTTGTGTGCCGTTTATTTAAAACATTTTTACTGCACATATTTCGCGATTCATTTCAATATTTCTCCTCTGTCTTTTCTCTCTTTTTCTTTCATATGCATTATCTGTCTGTCTTTCTCAGATCAAGTCGTAATCATGTTGCAATATGGTCTCTTAAAATGATGGACCCAACCAAGTGGACAACTTGTTTTTATTTGTTTGTCTCACATTAATAACTATGTAATTAATTGCGTATACGTCACGTATGGCGGTAAAGATGCAACGTTCCATGCTGCTTGCTTTTTCCTGACCTCGGGCAAATATTCTTGTAAGTTGACTTCACTTTACGTGCTGAAGACACATTGCTCCATTACGTAACTTCAATTCTCTACTACAAACTGCATTCGTTTTAAATTCTATTCAGAAACAGAGAAAGGGTATCATATGGAGGTCAATAGATTAAGGACATGCATGAACAAACAGACTGAAAAGTAAAGAGTGTTGTCCCCATCGACTTATAAAATAAATAGAAAGATAGACAAAGAAAATTCCGAATATCTTTACAGAATTCAATGTCAGTTGGATCTTTCCAGTTAAGAAGTATAAGAAAAGGTAAGGCAATAAAAGGTAATTTTGGTATATTCTTTAATTAATAAGGGAATAGTAATAGCTTTTATTGAGTTTTCCAAGATCAATTTGTATTATATTTTAAAGTTTTAAGAGTTGGGAAACTAATCTGATAACAAATTTCAGTAACTGCAGAGCATTCATAGTTTGTTATGGCTTACAAAATATTTCAATTTATATTTTTGCATCATGATGCAAATACGAGTATATTGAAATATTTGTCAGGCGTGCTCAAATAAAATAAGAAAAGAAAATTGTTTAGAAATATAAATAAATATGCATATGTAAGTGTATGTGCATATGTATGAGTATGTGCATTTATTCATATGAGATGTGTGGATATTTGCGATGAGCTGCTGCTGCTGCTGCAATTGTGTATATATTCACATATATCAAAGGAAGAGGCTAAAATGCAACTTGCTTTTGTGGCACACTTCCGTTTCCGTTGAGTGACAGAGAGGGAGGAAGTGTGTATAGAGGAGAGTGCAGAAACGGGGTATCCACCGATAGTGTCAAACACAATACTTGCTTAACACTTCTTGTTGCTGATTGCATTGCCTTGTTTGGCCTGTTGGCATGGCATTTGAATATTTCATAATTTAAATAAATATTTTTATGGCAGTTGCAAAGATTTCAACGTGCCACATAAGCTGCGAACGTGTCTCTGGCATAAAATGTGGCAAATGTAGTTTGTTTTTCAATTAGCAAATAGCGCTTAGAATAAACACAAGATACAAGAGATAGAAAACTGTAGACAAAATCCACTAATTGGTATTTTATCTTTTAATTTCTAGCACACATTTTCTCTGACCCAGCTTAAACACTTTGCAATGCTTTTCCTCACAGTTTTCATTATTTGCATTAGCATTTCATATACATTTCCGTGAAGCGTTTGCTCTTCGGTTGGCCGCATAAATTATATTATTATTTCATGCTCGCATTAATGACTATTGAATTTGCCTCGATTAGTTTAAGCATTTTCTACATTTTATTAATGGTATTTGCCAGCATTTTTTTCAAGCTCTTAACCGGATTATTCACAAACTAATGTCAAAGTTTAGCGCATTATTAGTTCAATACCAATTTGTTTGTTTGATATAGAACTGCCTAATTACAAAATTTATTTTTTTATTTACAGTTGTTCTACAATCGCTGTGAAAAATAATTATTAAATATTTAATATTCTTCATGTTTTTTTAGCTTGCCATTCGCCAGTCTTTTGGCTTGATAAACGATGTGACAATTTAAATCTATTGGGGCACGCTGCTTGATTAATTGGTCCCAGCCAGCAGCACATCTCTCTTTTGACATGTACCGAAACAAATACATCAACAACAGCACAAAACAACAACACACAGCTATGGTGCCCCGTGCAACATTTTTGCGTGGCGCTGTCAATTTGGTATTAAAATATTGCACAGCGCTTTGCAAAAAACTGTTAAAAAATGTTTTAGTTTGAAATAACTGAATAGTAAACACCCTGTAATTAAAAAGGGAAGTGAAATTTACTTTGGTTATTTTTAAAATATTAAAACACTGAGAGTTTCAGAGCAGAAGAAGTGGCAGTCAATTGGTCGTATACTTGATATGTTTAAGTACTTAAATGGGGGTTTTTTTCTCTTTCAAAGTGCACTTGGTGTTGATTGCAATTGCATGGTAAATATCGAAATTGTTGCAAGAGTTCCAAAGCAATTCAAGTTGTTTTGTAGTTCAACTTGTCGTCTACATGATATGAGTTTATCTGTAAGAGGAACTTATGTATACTGACACAAACTGCAACTGTTGTTGCTAGTATTCACTTGAAGACATTTCGTAATTTAAATTCCAACAAATTCAAATAGATAAGGTGGAATGATATGAGTATCAGACTGGGCTGAACTGGTCGAATACTTGATATGCTTAAGTCTGCAAAAGCAACTTAACATGACAGAGAATATACATTAACATTATATAGGGAACATATAGGGAAGCACAAGGCACTAAGGGACAGTCTTTAGCTAGCTGGTCGTATACTTAACAATCTAAGGTCTGTATAAGGAAGGCATTCTCCATTTCAGACGCTACCGTATACCTTTCCAGATTTCCAGACAGAACTCTTGATGCAACTGCTCGTATACGCAATAGGCTCAACTATCAGTATTTTATGATACGCAGAGAGCTGGAACGTTGGCAAGATAATTAACAATCTACAATAAAATTGGCAAAGCAAGACGAATCGTTATGCCAAAGAGGCGTAACTAACAGAACTAACAGATAAGAGTTTAAAATGAACTGAAATTATGAATGATATACTGAAAGCTAGGAAGAGGAAAAATGAATATAATTTTGCAAAATATTTAGAGCTGCCTGAAGCTATAACCAAAGCTGATTGGCGTGCAAGAATGTTGAGTGTGTTTAGTTGGTTAGTTGGCTAGTTAAATTGTGATTATTTAAATGGCATAAGATGAGCCATAATGATAGCAAGCAGGCACGTATTATGGTCTTCTCTTCGCCGATTACACTCAAACTGGCAGAGAAAGAGTCAAATAACGGGCCACAAAATGTTGGACAGAAATTAATTGCATCTGTAGTTTGGTTGGTTTGCAAGTCTTTCCCTTTCCCCTTCCCTTCCCATTCCTGTCTCTTGTCTTTCATTTAAGGTTGTAGTTATTGCAGTTGTATTTGTATTCGTTGTCGTAGTTTTGTGTATGGAGAAACTTTTGAAGCCGCTTATCTGGCAGTGAAGCGAAGTTCAAAAAGCCCGCAAGTGTGTGGCATTAAAAAGTTTTTAAATTTACGCAAAACGTTCGTTATGATGCGACTTAATTGTTAGCTGTTAAGATTTAACACACGCACACACACATGCATTGGCAAAAAACGGGGACAAGTTGAGCAGAGACAGTGAAAATGTCACATATATTTGAGAGTTGTTCTAAAGAACACTTTCGATTTGATTTCACAAAGATTTTCATACAGTTAGTAATTTTGGGAGCAAGCAGAAATTTAGTCTGCCTTCATTTTATATTGAAAATATTGGTTTTTATTATGTTTGTGAAATTTATACGAATCTGTTTCATGGAACTGTCCTCACATTTGCACTGCACTCTGTTGTTCTTGAATTTTTAATGCCCAGCGGCAGATGAAAAACTTCATGGTGCTTTTCCACTTACTAGAAAACACAGCTAATAAAAACTTGACAGTGTTCTGTTCTCTATAGTAAGCAACGTTTTTTAACTTATAAGTAGATACACATATTAAGTGAAATTCGGAGGTGATTTTCTTATAAACCTATTGGATTTTTCACAACATTTTTATAAAATGAAGCTTTGTTTACCTGCAAAATAGTGTCACATGAATCTGTCAGAGAGCAACATTGCTAAGTATCCAGCAGTATTTGAGAACATTTATAAGAGTTTTATGTTTTCAGTTTCATAAGCTGCTTTATGTTTGGAAAAAAAGGCTTTGCATGCGCTCTTTGTATGAATAATATTTGTGATAACCATGAAAAACCAAGGAACTGCAAAAGTGGCAGAGCTGATAGAAAAGAGAGAAAAAATAAAGAGAATGTGCAGAAGTAAGCCTTAAGAAAAACAATGAACATTTTGCACGCTGTCATCGGTTGGTTTTCAAGTTGTTCTGTTTAAGAATGGATATTGCAGCTGCACTTAGCCATAAAGTAGCTAAGGCAAACAATATTAAAAACATACACACTACTATATGTAGAAGGAAAAGGCGGCAATAAAATACAATGAGGGGAAAAAATTGTAAAAGCGGTGAAAAATTATATATGTATTAGCTGAAAAATATGCACAGCAGGTGCTGCGAGCTGCTGACTACAATCTGTGTGAGTGTGTGAGAGAGTGTGTGAGTGTTAATGTGTGTGTGTGTGTGCTGGTGTCTATTTGTGTGCTCGTGAGGTGCATTCGCCTTTTTGGTCTAGAAGCCGCAGCACTCAGCAACAGCAACAGCAACAACTATATACATTAATGTTGTCCAAGTGCTATACTAAATTATGTATGTATGTGAGAGAGTGAGTGTGTGTTTGTAAGTATGTATGTATACATCTAGATGTGTGTGTGTGTCTATGCGCAAATAGTTTTTCAAAGTGCCTGGGCCAAAGCTGGCTGTAGTTTTTCTTGCCGTAGACACACACACACACACACACCACCTGTAATTATGTTGAAAGTAAAATGCTAGTAAAATATTAACTGCTGCATGCCACATGCTGCAAGCCTGCACACACATATACACACATACATATACGCTCGATGTGTGTGCTCAAATTTAATATTTAAAATGAGTTTTCTGTTGTTGTTGCAGTTGCTGTTGTTGCAACATTTAACTAACAGCGATTTGCCTTGGCCGCAGCAAATTTGCCTGTGCGCGCGCCCGTTCATTGAAAACCATTTTTCCCATTTGCCTTAACCCCCACCAAACTCTCATGGCTGCCGCATTTTCCAGCACTGGCACTCGCACTCCTTGCTCAGCAGTTTTTCATTTAGCCAGTCGGCCAACTGGTTTGCTAATAGAAATAAAAACAAAACTGCACACAAACTAAGCCAAGCTAAATGCTCAAAGGCTTCGACTCCCGTTTCCCTGTGTTCCCCTCCTCTCGCTCTCTCTCTCTTTCTCTACCGTGCTGGGTTACCCCTCTCTGTTCCCCTTTCCACGAACATCTACAGTGCCTGCTTGCAATGAAAACAAAAAGCGATTTGCAAGTTTTCTATTGCGCATAAAAGTATGCTGTGGAACATTTTTTCCCATGACGTTTTGCTCAACATTCTCGTTTTCTTTTTCTCGCTCGCTTTCCATATTTTTGTTGTTTTTCTTTCTTTTTTTTTGCTTTTCATAAAACCAAACTATTAAGCCAAGTGTTAAACTCATTTAGCGCGGATTTATGCGCCCGAGTGCCCCATACAAGATGGGTGGCGCTTATGGGGATATTAAGGGTCATATGTGTGTGGACCATGTGTGTGTGTGTGTGCGTGTGTGTTTGTGTGTGCACTAGTTTGTTTTCGTCTATGTGACCGTGTGTGCGTCTGCTTTGTAAACGTGCCGTTTTCTTTTATGCGCTTTTAATAAGCCTTTTTGCCGCGCTTGTCGTTGTTTCTTTGTGCCCCGCTTTTCGCATTTTCCCCATGCTTTCCCCATTCCCGCATGTCGCATATATGTATATATACACATATATATGAATATGTTTTTTCTATTAACAGCTTTGCATTTTGATTGTTGGCATTTGTGTGTGCGAGTTTTATTTTATTTCACATTTTTTTCAGCTCTGAACTTGAAGCGTAAAAAATTTGAGGGACAGCAAATGCATCATCAAGGCTGCACTGCCTTTTGGGCTGTAATAAAATACGTTATCCTTTCGATATTATATCGAAATACGATGTGCTTAATTAAAGCACTATTATAGCTGCACTGGTTTTTCAGTATTATACCGTAATACGATGCGCTGATTGGAAACTCTGGGTTTTGTTTTGGCTTTAATGTTGGAGTTGTTTTCATTTCGAGGCCATGTCAACATTTTGATTAATTTGGTTTGTAAATAAAACTTTTTACTATCAATCGACTGGTGGATACCTACTAGATAGGTCTGCATATCTGCTAGCTTAGAAAAATAATATAATATTAATATAATAAAATCTGGCTGGCAAGCAAGGAGAAATTTAACAATGGCAGAAATACATAAGTGAAAATCATTTAGTGTGACACCCATGATTATATTCGGTTTAAAATAAGGACAGGGTATGCTGAAAGTGAGCACTCAATGCATTTCCTTAAATATGCAATTGTAAAACAATACAAAATTCATTAAACTGCTTACATTGTAAATAGTTTGTATAAATGTGTTTGTGTTTGCGTTTGTATTTATATCGTCTGCCTTTGCAGAAAAGTCATTATTTGCCTGATGCCGTTACCTGATATTGTCGTATTAATTTTTGATATGTAATCTGATTTATTGGTACATTTTTGCCAGACCTCTATGTGTGTGTGTGTGAGTGTTTGTTAACTTGACATGCTTTCCTGTTGTTGACTCTTCAACTGAAATAATAAATCCAAAACTGTTGTTGTTGTTGTTGTTGCTGCTGCTCTGTTTAAATTTCGAAGAGAAATGTTATTTGGCTTCCGTCTGCTGATACGATTTTAGCATAAGGTCCCAAGTGCAAAAGTCTATCTTTTGAACATGTCCCTAACGGAGGCATCATCTCTTTGGAAAACCACAGCCAGGCCATTTACAGAGACATCTCTCAGGATATAAAGACAGACAGAAAGACTGTGAGACAAGGGGACAGACAGGCAGATAGCCAGTGAAGTGTGTAAGGAAAAGTGCCAATCAAAGTTAATTGAAAATTCATTGAATGTTGTATATTTAAGTAAGGCACACAAAATATACCTATATACGAGTGAGAATACAATACGAATATACAATCTCTTGTGTTGTTGTTGTTGTCATCGTTACTGTTTGCAGTTCAGCTTACAATGTAAACATTTTTGATCATGGCATAAATAGCCCAAACTGAGAGAGAGAGAAAGAGAGAGAAACCGAGATGCAAACTGAATAAATTAGTACAGATTGTCATGAAATTTGTATGAACTTGAAACAACACTTTCTTACACACTTACAAACAACAACATAAACAATTTATTTACATAAAAATATTTATACATTTCTTCTCTTTTGAAATACATAAAATTTTCACATTTCCTAATACTCTAAGCTTAGTTTGATGCAATAAATATTTTGTAAGAGTCTTTAGAGTTATTATCTAAAGAGCTTACATTTCTATTTAAGTTGTTCAGATACAATTGGTTTTAGTTTTTAAGTAGAATTTAGTAAGCTCAGCTGGCCAGTTTTATTGTTAATTTTAAAAGGAATAACAATTTAAAAAATAGTGGATACAGTTTTGTTTTCTGATTCCCATGTCCTTTTTATAGGTTTGTAGTTCATTCAGCAATGTGTTAAGTTCTGCTCTCAGTCAGTGTCATTCGCACAAACTACTTGATGAATTTATTTACTACCACAATTGCCTTTCGCAATCTTTATCGTTACAACAGCTGCCTTAAAGTTTATTTCACAAGTTGTGCAAAAGTACTGAAAGCCATCATTAATGTTTACATATTACGTATACGTATTGCATGCTACGTGTTATGGCTATCGATGGGATTGCACATTACGACACATTTTGGCATACAATGTTCGGTTAAGAGCTTTTCCTACCCTTAAAAACGCAGTTTGTAATGTGATTCGCATTTTGCTTGCTTGCAGTGAAATCTGTAAAAATGTGTTCTTTTTATTTGCCATTTCCGTTGCCAAGCCACAAATTGAACTGCAAATACTCGAAAGAAGGAAAGGCAAGAAGAAAGCGTAGGCTGCAAGTGATGTGGCTCAGCTCAGTCTGAACCTAAGAAAGAGAGAGGGTCGACTCACTCAACCACCCAACCACTGTCATTTGCATTCTGCTCTCAACTTGGCAGCTCTGGCTACATTTACAGTTGTGCCGAGCGTAGCCGCTAAAAGTGTTTACCTTTTACTTAAGAAATTACACTTGGGCAAACAGAATTTGCGTGCGACGCGGGATGCGGTGCGAAGTGGTGCGGTGTGGTTGATTCTAGCCCCAAAACGACGGAAGTCCAAGTGGCTGTGTACATTTTTTAGCTAGAACGCAAGAAATCAAACGCAACATCCGGACGGAAAATGCTGCAAATACAAATGGTCTGCCAAGTCCTGAATCCCCCTCCTGAATCTTCTACAGAAATCAGATTCCAGAGTCGTTTGTCGACTTTGGTGGAGCAGCCTACAAATTGAAAAGTTTTCTTACTCCTTGGATTATTTGGTTTTGTTTGAAGTGTGCGCTGAATTGGACGCCTGTAAGGATGTATTGGTATATAGTATATATGTGTGTGTCTGTGTATTAAATGTTGACTTTTGTACGCTAATAGCCAAAAGCGTGCCTAGCCTCAGTCAGTTTTATTGTGGTTCACTGCGTTGTGGGCAAAGAAAGTTTCCAAAGTTCGCACTGGAGATAATTTGTGGGTCTTAAAGTTTTTAATAAGAGGTCAATGATTTACATTTGCCAAACCGAAATTTGAAATTTGTGAACTGCTGCTGTTGCGGTCGAAATCATTCACAGCATTCCATTTGCTGATTGTCGGTTAACGTGGCGTATGCGCAATCTGCAGCAAACCATATTGTGTATTGAGCTGAGCTAAAATTCAAACAAAGTATTTATACATGCATTTGGAATCGATTTAAACTATGGAGAATCTTAAGGCAGTGTTAGGTCATATATTTGGTTGATCCTTTTGCTTATCATTAAAGTACTGGGCAATTTCCTCAAACACTTAATGTTAAGCCTCCCAAGGGACTCATTGTGTCAACTGCCATAGTCGTAAACGGGTTTTTATAATGCCCAGTCCTATTGATTGGCCACGGGTCAGGCCAAAAATAAATATATATACTTGTGGATGGGCAAGAGCACTCAATATTTATGACCATTTTAACCGCAAACAATTGAAGCTTAAAAGCCAAACAATGAAATTTAGAACTTCCAATTAGAAGTTGACCAAACCCCCAACAAGTAGTATAACGAGTAACAAGAATAATAAAAAAATGTTTATGGCAACACAAAAGGCGTGTCGTGTCCTTAACAACAACAACAACAACAACAGCAATGACGACAACAATAACAAGCTCATAAAGCTTGTGTTCACCTGCCAAAGTAGAAACCAATAAGCAGCCATAAAGGCTACAGCAACAGAAAACAGTTAAAAGCGAATGTAGAGAGGAAAACCCAAAGTCAAAGAAAGGAAAACTGATTGAGCTCTGATTCCATTTGACAACTACGCATACCTCTGTATGTGTGTGTGTGCGTGTGTGTGTTTGAGTGTTGTATGTGTGTGATAGTGTTGTGTGTGTGTGTAAGTCAGCCACAAATTGTTATTTTGGGCACCAATTGCGAGTTGGTCAAAGCAAAAAGTGCCACTCAGGCAGTTACATGAAGGGATTGGTATGAGAAGCATTGGTGGCTGAAAAACCAAAGCTATTACATTCAAATCAGACAGTGCAGTTAGTTAGTGTCCATTGTGTCCAACGCAGTGACAAAGGGCCAAAGAATAGGATAGTTGAGACTATGAGATATTCTAGAATTATAAGCAGACCTGTTATAATTTTGAGTGCTATTCTTATTTGCATTTTAATAATATTTATTGTCAAAAAATATATGTATAATAAAATTGTGTAATTAGTTTTACTCTGTATTTTTGTATGTTTTCTGTATTTTAAGATACAGTACACTTCAATTATAAAAATATTATATAAATATAAAATCAAATCAAGTCTTATGAGTGAATATGCCTTATTCATAAGTGTTTCAGTAGGGTATATCAAAATGCAATGTATCGCCCACACTTACACACACACACACACACACACACAGAAGTCAGAATGAGAGAGCTTGAGCGAGAAAGAGACACCTAGCGTATATCAAGCATACGCAGTGTGGGTACAGTTTATGGCCACAGATCTCTGTGGGCTGACTGAAAGCCTTTATAGCAACATTTTATTGATGCTCTCTGAGGATGAGCTCCAGCCTGAGCCGAGTCCGTGTCCGTGTCCGAGTCCTAGTCCAAACATGAGCCTGAGCCTAGGCTCAGACTACAGCTGAAATTGTCGCAATTGTCAGTGTCGGCTGCAGGGTGTTGTTAATGCATGTTGACTATACTCGTCCTGTTCTCTGTCCTCTTTGGCCTATTGTATGAGCCTTGCATTTTGCAGTTTGCATTCTGCTTGAAAATTAAGTTGAATTTTTGTTATTTTGCATGCCAGACGGATGGATGTTAACATTCGATCCGCTCGAGCGACACACAGTTCAATTATAAGCTGCCAGCAAATGTTGTTGTTTGCTTTAGTCAATTGTTGTCATTGTTGTTGTTGCTGTTGTTGTTGTTGTTGCTTTGTTTGTTGTCCTGTTCAGCTTCAGTGCATTGTTTGGCATTTAGTTTTGTGTTTGGTTTGTCTTTAAAGAGACCCTTGCCAAATTCGTGGAAGCATGCTCAAAGTGAATTGAAGTTCCCCAAGCGGAGAAAACTACAAAATGCTGCGCTGCGATGCTTGGAAAAAGAAAGAAAGAAAATGTCGAGCCAATCTGCCCATTGGCAACCGGAAATGCAAATTGTCGTGAATGCGCATGTTGTTACAAATTCAAAATGGCGCTGCTGCAGACGCTCTAACTAACCATTCCTAGTCAAAACGAGTTGCATGCCGCAACAGCAGCAACAACAACAACAACAACAACAACAACAACAACAACAACAACAACAACAACAACAACAACAACAACAACAACAACAACAACAACAACAACAACAACAACAACAACAACAACAACAACAACAACAGCAACAACTGTTTCTATAAAAAGCTACTCGCATGACAAGCAACTGCAGCAATTTCTTCTCATTCTTCTTCTTGACAATGCCACACTTTCAGCTGCAAGCATTCTAAAATTAGATAGTTTTGCATTGACAACGGGCAATCCTTAGAATCCTTTTTTACTCCAGTCAGCATGCTACGAGTAGTAATAGAATATGTTTCTTATTATCTATATTTAAAGTTACGTAGACTTTTTCTAATATTTAATTAAAGACATAAAGCTATGGGTATTTTAATTTTTCATTTTTGACTATGAGAATGTAATGTAATACATACATATATGAAGGTTTCTTACCACATTGGTCAATACTTTTTCGACATTAATATTACATGCAAATCCGATAAGCATTGAATGTATTCAATATTAATATTCAGAGGCAGCTTAAAGTGCAGTGATTCAATCGTATAACAATTACGAGATTCTATACTTTTAAAATTTAAATTTCCAATAAATAAGGTAGTCCGGTAAACAATGAAGCTGCAATATCTTTTTTAAAACAATATAACTAATTTTTATAACTGACAAGTCTTTTATTTTTATAAGTAACATTTTGAGCCATAGCAAAAACTATTCGCTCCTTATTAGTTTTGTTTTTCAAATATTAAACTTTGGCAAAGCTTAATTTTTTATACTCAAATGTTTGATGTTGGGTGCTGAGCTGTCGCTTAAAATGCCAAGGATGCATCTGCTGTTGCCACTTATTTTCTTTGGCCTTCTTTGCTGAAGTCTTGTGTTGACTTTTTTGGGTTGCCACTGAGACACTTGGCAGCATCTTGGCTCAGTTAATGAAACTCGCTGCATTTCTACGTACTCGTATTTTTTCAACCATTTTTTTTTTGTAGTTCGCCATTTGTGAAACTTGGCAATTATTTTGTTGTGGCTGTGCACAGAGAGTGGACAGTAATTATAAGGCCATTAGCAATGCTTTATAAAGGGTCAGTGGGTGGGGTCAAGGGGAGAAGGAGTACTTGACACGATGCATGGTTATTGTGTAAATGCATTAAGCGTAATGTTAAACAGAAAATTAAACAAGTGGTCGCTCAGCAATTGCCACTCGAATTTGTTACCACAAAGTGGCCAACAGGATGAAACTGAGTTTGAGAACAAATGATAAATGTTTAATGCTATTGGGATACTTCCAATTTAATATATTTAATATATGTTTAATAAACAGATATAGATCCAAATTATATTTAACTTAATAGTTAGATATAAAGTTATGACTCTTTTATAGAGTCTACTTACTTTACGGCTTGTAAATAACTTAACTTAGTAAACTCTTTAAATAATTTGAAGGCTATATAACTATAATGATAATTTTACAAAATTGCATATAAAAACTAATTTTAGCTCGTAATTTTCCCATTACACTTTCAGGTTAATGTTTTCATTAAATTGTAATATCTTTTGCTTCTCTCGCGTTGTAGAGAAACTTTATCTCTGGTATATTTTACAGGTTGTTTCTACGCTATAGTGCAATCTTCATAAATGTATTTTGGCATCTTCTATCATGGAAACATTCTCATCTAGCTCAAGGTCATATGTAACTTAACTTTTCACATTTTTACATTAAGTTTCATGTGTCATTAAAACTGCTATAAAGCGCGCTAAAGCTAATATGCAAAATCAGCAAGAGAAGGAAATAGAAAAGGAGATGGCAGATAGATGAATAAACAGTGAAACGAGCACAACATGTTGGTAATCATTATCAAAAGAAATGGCTGCAGTTTCTGTGAGCATAAAAATCACTCCAATGACAGTGCTCACATTTGCTCGATGTGTGTGAGTGTGTGTGTGTGTGTGTGTGTGTGTATGTGTGGGTTGCCAGGGTTGTTTGGGCTGTCGGGCTTTGTTGGGTTTTCAGGTTGCCCTGGACGACCCGCAGATAGACTTACACTAGCACAAAGCAGAACCCAACCGACCGTAATTGCCGCATTAAGCAAATAACGAGTTGTACATACCATTATAGCTGCTTACTGCTCGGTAATTGTCATCAAATTTCGTCAAGTGTTTGCTCTCACCCTGAAAAAATATAACGAAGGGGAACGGAGTAACCTGTGCGTCAAACTAAACCCGTAACATTAACTTGAACTTGGTTATATTTAGTTTTATCAGGGCTAAAGTTTTGTTGGCTCTATTAAAAAACAAGCAAATTGAGTTATCAGTAGGAGTAGTTGAAGCGAATTTTCTTCTTTCTCTTACAGTTTACACCTTAAATAATGCAGATCGAAATAAGCTTAGTAGATATCTAGTGTTGTCTTTTTAAATGAACAACAATGATACACAAAATAACATCCTGGTTCATCATTCACTGTTTTATTTAGCTTGTTATGCCTTAAGAAATGAACTAACTGGATTGATAATGATTCAGAAGAAAGCAAAATGAATCTTAACTTTAAAGGAAAAATTAAGAAATTGCATAGTAAATATTCACAATTTCTTTTGTTCAGTAAGAACTTAAATCTGATCCTCTTCTGTATATTTTGGTAATCTCTTCATTATGCCAGCACCAAGAAATGTGCCACCTCCTTTTTAACAATTCAATATTTCTATTTAATACATTGAATGGTCAATCTGCAATGATAAATTTTCCTTAAGTGCAAAAGAAATATTTTTATGGAGCATCCAAAAGAATGCAGTAAGAAATTTAGCATGATTGATTAAAGTTAGAGTTTCACATAAATTTATTAACTCCTTACTTCATTAGTATATCCCCCATACCATGATTAACTATAGGGTATATGCGCAGCATTGGATAAACACACAAGTTGATATGATATTGGGTAAAATTTATGTGCTTATCAGCAAATTGTGGCGTTCGTTGTCTTTAGACAATTTGGCCGTTTGTTTTGTTGGCTAATTAAACCAAACCCATTTCATGTAGCTATGCTGGAAAGATAAACGTGGCGCTATCAAAGCAACAACGTGGGGGACTCTTGTGGGTAGGGGGGGGGTAAAGAAAGAAAACTTGACTTTTTTAATGTGCAAAAGTTTTGTGTGTGTAATAAATATGAAGCACAACGTTACCAAGTTGCAGCGTCCAATAGAGAGTGAGAGAGAGAGAGGGGATGAGAGAAGGAAACTGAGAGACTGAGAGGGCGGTATGCTGCGGGCAGCCTGGTTTCCGTTTCCGTTTCGGTTTCCGTTGCCATTTCCGTTGACTGTGACAGCAATATAAAAAGTGCACTGCCAAAGTTTGTTTTACTGCTTGAAATCGGACTCTTTCTCAATAGGATGTTGTAGATGATGTTGCTGGTGCTGTTGCTTCGACGTTAGTCAATTGCAATTGCATTTGAGCTTTGATTTGTGCTCTGTGTGTTTGTCTTGTGTTCTGTTCCTGTTTCTGGCTTTGGTTCTGGCATCAGTTACGCCTTTGGCATGCATGCAAATGTCCAAGTCAGTCAAGCTTAAATACGTTTCTATTGCTTCGTTGCAACTTTCAATGTACGAGAGAATGCTTTGCCTCATTGAACTTACAGCTCAATCAAATTTGTCGCTAGGAATTTACTAGCTGGATCTTTAAGGATCACTTTAATAGTTATCCCAGGCGCTGACACAAGGCTGGTCTCCAGCTTGATTTATGCACCAGCCCAGGACGCAAAAATAACACAGTCAAGTGCATGGCAAACACTTGGCCCTCTCATGCTCTAGCTCTTGGCTTTTTGTATAATTTTTCATATAGGCAGCTGCAATGGCAGTGGCAGTGGCAGTGGCAGCGGCAGCGGCAGCGGCAGCGGCGGTGGCGACTGAGGCGGCACAAATGCATAAAAAGCCAGACAGTTGAGCATAAAATATTGTTGTTATATGAAAAGCAGTCTCTGCCCAGCACTGCACAAAGGGAACCAAAACGCCAAGCAGCTGCATTGCTGCTGCCTCTTTCTCTTTCTCTGCCTCTGCCTCAGCTTCAGTCGCTGCCTCTGCTGCTGTCCAGTGTCTGGCGCGTTGCTTTGTGTGGCCATTGAATGCATGAAAAATGAACTGAGCCCCAAAACTGCTTGGCAAGTGTCGTTGGCAGCCAGTTAGGCTGCGTTTTGCGCAGTCATTGCACATGGCTAAAATGCAAAAGTTACGTATACGCAATGTTCGCCAGCATAGACTAACCACTACTCAACTCAAGTCAACCCAACACTGGCCAAGTGGCTGTAAATGCTTGATAAGAAACAACTATTGATGGTTTGTTAAACTTACGTACACAAAGTACCAGCATAATGTAATGTAATAGCTTTCATTCTTTGAAATGCATAATAACACGACATTTAAGCTATTTTTTATGCCTGAGATATGAATTGACTGTTGCCAGCTATATATTATTAATTTATAGTACTAATGTAATCCAACGACCGTCCATTTTTTAAGTGAACATTTGAAAGATTTTTTCACTATTAAATATTATAATTTATGACTATTGCAGACTAAAGCCAATTACATTAAGTACTATAACATTGTTCGAAGATATGGAAACTCAAGAACAAATAAATTAGACATGGCACTTATGTTATTGAATAAATGTAATATTAAAGATAATTGATATTTTTACTATTTATTATTTAAGAATTAATTAATTAATCATTCTCTTTCTTAATGTCTTTCACTTTATAATTGACATTTTCAAATTTAAAATAAACAATTATAATAATTTTTTATAATATTAATAAATTTGTATGTTTTTTTAATTTTTAAATAATTTTTATTATATAATAATAAATGTTAAAAATAAAATAATTGAAGCCACGTTTAGGGATTCTCTTCTTCATAAATATATATTCACTTTTCAATTCAAAAATGTTTAAATTACACTTTGTATTGCAATAGAGATGTGTTTGGTTTGGTTTACAAATCCATCAAAACAAGCGTGCCACACACACTTTTGTGGCATGAAAAGGTTCACCTGAGGCGTGAAATTTAATATAGTTGTTTCGCCCGGAGAGGCGTTGTTGCAGTTGCCAGTTGCCGGTTGCCAGTTAGTAAACCATCTAACGTGGCAGGTAAAGCTAATGCCTCAACCTGCGCCAAATTGACACGCGCCACTATTAAATGTTGGCGCAATGAGCTCATTGTTATGGTGGCGCCTCCAAATGAGCGGCATAACTCAATAAAAGGCATTGTTGACGCAGCCAGTGGCAATGATGAAAGGGGATGAAGGGATGTAAGGGAAGAATGTTTGGATGGCTGGCAGGTTGATATCCAGGCAACCGTGCACATATTAAATAAGCAATATAAACAGTCGAGGCTGCTGAAAAGGTAACCTACTGATTGGGTGGCATGTGGCAACTGCGCTGAAGGGTGGGTGGCAGGGGGTGGTTCGGTTTGCCGCAACATAAATTACGGCTAACGCTCGGCTGCCTCATCAGTCAAGCGTCGCGTAGTTTGTTGCGCGTTTTATTAGCTGTGCGCGGTGACGGCATAATTTTCAGCAAACAGCTTAAAAATTTGCATACACACACACACACAGAAACACACACATAAACACGTTTATTCACAAACACATATGTGTGCTGACATTTAAAATTACCCGAGTAGAAGGAAGGAGGCAATGCCTGGTGCCTAATTGAAACTATGCGGCTGCTTAAATTGAGACAATTAGAGCCAACAACCGACAAGTCGTCCTCACCGTCCTCGCCAACAACAGCAACAACAACAACAGCAACAAAAACAGCAACAGCAACAGCAGCAGCAGCAGCAACAACAACAACAACAAAAACAGTAACAACTTGATTGCCAGCTCCCTGTATATTTTTCAATTTACATTTCATTTCATTTCATTTGGTGCTCTGTCTGAGCATCTGTTTGAGTTTCACATGTGCATTGCTGGAAATTAGCTAGCTGACAAGTAGTTGTAGTTGTCGCCAAGAATAAATATAAAAGTTGGCAATAAATTGACAAATTTACACTGTCGAGCATAGTTAAAATAATAGTATTTTCAATTAATAAATTAGGGACATATGTAGCTTCAAATAATAAAGTGAATTGTGTATTATTATATTTATTTATTGACTGTAAGACACAAGAACTAAAACATAAAATTAAATATAAAATTAAAATTAAATTTTTAATTTTTAAAGTACTTATTAAACACAAATGTGTTTCTAAAAGAACTATACATTCAAAAATGACTGTAGGGTTCTTGATAAATTTTTAAATAACAACAATCTTGCTTAATTTGATCAACTTCTCACATACATTTACGATTTAATACTCAAATTTACTTTTTTCTTCCGATAAGTGAAGCATGACTGATAATTTTTTTTAGTGGCATGAGGATGTTAGTCTAGCATTAATAACAATTTATTTATTTATATTAATCTAGGATTGCCTGTTATTTATTAAGATACGAGTATATCAGTTGATGCCCTGTCTGGGTTATAATAATACTATAGACATTGTTGGAAAGAAGTCTATCGGATATAAAATTAATTACGCAAAGTAGCGTATTTTAGATAAATGATGTGGATTTGTTTTTTTTTTTATTCTTTACTAAGAACTGTTATAAAATTGATCTACAACATACTAAGATAACACTATCAACATATATGTAAAGTAATTAATTTTTTTAATTGTATAGCAGATGCCTATCTATAAGTTGTAGGGAATACAATTTTTTTTATTAAGGCTAAAAGCAGTTAACTGTGCATGAGTTGTAATATACAAATTTGCTAAGGCATATTATAGTAGAATACATATATTATAGTTATATTTAAAATATTTAATATATAATTAAAGTAACAACATGTTCCTTAATCTTACACTTTTCAACATGCACAACTTCGACACATTGACTTTGTTGTGAATGTGGTGAATGTCTTAAGCCAAGTGGCCCTCAAGAGCTGCCAAGTTAATTTGCCAAAAAATTGCTACTCTATTCACATTTACACCCACACACTCTCACACACACCCTTACACTCAAAAACACTCATATAGTGAGTATAATGGCATTCAGAACATGCATAAGCTGGCTCAAAAACACGCATATTTTGCAAGAGCGAGTGTTAAATTGGTCTGGTTGTCTCTAGGTTTCTGGTTGGACTTGGATGCAGTTCTATGAGGGTACAGTCGAAGGACATTAGCATAAAAGCGTTACTAATACACAGCTACAGAGAGCTAACAAGAAACACTTAATGAAGCAATTTTTAGCAGCAAGTTGCAGAAGCAAGTTGCAGCAGCAACAACGGCAAATGCAGCTGCATAAAAAGCAACAACTCAACTTCCTGGCAAAGCCGTAAAGCCTGTGCTCTCTTTCATTTTCTCTCTCTCTCTCTCTCTCTCCCTCTTACTCTGTTTCTCTTTTTGCTTTCTACCCCTCCCACTCGCGCTGTGTTTGCTTGTGCAAAAGTGTATACAGGTGACTTAATCAACATGCAACTCATTTTGTTTTCCATACATCTACGTAAGTGTGTGCGAAAGTGTGTAAGTATGTGTGTGTGTGTGAGTGTGAGTGTGTGCATATGTTGTGCCTTGTTTGCTTAGGCTGGGTATGTGTTTGGGGTCATGTTAGACGCTGTTGTTGCCCCTGTGCAGGTATTTAGCAAAGCTCCAACTCGTTGCATGCAATAACAGCAGCAGCAGAAGTAGCAACAACAACAACAACAACATTCTACATATGGCATAAGACACTAAATTGTGTTGAAATCAACAATGAGCCCAAAACACAGCACCCACAACAAGTAAGTAAGCAGCAGTTGCTGCTGTTGCTGCCAAGACAAAGACACCAATACGTGCTCAGCTGGGGCTCAGTTAGGCAAATGCATACAAATGGCTTGGTTGCATCTGCAGCGAGTTGTTGTCTCTAAACCTCGGCCTCAACTTGAGCCTGGGTCCTGGACCTCCTTGCTGTTTTTCTCGTCCTGATGCTGCTGCTGCCGTTGTGTGATGTGAAATTATGCACATTGACAATATGGTAGATCCCAGCAATGGATACTTTGGGTGTGGACAACATATTGATGCAGCTAGTTGACACCAGCAGCTGCAGCAGACAACTTGACTCACAAAGTTGCCCCCAAGCGGTTACCCATTGTGCAAATACATCATGAAGCCGAGAAACATGGAGAAAAAGAGCAAAGGGGTGACGAGGAGAAAGAAGAGTGTGCCTTAATTAAGCCAACAACCGGAAACGGAAAGAGTTGCCCCGCTTTGTGGTGCTTTGTAAACTATGCTACAAGCCTTTTAAAGCATGTGAATGAAAGTCAAATGTGAGTGTATATATGATCAATTGAGAACTTTAGCTTATGGGACATTTATAAATATTTATTATGAAATATGTAATAGAGAAAAAAGTTTTAGAAACTGGAACAAAAACCTATTCAAAGCCACAAACAACATATGAAGTTAAGCTTCCTTACGTATTTATTTATTACATTGGATATTTTATAGAATAGAGTCTTTAGTCTAAAAATGCTTAGAAAATTTTTTGACAGAAAATATAGCTTATTTTGAAACATTCTTTAAAGGTAGTGTAAAATAAACTATTCGTAAAATGTGACTTATAAATGGTTTGTCAAACTTGTTGTGTGGAAAAAAAACAAATGTTTATAAAAGAAACCGATTACCATTGTATCAGATACCTATTGTGCTTTTTATTTTTTAAACTTTTTCTTATCCTTTCCAAAAAGGTTGGATAAACTTTAATTGTTTGTATACCCTAGTTTATCTGTCCAACTTGAATTTTAAGGTTTATATTAATCATTTTGCTGCACTATTCAACGATTATTTCTAAGAGATCAAAAATATGTTTTATGTTTAATAATAGTGTATTTTATTTATTGTGAATATAAGTATAAAGGTTGGAAGAATATAAAATGTTTGTAAGTAATTAGTCTAGTTATTGGCCTCTAAGCCTATTGGCCTCTTGGCCTATTGGCCAAGAAATGTTCTTTTGTTGCCTGGCGATTCGTTTTGCCATTGGGAAGTCGCTTTATGTCGTTGACAATAATGACGCCAGCATGGAGGTTTAGATAGTTGGCATCCGTATTAGCTGCCACGTATTTGACAACATCCTCGCCTGTGATTTGATAACCTCTTTTGGGTACAATGGCGGCAGCATTTACCATCCAATTGATTTCGTCATCAATGCCAAAAACACAGACCTCAGCAACGCCTGGAATTTGTGTGATGATATCCTCAATTTCACTGGGATAATACATGATGCCCTGATGCTTTAACATGTCCTTGATGCGACCAGAAATATATAGGAAACCATCATCATCAACGTAGCCAGTATCTCCGGTGTACAACCATCCTTCCCTGTCCTGTATTTCTCGCGATTCCTGAGGATTGAGATAGTATCCATCCCAATATTGACCGGGGTGAATGCAGATCTCACCAAGTTGATTTGGTGGCAGGGCCTCATGCTCTGGGTTAACAATCTTCAATTGAATACCTGGCAAGACACGGCCCACAGAATTGGGTTTCTCATCGTAATGCTTGTTCAGAGTACAATTCGTAGAGCCCAGCTCGGAGAAACCAAAGGCAAACTGGAGAGCACCGCGGTTCAGACGTTTACGGAAACGATCCTGAACATCCAGGGATGCACACATGCCACCATACAACAAGTGCTTAAGACTGTCAATTTTGGTAGTCTCAAAGTTTGGAGCATTGGCCATCATGGCCAATTGAGGAGGTGAGCCCAGGAACCAAGTGATCTTGTGCTTCTCAATAAGGTTCAGCATCAGGACAGGATCATAGACACCGTCAGCAATAATACGAGTTGTGCAATGAATACCACTGGAAATTGTGGTTGACAGACCCGTAACCCAGTCGAGAGTATTGTGACAATACTGCACATCTGCGGTTGTTAGATATCTATGAAAGAATAGTAGGATAATGAGAGTTTGCTATGGATGATCATTGTTTTCTCTTTCACTTACTTGGTTGTCATGAAGAACTTGTGGGTACTTGAATTGGTCACAGCCTTAGGGACTCCTGTGGTGCCTGAGGAGCAGATAATGGCCAGGATTTGATCGTTGCCCTTCTCCAACTTGTAAGGTTTAAAGTCTTCTTTAATTGGCGTGGACAGAACATCTTCAATGGGAATCGATCCTGGTTTATGATTGCGGAAAGTGACGATCTTCACATCCAACTTAGCTGTTGCAGTACTGATCTTCTCGTATTCCTCGCCATCACAGAAGATCACTCGGGGCTTCGTTATATCGTAAAGTTTCTCAATTGTTGCCTGGGAATGATTTATATTTATACAATGGAAAGCCAGTCCATTGAAAAGGCAACCGTACACTGCAGAAGAAGTGTGCGTTGAGTTTCTGGCAATGATTCCAATTATATCAGTTTGTTGAAGGTTCAGATTGCGTAAGTAGCTCGCTAAGCATTTGGAATTCAGAAATAGTTCCTCCCGGGTCAGCACAGTATTCTCCGTGACCGAGATCTGTGACAAAAAACATATAATTCATATAGTGTCCTTTTTTGATAATGCTTCTTCAACTCACTTGAGCAATCAGTTGAGGATGGCGACGCATTTCATTAAAGGTGATCTCTCCCAAGGAGAGATTGGGACTAAAGATCGGTTCCTCATCGACTCCACTCCATACTTTCAAATCCGGATTGTAGTTAACTTCTGGTAGGAAAGGCATTGTGATCGTTGCCAGTTGACTGTTGCAAATGCTGAAGATTGACAGTTTCGCAATGGCTTTATATTCAAAATACTCGAGTCGTGGGTTGCTTATCAGCTATTCCTGTTTTTCTAATCAATCTTTTTAATTAGAATCGTCTACTGTGTACCGGATATAAAATGGAGACTAAAGTCCAGTTAAGCGATTAGATTTAAATATCGTCTAGTAGTCTAGTTGTTATCTAATTTAAATATGATTCTTACTGTCAATTTGTTGTAGCAAATACAAATATTTTTATTTTTTTTAATCAATTGTCGTTGAACTTTCGATTAGATACAAAAAGGAGAGTGAGTTTCAGAATGTACTAGTATACATACTTGGATGCCTGAGTTGTTATTATAAATTAATCAATATAATCGCACACATTTTTTTTTAGTAGCCGGAAACTGCTCCAGCAATATTTGAGGGGGGCATAAAGGCTATAAAAATATCAGAATTGGCGGAAATAGCGTTGATAGAAATAATCAAACTGTTTCTGGTTTGCTTGCACTAAAGGTACTTAAATTAATGATAAGCATGGCTAAGACAAATAACATGCGATCCCTAAAAGTAGACCCTAGTTTAATAGCACTTCCTGCACACTTGCTGCACAGAGGTCCTTTTGGTAAGTTTAGCTTGAATTAATTAATTTCTTTGTTAAAAAGTGTACGATATTTATTCTAAAAAGAATTTTAAGAAAGAGAACTACATATAATTAAAATTGTTTTCTCTACTTAAACTCCTTTTTCTTTATAATACATTTTTTTTGTGGGCATTGGTTTTTAGATTCGTATTATATTTGTTTTTTTTTTTAATGGTATTTTTATACTTATTTTCTATTCATTTTAAACAACTAAATTTACAAAAGAAAATAGCTAAAATAATAGTTATTATACTTTTATTATACGCGTATTTTCTACGTTTTAATTTAAACAAATCTGTCTATCTGTTTAAAACCTTTAAAGATCTGCATACACACATTCCAAATAATACTTTTTAATAATTTTAAAAATAAATTTATGTTTTAAACCATGTGGCAACTTTAAACGTTTACAGCTGATTATATATTTGGCCCAAAATTGTTTCAAATGCTCTTAAAAAATCCAGTAGTTTATTGTCAGTAAAATAAAAAATACTACAAACATTAAACAACGAAAATACTAGCAAGCCCTTTATTAAGATAAGCGGAAATAATTTTTTTTACATATTACTTCATAAACACATAAAAATAATTCAGTAAAATTAAATGTTAACTTTATATAAAATTTAGGTGCATTAATCTATGTATGGTAAGCAGCGTAATAGTTCTTAATATAAATTTGTATATTTGTGTAATGAAAATAATACAAGCTTTTTAATTATTTTTATGTGTACTTTTAAGCTTCAAGGCAATAAAGTTTTTTTTATTGAACTTTCGGGTGAAGTAACTGATTATTGTTGGAATGTGTATTCGACTAAAAAAAGAAAGCTTAATGTGGGTAATCATCAAATTAAGAAAGCCTATAAATAAATAAACTGAACTCTTTAGCTAAGTACCTGTTAGAGCTTTCGGTTAGAAAGTGATGGTATATTTACAAATTCCGTGGTGTGGCCTATTTTAGGGCAGTCTGAATACATTTCTAAAATGTTGTGTTTTGCCCATAAATTGACAAACAGACTTCAATGTGGAATCTTTTAATAGGCTAAAATGGAAAATATAATCAACTAACTACAGTATCTATGCTACACAAGAAATGTTATAAGGTCATTAGGTCTCGAGTACTTCAAAAATAGATTTCATTTAATTTATATACAATATAAAATTAGGAACTAATTTATAAATCAACTTTATAGCCAGTAGAAACTAACAACGAAGCTAGTTTCCACTGTCTTTTATTTTATTTCAAAAGAGCTTTTGATAGGTTGGCCAGTTAAACTCATTGAGATTTGCGTGTTGTGTAAAATAATAATAACTATTTCGTCATAAACATATTCGCCATAAACAAACCCTGAATGAGTTTATTTTTGTAAACAATTAAGGTACGCACTTAAATCCACGACGTAGACTCTTTATCTATCTAAGCTTATTTGGGGGTCAATCAATACTTTACCTAAAAATACCTTTTGCACAAGCCTATTTTAATACTTTATCTGTTATTATTTCAGATAGTATAATATTATATTATAAATATAAGTGCAGAACCATTGAGAACAAAGTCTCTTTGTAATCTTTTCAATTACAATATGAAAACTAGATTTTTTGTTAACATAAAATATTATTTAATGATTAATATTAGAAAGTAAAGGGTTTGAAATACATATATTACAATTCTACTTAAAGTTGGCTAAGAAGTATTCTTTTGCTGCCGCGCGATTGGTTTTGCCATTGGGAAGACGCTTGATATCGCTCACAATTAAGACACCAGCACGGAGTTGGAGATAGTTGGCATCCGTATTAGCTGCCACAAATTTGACAACATCCTCGGCGGTGATATTAGAACCTCTCTTGGCCACAACGGTGGCGGCATTCTCATACCAGTTTGTTGCGTGGTCAATGCCAAAGACACAAACCTCAGCAACGCCTGGCATTTGATTGATGATATCCTCGACTTCGCTGGGATAATACATAAGTCCCTGATATTTCAACATGTCCTTGATGCGACCAACCATGAACAAGAATCCATCGTCATCAACGTAGCCAGTATCTCCAGTGAATAACCATCCTTCCGCGTCCTGTGTTTCCCGGGTTGCCTCCGGATTAAGATAATATCCATCCCAATATTGACCCGGATGTATGACGATCTCGCCTTGTTTATTCGTTGGCAGGGTCTCACCATCTTGACTGATAATCTTTAGTTTCGTGCCTGGACAAACACGGCCGACGGAATTGGGTTTCTCATCATAATGTACGTTTATCGTGCAATTCGAAGAACTCAATTCGGAGAAGCCAAGGCCATACTGCAAGACACCATGCCCCAGACGCTTCCGGAAGATATCCTGTACCTCCAGAGAACACATGGCACCTCCATATACAAAATGTTTAAGACTGGTAAGATCGGCACTCTCGAAATTGGCAGCATTTGCCATCATATTCATCATGGGAGGTGAACCCAGGAACCAGGTGATCTTGTGTTTCTCAATAAGACTCAATATCAGGACGGGATCAAAGCCGCCATCGACAATAACTCGAGTTGTGGAATGCACACCAGTGGAAATTGCGGCTGTCAGACCGGAAACCCAGTCAAGAGTACTATGGCAATACGAAACATCAGCAGTAGTCAAATATCTATCAAGGGGTAGGATTCAAATGAGTAAAGACTTTGTAATGTGAACTGATTCTCTTTCACTTACTTGGTTGACATGAAGAACTTGTGTGTACTTGAATTGGTCACAGCCTTAGGTGCTCCCGTGGTTCCTGAGGAGGAAATTATGGCCATGGTTTGATCGTTGCCCTTCTCCAACTTGAACGGCTTGAAGTCATCTTTAATTGGAGTGGCCAGGACATCCTCAATGGGAATCGATCCTGGTTTATGATTGTGAATCGTCACAATCTTAACATTCAAGTTAGCTGTTGCTGCACTTATCTTGTCGTACTCTTCGCCATCACAGAAGACCACACGAGGCTTTGTAATCCCGAAGAGCTTCTCAATGGTTGCCTGGGCATGATTAATATTAAGGCAGTGGAAAGCCTGGCCATTGAAGAGACAACCATAAGCTACAGAAGAAGTGTGTGTCCTATTTCTGGCTACGATTCCGACAATATCTTTCTGTGTAAGTTTCAAATTGCGCAAATAGCTTGCAACACTTTTGGAATTCAGGAAGAGTTCCTCACGGGTCAGCACAGTATTCTCCGTGGCCGAGATCTGTCAAAGAAATATTATTGATATAGTGTCCTTTTTTTGATAATCCTTTCTTAACTCACTTGAGCAATCAGCTGAGGATGGCGACGCATTTCATCGAAGATGATCTCTCCAATGGAGAGTTTGGGATTAAACATGTAGGCCTCATCCTCTCCACTCCACACCTTCAGATCTGGATTATAAGTAACTTCTGGCTTGAAAGGCATTGTGATCGTTACCACTTGACTTTAGTAAATGCTGAGGATTAACAATTTTGCGTTGGCTTTATATTCAAAACATTTATGTCACTCCGACCCTATCAGCTCTTCTTATTTTTGGGTGCATTTAATCAATATTTTTAATTAGTTTCTTTTATTTGTCCGCCATTGAAGTGAAGGCTAAAGTGCAATTATTGTTTGAGTTCTATATTTGAATATCTTATGATATCATAAAGTCTGAAATAAATTATCAAGTTGAAACCAATTGACAAGTACAGTCATACTTAACTAACATGAATATGGACAGTTCAAGAGAACTGACTTTAACAGTCAATTTGCTATTGCCATCAAATTTAAAATTAAAATTAAACTATAAAAGTCGTATAGTTTTTGTAACTATATAAATATTAATTCGTTCTGCAGTTTTTTCTTTCTTGAATTAAGGTTATAAAATACAAATTGTTCCTTATACATTCAATTTAACCTTGGTTTGAGTTGTGAAAATATCTGTTGGGGAAGTTTGACTGTAAATTTAACATTTCTATTACAATCTAACCATTCTTTTTTTTTCTGTGTATGGCATGCATGACGTTATTAAAGTACCTTGAGTTAGAACTACGCACTTGATTGACCGTCGAGACTTTATCTTTCTAAACTAAACTCATCGCTATCTTTGCAGGTGGCCATAGAACTCTTGAATGGGAATTTCTGTTTGTTTTTTTTTTTTTGCCATTTTAAGGCAATTGATTTAATTGCTTCAATAGTTAATTGAGCTAATACTTAAAACATTCAAGTTAGTAGCGCGTAAAATGTTTATAGATTGACAACATTTGTTGTCTTATATATTTAAAAATGAAGAAAAAATAATGTAATCATCAATTGGGAACGGCTGAGCCGACTTGTCTTAAATATGTTTTCAGATGTTCGAAAATGCCAGGATGAAGGTTTGTAGAAGTGAAAATTTTGAAAAACTTTCCGTTATACCTTAAAAATAAACTGTTCGTTTCTAAAGCTATGCATGTGCAACTGTATTTAATCTATAATTCAAATTTGAATTAGTAAACTTTCATCTAATTGCTATAACTATTACAGCCTTTTTTATTCATTTGATTATTTTAATTATTTAATTCACCCATAAAGATAGTTGCAATTTGCTACTTATATAGTATAACTTTATAATTATATCTTATCCTACCTTACATATTATAAGATGATATGTCTCCGTTAGTCCCATCGCACTTATATTTAATAAAAACAGATAAGCTTTTAAATTTTTCCATTTTAATTAATATGATATCAGAAGGCTTTTTTGATAACAAAATTGTCACTAAGCTATTGTAGCTAACACTTATGGCGTGTGTACAGGTACAAGTAAGATAACATTTCAAACTTACGATTAGGTTTTTAAATAAATTGAAACTAGCTTAGTTTAGATAAAATAATGAAATTATAATATAAATTTGTTATAAGTTTATAATATTCAATTTGTAAGAAAATTAATTATAAAGATATAATTTAACTAAGAGGTGAGTGCACTTTCACTTAGTTACTATTATAAAATATTTTAAATGCCGTGTAAAATATTGACTTTAGTGAAATGTTAAATTAAAGAGATATGAATAAAGAAAGAGTTGATTGAACTTTCACTTGCTTTTTCTAAAATAAGGAAACAAATTGTGTGTGTGTTAGAATTGACAGAGAAACTTGTTTGATTGATTGACTTTGGTCAACAATAAAGTTTTGATGAAATATTTTCTTGATATTTTCCTGACAGTTTCTAAATTAATTTGACATTTTTTTGTAAAGTAAATATAATTATTATGCATTGGTTGTTCAGAAAATGATTTATTTGAAGAGATTATGACCCTGAGGAGTAATGCAATTTGTAGAAGTGTCCATTGTGCCAGCATGCAGCAAACACAGCAAAAACTCCATTAGATTGCATATTAAAAGAGTCATGCAGCCATTTGAGGCAAGTGACAGGCACATACCACATGCAGCCAGTACAGTTAAAAAGCAGTCGACAGACAGACAGTCAGACAGTCAGACAGACAGACAGACGGAGACACTTGCAACACCTTTTGGCCATTAGAAAGCAAAAATTTAACAATGTCGCAAGTCAAGCTGCTCAGACCTCCACAGTTAGTTGTCTCTCTCTCCATGTGAGTAACGCCACAGGTCATAAATTCAATTTGGCTAACAAACATGTTGCACACACACACACACACACACGCACACACACACATACGCATATGAAAAACACACAAATAACAAATGGAGATGTCGACTATGTAACAAAAACCAATTGCGGCCATGTGCACAATTGTTTGGCAGGGCAATTTTTTATGCTAGTAGTTTGAATGTTTTTCACATTTTTCTGTGTGTATATGTTTTTCTTTTTGATTTGAGTTGTAAACACAACCGTAAACTAATTAAGATGATTAAAATCTTTTGTTTTTGTGTGGCCCATTCTGTGGGAAATTGGCAATACAAAATTTTCAGTCAGGGCGTGGCCTATACAAAATTTCATTTATTTATTTTAGTTGTTGTCGGTTCGTTTTCGTTTCGTGTTCGGTTTTAGGTTTTCGGTTGGTTGTCTGGCCAAATGGAATCTGTAAAAATCTATAGCAACAACTTGGTAAAATAAACTTAAATAATAAAATGGTAGCAGCAACGGCAAATATCCGATTAAATTATGCTCAAAGTCAAAAGCGCAGACAAAATGGCCAGCAAAAATGTAGGAAGTACTTTTCGGCGTACTGCAGCAAATAAGAAAACTTTTGCAGAGACACATACAGATACAGTTGCACCCACACACACACACACACACTCACACACACATTTATAGTACTTATAGAGGAGTGTGTGTATGTGTTCCTCTTGCCAGCAAAATAAATCAAATAATTCAATTTTAAGCTAAACTTATTTTCGTATTAAAAATGAAAATCAAATAGAAGATAAAAAAGGATCAAGCTGTGCTTGCACGCTACCGTCCGTTGCTCCCCTCTCTCTCTCTCTTTCGCTGTACTCTCTTGCCCTACATATATCTCTCTCTATATATATAGACTATGCTGTGACAGTGGGCGTTGTGGGGTCAGCTCGTTTTGTGGGCGTGGCAGCAGCAACAGCAATGCCAACGCATAAAACTGCAACCGCATGCCATGTGAGTGTTTCTCCCTCTCTCTGTCTCTGTGGAAAAGTCATATCCTTTTGCAATTTTCGTTGTTGCTGGCCACTAACCTCACTCATATCGCATTGTGCATGCATGAGGGTGTGTGTGTGTGTCTCCCAGCACAATAAAATTGTTTGTCGTTTGTACGTTGAGCAAAATGCTCGCTGGTTGCCTTAGATTTATGCAGGCTGTGGCAAGTGGCAAGTGGCAAGGGGAAAGAGGGCAAGAGGCAAGTGGCAAGAGCAGGCAGCCGAAAGTAGTTTACTTTAGCTGTAAATTGCATGAAAGTTAAGCAGTTTCAATGTCCAGCTTAGCTAATACCGCGCTCTGTTGCACAAAAGCCACAAAATTCGAGAGCAGAAGATGGAGTTTATTTCTCGCCTGCAAGTCAAAGACAAAATCAATTAACAGTTTAAATAAACTAAGCCGCAGGCAGAGAGGCATTTAATGCCTTAATAAATCTCTCACTCTATATCGCCCTCTCTAAATATCCATCAGTTGCTGTCCTTCATTAAGCATACGTCGCGTGTTGCCATCGAAAGTGCAACGCAGCAAAGTATGCTACTGTATTTTTTTAAAGATTACTTTGCTTGCACAAATGTTGTAAATGTTTATTTTTTACGCTGTCTGCGGGCTATAAATAACAAATAATAAATAATAATATATGCATAATCAACAGGGAGAGCAATGTGGCTACAACAAAGAACGGAAATAAAATTTTTCATAATCGAAAACGTGACTGTAATTTTGAGTTTTGGCCAAATATGGGCCACAAAGCGGTTCCCAATTCTCTCTTCAGATCTTTTTCGACACTGTTTCGACTATTTAAAAAAATTAATTTAAATAAGCTATAAAAATTTTCTTTTACACTGACCTACTGTATACATTTTTTAAAACCATTTTTTAAATAAATGTTTGACAAACATGTTTTTATATAGCGTTTTTGGGAACACCGCGTTATTCTGTGTCTATTGTTTAAATGGAATCGCAATTTCTCGTTTTTTATGATTGGCATGTGTTAATAAATTTTCAAGGCTCACGGCGTGGCACGTTGTCCGTTTTCCTATTTCCACATTTTCTTCATCTATGCGTGAAAGCTGACACGTGTTTTCGGGTGTTGTTTATGTGGTAGTGTGTATATGTGAGTGTGTGTTTTGTTGATGATGGCTGCAAATTAACTCACACTAATTTTGTGGTTCAATGAGCACACTTCCAAATTGTAGCCTTTCCCCAACCAAAAGCTGAGCTGTAGCATGAGGATTTAGTTGAGTCCGAGGTGTGAACAGCCGGCCAGTCCTTAGGATTGACTGTCAGTAGGTTGTCAATGAAATGGTTGGCATGCCGATGCCGCAAAGAGGTGGGGGTTGACTGGCAAGTAAGTTCTACTTGAGTGTAAGGGATTGATGGCTTAGAAGAGCTAAAGAATTGAGAAGTCTGATGGACCGAAAGTTGATCGAAAGTTGAGCGAAACAAGTTCAAAAGATAAGTACTTATGTATATGATTTAAAGTAAATGGGATCGTTTTAATGGTATATTGAAGGCTAACGTTTGACTCTAGAGTTATGGGATTGATTAACTTCTTAAGGGTTATTTTTGGAATTCAAAAATAATATAAAGCAGACCAAAAAATCAACATTTTGATAAGAAATTGATGCATGAGCCACTTTTGAATAAGTATACTAATAATAATAATAAGTAAAATTATCTGTAACGAATTCCAGTCTTGAGAAAGTTATTAAAATGGGAGCAAAGTAATAATTAATTTTATTAATTCATGATTCTGAATTGTTCAAATGGCAGCTAACTGAGGTTGGCATAAATACTTATATAGGGGCATAAACAACATAGTGATAAATAAATAGCACTGCCAACAAATATGATCAATTATTTACTTTATTCAATTTGCTACACAATCCATTAGAAATAAAATGGCTATACAAGTTGGCTGATAGAAAAGTACCATAAATGGGTTATAGATAAATATTTGAAAGGATATCACTTCAAACACTTCATGGCAAATTAACTTAAAACGTTTTTTGCATACGCAAATAAACAGCGTCAAAATGCATTTTGATATATGTATTTATGGAATTTTGAATGTATTTTTTTCCGGGTTTGCTCGTATTAGGGAATAAAAACAAATGCCCAAAATGGTGGGCAAATATATTTTCATTTTCATTTATGCGTTTGTATTTATATTTTCGATACGCATTCATCAAATGTTTGACAATTTTATCTGTGCGATTGCGAATGCGAGTGGCAATTTTGGGCCCAAAGCTATGATGTCCAGTTCTGTTCAGAACTGACTCTCCGCTCCCCTTCCCTTATCTCTCCCTTCCTCAGGAGGTGACCATTGGGCAACCCAAAAAGTAAATTTATACCATCGCCATGCAGGAAATGCGTGTTTAGCAAATGTTTTAAATTGTATAACGAGAATTTATGACAGACAGCAGTTGGGAGAAGGTAAAAATTGCATGTTAAAATTCGTTTAATATTTTTATTTTCATTTCTTTCGTTTTTCTTTTCATTTTTTTTTGTTTTTTTTTTACTTTTTGTAGTATTTTGTCGGGTGCCGAAAATATCGCATATAAAAATGACAGGCGTGCGTTGAGCGGGCACATAAATTGTCATTTATTTGGGTCTTGTGGCATTTGAAGTGGGCGTCATGGCTGTGGGAGTGTGTATTTGTGCAGCATTTCAATGAGTAAATGCAAATAAATTAAAAATACAAGCAAATAGAAGAAGGTAAACGAAAAATATTGATGCTTTATCTGTATATCTGTCTCTCCCATTCTCTCTGTTTCTTCTTATTTGATGTCTACATTTTGAGAAACGTGACGAAATGTGTTTTCTTTTTTGGCAGTTCCGCTTGAGAAATATGCGCCATTTTCTATAAATTAGATGGCTTTGCATTTGAATCGAAATGCCGGCTAATGCGTCGTATACGCAATGGCACACACACACACACACACAAGACACACGTGAAGGAGTGAAAAATTAATATAAAAGCCCATCCGACAGCCAGCTCGACAGTCAGTCAACCAGCCAGCCATAGCCTTCCAAGGACTTGGAGCTTAAATTAAAGACGCTGTGGTTTTTGGGCTACACACATATGTGAGTGTGGAAAGAAGAGGAAAGGTGGCGCCAGAAATGGAGGAGGACTGCGGTTTGATGTGCTTCTGTGGCATGCTGATGAATGCGTGCAAACCGCTTAATTATTCATTGAAGGCAATGCATTGGAATGGCAGAGTGTTTTGCTAAACCCGCAAGCTTATAAATAGCGCGGCCCAAAAACCCCATGCAATTGTGGTGCTCGGTGGCTCCAAGTGCTCGACATTAATCAGTGGGGCACATTGATTAGAGCGCTCGGGTGTAATAAATGCCAGACAAAAGGGGACAATGAGACAATGAGCTGCAAAATGCAAACAGAGCGCAAAACCCAAAATCAAACAAACAATCATAACACATGAAGATGTGTAAACAATGAATGGACTGAAAAGATTGCAGCAATGGGAAAGGGATAAGAGAGTAGGCTACAAAACTTCTCTCAGTCGACGGATGTGTGTTGCCTGAACTTAACTCAACTCGACTCGACTCGACTTGCTGCATTGTTTTTTGCCTGATGAGCGAATCCCGCAGGGCATCTAATCTTATTTTTATGGCAATTTTATGTTCGCTCAACTCGCAGTACAAGTGACTGAAGTAATAAGTCCTGCTCCAGGATGTGCGAGCGAGTCCTCATCATGCATTTACACACATCATAAAGCCAACGATAATTGCAGTGAAAAATAGAAAATTCTTGCATTGTTGTTCACCCTTCTACCATCACTTCTCCTCCTCTGTTTGCCCTCGTATCCGCCCCTTGGAGTCCTGTGTGTCAAGTAATAATATGCCTGTAATCATTATGTGCCAGCGTGCAATGACTTTTACACACACATACGGAGACACAATGGGCATATGGGTTACTTGTAACAGGCGACAAAAGTTTCGTTATCACTTTTCAAGGAATGCAATTTTAATTGAATTTAAATTGCAAAGCTCAACTATATTGTTTTATATTATATGTATATCTGTTATTCTCATTTTTATTCTTTTCAATCGATTTCGATATATTTTTTAATGTCGCCTGCACCACACATTCTTCTCTGTGTGTAAGTGTGCTGTTTCTTCCTGTGCGTGTTATTTTCCATTCTTTTTTTTTTTTTAATATTTAACAGCAGCAGACGCAAATGTGCTCTGGCTGCATTTTGTGAACCCAATGACCGACTTCTTTGTTGTGTGGGTGTGTGTAGGGAGTGTGTGTGGTTGAGTGTAACTACAATTTAAGGCAGACACATTCTTCGTCTGCTGGCAACACTTTCAGTTGCTTGGCAAGACAATAATATGATTGCAATAAAAAAAGCGTACTTTGAGCTTTTATACATCTTAAAGATGTAGCTGAGCAAATTGCCTTAGTAATTTTATCTGTATATTTATAGATTTATCTGTGTTTATTTATAAATATTACAAAGAAAAAGATTAGTTTTTAAATATTATAAGCTTTACAGCTTTGTAGTTACATTTAAAGTGGTGTTCGCAATCTCTTCGATAAGGAAGAACGCAGATTTTGTCTTTTGGGAGACACAATTAAACAAGGACTCGTTTTACATAAAGCACATTTTGTAATCAAATGAAACATTTAAATTATTTTGTAGGCTGCCTCTGTGCACAAGCAAAACATAAAGAAAAGTAATTTGTATGCAAAATAGATGGTTGGAAGCTGAGTGAATGTCATAGACTCTGAAGTGGATGTGGAGGCAGACGTAGAAAGACACTAAGAGACACTATTTGGCACTGCCTCACATTTACATGCTAAATAGCTGCAACTGACTAAATCCGTTGATGACTACAAACTCACATTACTCCTTGACAGAGTCTGAGACAGAGTCAGAGTCAGACTTTGAATTAGAAGAGGAGACAAAAGCAAAGTCCTTGGACTCAAAGACTTAGAATGGACCCATTGTCTGATCTCCTAAAATAAGCCGAGAGTACAAATTTGATTTTGAACTGTCAGTTCTTGGTCGTTTTGTCTGTGCCTTCTCAGTGTTAGTCTCATTTCAAGACTCTGCTTGCTTTGTAATTGAAACGTTAAATAATAAAGCCTGTGGAGTGTAAGAGATTCAATCAGTTCATGAATACGGCATACAGACGCCAATTAGGCAGAATTGCGTAGATTTAAACGAATTTTAGCTGCCTCAGCGACTGGCAAAAGGACTCAGCTGCTGTACAGGACACGTTCTCGTCATGGAATACCTAGATAAAGGATATGGGCTGCAAGTAGAAGAGTACGAAATTCGATAATCAAATTTATGCAATTTGCAAACAAGAATGAGGAAACTTGAAACAAAACAGGGACACAGTCGGTGTGCGTATCGAAAAAGTTGACGCAATCAATTTCAGTTCATTTGCCTTCCTTTTTCTACCATTTCTTTACACACTCTCTATCACTCTCTTTCTTTCTTTCCAACTTTGTCTGTCTCACTTTAACTGGGCCTCTTAGGTCACACATACAAGGAAAGAGAGAGGTGGCTAAATTAGCTTGCAGTGCAACCTGCAAAAGTAAAGTTTTGTGCTTAAGTAAAAGTGCAAATTCTTAACTCTCTATTCTTTCTCTTTCACTCTTTGCGCTCCTTTATTTCTTTCTTTTTCTATTCAGAAATTGTGCTCAAATTAGCTCAAGTTGAGGCGCGTTTCAGCGTTATGACTGTCAATGAGCCGCAACTGCCTGCCTCAACTTCAGCATGTGCACCAACAATTTTTGCTTTAGGCCCTCAGCTTGTGGGCCTGTTTGGGCCAAGTTTGAATTCAGTCTGCCAATATGCGACAGTCAGCAGTTTTTTCTGTTTTTAGGCTAATGATGCGCAGCCTGAAGAAAATGCGGGTGTGTGTGTGAGATTGTGTGTGCTTTAGTCTGTTTTTGTTGTGAAACACTTCGCTAAATTGACAGTAGATGCAAGTAAACTTAACAAATTTCAGTTATTTTTACTGTGCATTGAAAACTGATAATTCAGATAGATAAATTCATAAGTTTATTAAATTATTATTAATGCTGGTTTTAAATTTATTTATAGCTGATTCTCTTAGTTATTTAATTATCTAAATAAATGTTAATTTATAAATAAATCATAATAATAATAAGTTATAAACAAATCACAAACAATTAAACAATTAAAATAAAATTTATTGATTTTTTATGCTGATAAATTATGTTGAAATAAATCTAAATATAAATCAAGATTTTAATTAAATATATTATTTATAATAACTATAAATATTTAGTTTGCATAATACTTAATATTTATTAAATACTTTTATTTATAAATTTGATTATTTTATACTGAAATTACTTCATCAGGCGTAAATTTCCCACTATTATTCAAAAAGTAACAGCCAAATGTTGGTTGAAAGCTGTGAAACAAAATGGAATTGGAACAGGCAAGAGCACGGAACAGGCAACAACTTCACACCCACCGAACGGCCTTCACTTCGTGCAGGAATGCTCTCCCAATCGTACGCTCTCTCTCGTTTTCGTTCTCTTTCCTTGCTCTCTCTTATTAGCGGACTCTCTCGCTTGGGGATTCGCAACCTCAGACAATGTGAAACAGGTTTGTGCGAGCGTATTTCCTTTTTGGCCAAGTTAGCTCGGCTTTTCTTATCCTGATATCCGGTCGTTGGCAGCACGGTGCGTCATTCGGCAACTCCTGGCTAGCGTTGCGTCGCATCGTGGCTCGTATTATATTTTTGGGGTCCTAGTGCAAAACCAGGTAATGAGGAGAGCAAAGCTTTTAGTCTTGGTCGGTTATTGGTGCTGTGTGGTTGAGACGACGACAACGGCTCCGAGGCCGAGACAGGAGACAGCGAAGATTGCGACAACGACAACGACAACGACAACAACGACAACGACACTGATTCGTGAGTGTGTGTGCGTTCTGAGTGTGTCAGTGAATCAGCAGTGAAAAGGCTAAATTATGAATATATGAGTGTGTGCGAGACAAAAACAAAATAGCAACTATAGCAACACAGCAACGCAACAACAACAATTGCTCTATACATAAGTGGATTGCAGCTAAAACTTTAACTCAAAGACTAAGCGAGTACAATTCATATTCATATAAGTACCCATATTCATATTTATAAGCACACGGCGTCTTCTGTGTGTATTTTGGCTTTGTTTTCCCTCTCTTGTTATTATGAGTGTAAATGTGAGTGTGTGAGTGGCACATTTCGCTTGACAAATTAAAATGCATAAATTATGAACGAAAGTACCGTTACGTGCGTGACAACTAATAATTTGTTATTATTATAATGCACATGGCCAACGCCAGGTCGAAATACTTCGCACCCCATGTTACTTCAACTCCAACTTTAACTACAACGACACCATCAACTTCAACTCCAAAATCAACATCAGCTTAAACTTGCACAGACAAGGCCAACAGCTCTCTCTCTACTTCTTTTTGGCTAAAGAAAAAATATGCCAATTGCCGGCAAAAGCAGCAACAATAACAATAATAATAACAACAACAACAACAACATCTGTAGCAGAGGCAACAGCAAGTCTAAGCCAAAGCTGCCTTTTCATTGCCAACATTGTCGACTTCCTGGCCACAAAGCATATTAAGACCTAGAGAGGAAAGAGAAAACGTAGAAAAGTGAGTATTACAATGAGTCGCACAATTTAAGCCATATTTCCCCTGGGGAGGTTTTTCGGCTCCCTTAAATGTCCTGCACATTTTTGTAATGGCGCTGCACACAAATTTCAGCTGAACTTTTACTCGTCCTGTGCCACAATTTGCACACGCGCCTCAGGTGTCAACATAATTTATAATAATTATGAAATTCTACCTATAAAATGGCTAAAATAATGCCTATTCATTTTTCCTACTTGTTTCTTCTTTTTTTTTTTGGTAAACCGATAGAACAATATTTCATGAGGCCAATTTGGTAATTGGCAGCAGAATCAAATTATGTACAACATAATAGCTGCTATTTTTGGAGAATAACTTGTTTTCCGTCAACCCAATTAAGTTGTTAAAATACCTGTGCACATGTTGTTAATTAGGTTAACTAAAACAATGAAATATGCAGTACATGAATAACTAGTGAATATCATGTTCATTTTGCAGAGCTTAAAGAGGAAAGTTGTCGGGTGGAAAGTGAAATATGTTTTGAATACTAACAAAATTTGTATTTAGCTCTTTAGAATTTGTTCCATTTATAATAAGAAAGAGAAAATTTCAATCAACCACTGCATGATTATGAAATTTGAATAGCTGAAAGCTTAAATTATTTCCACCTGATCATTCCTACAGTAGAAATTTGATAATCTATAATTTCACAAATTACAATATTGCGAGATTAATAGAAACAAATATTATATTTATCTGAATTGCATCGTTAGGGAAAATGATTGCAAAGAGGAATTAATTTCATGTATTATTATATTAAGTACTCAAATGATATGTGTGTATTCCATCCTCTTAGCCAAAATAATAAACCAAATTGATTGCTATCTCATGTTAGTATTAAGTTTAGTAAGTAACAAAAAAGATTAAATTATTTAAATGCCTACTTTCATTTACTTTTGTGACTTTGCAGCACTTGAAATCCTTAGAAATTCTTTTGTTTTGCAGTCATAGCTTAAATTTAAGGCAATCATTTGTCCGGAATCCAGCCAAGGGGACACCATCGTTGGCCATGGCCCTAACAGGCGGCAGACACAGCGTTAGGACAAAAACAAATGGCCGGGTCCCGAGCCACGGTTGCCTGTCAGTCCACCAGTCCGTCAGTCCGTCAGTTAGTCAGTCCCTGCAGGCATTCACTCATTTTTTCATTCAGTATTCAGCTGAGTTTGCCCTACATAACAGCATGCGCTTAGGCTTAGCCTGTGTGTGTGCGGGTGTGTGTGTGTGTGTGTGAATTGAGTGTGCGTGCGGGTTTTTGTACTGTGGCACTCTTTGTATTGCAAGCCATTGAACAGAGCAATAGAAAAACCTTTATTTTTTTGCGGTAGCAATGCCAAAGGTTTGAAGGTAAACTTTAAACTGAGACTGCGGCAAACACACGGCGTATGCGCAATTTAATTTTATTAAGCCAGGCTGTCAACGATGTTTTCAGAGATTCTCTGCGAGAGCTATTGCCGTGGCAAGTGACTTATAAACTGGTAGCCAAGGCAGCAACAGCAAATAGCAGTAGCATCATCATCGGCATGTGAGTGACCTTTAAGAAGCGTCCTTCGGGGACGTTGGCGTCCTGCGTTTGGGATATTTGCATATTTAACAAGGCAACGCGAATCTAGTCACATAATTAATTATGCAAAAGGCTGTAAGAAACAGAGAGATAGCTTGCCTATGTAAATCTGTCTGAGCTGCTGTGTTTTTACTTAGCATATATATACACATACACAGCATAAAGTATACGCACTGTGGTCCAACTATTTTGCATAAGCCACTCAATGGTGTTGGGTGGGGCATGTGCGTCAGTCAGTCTCGTTTTAAATAACTGACAACAAGGTGCTAAAATTATTCATAGCTTCTAATTACGCAACATGATTTTCATTTGAAAACTTTCTTCAGCTACAGTTGTTGTAAATTGTATATCTCTGTCTGTGTGAGTGTGTGTTTGATTTGAGTCTATGATTTTCTTATGCTTTGCTTTGTCGCACAGACAGAGACATAGACTGAGTGTGTATTTAATTGATTTTATGTAAATTAAATTTATCCCACATCAACACACACACACACACACACAAATACTGAAAGAGCTATCGTCATATTTCGCTTTTGAATTTACCAACATTATTAATTTATGCACTTACTTATGTTTGTCATTCGGTTTTTGAGCTGCCAAATCGAGTTTATTATGTGGCATACTCGAAATAACCCACTGTTGGGTCAACTTATAGCCACTTCATTTGACTCCAAGCATCATTTGTTTGAAGGATATTATTAAGCGTATTAATGGCCATTGACCATCATGTGGGATTTATTAATTAAACTTGGATCGAGTTTCCATTGTAGTATTGACTAGATATTGAATAACAGCGTGTGTTGGAAAACAATTCTTGTGCTATTTACTGAATAGAGATTTGTACAATTGTAAGGCATTACATTTAAGCTTCGTAATCATTTGTTTAAGCTGTAAATAGGCAATACAAATTCACAAAGGGATTAATAATATTGAATTTTAGAATGGAAGCAGAGAGGATCTCTGAATTAAAACAATACTAAGCTTTGATAAGACTAAGACTAAGACTAAGACTATCTGGCTTGATTTCAGTTTGTTTTTATTTTATTAGTCATTAATTTCTGAACTGAAATATAGATTTCCAATTAGAAATAAGCTGAACTATTTTACGAAATAAAATGAAATTGCTGAAATGAAATTTGAGATTCAATGACTGAAAATATTTTATAGTGTATTAAATAAATTGAAGAATTAATTGTATATTTTATTTTAAAAATCCAGTTAGATTGATTTAAATTAAATTTGACAACTGAAATGTTTTATCTTCATTTTTAGTTACAAAACATGAATTCTTTGTGGTAAAAATAACAGCTAAATTAGGAATGTAGTGTTATATTGCACTGAATATATGTATGTTTATTTTAATTATTGAGAAGTTATAAAGGTTTTAAAATGTTTAAAAAATAACTCTTAAGAAAAAACTTGATAAAAAAAATCAAAGAATGATATTAAACTGTATTTCTATCTATTTGCAGTTGAATCTTTTTGACTTGAATTGACGTTGGGATGTTATGTACGATTTCTAGCTGACACTTTGCTGGTGCTTCAATTAATTTGTGCACACGTTAAGCGAAGAGGAATTAAAACAACAATAACAACAAGAATAACAACCAGCTGAAGAATAACAAAAAGCATAAGTAAAGGAGACAAACTCAAATGGAAATGAAAATGAAAATAAAAAGGAAGCAAAGACAAACGCGGGCAAATAGACAAACACAAATTGCTGAACAAACACAGGCAGGACGCATGTAAATGTAACTGTGAATACACTTCCTATTACAACTACACATACACGTGTAGTGCAACAGTATAGGTGGGTGTTTGTCTGTGTCTCTGTGTCTCTGTGTCTCTGTTTGTGTGTGTCGAGCTCATAATAAGAAGAGCAAATAGCAGAGAGCGCATGGAAAATAAAAATAAATAGCAAACGACAAAGCGCAGACCACAACTAAAAGCAACAAGAAACTAGTCAAAGAAGGTGGAGGAATAGAGGAAAAGATAGAAAGGCAGAAGAGAGAAGGCAGAAGGACATCAGTTTGCTGGTGGGTGACGGGTTCCCTCGTTGGCGGTCAAGTGAAATTTATTGCATTGCACAAATGAGACAACAACAAAACGACGTAAACTAAAACGCAAGGCAAACAGCTGCAAAAAAAGAAGTTAAGAAAAAACCCCACAAAAAAAAATAGTAACAAACACTGCGTGCCCCAAATTGTAGCAAAAGAAAAATAACCGAAAATTCCGCAACAAATTGAAAAATTAAAGTTTTACCAACACCAACAAGCGACGAAAGAAAAGTTGGCCAAGAAAAAGCACCAAAAGTGTTACAAACAGCCACGTAGAAGAGAGAGGGAGAGAAACCAAAATAAGTACACAGTAAAGAAGGAGAAAGGCGAAGAGAAAGGCAACGCAACGGAACACATTAATGCAACAAAATGGGTGCAACTTTGAATAGACGACGCCGTGGCCGTTGCCAGGAACAGAGTCCTTGCCACCGTTGCCCCTTCTACTTCACATCCTGCTCCACATTGTGGAACCTGCTGCTCGTCCTGGTGCTGGCAACCCTGCTCTGTGGCGGTGAGTAGTTTACGAGGGGAATGGGAAATAGGGCTGGGCATGGGTTTGAATGTTTATTTAATTTATTAGCAACTTTGGCGAACGGAGAACGGCGAACGCCAAACGAGCCCTCGCTAAAATTGGCCAAAAAGTTTGCTTTTTTCGTTGCCCCGCCTTCGGCTTTTTGGGCGTGCAAATATTTTAGCCAACAATATTAGTAGCCAGCCCGCACAAAAGTTTTAGCCACATTTTGTCGCCCTTAAAGGCCATGTGGCACACTCCTGATACTTCGATTACGAGTACTTAATCGATTTAAGGCCGTGTAGAGCCTTTTACGAGATTCCAAACAACTTTGACAGTTGCCAAAGTCAGACAGACGGAGAGACTCAGAGACTGAGGAGCTGAGAGACTGACTGACAGACAGTCGAAACCTTTGAATCCATTACCCAAAATGTCTCAAATCTCAGCTGACTTGACAAACTTTGTGTCATGTTTAAACCTCTGCACGACCTTCGCTTTTTCTCCCAAACTTGCATTAATAATAAGTTTGCCTTATTTTTAATTAAGTTCATCAAACTACTTGACAATATAAACAAAATTAACTGTCGCCTTGGCGCTGTGGTAAACTCATTTCGACACAGATACGACTAATAGACTGGTAGCTAAAAGACAATATCTTTGTATAAAGCAAACGTTGCGTATACGAAGCGTTGAACCCAGCTCAAAAAACTTTCTGTGGTTAAATGAAGATTATTATTTTATAACGCCATCGAGATTATTTAGATTATTTACAATAACAATTTGATGGGTAATTTTTTTAGCTGTGAGTATGGAATTAAGGACAAATCAGAAGATTATATCGAAAATTTATTAAATTGATTAATATTCTTGCATCTAACAAACAATTCTATTCATTAGCTTTGGTGACCTAATTAATGATTTGTAAATTTTTTCCCTTTTGGCGTCATTTATTTAACTTGATTGCTTAGCCTCGTAATGGATGCGCTAGTTGTCGAGTGCTCATAGTAAACTTTCACGGCGTCACATTTAATTAAATAAATAAACATGCACAAGTTTTTGTTTCAATAATATGTACATAGTATATTTGGTTTTTCTCTGCACTTCAAATTGATGCTGAAAGTTGTCAAAGTGAAAGTTTTTGTGAACTTTCTGTTTACTATTTAAGCAGTCACTATGAAGAAGTCGAGTTTTTGTGCTTTGTGCGAATAATTTGCTCAATTGGGGGCAAAATAATTACTGACAAATACAATTTCGTCTAGACAGGCTGAAGAAAAGAAATGATTGCTATAACTGCGACGGCAACTTCTGTGTGGCACTTAATTCCCCCGGAAAGCGCGTCACTGAATTATAGATAAAAATCTTACTTTGTTATTATGAGGTCACGTACGCATGTCACAGCAATGAGAGGAGAGGGGCTAAAAAGAGAGAAGAATAACAGAAAAACAGAAAATTCCTGAGCGTACGAAAAAGTGAGCAACAATAATGAAATTAAGCAAACGTGGCGCACACTTGGCCAAATGTAACCAAGCAGAAGGAAAACAGCTAGAAGGAAGTACATATTTATTGGCAGTACATGAAACTAATGTTAACTGACACGCAGACCAGCTGCCAGTTAATGAAAAGTAGTCGAGCAACATTTATAAGGGGGGCCCACTTTCAGTTTATTAAGCAAACTGATTGAAATATATACTTAAATGCTCTGCAAATATTATGATAAATCTCTTTAATCAATTAGTAATAATTGGACTTAATAAACAACTAAATTGCAGTCATTCTTCGTGTAGAAAAGAGTTTTTAAATAACTTTTAAGCTAATGCGCCCAAAAGCATGCAATGCTAATTTAAATATTCTCATGGTCAAAATGATTGAATTATATTCTTAAATACTTAGTAAACATTATGATAAATCCATTGAGTCAATTATTGCTGCCTAAGATATAACTACATTCCAAACATTCTTTGTCTAGAAAACACTTTTAAGCTTATAATATAAATGAGCCTAAAACCATTTACATATCCCAATGGCGTCTGTCAAATTTGTATGTCCGTGCATGTGTGTGTGTGTGTGTGTTTGGACATGTAATTAATCATAAAACGGAAAATTGATATTTTCAATTTAATTGAATTAATCGATTTCGAACACATTGCCATTGTTATGAATCAGCTTTCGGTTGATGCAAGCACTTTTTGCCGCCAGCCAATTTACAAGTCCAAATAAATTTTAATTATATTACGACACACACATATTGATACATACTCATATGTGTGTGTCCACTAATTGATATCCTAATTAAAGAAAATAGGTGCTGTTGTATTTAGCCTCAGACAATATGACAATCACAATTTGTACATTGTCACAGCTGGTTTGATTTATACGGGACATCATTTCATTATGATTAGCAATTTTGTAATACTACATTTGACCCTGGTGTTGAAAACTGTTGTAATCATTTACTATTAATTACGATGAATATTATTGCTTAGGAAATTTCATTGCAATGACAACTGAAAGGAAGACAGAGAAAGAGAGAGAGAGAGACATAGACTGCCTTGCTTTTCCGGTATAACTGCTTAAACCAAGAAGTTTCTTTAAGCCAAATTCTTGTGCAATTCTTTAAGCAAACAAACAAATTTGAAACATAAATACGCGACACAGTTTTTGACTTTGTAGCTCAGATTAATTCGGCGTCGTTTGCATTTCTATGCGCAGACTTCAGATCGATGACAAAGTTTTCGAGTTTTTCGCCCCCCAACTGCAGGAATATGCAAATGCAAGTGCGCCTGCAATGCAGCAAAGGAGCGAGGAACGTGCCCCATTTACACCAGCAACAATAGCAAGAACAACAATCTAGACAAAACGAACGCACTCATCGTCAAAGAAAACGAGACTGACACAGACACAGAGTCATAGACTGGGATACCAGACAGGAATATAGACAGGGATACGAGACAGGGACATAGACAATAGACAGCCTGACGCTGTTGCCACTGCAGACTGAGACAAACTTCCGCTTCTGATTGCAGATTAAGCACGTTCCCGACTCTCTCGTCTGTCTTGTCTGTCTCGTCTGTCCTGTCTGTCTGACAGAAAGGCCTAAAAAGGGGGTGGAATTGATGCGTATTGATGCTGAGGGCGTTTTTGAAACAGGCAAAAACATTTTACTTTGCTCAAGGCTTGGCATCCGGTCTAAACTGATCCACAGTCTAAGCATAAATCATCATCTCGACTGCATCATAATTTGTAAGCCTAAATTTAGAGTGTGGGAAGCAGCTTCCTAGACAGTTTCTAATAACTGTAATCAAACTTGGTTGATTTACGACTTAATCTTTCGCATTTAGCACTTTACATTTTATTTATTAAAGAAACTAAAATATATTAAATCAAATACTTAAAACACATATATAGATAAAACAAAAGGTAATCATTTTTGAAATGAATTCTGTTCTAAATAAGTATTGAATATATAACTTTATATGTGTAATTTTTATTTAAAATGTTTTAAGTATTAACAACAAGCTCGCTTGGCGTTGACAATTTAGAAGTTGCTTGCCTTTGACATTTGGCCTCGAGTGGCAAATGAAATCGTTTAAAAATCAACCATTATTAACTGCGAAACTTTTGTGTTGAAACTTTATTTCAAGGTAATAGTATTTAGAGCGTAACACGACATCAAATGCAAAACTTTTCGACCGACTTTATGTGAGCTTTAAGTGCTTCCCTTTCGTAATATTGTTACCCCTTTTGTCCTTATTATGGCACTTTCTAATTAAGCGCCAGTAGGATGACAAAACTTTTCAAGTTGCCTGGGAATTCAAGTCGTTATCTTAATAATTAGCCAGGTTTCCTATTTTGGTTGCTGTTCTGTTGATGATTTGTCCAGATTATGCCACCCACTTGGCATTTGTTAACATTATTTTTAGATCAACAACAATTTGAATTTGACATTGTTATTTTCTCTCTTGTTGACGGAATTTTCAATGACGTCACTTGGTAAGGTCAGTTATTTTTATATTTTCACAGAATGTATTTTGTTCAATTTGAATAAATGATGATATAAAACCTTTATGCCAATCTCAATGAAGAAAAACAATTCACAGAAGTGCTAAAACAAATACGCAGTAAAAGTGTGAAAATCAAATTGTGGTATTCAGTTTGAACTCACGTGGAAAACTATCAGACTTTCTGTGGACAAAAAGCCTGAAGGCCAAATTGAAAGAACTAAATAAAGCGACTGTCATGTGTCACTTTTGAATTGTGTAGGTTGAAAATAAAATTAAGTAAATATAAAGAGAGGGGAAATCAAAGTAAAAAGCCGCTTAAAATTCAAAGCGGCAATGTGAGTTCGTTGAAAAGTGTAGTATACTTTTGTACGCCTTTTGCAAATGCATTTTTGTTTGAGCTGCGCGGCAAGTGCATAATGCTAAATCATACTTTATGTCATAAATACTTGGCTCAAAGTGTTCACCACAAACAGAAACACAAACACACGCACTGGAAAAGCAGGAAAACAGGAAAAACAAACGGCGACCGACGCCGCCAAACGGAACTGCACTCAAAAGGCGCACGAGTTGGTGACGCCATTTTTCACTTAATACTCAACATTCTGGTTCTCATCCTGCTTCCTGCTTCCTGCTTCTGGTCCTGGCTCTGATTCTCGTCCTGCTCCTGCTCCTGCTCCTGGTTTTGGCCGGCGTCGTCGTCGCTTCAATGGCGGCTGTTTGCCTTTGTGCATTGTGCTCGGCGCACGCTCTTTGTACTTGTTTATTTTACCGCCAAAGGCTGTCGGGCGTTTTGGCATTTGGTTTGATGGTTGGTCGGTCAAATGCCTTTAATGCTGCCGCTTCCTCTGGCATAATGAAAATGAGCTTTTATTTTTAGAAAAATGCCAACCCACCATACAAAAACACACAAAAAAAGAAAGCCAAGTTAACCACCAGCAGCTGGAATTGAGCATTGTGTTGTATTTATAGCACAACCATCAGACGGGTTCAGTCTAAATATAAATTCAACTTATGTGGGTTCTTAGTAATACATATTGCGCTGCACATAAGCCATTAACTAATTTAATTTGTATAAAAACAGCATTAATTAGTTTGATGTGCTTCTTACCAAAATAGTCAGCTTAAAAAAAACTGCAAAAAGGGTTTATTTATATTTAACTAAAGTTAAATTTAGTTTAGTTGCTAGAATGGTACTAGGTACTTTAGAGCTACAATAATTAGTTATTTAGATATATGAAGTGCTTATTTATTTATTAAGTTTTATTCAAATATCTTAATTATTTAGTTATCTTTTACCAAAAACTTTGGCAGCATGGACTACTGTTATGTCTTTCATAAATATGTGAATCTTAAATCCACACTTTTAATGTTTTATTAAACGATTAAATCTTCTCAAGTTCTCAGTAAATTTTGTGTCATAATAGAAATAAATTTGAGTATATCGATTATGTATATCGATTGATTCTCTTCAAGTCCTTAGATACCTAAGAATTAAATCTTTTCTTAAAGCACTTTATTGGCATACTTTTCATCCTTTTCTTGGCTTTCATGCAGTTGCTCATTGCTTCTGCAATATTAATTTCATATCTAGATTTTCGTGTCATAACTTTGACCCAAATAGTCTAAGCCTACCTAATGGGCTTTTGTGTGCGTTTAAAAGTCGGCAACTTTTCGTTTCGTTGTCTCGAGAGCACACAACAGAATCCCTATCAGCGAGATACTAGTGAAAGGCAATGAAATAGTGAGTAAAATGAAAAAAAAGGAGAAAGAGAGAAAGACAGAAAGACAGAGAGAGAGAGAGATAGAAAGAGAGAGTGAGTTCTTTGCAGTCACGTTTCGCACGCCTCAAGTTGCCTGCTTTCATTCTTTTGCTAGTTGGCATTGTGTTGGCAAAACAAAAGCGCATTGTTTTGGCTCGCCAGCGAATTTCTTTCGATTTCCTTGACTTTTATGCACTTGCTGCAAGTTATTTATGGGCCTGGCATTGAGAAGAATACGTGGAAGAAGAAGAACAAGCCGAAGAACTTGAGAACTGCAGGCAAAAGATGTCATTGTTCTAATGCATATTAAAGAGCTCGAAAAGACATCGTCACATAGTTAGTTAATCGTGTGGCTTCTTTAAATAACTAATCTTTTCTACTGTACCTATTCTATTGCAGTGAATGTGGAAAGTCTGACAATGACTGAGATTCGCATACCAAAGCATATCATGAGACATGAGGATGCCGTACTGGGTTGCAAATTCGATTTGGATGGCGAGAGTTTGTACTCTGTGAAATGGTATAAGGATGGCTTCGAGTTCTATCGTTATGTGCCACGTGATATGCCACCTGGACAGGTGTTTCCGTTACCGGGCGTCGATGTGGAGGTGAGTGAACATTCAACTAGAACATCAACTAAAACTGATTCAATTCAATTCAATTCAAGTCGAGTCGAGTCGATTCGAGTAGGCAGGTTTTACTATTTCTCTCCTGCCATAGCCATCAAAGTCAATTACTAGTAGGTAGAAAGACAGGAAATAGTTTATTCGTTCGTTAACATTTTCGGAGCTCAATGTAATGTACTCCAAGAATAAATCGAAACTTCTACAGACACTGGAGGAGTCGGTGCCACCGCTTAACCAAGAGGATGCCATCGAAATGATAGCCCAAATGGTCCGACAGCCAGAAAGCAATCCCATTGAGGTTGGCCTACGTCTAGGCAGGATTGACAAGGACCAGAGCATTATGCATTTGGATAGTCAAATGAAACTTCATGCTGCCATGGAACATTTCGATGCTACGCCGGAACAGCTGGACACTGTTTTTCCAGTCACTGATAAGGAATTGACCGATTTGGTTGAGACCTCAACATCACTCATGGACGATGACGACGATGATGAAGACGAAGAGGAAGAAGATGACGATGAAATTGATGGTGATGATGATGACGAGGATATTGATGGTGTTGATGAAGGCGATGCTGATGATTCTCTCGAGCGTTATAATGTGAATCATAAGACATACTGAGTTTCAAAGAGTGTCTTCAATGCGAACTAGTTACACAATTTCCAATGGATTCGGTTTAATAATTTTTGTTGTATGCAAACTTGTTGCAAAAAATAATTAACTAAATTAAAGTTACTTGCAGTCAATCAAGAAGTGCATTTTTCTGTGCTTATTCTTGAATGGTTATGGTGAATTGGAAATTGGGTGTTAAAAAAATGTTTCTAGTTTATTTGAAAGAATTTACAAGATGAATATTAATTTGAACAAACTTTTAGATATATTAAAACATATTTTATTTTTTGTAGAATGTAAAGACATGCAACATATTGTACATTTATAATATTTGATTTCCTTCAAGTGAAAGGCATTTATTTGATGACCCACATGCTGTCTTTTGACTTTCACTTATTTCCATTCTTTTTTGTATATTTATTTTTTGTATTTTCTGTTGCAGTTGCAAAACTCGACGGACATTTCTGTTGTCCTGCGCTCGGTGAGCCTACAGTCGACGGGTCGTTATCGGTGCGAAGTGTCCGGCGAGGCGCCTTCGTTCCAGACAGTTTCCGGTCATGAGGACATGATTGTTGTGGGTAAGTGAACAGAGAAAGGAAGAGCATGTGAGAGAGAGAAGGACGCCAAGCAAGATTAATTGCTCAGCACGGACTAAGCGATGAAAAGTAATCTGTTTCTTTGTATAGAGTGTGTTCATATACACACAGATACTTACACACACATACACATGTATACCTATAAAATATTTCGCATTTATTTAGATTATGCTTCGGCATTGTTTCTCGCTGCGATTTACAAATTCTCAAGCATGAAACCTGTGCCAAAAAATAAAGAAAACCAAAAACGAAACAAAAACAAAATAAAATAAAATGAAAAAATAAAAGTAAAATATAAAACAAAGAAAAGACAAAAAGGATATAAAACTGACTATGCAAGGCTACGCAGTCAGGCACTTGGCCAGTTGGGCAGCGTTCAACAACCTTCACACAGATACACAAACACACACACACAGACAGTGTCTGCAAATCTGTCTGCGAGTGTGAGAACGTGTGTGTGTTTGCGTGTGTTTTGTATTATTTTCCTGGCAAATTGCCCATGTACGTGATGCAATTCTGTTGCTCACTTACAGCTCCAGACCTGAGTCCGGATATGGCTACGACTACGGCAACTACTCCGTATACGGGCATTCGCTTCGGTCTGGGATTGGGACTGTATCTAAGCATGGTCCTGGGCTAAAAACGAAGCTGAAGCTGAAGCTGACGGGGCTGTGCAGCAACTTAATTTGAAATTTTTGCGCAATCCAACAAAACATGGCGAAAATATGGCAAAACGCAATATGAAAAAGTGCTTTGGGGAAAACTTAGAATAAACGTGTTTAATAACAGCCGCAACGGCCGTTGAAACTCCGACAAACCTCGTCACGATAAATCCCAGTTGCTATTCGCTATATTTCGCAGTTTGCCTCTTGCCAGCCTTTTCATAACGGGCTACAGTTATTGCAAACTTGATGCTTAGCACACAAATGAATAAGTTACAGATGGGGCCTGAACGAACTCTGAATACACTACGAATAAGCTAAGAAAATAAAGCAGCTTATTGGAAAAAGAATACAATACAAGTATTTTATTTAAATAAGAAATTTTCCATAACATTTTTAGTTGAAAAAATTTATCACAAATGAATGAAATTTAAGGGGATATATAAAGATTAATTTAAATGAAATGTCTAATAAAAGGACTGCTTTATTTTCCTAATACACACTTCTACAATGTTTATCGCTGATAAAAATACCCCGTATTCTAAACGTAATCTGCGTTGAGCCATTTCAAATATTTATTTGGCTATTTATAGTCAGGCTCACCTGTATATCATTGGATTCTCGCTCCAGTTCAACATGAACATCGTTATGATTACCATTGACATCGACATTGGCGCTCAATTGTTACTCCCAGGCAATTTCGTGTTCATTTCCGGCAGGAGTGAAGAGTAGGGCTATCAAAATGTGTATATCGCATAATTAGGCTAACTAACTAACTGGGCTTATATGCTAGTTTATGGCCCAATATGAGGCAAACATGGCATGAGGCAGCAATCAAAGCTACACGTTTCCGTTGTGCAACGGGAATTACTTAATTATGCTCGACTTTAATGTTTGCCCCCAACGATCTGAATCTGAATCAGTATTTGTATCTGTATCTGAATCAAAGCTCCCACATTACAGTCTCACTCTCGTACTTTGATGGGACTCTAGCCTAAGCGGATTATGACTATGACTGTTGTCGATCTATAAAGTTAATGAATCACCTGTTAATGGTAGCTGCAAAAAAAAAGAGAAAGAAAAAAAGTCGTTTACTCGCAAGCGGAAGAAGCTGAAAAAATATGAAAAGATTTAAATTACCGGAATATTGAAATTAATGCGGCAGTATATAAGCCTATGTGTGCGTTGTGGCTGAAATAATTGAATGTGATTACTGGCGCACAGCTAAATGACGAGGCAAAATATACATTTGACCCAGTTAGTGAGCTCTGTTGGCTTTGATAGCTTCTGCTGCGTCGCTTCCCACCTGCCAACTTCTCTTCCTCCTCCTCCTCCTTCCGCCTGACGAAAGGGATAATTGAAGTGCAGGCGCGGAAATTGAAAAACAGAAACGGAAAATATCGTCGACTGGGCAAAAACTAAAACAGCAAACAAAATTTGATTATCATAAGCTGCTGACTCAGCTGCAACTTTAAGTTATAAATGCAAGAAATTTATTGATTTTTTGGACTATATTTTATTTAAATAGTTTGAAAATTAGCAATAATTTTAAGACTCTTTTAAATAAAGTTCTAATTGACTTATAAAGTAATTTTAAAATGTCCAGCAATTACCACAATGGCAAAAAGAAGGCCATTCTCTTAAAGAAAAGGGTCTACGTCAAATGACCATAGTAAAACAAAATGAAACAAGCATAATAAAAATAATAATAGCAGATAATAAATAAAAAAAAGGGAAAAGTAACAAAAGAAAGTATCAACAGCTCAATCAATGTCAGAAAAGTGTAAAAATAGTCGCGACACATAAAAGACTCGAAATAATAATTTATTCAGTTGAGTAAAGCCGAACAATGAGAAACAAACAAAAATAAAAAATAATATTAAAAGGCAGAAAAATAAAGCAGCAATGAAAAATATTACAAGTCTTGCTCTTTTCTTTTCTTATCCTTACATTTCGTTTGGTTTCTCTTTCCTTTTGGTATTGCATTTATTATGAAAAGAGAGAGGGCAGAGGGTTAATATTAATACCAGAGCAATCAGAATGATTATCATTATTAATGCGAACGACGACTGCAATAAAGAAGAAAATTATCAAGCAATTTTACAGATTCCAGACACAAGATGCACAACTATTTGTTTTTTTCTAACTGCGTTCAATATATTTTCTCTGTCAGAAAGTTTTGATTGTATGTGTTTCCTTCGATATATTTAGATTCATTTTTTGCATTTCAATTCAAGCTGAATGGCTAGCTGGTATGCTAGTCTGACTGTCTGTCTGTTCGTCTGACTATCTGTCCATTGGTTGCCTGACCCAATTGGCAAACATCCAGGTCAGAGCCAGACACGATGCTCGAACAACAACGACAACAACTCCAACAACTCCAACAACGTGCCACAATTGCACACGAACTTTACAGCAATTGTTGTTGCAATTGTGCTTGGCTATTTGGAAAAAGTGACCAGCCCCTCCCTCATATTCCCCTGTTCACTCTCCGCTGACAGCTTCAAAGGACTTATATTCCGATATTTTTCCATAACGAATGTTTTTCAGTTGCTCAGCTTATTGCACAGATTTGAGCTGTTGTGCAGCTTATTAGATATTATGTTTTTGCAAACTTTAAATCGGCTAAATTGCGTATACGATAGGGTAACTTTTAAACAGAGAACGCAGAAATGAATTACGACTACAAAAAAATGTAACGAAAGAAACGATTTGAATGACAGAGAAAAGTCGATTAGATTTGATAACAATAATTTAATTTGTAATATAATGAAAATAATATTCGTATCAGTTTCTTCTGGAATATGATAAGATTTATTGACTATTATTTAAATAAAATTTGGTGCTTTTACAAGTTGTTTTTTAATTGAAGTTAAATAAAATTAAAATGCTTACAGTCCCTGTTTTTAAATGGTAAGGGTTATTGATAGTGTGCTTAATTGCAGCGTGATCTGTTTGCATTCCATTTGGCTGCCATTTGAATTATGCTATGACTAATCGATGTGGCCACATTTACCACTACGGCACTTGCCACTTGCCACTAACCAAACACTTGCCTCTCCTTGTTGCAGTTACGCCCAAGCATGGACCACAAATCACCGGCGGTCAGCCTCGATACCAAATTGGCGACATGGTCCGCGTCAATTGCACTTCGGCGGCATCGAAGCCCGTCTGCCATCTCAGTTGGCTGATTAACGGTATGCACGCGAACCGTTCTCTATTGCGTCCCTATGAGCCCAAGGTGGTGGGAAGGGAGGGTCTCGAGGTGGCGCGACTCGGATTGGAGTTTCGTGTACGCGGATGACATTTCAAGCATGGCGACATGAAGTTGAAGGTGAGTTATGGCTGACTGAACACACTGCAGGGTGTATCGTGTTGCCGGATCAGCTTTAAGCTGATTAAGGAACACACTTCCTTCCCTTCTTACCCCATCCTGAAATTGATACATTACATTGACCAACGCCAACGCCAACATTTTGATTCAATTTGCGACAACATTACATGACAGCGCATGTTGATTACAATCTGGCCAAGAGGCAAGTGCAAATGTGTGTCGTAAAGGTTACAAAATTTCATGGACTTTTATGATGCGACGCATGGTCTGACCAGTTGGTTGGTCATTTTCCGTGGTCTCCCATTTCCATATGCGGCTCATTTTTGTGCCAGTTAATGAAAGCATAAAACTTTTAGTGTGCCGTCAACGCGCCAACACATTTCCACTGCCTGTTTCCCCCAACTCCTTCCTGTGTGCACAGATTTCATGAGGTCTCTATCTACTTTTCGCATTGCAGTGTGTCGCCAAAATCTCCTCTGTGTACTGGCAGAGCAATGAGGAGAGTGTGGAGAGTGACAAACATCAGCGCATACCTGTGCTGGAGTCCAGGGAGACGATGAGGCAACTGGACAAAACAGCGGAAGGTGAGTAGAGACATCAATCATCCACAGACCTCAATGCTAGGGATGAGTATCAGTAAAAAAAATATCGAATAAAACAGCAGGAAACTTATCAATAAATATGGGCTATTGAGAGTTAACAAAATGAATTCATTTTCTTTAATAAATACAACACATTTCAAGCAAAAATAATAATAACAAGAAAGTATTTAAAGAATAAGTCATTTTATCGGTACTGGTTTGCAAAGAGCAAAATTATTAAATTTTTAAAGAAGCCCTGTTAAAGAAGTCTTACTGAAAAGCTGTGCTTACCGAAATTGCATTTGTGGACGATGGAGTCTGCATATACTATATGTATGTATGTGCTTTTTTGTCAAAATTGTCAACAGATTAGAAAATTTTCGACATATAAACATATCGCTTTGAAAACCATTTCGTTTTCTATTTCAATATAATTGCTCTATATCGATACCCATCCCTATTTAATGCAACAGTTGTCCACAGTGCACTAACTTATATCAATCCGCTTTCCTACACACTCATAACTCAAACACTAAAGTAGACAAGCAGCTCAAGAAGAGTCGTCGTCCAGCGGCAGCAACCTCTGCTGCCGCTGCCGCAGCTGCCGCATCATCATCGAGTGCGTGGAAACCGGAATCCATTGCACGCATTTCACTTTACGCGCTGCCCGTCTTAATAGCATTTCTGTGTAATGCCAGCATCAGTCCGGCCACGCCCACCAGGCAGACGAGCAGACGGAGGAACATGGAGAGGAGCAGCTGGCGGCAACATGACCACGGCCTGTTGGCCCAATTAAGCGTCGACTCGGACTCCGACTCCGATACCGACACCGACTCCATGCCGTGCAGATAACAATTAACGAAGATGTATGGCCACAGCCAGGCATTTTCTGCAGGCAACGCCAAACTCATTAAATCTGTGTAAATATTTCAACTTTGCCAACGCAAAAAAAAGAGAAAATATGAATAAAACCAAAAAATAAACACATTAAGTATACGCTGCGTTTGTCGCGCAGCTAATCAACTTTACAGCTGCTTAGATAATGTATATATGAATATTCCAAATATAAAATCATACTCTAAAACAGACAAAAATTGCGAGAGGGAGTGAGAGTGAGAGAGAGGAAGTTAGTTATAGCATGTCGTTGTTCCTTTCGGGCTTTTGATGCTGGTGAAGAAATTGCTCAAAAATTAATGGAAATATTAAGCTGAGAAATTAATTATTAAGCTAATTAATGTTCAATATCAAGTACTTAAAATAGCCAAATCTGTACAAGCCTAGTTTATAGGAGTTATTAAACGAGTCCTGTTACCGCAAAGAGGAGCCTCGAGTTAGGATTAACAAAGAATTACTCTGAATACAGTCTTCGTTATTAATCAAAATCACTTTTCGTGTATAATACAATTAGTTTAGTATATGCGAATCTTCTATAGATTCATTTGAATAGATAATTGTTAAAATTAGCTTAATCTTAATCGACAGCCAAACAGAACTTTAATAACTAAGAGTTTAGATTGTTGGGCTTAAAAAATAAGAGATCAATTTTAAAACATTTTCAGCTTGAATATAAATAGGAAGCAGAAAGCAAGTCTTATTTATAAAACATTTTAAACTTTTCAGCTTATGAGCGAAATTGATTGAAATTTCCAGTAGAAGCTAATGTGTTTTAATGATTATTGCTAGATCTAAAGAGGCGCCTGTACATTTCCACAGTATAAGCTAAACTAGGAATAAACTGTATTAACTGTACAAATATTTAATGAATTTAAAATTAATTCCTTACTGCACACACTTTAGTACTTACAGAAAGCAGGCACTTGTGCATAAATCTAGTGCATATCTTGATGAAAATATCCTGTATGAAATGCAACTGTTGTTGAATGTTTAATATAAGCCTGAATATAAAGCATATTTAGCAAGAAATACATATTTTAAAGACTAGTACAAGTAAGAGAATCACATGTGTAGCGATGTAAAATATTAAATAATAAATGAATGTTATTAAGTCTTTAAATAAACTCAATGAAAATTGATACCCAAAGTAGTTCTTTATGTTGCCCCAAGAAGTAGGCAACACCTATTTATTTTGCCTGCATTTGAAGGAAGCTCAAACTGTGCTGTCGTTGTCGCTGTCGTTGCCGTTGTCACTGTCGCTCACAAAGCAATTGTCCTTGTCTCTCATTCTTGTTGTTACTTTTGTTATTGTTGTTGCTACTTTGTTTGTTTTTATTGTTGCTGGCACTGCCATAATATCTCGCCTTGGCTGTATTCATGCCTCTGCTTCGTTTTATTGTTATTATATTTACTTGTCGGATTTGCGGGGTAAACGCCCACCACTTTTGCCTCTACTTTCTATACGTTTCTTTTGCTTTTAATGCTCCATATTTATTTTGACTTATACGTTCAGCTTGGGGGTTGCATTTGTGGGCCAGGGTCGGTGCTGCGTGTGCCTTGCACTTAAAACATTTGATTACGTGTCATATATCAACACATTGTACGATTGAATTTCGCCTATGAGCTCGTGATTGCCTACCATTAAGCAAACATTCCGGAATACCTACAAAAACCGAGTCGAAACCCAATGGGAATTATGAAATCGAATTTTTCTCCAAGTATTAAATGAGTTCATTGACCACTTGATATGTTTCTACAAACAGATTTACATCACAACTACATGGTATTTTGTTAGATGTAATCTATAACAATTTCTTTATTTCTTTAAGGCAAATAACTGATGAAAGTGTGGCGCTAATTATTGTGTTATAAAAAGCATGTCCGAGTGTAAGTTAAATTATAATGAATTAAAGAATATTTCATAAAATTAAACTAAGTTACTTTACACAATAAAGGTAAATTCTTTTACAGGCCGTTAAGAATAAACTCGAAACCTGTCTATTAAAACATCGATTAATTTGTTAACCGTTTTCTATTTCCTGTTTAATAAATTTAAGAATGAATAAAAGGACCATATGTTATATTTTTTTATCATTTTAATTACAATCTATAAGCTTTTGTTAAATTTGAATTCCTTCATAAATTATTAAAAATTTTCTTTCTAGTCTACTAACTTAAAGTCCCATTTTAATTTAAATAAAAGTCACTTGCTACTTTAATTTTGTTAAATAAATTATAAATTATATATAATTATAATTATAATAAGATTTAATCGAAAGACAGCTAATTCCTTTTTAAATTGTTAAACATGGTTTTTCAAAGTCAGCTTAAAGTTTTATGACTGGAAGCGTCTTGTCATAGCAGTAAAATCTGGCCAACTTCTGTGGCACATTTAAAGTTGTTGTAGCAATTAAAAATTATGAAAAGGCGAGGAGAGCAGGCACAAGGATTCCGGCTACAAAGTTGCCAGGACTCAGGCTCTCTGTGTGAATATGAGCTCATGCTCGTGCTTATTTGCTTAATTTCACAGCGCGCGTATGCACAAAAGGACATCAGCAGCAGGCACAGGCCAGAGGCAATGTATAGAAAGAAGAGCAGAGGAGGGAAAAGGGTGAAAATGAAGGGACTTGGGGAGCTGATGCTGTTGGGTTTTTATTTATCACAGCCACTTGCATTGCATTTTGTTTATATGCTTTTAATGCAATTAGCACGCTTTTCACTTTGATTTACGCCCAGGCGTCTGAGTGCTTGAAAAGCGTAGAGTGAAACAGACAGACAAAAAGGACATGCGAGAGAAAAAGAGAAAGGGAGAGTGCTCTCTATCTCTGTCAAGGCACACACGAGTGGTTGGCAGTTCTGTTTTTCTTTTTCTTTTTCTGTTTTTTTCTATTTGCCTATTTGTTTGTTTGTTTGTGCCTCTGTTTTTGTTTTTGTCAACGTATTTATGAGTGGAAGCATGGCTTTCATCTTTTGTGACGCCCATTTTGCCCATTTGTTAGGGGCGCCTCCTTTTGTTGCTGCTCATGCTTCTCATGCTGTTCATTATGTGCTTGCTACGCTTGTTTATGCAACCATTTTCATTAGCAGTGTCAGTGCATCGGCGACTGCAACGTCATTGCCATCAGTCAGCAGTCAGTTCATTACGGGTTTGGAGTTTGAGTTGGTGAAGTTGACGGAGTTGGAAACGAAATCGTAATAGGAGTCCTTGTCGCTGTCATCTGAGTACTTTGACCCTATCCCTTAGCTATGGCACTAATGCATATTGTTTGTGCCTTCGAGCGTAATTTGTTGCGTTGTTTTTGCGCTTGGCGCAATTTTAATTACGATCTGCTCACTTACATTTCATTTTGCTGCTAATACTAACATGCCACTCTTATCCTCTCTTTACCATCCAACTGGCTGACTGCTGATTACACTTCAATCAAACGCGCGTAAATATCAATCAACGAGGGAAGCTTGGATGGCGCAAATAGCAAATGGATAAAGGAGAAATAGAAAAGGAGAAGTGCGAAATGAGAACGGACAACAGCAAATGAGTTAAGAAACGCCTTGAGCAAAACTCATTTAAAAGTAATCAACAAGTGGCACGAGATTGCTGCAAAATTGTTGCAACAAAATAGAAAGTAATCAAAGAATTGAAGATTCAGACATTCGATAGCCAACGAAATCCATAATACTCGGCAAAATCAAAATGCTCTTAGCTGGTTAACTGAACTAAAACTAACAAGTATTTATGCAACGAAAATTGTTACAGGAAAGTTAATAACTTAAGAGTTCTTTAAACTTCTATTAACTTGGCTTAGGAGCATTTTAAATCATCATCTTTGGGTTTGCAAATAAATCAATGGAAAAATTTAATTAATTTAATATAATTCTTTTTTACAAAGTAAATATAAAAATATAAACAGTTCTTTCAGTTTATAGAGCATATGCAGCAATCGTCTACTGAAAATATATTGATAACTATCTACTTATCAAAATAAATCACACATAATTCTAAAAGTGTTTTTAAATAATGAAATACTTTATTTGATAATGGTTTAAATTTCGTGTCTTTTATTGTATTCCTTTTCCCCAACTGTTTTCAATAATAAATAATAATAAGTTAATAAATAAATCATCGATTACTGTTTATAATTTAAGAGATAAATACTGATTACTTTCTTTTTACTGTGTTTAATTTTAGACTGAAATTATAACAATAGTATGACCCACATTTGCTGCTGCAGGTATTTAATATTAACACTTTCCATGGAGACATCTATGCCTTTCAGGCATCTAAAATTACCACTTTCAATAGAGTTATCTATGCACAGACCACTGCTTGACCCTTGTGGTCACTTGCAACACCCAAATACCCACACTAAGAGCCATAACGAAGACCAATACTATCCACAGGACATAAAGTCAGGGCAAAGCAACAGCATAGAAAACATTATAGCATACTTCTCAGCGCTTGCGCTCTCGATTTCAATGAGTTATGGGCATAAATAAATGTCAGCATCGCTGCTGGACGCTGTCGATAATTTATGTTTATTGCTTATGCAAAACGCAAGTCCAATAAGCACAAAATCAAACAAATTGCTAAAAGTTCAGAGTGCCCTCACACCAAGAAGAGGGCAGGAAACTCAAGAAGCCGCTGTCTGGTGTCAATTGAGGTCGAAGGGTGGAGCTAAGGGAGGACTGAGGAGTTTTGAGGGGTTGACTGAGAGTTTTCTCGTGTCTCATGCTAATGGCGGCTCGTTGATAAGCCGTCGCTCGACTGAAATTAGCAAACAAAATGCGTAGCTGTAAATGCTTTTGCCTTTATTTTTTTATACATATTTTGGTTGGTTGTCTTCTTCTTCTGCTAGGCCGGCCGCAAGGTGAAAATTGTGTGCGAAAAATCGTACGTGCGTGAAAATGAATGAAGGGCGCGTGCACAAAATGTAATTGTTTGCGGTGAGTGGAGAGATCTGTAAATGGATCTGTGTGTGGTCAGGTGGCCAACAAAGATATGACCGGGCCTTGTATATGATTTAATGTTAATCACTTTTAAGAGCCACCTGGTCAGAAGGAGGGTGGGGGGAGGGAGTTGTTGAGAGAGACGTGGATGGATGCTTGTGGCCATATTGAAAATACAAGCTCGTAAATTAAATTTTACACCGGCTGGCGCAATGAATAGCAAGAAGTCAACGGCAAACGCAACCAAATGATGCTGCCACATCTTGTGTTGCCACTTCCACTGCTAATTCTGCTGCTGCTGCTGCTTCGGTTGCAGCTTCTTCTCTACCACAGGCCTTCAACTTAGCCCATAAATTTGTGCTAAGCACACGCAGTGCGCTGGTCATCCATTGCCATCTTTCTACTTTACTCTACTCTCTGTTGAGGCCATGTCTGTTGCCCTTTTTTTATCGTTTAATTAAAATTCGCAACACGTAAATCCATTTGAGCCGCTGCTGCAATCTTTACTTTAACCTTAAGGCATTCGCCTTCTTAGACACATCCCAAGTGAACAGGCTCTCTTTCTCTCCATACCATTCTCCCTTTATCTATGTGTGGTAAATCCTATTTTTCTATTTTGTTGCTCCATAAAACCACTTTACACAATTTTCGTCTTTTGTTTTTCGATTTGCTTCATGTTGTTTTGGCTTTATATTTCTTTTTTCTTTTTTTCGTTTTTTTTTTGCTGTTGCTTTTCTTCGACTTTTACCAATTATTGTGTGCCAGGCAAGCAGCTCGCCACTCGAATTAGCCTTTGTTGGCGCTACCAATCAGGCAGCCTCCAGCCTCAGCTGCTTCTCTGCTTTTCCTACACGTCCTTTTGCTCCCTGTTCAGCCATTGCTCGACTGGCTTTCATTACTTTTCTATCAACGTACTTAGGCCCCATTGTTGTGCAGTTATTTAGCACAATCAACACCCGATGCCGCTGATAGCTGCCTGTGTAGTTTCTCCTTCTCTTTCTCTTACACCCTCTCTCCCTCTCCCTCTCTTGTACCTGAAGGCGTTGTTCCTTTGTTCATTTACGTTTCAGTTGAATTGCACCCAGAATTAATGGAAATTGTGCGCCATAGAGATGGGCATTAAAAAATTAACAAAAAACTAGTAGAAAAGGTTACAGTCAAGAGACTATGGCAGTAAGAGACCCTGTAGTTATCCGGCAAGAAACACACACACATATTCATATATATCGTATAGTCTCTGAGATGTTTATAAGTCGACCCACACTTCAACTTGGTTGTTGATGTTGATCCAGAACTTAAATACTTGAAGAGATCCGCCATGAAAGCTTTCATAAACATAATGCACCCTTTTTTCTTCATAGGTACAGAGTCTAATACAAACTCAACACATCTACCAATTGGCATTGGTTTGGGCCACGTTTACGTTGAGATGCAACTGTGTTTCTCTCAACTGAGCTGTAGCTTACAGTCAATTAGAAATTGCAAAAGCACCGAGCTGGCTTCAAGTAGAGAAGTGTGCCTTGACAAGGCACTCAAGTGTTTGCCAAGTTTATAAGCCAGCCTCGTTGGGGATGCAGTTGAGTTTAGTTGAGTTGCCAGGTAACAGTGAGTGTACGAATGCATTCATACTCGAGTCTGTAGGATATTGAATGGCTTAATCATGCATTCATATAACAGCTTACTCACAGGCGATTTCATGCCTGGCCAGATTGGTAGTTGGATTAAAATCGAGTTTTGTTTTTTTGAGAATGCCAAATATCTTTCAGTTAACTGGTTTGTTCATCAAGTCCAGGAAGAATGTTATTAGCTGGTCAGCAGCATCTGGCTCGTAAATGTTATGGCCAATGTTCATCTGTATACCTAGAGCTATGGATTTGCTTGGGGCATGCAGCTGTGGCATGCTGCTGATTTTAAAGCGCTAACTGGATAAGAAGGAAAAGCAATGTGGCAGGCAAAGTAAAAGAGTAAAAAACTTTTGCTAATACAATAATAAAAAGTTGCAATGTGCATTGTTGCATACCTAAGAATCAGTGGAGAGAGGGACGAAGGTGCAGAGCAGCGGCTGATGATATAAAAATGTAAAAAGAAGAAAAAAATAAAGTAATGTCAAAATTTAAGTGCAACTTTTGCCGCCGACAAGTTGGAAAGTTTTGCGTTGCGTTAACCTTAAAGGTAAACAGGCTTGGGGACTGCCAGAAAGGGAAAGAGTGTGGGCGTGGCCGTGGCTGCAACGCGGTTTAATATTGCATGACGGGAGCGACACTTATTAGATTTATCAAACGCGGCAAAATGAAGTTGCACACGACAACAGTAGCAGTTGCAGTGATGGAGAAAGAGAGAGTGAGAAAGAAGGAGGAGGAGAATGTGAATGGGGCAAAGTGAGACTTATTGTGAGAGGAGACAAGTTGTCAGCATAATTGCCGTTGAGATGTTTGGCATTGTTGCATTGCAATTTATGCAAAAATGCCAGGCAACAATCAAAATTCAATCAGACAGCAACAGTTGTCAATTTAATGCAAACTGTGCTGCGACACTGCGTATACGCAATATGCAAATCAGTCAAACAACTGTGGCAACAACAGTGTGGGTTGATTATACGCGCAACATGACAGCCGCATGTTGCAACTTGTAATGAGTACACAACACGACCCAGGCAAAAGGATGTCGAACAAAAACTTTGCTGTGCACATTGCATTGTGGAATTTGTAATATGTTATGAGGCATAATTTAATGTTATTTCCCACTCACTTGCATTAAAGTTATGCGGATTATTTTATTATTGATTGTTTATTTGTCAATAAATAATTGGGATAAATTTAAGAACATATAGAAAAATGTTATATTTAAATTGAGCTTGGTTGCATTGTTGTCCCCTAAAATAGTTAAAATGTGTACTCCCTAAATAAAGAGATGGATAACATAAATAATTTTGTATACAATTGTCTAAGCTTTTTACTATAATTTTAGTTGAAAGCTTATAGGTAACAGTAACTATTTAAATTGCATGAAAATTTAATTAAATTAAAATCGATCAACAATCAAAATCTTAAATATATCAAGTTTCTTTTTAAGGGCATTAGTTATCGTACTTCAGATTGTGTTTAACAATCTGTCGATAAATACATTTCTTTGTCTTATTTATTGAATGTGTTCTAGGAACTGACATGAAATGCGAAGCTACGGCAATAAACACAACCCCAACTCTGCTTCAACTTCAACTCCAAGGAAGCGTGTCCTTTGCGTTGCTTTCCATTTGATTTTCGATATGCTGCGAGTTGACAATGTCTCTCACAAATATGATGTGCGTCCAAATCATAAATGAGCAATAAATAACACATTGCCACATGTAAAGCTGCCACAAGCCTGAGAGACAAAAAGAAAGAATCAAGACCATGTCACAGATGAAGATGCGAATCAGTATGAGAAAATGCTCTCATATGAACGTCTCGTACATAAATACATTTATAGATGTCGTCGAAGCTGTTGAACGTGCCTCATGTTGCCTTTTTGTTTTGGGGTTGGTTGCAGCCACTTGAGTTGGGGTTATGCTTCACGTTCTTCTGTTGACTGTTGGTCTTCATCTCGATGCTTGTTTTTGCTTTGTTGTTGATAAAATTTAATCATATTACACATATTTCGCTCTTTACGGTCTGTTACCCCAATATGACTGCAAGGCATGAACATACTCTGTATGTGTGTTGAACACGTATGTATGTGTGCTCTTGTTTACATGCTCACCGACTGCCAAATGGCCAAAATAACCAATTTGAAAATTAATGCCTTTAGGATATTATTCATAAAACTCATGTACTCATGTACCGCATTCTTGTTGCTCGGTGTTCGGTGCTCGGTGTTCGGTTGTCGGTGTTCGGTGTTTGTTGTTTAAAGCAACACGAGCCTGTGTATCGAGGAAGCGAAAGAGAATACGTGAATGAGACCAGAAATGTAAGCAAATCAGTTAGGAACTGATGCACAAGACCATCCATGGCCTGACCAATGAACGCTTCCGCCCTGCGGCCCCAACAACATATTTATGCATGTAAATTTTTGGATTCCCCATTTCTCTCTCCCTCTCCTCGCTTCTCCTACTAGAGCTCTGGCCGGGTACGGCTCCGGGTCCGGTTTGGTGGCCCTTTTATGCTGTAATTGCCCTGCGGTATTTGGCGCGTTGAAGTTTTGCCAGCAACCGCAAAAGTTTATTGCGCGCTATAAATTTAATGCAAAAGCATTTGACTGAGACGACGACGACGAGTCGACGGAATATGCAGCGAAATGCCATAATTCAATTTCAAGCAATTTTCGCTAAATGCCAAAACACAAAATGAAACCGAAAGTTGACTGTCGGCTAGGCTAAATTGCCGAACAAAGCCAGGCCAACAAAAACTAGCTTCAAGTCTAGAAATTTGTATCTATCTGGTATTTGTGCAATTTGTTTGAAATTTTGTTGAAAAAAAAACGCAGGCCAAATAAAATGTGAAATCAGCCAGCTGCTGCCAAGGTTAAAGGGCTTCAGTCAAAACATTCAAACAGTCAACCAGTCAGTTAGCCAGTTTCTTTTCCTCTCTTTCTCTTTCTCTCTCTTGGTTGCACTCCTTTTGCTCAGTCAGGCAAGACGCGCTCTGGGTATCGTATCAATGTGCGCGGCGGAATAAAATGCTGTAGGAAATGATTGCGGAAATTACACTAAATCGCAGTCAGGCGCGTGTGTGTCGCCCACACACATACACATACACACACACACACACACACAGCCAAACACACTCGTAGCATGTGCCGGATCAGCCTTTGGGGCCGTCAGGCAAATGCTAGGGAACATGGGCCCAAGCGGCGGATGAGTAATGCAAATATTTTGTTGTGGTCTGCGTTGAGACATTTTTGATATTCTTTCCAACAGAGTATCGTAAATTTTAGAAAGAGTATAAGCCAGGAAAGAAGAGTTAAGCATATCATAATCATATCCTGTATAGAAACTTAAACAGTTTACACAAAAATATTTTTGAAATACTTTTAAATTAAATTCAGTTAATCCTGAAAGCAGTTAAAGCATTATTATATCAACTAACATATATCAGATTATTATTTTAATTTTATTATAATATTTATATTACATTTAGGCTTGGTCTTAGGCAAGAGTATAACATTTAATTATTATTGTATTTTAAACTCTTTAAAAAATTATAACAATTGCTTTCAAATTGAATAAATTAGCTTATATTCGGTAAGAGTATTTGAAATTCTTGTTCTCCGCTTTTTATTTGTATTTTTTTGCTGTCATCTTGTTGTTGCTGTTGTTGTAGTTGTTGTCAAGGGCTGTCGCATTTTAAGTAAATAAAAGCAACAGTAAATATAACATGTTGCTCCTGTGGCTGTTGTCGCTGTCAAGTGGTTTTTGCAGTCTGAAAGTTTAATAAGACTTTCACTTTAATTCGTGGCACGTGGCACGTGGCGGGCAGACCCCAAAAGAGTTGCAAAAGTCAAATAAGGCAACAGCAAAAAAAGCTTGACAAAAAATAAAGAACCCAAAAGAGCAATTTGGTGCACAACAAATACACACCCACACACACACACACATATACTAACACAGACAGAGTCTCTTGGTTGTAAATGATGTCGCTTATGGCGATCAGTTAAATGCCTTGACTTGACTTTTGCCTGTCGCGTTGTGATGCCAACTAATTTATTTTGGTCGCGTGTGTCAGCCGGGTCAAAAGTCGCTCTCAGTCGGAGCTGTATTAATATTTTTGTCAAGTTGCCATTTGAGCCAAGTGTCAAGTTCGTTGGCCTGGCTAAAAACTAATCTCCAACTAAATGCCTGGCCATAAAAACGCTGCATTCATTAAACAAACTTTTGGTCAATATCAATATAATTGCTGTGCATGCATTAAATTATTATTATTATTATTATCAAAATTGCGATGGTTTTTATGCAACACAATAATTGCCAAATATTTGCCAGCAAGTACATAGTTTAGTGCAGTTTAGTTTAGTTTTCGATTAATTAAAACACTGCAAAATGCAAATTAATAAAGCTAGCTATTTATATAAATTATTTAATTAGAAACAAATGCATTTCACGCTGTTATTTGCCATTAAAACAGAAGCTCATTTTGATAGAGGGTAAATATTTATTTATGTGCTTAGCTGTCGCTGATTGGGGCTCATTTAATTTAATTTAATTAATTTAACATTTATGGTACATGCTGATAGGAAATCTAAAATAGTTGAAGTAAATCTGAGTTGAATGCAATTTAAAAATTCTTTCAAATCGCCTGCCGACCAATAAATTTAATTAGTTTAAGTACTATAGCGCTCTGGTTTTGGCGCTTGTAACTAAAGCAGCTGCCAGAGCCACACGCAGTGCAGACCAAAAACTTTGCCAAATTAGTTCAAAGTTCAAATTTGGGGCAACACCACGACCAGCAACAACAACAACAACAACAACAAAAAAACCAAACAACGCCGAGTCAATTATTAAAAATAATTACTTTAGCCAAGTTGTTACAGTGCAAGTATTTGTATAGTCGTATCTGTCTGCCTGCTTTTTTATTCTGTCTAAACTTGCCCCACACACACACACACACACATACACATATAGAAAAAAAGTTGAAGAGCAAAAAGCAAGTTGAGTCATTTGTTATTTATAAAAGATTAAGCCACAAAAAGCAAGGAGAATGCGCGATAAAAGCAAAAATTATAATAATATTTACCTTAATGTGCCTACAGCTCTGGCTCAGTCTTACTCTTTGTCCCCTTAAGTCTGTGTGTGGTGTGTATGAATGTGTATGTGTGTGTGTGTGGGTGTGGGTGTGGCTTATTTATGACCACGTCCCTAATTGAATTGCAGTTTATTTGGCCAGCATACTTACACAAAAGCTGCCCGCGCAGTAAGGCCACAATTTTTTAATTAACTTTCGGTGTTGTGGCAAAGGTCATTTCAGTATGAGTTAAAGTTGAGGATGAAGTTGAAGTTGGCTGGCCAAATGATTTATATGAAACAATTATCAGTTTAAATGGCTTATTGAAATACGCAAAACATTTCACCTGAAGCTCACCTGCTGCTGCTGTCTGCGCTGTCGAGTGCCCGCATCAAGCTTTAATTTTATTATTTTTCAACGTAACAAGATTAAAAAGTTTGCGACAGGCTTCTGCTTTCCCCCTTCTTCACGCCATTTGCCATTGTTTTTTGTCCAGTGTCGGGAAAAGTGGAAAATGCATACTGGCAAAGTGTTTGCGATAGTTGCTGAGCTTTTGCATTAGCAGCCACTGGGAAAACTTGTTGCTTAATGAAAATGGAAATCAAACTGAGCATTTTCAACTTACTGACAAGTGCCACGCCCAGTGGACGTCCCTTTCTTTTTGTTAGCCACACAAAACCAACCGCAACAAGAAATCAAAAGTTGAAAAATGCAAACATGCAATACAAATTAAATAAAAGCTAAAGCCCACAGTTAAAATACTAGAAAAAAGGAAAGAAAAACTGCATGGCATCAAAAATAATTAAAAACTATAAAGAATACTGCAGAGAGTGTATTGCTATTAAATACCCTATGAAAGTATATTTACATTGAATAAAATATAAGCTGTCTTCTTATTTATTATTTTATTTTCGGCTTTTCAAAGTGGCTCTGGAGGACCTAAATGTTTTTGAATTTTTAATAATATCTTGGCCAAAATTTATTCTTCAATATTGATCACAAATTGAATTTTCCAAGGCTTACAGCAATATTCAGTCAAGCCAAAGCTGGCAGTCATCTCTTCAAATAATTGTTAAATTGTTTGTCAGCAAAAGTTTAACTGAACATTGCTTTTTTTTAGATTAAACTGTATCTTAAGGTCTAGCAGTAATGATGATGTCCTGGCAACACGAGCCCATAATCTCCATTAGTAGTTGCTGATGGCTTATATTTGGTCATGTGGTTCATGGACCAGATCTTTTTAAAGGACTTTCTCTTGGGATCGTCAATGGCTGCAGTGTGAGTGGAACGCAAAGAGCGAAGCTTTGCATACTTTATGAACTTATCTTCCCCATACTTATCCAAACTTTCCTTATAGATCTCATCGATATGCTTGTAGTGCTCATTCTGGGCAACTGGATACCAGGCAAATAAATCATTCCAACGATCCCGCAACTCATTTATTTTTTTGCCAATGACCAAGTGATAGTTCAGCTGCTCAATTGTTATAATATCGTCGTGCTTCATATTTATTTCAAGCTAATTTTTTGTTAAACTAAATAAATATTAGCCCTGCTATTTTTGCAGTGAATACTGAACTTAAATGAGAGAAAAAGAAGAGCCAACTAAATATTTAAATTACATTTGCTAAATGCTGTTAGGAAGTCAGCATTAATTTCATTTTAACGTATAAAAATTAAACGACAAAAATAACAGCAAATAAAATAAAAGTATGCTGCGGGATGACGAATACTGAATACCCTTATAACTAGTCACTAGCCAAAATATTCACATTTTACCATGAATTTTTGATAGAACTACAATACCCTGTCCTAAACCCAGGACATTACAAAGAGAAAAAACTAACCAAAAGCTATGTGGTTAACATGACTAACATAAAAATGGCAGTCAGCGAGTCATTTGGGATTGTCTATTTGGGTTGGCATTCAAGTGCGACCAATGCAACATTTGTTTTGTCTGCCAAGCGAAATTAAATGCCATAAACTGTGCGTAATTTGCGAAATACAAGCTGAGAATGAACTCTCGTATTTCACAAAATTCAACGACTAAACAATTAAAACTGCACGCTGAGCTTGAATTTAAATTTAAATTCCAAAATCTAAATCTAAAACCATTTCCAAATCCAGTCAAACACAAAATGAGTAGCTTCCGCTGTGTTATGGAGGCTGTGGGAATAGAGAGAGATGGTTGGTTGGATGAGTAGACAGATGTGAGGGGTTGTCAGACAGCTGCTGACTGTGGATGGGGGTGTGTCACGTTTTGTGAGCCATAAATTTTGCATTATTGCCCGCGTATCCGTGCATAGATTTTCATGCATTTCGGTTAATAAAAAGCTGCTATAGTAAAAAAACAAACAGTAAATGGATCAGAAAAGAAGAAAAAAAGAAAACAAATAACAAACGCAAGCGAAATGCCAACAACAACAACGGCAAAGGGCCATTTTGATGGGCAACATGGCGTATGCTTAACCACATCCGACTACACACTTCCGCGCATTTGGTGTAACAAAACCGCGCGCTGGTTGTTAACAAATGACTCGATGTGGTCGGCGCCTTGCCAACGCTGTGGGTTAGATCCCGACACCAACAACAACAGCAACAACAAAAACAAGAGCTACAACAACAACAATAGCAATGGCAACAACTGCACAGACAACAACAATAACATGAGAGCCGCGGACAACAGTCACTGCCTGATTGCATATCTGTAATGACTCATTTCACATGACCATTTGGCTGCCATGGGCATGGGTGTGGGCAGTGGGGTATTAGTGGGTTGGTTGTCTCCCTCCCTTGAAACTCTGCTGGTTTTCACATTAAATCACATTCAAATAACGCGTTGCTAGCTGCTGCATCAGCACTTGGCATTAGCGCAGCATCCAGTGAGTTGGATTTGGACAACAGTTTTAAGTTGCAAATTACAACAGCATGTTGACTGCTCTTACCCTGTCTCCTCTCACAAACAAAAACTAGTAGAAATGGCTGGAGTTGAGAGAGCTCGACTTTAAAAGTCCCTGTATTTATTCGATACTTTGGAAATATGGGATCCATAAAATAAGTAACATTTAACAAGTTTAAAAAAAAGTTTAAGTAAACTACTTATGTTTTATTTTTGTTAAAGTTTGGGATGCACCGAAACTTACATGACTTTTAACTTCCGAGTCGGACAGACGGCCACTCTGTTATTGATGAATAAGGAATGAAGTGTATGCCTTGTGGAATTTGCTAGATCATCGATTCTTTGTACCATCTAAGTACAGGGTATAAAAAACTGTATGTTGCACTTGTGCTATAATGTGGCCTCCTCCACAGCTGCGGTCAAAGTGCAGCCATTAGTCGTCGCCAAAAATGAAATCTATGCTGCTGCCTCAGCTTACTCATCCTGCTCTTAAGCATGACTCTACTCCTTTTCTGACTCCTGCTCCTACTCCTACTTCAATTCATACTCCCACTTCTGGCTGTTGTACGTGCGCGGCCTTTAATTAGTCGCGTTGACCATACAAGCAAACAGACAAAGTCTCTTCTGTCTTTGCAGGTCCATTCACCCACATGGTGTCAAAGGGTTATCACATGCACGCCTCGGCCTGACTAACTGTAATTGGCCTAAGTACGCGCACACCTAAGGGCCATGTGACATTCATGTCCTCCCCCTCCCCCTCCTCTTCGACTCTAACTCTTTTCCTCCTGCCTCCGGCTGGAGTTAAAGCTGCTGCTGATGGCAACATGTTTTGTTTATGCATTGAAGCGCTGCTGGCGCATGTTGCCATTTGCCATTTGGCATTTAATAGCCCCAGTCAAGGGGCCAGTAATGTCAGTTGCTCTCTGACTTCATTGACAGTTATAGTACATGGAGTCACAGAACAAGCACTTAATGCCTTATAAATGTCGCTTTCAAATACACAACAGACTCTTGACTCTGCGTCCTCATATTTGACACAGTTTCATACTCAGTCAATATATCTATCAATGTGCTGAAAGTTTAAATACCATCATTCAAATAACTTGACTTTCTCTGGAATATGTTACTAAACTTATTAGTTATTTAATCAGTGAAAACAATTTTAAACATTAAATAAAGCCCTTGAAGGAAAGCTGAATTCAACTTTCGACCGATGACAACATAATGATATAGGAGTTAAATTTTACAACAACTTTAAAAACGAATCATTCTAAATGTAGAATCAATTTAAAGATCAAACAATGGTTCTGACGAAGTTATGCAAGTTTGAAGTCTTTTGACCCTTGGGATAAGCAACTTTATAAGCACCAGGATTTTACATTCAGATCGACTTAAGGAAGATTATGAATCAATTTATTATTCACTCTGAAATGGAACTATTAGTGATTTTTTAAAGTAAGCGAACATCTGTTGTTTCGTAGCTTAAACATTGAAAGCCCGCAGCTAATAGTTTTTAATAGTATTTTTCTTTTTTTGGAGGCAACTTCGGGGCATCCAAAAGGTCAACTACATGCGCCAGATAACCGAAAAATCTGCCAAAGTTTTTGGTTAGCCTTGTTTTTTCCATTCTGTAAAATGCTGACAGTGGCAGGCACAGAGAGGACAGTTTGCAAAATGCAAGGAGCCAATTGCAGGCGACGCGTTGGCTGCAACAATTTTGAGTTTATCACACGTGCCAAATTGTGCGACCAACTCGCCTGCAGCGGTGGCGCCTCAAAAAACGTGCAGCAGTTGGCTGCAACAACTACGTGAGAGTTGAAACTGCAACCTTTCTCCCTCCAACGAGTCGTGTGTGTGGCAGTTTAGCTACCATTTGTGATTTATGCTGCGGGTTCAATGCAAAAAGTCAACTAGCCAAGACATAAAGCACATAATTTATGTCGATTTTTCTGATGGTTTCAGTGGCCAAAAGCATCCCTAAGCTTTCTAAAGCACCCCAAAGGGACTGAAGAGACCAAAGGCAGAGAAATTCCGCCTAATTGACTGATTCTTGCTGGCAATTTAAGAGTCTAAGCACATTAGCTTATTTCCTCTCCATCAGGCCATCGGGCCATCAGTTCCATAGGCTGACAATAGACAGTGACCCTTTTTAGTCTAGGTCCGATATACCCTATGTTTGCTGTTAGCTAGAGTTGCCATCTACTTTAATTTCGATGTGGAAGTGAAGAAATTATTTTATTTTCTACTTAGTAAATATAAACTTAATTTTCAATATTGATTAGCAAACATAGTCAGCTTTATAATGACTTAAGGGAGGCTATCTATGACAGAGTATTCTTTTAATTTGAGGGGAGTCATAAATATTAATGATATAAATATATTTTTTATTAATTTACAGCTTGCTTATATTTCGAATTTGTCTAACTGACAACCTACTAATATGTTATAGTTTTTATTTCTGATATGTAAATGAATGAATATTATCACTTTATTACTATCTAGTCTGCATTTCACTTTAGAGTTATGTTACTATCCATTTAAAGTTCTGTTGACTGAAAGTGTATTTATGTGTCGACTTTGAATAGTGTCAGGAGAAGAAGTTGTTGCTCGCTTTTTGCTAGCGAGTTTTTACTATTATTGTTTGGCTTTTATTTAGCCATTTTCATTGTTATGCGATTTTGTGGGCCATATTATTGTTACGGTTGGCCGTTACCCACGCTTCAATGCCATCACTTGGCATCTTTTCATTCTGATTCTGATGCTGCTGCTTCCTCCCTTCACTCTTGTAATTTAATTCAATGTAGCGTTTCAAATTGAATCTGTTGAAAGCAGCGCATAAAGAAAATAAGCCAGAATTCCTTTCTTATTTTTTTCACATTCATTTTTTTTGTTGTTCTGTTGGTCAGAAAATTTCCATTAGCAACGAAGAAATTAAAGGAAAACCCAAAATGTCCAACAATGGCAGCAACTGATTCTAGTGTTGCCAAATTTAATTGAGCAATGACAGCAAATGTGTTTCTTACATTTTTTTTCTTGACCACATGAGCAATGGGACGCAGCTGACCAAAAGTTAATGTAGACAGCCTCGACAGAGGACTTATTAGTCCAAGGAACACACCCACGTGCACTTGAAACAAAAACTAAAACTGAAAACTGAAACTGAACTCAAGAAAATTAATTGCAATAAACGTGGCGAAAGCTTGTGGCTCAAGGAGTAATAGAAGCAGGAATAGTAGAAGATTCTTACACGCCCAAAACTAATGAAGTGTCGCAATGGGATAATTAAGCTTTTAATCGCTCTGCGTGTCCGTCCCTTTGTCTGTGGAAGCGTGTTAACGCGCTTAGTTTGCAGCTAGTTGGTAATTAGTATTTTATGATCGATTTGTGTGCACACATAAGACTATAATTTAATTTGTGATTTCCTCGGGCAGAGTTGTGTGAGTGGTGAGAGTGAGTGGGAACCGGATTTGAGAATTAAACTTTAAATCACACCAGGGGCGTCATGTGTGACCAAAGTTTTTGCGGCCTTTGCCTAGACAAAGCGCCAACTTAAACAGTCAACCAAAAGCAAACAAGCAAACATCCAACAACTTGAACAACAATGAGAATACAGAAGCAACACTGAGCATTTGAGACGGGGGCCAAAAGCTTCTTGGCAAAGATAAACATTGAAGGCGTCGTTGTCCTCGTCGTCGTCGTCGTCGTCTATCCTATCCTCTAAGCTAATCCTGCAGTCGTGTGAAAGTAGCCAAAGCCGCAGCCTTGAGGCTGTTAATCCTTTAAATACAATCACAGCCAAGTCAAACAAAGGGGGCTGCTTCTAGGAATCGAAACAATTTACAAGACAAGTTTATACATTAAACAAACATTGGCCAAATTCTCTATCCTGTCAAGTGACAAGTGAAAAAATCAACAAAACTGAAACTAAGCAAAAATATTTTAAAATGCATGTTAATTGTAAAATGACAGACATTTAACATTTTATGGATATGTAAGAAAATCGCGCTTAAACTTTTATTTATTTTGAGAAACTTTTAGATCAGCCCACGTTACTCACACACACACATAGTTGTAAAGACATGAATATCTAAGTGTGGTGGGTATGTGTGTGTGTGTGCTGTCTGACATTAAGCTGATTGTTTTGTTTGGCTTAGCATTGAAATGTTGATATAAATTAATTAGTAACAAAGGTCGGACGTGGCAGTTGAAATATTTATTTCTATTTATAAAGGTCCAACACAGTTGTTGTGCACACACAGCATACACACACACACCATATGCTAGCTGTCTGCCAGCTCTACAAATTTGCAACAAGCCCAACAGCCACAGTGAAATAAATAGACCAGAAATATTTAAAAGTTTTGTCGTTTTCGACACCCTTTCACACAGGGAAAAAGCATTTGCATAGCCCGAGGAAAACTTTGCTTTATTTTTTCTGAATTATTCATGCACTTTGTTGAGATTGCTTGGCTGTATTTTAATACTATTTAAAGCGGGAAAAAGAAAAGAAAATAATCTATATATTTACCTGTCTGCAGGGTAACTGCAAGTCTAGCAATATGCTTTACAGCAACATTTATTTATGAATTTTCTGTGACAGGGCTTCTTTTGCTCGCGTGTAATTGCAGTTTGATTGAGTTTTTGTGCAAGTAAAAGATAGATTTGTTTGAAATATAATATAGCCATAATATGTAAGAATTATGTGTATATTTATTTTCGATTGTAGACACAATAATTGCACTAATTGAAATGTGTCAAATGGCAACAATGTTAACTGATAAATGTTGACATGAACTCTTGTGACTCTACCTGCATTTGATGCTCCAGCATCATCATCATTATCATTATTTATATCAATTTGTTGATATATGTGTGTATATATTTAAACAAATTTATATTAATTTATTGACCAACCATTGACTGATTACAAAGTTTCAATTGAATGGACAAGCATTATGTAACAAAGTCAAATATATGTTCAATGCATATGTGATTGATTTTGTAACTTGACACAAATGATATTTGATTATTATTATGAAAATAGTTTTGTTGATTGCAAAACTGACTTTTACTGAAGGAAGTTGATTTGGAAAATTCTCGAAATATTCCTGTAATAGTTTTTGCTAGATTTACTGACTGATGACCATTTGAAAGAATAGTTAATACATTTTTCATGACAGTTCTTTTAGCTTTGAGCTCAAATTTCTTTTACAATTACTGTTGTCTATCTCTCTCTCTCTCTCTCTATTTCTCACTCTCTCCCTGTCTCTCTGTTGGTCTCATCAGTGAGTTTGCTCTAATTCAATTGCAGCCAACCAAACATTTTCTTACAATTCTTCCATTTTTCATTCAACTTTTTACGCTTCTCATGTGCAACAACAGACTATCGCTAAGCTACACACACACACACACCACACACACTCGCACACACACACTCTCTCTCACACACATGTAAATTGGACTATGTTGTGATGAGCGATGCTCTGTCGGATGCGTGTCTGTCTTTATGTCGTTGGGGTAGTTGTACTTTTGCCCATTCCATGTGGCAGTTGCATGTTTAATTGCAACTAAAAACAGAAAAAAGACAAGCCAAAAACAAAACACTGGCAAATAAAATTGCGCTTCCAAGTTCTGTGAACTGTGTCAAAACATAAAGAACAAGGCTAGAAGGGAGTGGGAGTATTATGAGCCAGCTCATAATACGTTAGGCTGCGAGATGCCCTGTAGTCTTAAAACTAATAAATTCTCTGTAAAACAGATTTTTACTCTCCTTAATTGTATTTGTGATAATAACTGTATTAAAGTATTTAAAAAGTTGGCAACCTATGTCTTTAATAATACCCTTTAAACACTATGTCAGTAAGCGTTGGGTGTAACCCCATCTTACTAAACCTATCTTAGTAAATTTATGAGTCAATTGCAATACATATTTCTTACATAATCTTGACTTGAAAGCTGATTGTAATCATGTGCTTTAGAATTGATTCAGATCAAATGATTTCAATCAATTCAGTATCACTGTCAATGAATGCTGAATAAAATACCAAATAACAGTTCTATCTTCTGTAAGTATACCCTTCTGTATGCACTCTACTATTACAGGGTATTTAAAAACAGTGCGCATAGTTTGTTGTTCAGCTTACTCGCTGACTGTTTGTTTGCTCGGCTGTTTGTCGCTCGTCGCTTTCCTTTCGGCTTTTGCCGTTCACCGTTCACCGTTCACCCGGTTGCCCGGTTCCTGCAATTTGCGCTCAGCCAACGTTTCTCTAAGCACAGCAGCGCTGTCGCGCCGCAGGTGTGCCACAACGCCAGCGTAGACGTCAGCGTTGTCGTCGACGTCGACGTCGAAATCAACTGCTATCTGCTGCAAACAGCGATACTGACGCTGCTTTCCTTTTTGACACACCATTTTGCATGTTGCATGAGTCGAGAGTGTGTGTGTGTGTTGTGTGTGTGTATATATGTAAAAGTGTGTGTGTACATAGATTTGTGTATGTGTGTATAGCGCATATGTCACTTGTCTAAATAGCAGCGGCGTTCACCTGTACAACTAGCCTAGGGCAAAGAGAACGCAGGAGACGGAAAAGGAGGTGGTCGGGGAGGGGGAAAATAAGGGAGGAGCGGGATGAGTAGCAAGAAGAAGAGCAGTCGAGGCCACTAGCAGCGTCTGGCCATGCATGCAAATGCAACATTTGCAACTGTTTGTGCGGCCATGTTGTTGTCTTCCTACCATTTTTTTCCCCCTTTTTTTCAGCTCTGTGCCTTTTTGATGCTCTGTACAACAAGGTGGCAACACTGACACCAGCTACAACAACAACAACAGAAACAACAGCAACAACTAGAAGAGCTACACATACCGGCAGTAATTTGGCCACCTTGTCACCGTGTTTGTTTTGGGCGTCAAATGAACGCAACGAGGTGTGGAAAACTCTGCTTCAGGTTGGACTATCAAATTCAACCGACTGAAATCAGTAAACAGTCCGTGTGTGAACATGTTTGAACATGTTAAAGAGCTTAAATTGCATAGCTTTAAGCTTATCCTATCTTCCTAATCCCCAGTATAAGTGTGTGCTAATAACTTTATTACTCTGTAATCATTTTTAGTAATTTTGACAAAGTTTTAAGCCTAAATTGTAGCCACAATATTTCCGATATTTTCTGATTACAAACGCCAATTTAAGGGCATTTTATTCAGAGTTCGTATTTGAAAGTTTAGCATATCGAATTGTGTATATGTCTGTGAGAATGTATGTAAGTATAATTTAAATATGAAAACAAACTGATAGCAAAGTATTTTGATCCTCTTTTCTCCTTTTTCCTTTCTCCATTTTCTCCTTTTCTCAGACCTTCGATATATTGTTGCCCACTCACATGAAATTCAAACAAATGGCAAAGTTAAATTTGAAAATAATAGAAAAACTTTTTACAGTCGCTCTGGCAAACGGCAACAACAACAACAACAACAGCAACAACAACAACAAAACGAACACGAACAACAACATCAAGTAACAACAATAACAATAATGCAACTAAAATGAAACTATTTCGAGTGAAATAAATCTGTTAGAATGTGCAAAACTCCGCCATCGCATTGCGGCGGGCATTTCCAAGGGGTAGTTGGAAAATTTTGGGGTAACGGTAACTGTAGATGGCGCTACGGAGCCAGCTGAGCAAAGGGTGGGAAAGTGGAGGAATCAGTTTTATTGCCAAACGTGTTTGTTGCTCAATTTAACTAAAAGTGCTGGCATCGTTGTCTGTCGACGAAAAAATATCGAACAACAATTTTTGTGACGGCCGTGCGACGCAGAAATACCCTTTAAAAATTTATAAAAACTTAAGGAACTTCTATTAAAATTATAAAAGAATTTTAAAGGAGTTTTAGGTAAGCTTTAAATAGGTCTACACATATCCAAAAGCGATCAAATAATTTAGATTTATGCATCTATTTTATTGCCTGAGATATTTATTTTTAAACCTATTTTATTTTTAAGTGTTTAAATCATTTTCTAAAACGAAGCGATCAACTTGCCAATATATAGCCCATTTAATAGATATTATGCGATAAACGGATGTGAGGAATAACAAACCAAAAGTTGTTGGTTATTGAAATGAACACTAGTTGTCATTTAAACGATGCGCTATGATATTTATCATGAAATATATAAATATAAATATATTTATATTCATATTTTTATTTATCAACTATTGCATTAGTCATTTTTGCATTTGTGCGCGTTTCGAGTTTGTTTTTCACTCTTTTTGTTTAGTTTTTGGAAGTTTTTGCGATTTGAAATCGATGCATAAATAATAAATGGTATTATTGTCGGTTAGCTGGCGGCTTTTTTGTGACTTGAACTATTATAAATATATTTTTGTTTGATTTCTATTTTGTTTTTAGTGGTTGGCAAACAGCGAATTTCACTTATACAATAAAGAAAAAGTTTGATAAACAAGTTGTTTTTATCAATTGCAGCATGAATATGCATGCAGCGACAAGTTGAAACAAAGAAACAAACAACCAAATGTCAACAATCAGCGGCAGGGCCAAAAAAGATCGCCAACTTTTTGGCCTAGAAAAACATGAAAATAAAAACAAAACAAAAATGGAAAGAAAAGGCATGCAGGGAAATTCTCCATGGCCAATTGCCTGGCAGGTGACGTGCCACTTGACAATTGCTACGTTTTCGATTTGCCGAAAAGTGGCAAAGAGAAAACAGCAACAACAACTGGCATCAGAAGGTGCCGCCACGCCCATTTAGACCGTGTGCTCAGTTCAACGCCCCCGCAGCGAGGCAACGACATTTACGTGACTTGTTTCATAAACAAACATCAGGCAAAACTGCACGAAATTGCCAACTGTAGGTGCTAGATAACCAGACACAGAGAGACGGAGAGACAGAGAGACAGACAGTAAGAAGGGACACAAAATGGGGCACACATCGACACAGGTGGCTCATTGGGTACCCTGTTCATATGTGTGTGTATGTGACATTGCTGGCAATTTGCACTTTTGCATACAAGTTGGTAATTGTTTCCGCCAAATTCAGCAGCTGTGTCCATTTATGCTTCATCTGCCTGCCTGTCTGTCTGTCTGTCTGTCTGTCAGTATTCAGTGCAATTATGGCCGCGAGGCCATTTTAATCATTCAAAAGTCAGCCGACCATCAGGGCCAAGTACAGATGCGTCCACTTTGTAGATGGTTCTGTCATCTTATTGTATTTTGGCAATCAACGGGGTCTGTTCCTGTTGCTGTTGATGTCATTTAACCAACTTGTATAACAATTCAACCTACATTGCTTTCAGCTCTAAATGAGACATGAAAGGACATGAAACTTTTCTCATTATGCCTCACACACATACACTCACACAAGCACATACCAGTGCTGGTAGAAATTTGATAGTTAAAAGTAGCTAAAATAAAAATAAATATTTATAAATGAAAAAACAAACGAAAAAAATCTACTTTTAGTACTTAGCTTAGCTTGTGAATTTTATCCAAAATTCAATAGACTACATTTTCTTACAAATTAAGGCAAGTAATATGTAATTTTTAATTTTGTAAATTGATACAATAAAACCAACCGATAATATCTTGAAATAATTTTAAGTTCCATTGTTTCTAAATTTATTTAAATTGCTTTTTTTTTCTTTCTTATGACAATTTTAGAGAATGGTAAATGCATTTTTCATCACAATTCTTTGAGCTTTAAACTTATATTACTTTTCAAAATTTTGTCCACTCTCTTTTTTTTAAATAAGCTAGAATCGAAATAAAAATAGGTATGATAGGAATATGGCAAATCTGAAGTTAATCCAAAAAGAATTAGTGGATTTGTTGTTGTTTTAATTTAATAAAATACACATAATTCAAGTTCTTAAAATCTGCTAGATCTAGCTTTAAATTAGCTAAAATGGCAGTACTGTCTCACACACACTCTCCGTTTAAGCCACTTATGGGCAACTGAAGAACAAAAGTGCCAGAGCACCCCACACAGCAGACAAAACTTGTCGCACAGACACAATGTGGATGCAGCAGTTACTGGGAATCTTGTTGCAAGTGCAACCCTGCTACACTTAGGGGCAAGTCAACGATGCGGGCAACTAGAGACAGGTGAGGCAGCAACAACAACAACGTGTAAAGGGGGATGGTAAGAAGGGATCAAGGCAAGAAGCCAAGTTTTGTGCCAGCAATTTTCGCGTAAGGCAAAACTTTCAATGCATATTCAACATCATTAGAAAGTCAGGACAAAGTAGCTTGGCGGATGCTGCAGGCCGTCGCTGAAATGTAGGCTATAATTTATGTCATCCTCCTCACACTCGAGTGGAGAGCAATTCTTTAGCAATTTTCTCCTTAATATAGTGAGACAATTCTTTAATGAGTATAGCTGTCAAAGTTACAATAATATGCATACATGTCATTACATTAGAGCACAGGAGGCACAGCAGCGACCTGTCGATACTGATTCAATTTCTGGTTCACTCTGATCCTTAGATCTCTGGTGCAAAGATGGCTCCATATCGCCCACAATCTCAATTTCATTTGGCAGCTGCATCACAGGCTCAATGTCACTTCCATTTTGTGCCTCCTGCTGTGTCCTTGGGCGACTCTCACGCCAGATGCTATCGTATCGCGGTCCATACGATACAATATCACCCGAAGCATTGCTCCAACTTGGAAGGATCGGCACTGAAAAAGAATCCTTTTAAATCTCATCTCTCTCTTTCGATTGGTAATTGACTTACATTCATCGACTATTTTTACGGCCAGAGCTGATAAGCCCGGCACAAAGTCAGAAGCATGGGGATTTAGACGATTGTCCAAAGTGCGACTTCCACTTGGCTGCACAGAGATTTCCTCGTTGAACAAATTATATTTCTCGTCGTCTGAACTATCATCTAAATCTGAACAGTCCTCTGTGGCTGTTCCCACATCAATACCTTTCCTTTCATTGTGCATTTTGGCCAAATTCTTATAACACGCAGAATTGAAAGTTTCGATTTTTACTGCTCACACATAAATGCTTTCCAAACAAATGAGATCAGCTCTATGATGTGACACTAAATTCATTGCATTACATGTATTTGAAATGTTTAAGAATAAAATAGCATTTTAATTTATTTTGTAGCTTTAGCATTTGTTAAATAAGAATTTACACGATTCATTTGTGAATGAATATCTGATTAACAACCGAGAAATTTAGATTCTGAAAACTACTTTAAATTTAGTAGAAATAGAATCTTTAGAATTTCTGTCATGTGCAGGTGAAAGGGTACGAATAGAATGTGAAAATTCAGCAAATTATATTTAGAATTGCGTTCATTGATTGTTCCATTGTCCAAGCTGCACTAAATAATATTCTTTTGTGAATATTTTTACAGTTTCGAGCCTGAAAAATATTTATACACAAATATGTATTTTCAAATAAGAAGAATACTCGTACATAAGCCCACACAATGCACAGAGATAGTTTTAATGCTTTTGTGCTATTTGAGCTGCTTTCCGTGTTGTTGGCATCTGTCACGCCCACCAAACACCCACCGCCTACCGCCCCTCAGCTGGCACTAATGTAAACAGCAACTATTGTATACATATATTGCATGTAAAACCATTGCCCAAAACACAGCATAAAAATACCGTGCGTCAGGACTTGCCAAATATTTTGCCAAACCAAATAAATCCATTTCAATACTGTAGCAGTTTCCATGAAAGACTGTAAGAGATGGAGAGAGAGAGAGAGGAAGACAGAGTGAGATAGAAGGAAAATACGTAAAAATGAAACCAGTTCGGGAATCAATATAAAACGCTGCGAATCCGAGTCGGCACAGTTGGAGTATTAGTGGATTAGAGAGCATACAGTGAGCTCACAAAAGCACCGTCCAATGTGAAAACCGCATAAACAACAACGTAAATAAATCAATGTAAACAATCGAAACAGTTGTCGGTAAATTGAAATTTGAAATGCAACTCTGCAGTTGCCAGTTCAAAATCTCATGACGTTGTCGTTGTAGTTGTCGTTATCGTAGTCGATGCTGTTGCTGTTGTAAACAACAAAATAAAAGACAACTCACATATGAAATTTGGCAACAACTCTTGGGAATAACAATTAAAAGAAGAATGAGACTGAGAACGAGAAGCAGATGGAATATGAGACCTACACAATAAGCGTTAATTGACAAATACATTGACTAAGCTGCTGGTTGGCCAAGTTTGCATTAGTTTGCCCTGACAGCTGCCAATTATGCCAGGACTCGTCTTACAAAAAGAAAGCCTTCCATTAAAAACTGAAGATGTGTGCAGTATTTGTTGCCTATCCTTTGCTCTGCATACGAGGAATGCAAGGAATGGGCTTTAAGTACAGTGTGAAAGAAAGACATCTTTATCTTTATTTAAATGTTTTAATTTTCGCATAAATATTAACAATTTATATTATTAATATCGGTAGCACATAAGTCTACTAATTTTATTTAATTAAATAAATTATATAATTATTTTATTATTATATTTTTCTTCATTTTTATTCCTAACTATATATTGACCCTTAAAGAATTTTAATAATAGATTTTAATATTGATTTGTTTATTAATTTTGAAGCTACCATTCTTCATATTCATATTCATATTCTTATCATAATCTGTAATATTATTAAAGAACGGAGAATATCTTTTTTATAATCAAATCCATATTCCTACAATATCCATTACCTTTGTATCTATGTTTTTAACTACCTTATCTGTACATTACGCTTTATCGTATTCTTTAAACTTTTATTTTTATTATTTTCTATATCTTCTTTTGTTGACTTTATCACTGTTTTTTAATACTCTTATCAAAACTTGAATCATATTTATCATTGACTTTAAATTTTTTAAGTTTATTATAACGAATTTAGGCTTAAAATGTTTCACATTAAATGTATCTTGATCTATGTCATTAACTATTTGCATCTATCCATCCCATTGTCAAACATTCTCATCAACCCTTTTGTTAACAAATTTTTCAAACAAAGTCAGAGCTTTTCTAGATGAGGGGTGCGAAGGCGTCATGTGACACGTGTCATGTGGCACTGCAGGAACTGTTGGATTGTTAGAGACACAGTCGTAGTCAGAGACAGAGTCATTGTCAGAAGAATGTAGGAGTAGGAAACAAATGCCATGTTTTGTGAGTGCTGTGAATGAAGCAGCGTAAAATGAACTGTGCCTGGAACAAAGTCCTGGCAACAGACAACTCAAATTCACTTGCTGCTCTGGCGAATTTCAGGACTTACTCGAAATACAACAACAGGAGCAGGACAATGGCAACTGGGATGTCCAAGTGGCATGTTAACGCTGTCCGGTTGCTATTTCACACCGCATAGATTTTATGTTCTGTGAAATCTTCAACGCGCCAAGCCAAAAAACTTAAGCAATAAAATAAAGTAATTAAAAACCGCAATTTCTCCCCTTCCATCCGCACAGAGAATTGGCTAATCTGAAGCGTTTTTATTGAGGAAATACAAGTAGGTAAATGGAAATGTAAATGGGAATGTATCTGATACTTAGCAGGTGCCTTTTCCCCTCATCTTCCCTTCGGCGGTCCACAAAAAGAGACAGAAAAAAAAACAACATTTTATGATGGAATTACAAATTTTAATGTTTGCTTGTTTGTAATTAAATTTGCTTTTGGCTTTTGTGTGTTGTTGTTGTTGTTGCTGTTGTTGATGTTGTTGTTTTCTGTGTTTATAGTAACTTGTGTTGTTGTTTTATGTGTGACTTTTATGGGCGTGACACGTGAGCTATTTTTATGACATTGAAACGGAAGCAGTTGTTTGTTGTTATTGCTGTTGTTGGGCTTTAAACTTTTTAATCACGCAAATGCGCCTAGCGGGCTAGTGAAATTTTAATTAAAATAAATTGCCATCAAATTGGCCTTATTGTTGCTTTCCACTATAAACGTTTCCTTTATGTCAGCTGGCAGCTTTAAAATGCTGGCAAATTGAATGTAATTGCCACTGATTGCGACTTGAATGGACAGCACATAGATAATAATAGACAATCGATATGTGGGTTGCAGTTGCACTTGGCCATTGCCATTGCAACAATTTTTCCAAGTCAGTTAGCCACGATCTGGACAATGTTATAACTTTGCCGGCCAAGTGTCAGAGTCAGAGTTAGAGTCGAAGTCGGAATCAGAGGATGCCAAGTTATCCACTGAATCAACATTTATATTGGTGTCTTTTGTGGTGTGAAAGGAAAATAGCTCAAAGCTTCAATTCAGCCACTCAACAATCTACACTGCCGCACAAACTTAAGAACAACAATGCCTGGGACGCGTACCACAAAAAGTAAGCTGCGGAAACTGTCAGAAGTGACTGTAAACTTTTGGCAACAACAAGTTAAACTCTTTGCTGCCATTTACTTGTCTTTAGTTTACTTTTTTCTCCTGCCCAATGAAGCCACAAAACTGTGTGGCACTTTTGGCGCAACGATCGATGTGAATTGAGATATCCCAAAAATCCCTAAATATATACGATTGTACGAATGCTTGCACATACATTGGCAGTCACATATGTATACATTTACACCCACACACAGACAGACAGTGCTATGTTTGGGCGCTACAAGTCAATTTGTTGCGTATACGCCGCATGGTCGCACAGGGATTGCTTACAGCACAGCGCCCAGCGGCCATTTTAAAGCCAAAGCCATAGCATTCGTATCGCATTCATCGCAATTGCGATTCCAGTATTTTGCAGGTTGGCCGTGCGCTTCCATTGCAATGCATTGCTGCAATGCTCCGGAGTGCACTGCAATTTCCGGCCAAATCGAACGCAAAGCAGTTAGTTACTCGCATGTTTTGGCGTCCCAATGTGAATCGTTGGCTAATGGCTCTGACATTTAAAATATTTACTAGCATTACAACTAGTTTGTATCATCAGAGAGTGTCAATGACACTGACAGCCAGTTTATTGAGAGAAGATTTGATTAAGTTAAGTTAAGTTTGGTTCAGAATATTTAAAGCTTGCATGTCTCTTAAAAGCTTGGATCACACTAATAATTTTTATTGATAACTTCCAAAAGAAAACGAGTCCATTAGACTTTCACAACTGCTCTTATAATTACTTTAACTATTATTAACTATACCATTAATTCTTGTGAAAGACAATCAGCATGTACAGTTAATTAATAAGTAAATGAAATAATTTAATAAGCTGAGAATATTTCGAAACAATTCATGTATTTTCAAAGCTGTACTGATAGGGTTCTTGATTTGAATGGAAATCTCTATCGTTCTTTAATTTATTTATTTTATGTTGGTTAGCTAATTCTAACTAAAGCTAATCGAATGCTCTTCTATATATTTTTGCTGTATACGAGAACAATGCTCGACATTGCAACGAGAAACAAATCCATGCGTTAAATGCATAACTTAATAAACTGAGAATCAGCATGAAAATGCATGAAACTAGAACTAAATCTAATCGCAAATAATCCCATCAGCGTCGAGTGAAATTGACATTTAAAGGCTAAAACTCTCCATCAATGACAATTCTCTGTGCTGTCATTGCAAATTTCAATTTGTTGCGAATTCTATTTGACGAGTCCCTTAGCTCAATGACACATGCCAATTATGGATATGCATTTTTTATGATGTTTAACATATTCACTTGGATCATTTTTTGACCTTCGTTTGGTAATTTGTCAACGAGAGAGTAATTTGTCCTTGACAGCATTAATAAATCATTTAAAATAAGTTCATGTCGTTTCCGCTGTTTGCTCAGAAAAAGAAGGGGTATTGAGGCTAAAGGAGCAAAAACAATAAGCAAATGTAAATCAACGGAATGAAAAAGGCTTTCAAATTGTCAAGCGCGGCGCAAAAGAAAAGCGGCAGATTATTAAATCCCTACATGATAATCGACAGCAACAACAAGAACGAGAACAACGCCAACATCGAGAACAATAACAATGACATACTTCAACCTTCAGTCACGGCGACGACAGCTCTGTCAGCAATGTCAGCCTCACTTTCGCGCCCATTGTCAGGATGTCCAAGGATGCATGGATGCATGGATGCATGGATGCAAGGACACGGACAGCCTGCCAGTCAATAATGCCAAAGTGGAACCAATAAAAATTGCCAGTGTGTATGCTCCGAGCAATTATAATTTCTTTTCTTTATTTTCCTTGCCTTTTAAATTAAAGGCAATTAACCTTATGCAAATTATGCAGCAAGGACTCACAAGACTGACAGGTGGCAATTCAAATTGCAATTGCATACTATCAACTCTGTCAATTGGCCAATGAAATGTTGCCAAAGGTCCGAAGATTCTCCTTCATATGTGCTGTTAATATTCTAATTGCCTCGTACATTCATATCTTCATCAATTGTGCAAGTAGTTATTTGATGCCAGTTGCAGTTAATTATCTTTGGTCTGACGAAAAGCATTGTACAATAGTGAATATGTTATCAAAGTGTTCTAAAATACACAGCTAGACATAATTACACCATTATTCAATGGAATATTTATTGTTGAGCTTGAAATTGACTATGAAAACAGTTTCCACACTTAAAAAAAGGATATTGAATTTAACTAAAGATGTATTGGGTATTTAACTAGAATATCAACTAACATAGTTATACTAATAGTTATTTTTGGAGTGTACTTATTTTAATTTTAAATTTTTTTTTAAAGCTGCCATACAATTAATGGAATATTTTCTTTACTCTCTTATAATTCTTAACTTTAAAATTGTTGATATATAGTGAAATCACTTCTTCCCTATTTTATTACAATATCTTAGACACATCATAGAAACAATAAATGAAGTATTCTTTTCTACAAATTGTAATTGCATTTTGCTTTTATTTCTTACCTCGAACAAAGTTGACTTAGAATATAATTGAGCTATGGAAAGCAGCTGTGAGAAATTGGTTTTATGCTTTCTTTTGCACTTTCACTCTTTTCAATTTAATAGAAAATGTATTCAAAACTTTCATTTCAATACAAGTAAAAGAATAAAGAAATAGTTACTTAAAGGAATATGCTAATAACATTCCATTGCCGCAAATTTTGTAGCTCTTTCGGCTCAAGTTTTCGTTTCTCTTTGAAAGCATCAAATGAAACTTGTGGCAAGTCAGTTTTGTGTGGCTGCTACTTCTTCTTGCCACTTCTGCTTCTGCTTCTGTTTCTGTTTCTGCCGTTTCTCAGCTTTTGTTGCTCGTAAAGAAGTTTTCTTTTCGATAGAATCTCGATGCACAAATGCTTTTCACGAGTAGAGAAGACAAGAACCCCCCAAAAATTTCAATGTGTTGAGTCAAGCGTCGCAATTTAATTTGCCTTGTCTATTAGTTGCCTGGCCGTTTTACTAGCTGATTCAGACAGATTTTGACCATAATGTTCCAACATTTTTGTTCAAACTACGCAATAAGTTTTGCGGATTTCTAGAAATGCCGCAAGTTTGTTGCTTGCCACATTATTTTATGCTTCAAAAACTAAATACATTTCATTTGCTTAACGAAATATGTTAGAACAACAAACATATCCCTTTTGTCTGCATCTGTGATCTTTTGGTCTGGCCTGGCATATTGCTTTGATTTTTGGCCACAAGACCGCATTATTTTGGTTGCAAGCATGCTTTTCACACTGACCAAGTCTGCAACTCTCATTGTCAAGTGAAATCTGTCTTGTCCGTGCATTCAAAATTCAATTTATTACACGACTGAATGCATTTAACAACTACTTTAAAATTTGCAACAAATTACTGGCAACTTCTTCTATCCATTATTAACCATTGTTAATTGACGGATGTGCACATGAATAAATTGCTCATTTCCGACTTTGTTTTTTGGTCCAACAAAGACTTAATATCCATAATTAAAATTTGTGTAAATTAAATTGAAAATGTTAATGGACAGCATTCGCTTAGTTACAAATTAAAACTGAATATGAAATGTGCTTCAAATTCTACTAAGAAGCTATAGAAGTTGGCTTCATTTTGATAACTATCCCATATTATACGATGTCAGAGTATAATGACGTCGATGTGTGGATGAGATCTCCTCAGGATTTATCAGAATAGCTTATGGCAGAATATAATACAGGCAGTGTTGAGGTTGATTGGTCTGACTGGTGGTTTGCTTAATTAAAATGTCTTCAGAGGAATTCTATTTGCAGCCAACATGCTTGTCAAATGCAATACGAACTGCAGTAGTATATATGAATGTGTGTCTTTATATATATGTATGTGTGTGTGTGTACACTGTACAGTAATGTCTGCTCAGGCGCATCAGTTGTTGGCTTGAGAAGAGACCAGAGAACTCACACCTCTGAATGCTGTATAACCGCATATCGATGGTTAGCAAAATTTGCGTTTGTATTTGAGTCAATCACAGTTACAAACACACACAAACTCATACACCCACACACTCAGATATGTGTACATACATATATTCCCCTTTGTATCTGGGTGCTGTAATTAGCTCATTTATGTTGATTTGCTTTGACAACGCACCTTAAAATATAAATTGCTTCAATTAATTCGGCTTATTCATTAGAGTCCAACGATGAAAGACCCCGAGATGAAGCCACATAACCCAAAAACCAATGCTATTCATAAATTTGTGGTAAAATGTTATCGACCATATTCCAAATGTTGCGGTTTGTCTGTTGAATGCAACTGGAAAGGGTGCCAAATGACATTTTGATCAGTTTAACAGGCAAAATGAAGGCTTGAAATTACAACAGTTGATTGTTGGATATCTGCAATTTAAATTATTCTCCAATTAATTACTCTCTCTTTCATTTACTTTATTACTGTCTATGGTTTCAGTTTATACATAGATAATCCTAAGAAAAGTTCCCACATATATTTAATTAACATAAAAATTATTTCAATTACACTATTGCATTAACAAGAGGTTAAGTTCAGTGGCCTTGTTCTTTTGCTGACCGTTTGTAGTGCATTTTACATTCACTAAGTGTAAAGCATGGCGTATGCGTGATGCGGTCAAAGCAACCGCTGCAACTTGAGTCTCGAGCTGTATTACTATCAAAAATCCATTTGTGTGTTGCGCCAAAAACCACAGCAAACCGAGTGCAGACACTGAGATACAGAAAAAGACCGAGATAGCGATAGAGAAGGGAGAAAGAATGAGAGAATGCAGTGCGTTTAATAATCTCATAATTGCAACTATGAAACTTAAGCTGCGCAAATTGAGTCTTGAGTTGGATTGTTGAAGCAGCTGGCATATGTTTGTTTTTCCTCACATAGAGAGAGTACACTCGATTTTGGGTCTGAGTTTTTGTGCAATAAATAGAAAATACTTAAATTGGAATTGCTAAAGCTGCAGTTGAAGTGGAAACTGAACTAGAAACTGAAACTCTAGAATTGCGCATACGCCATGTGTAGTCGTTGGCTTAGTCGTTGCCATTGCCGTTGCCGCCATCATCATCGCTGGCTGCTTAAAACAATTAGAAATGCAACATTGTTTTAATCTCTTTCGCATTTAACGCAAATTGCTTGGCATTAAGGCGCTGCCAAACCGCACTTAGACAAAAGCAAAATGCCAAACGAATAAGTATGGCTTAGAGATTGTGGCACAGCATGAGGCAAGCTCTGTCTGTGCTTCAACTGCAAGTGCAATAATTCGAATTTAAGCATTTTAACAAGCAGTCTTCTCATCCCTTTTCCTCTTGAATGTGTGCTCATAAATTCTTGATGCCCAAATAGTGATGAGTATCGGTGACAAAGAGTCAATGTTGATATCGCCTTAAATATTTGATACATAGAAGCCTGTTTCGCTTAAATATAAAACGTTACATATTCATATATCAAATCATTTCAATTCATAAATTTAAAATATATAGCATAATTGTAGTAAGAAGAATTCAAAATATTATAAAATAAAACAAATAAAAAACTTTATCCAAATAAATTTGTTTGTTAAATAAAACTTTTTGAGTAACAATTATTCATTTTCAACAATTTGTTTATTATTATAAGTACCTTGCATGTGTTTAATTAATTAATAATTTAATTAAGTAATCTTTTTTTACTTAAAAAATACCGTCACGAAAGGAAAGTAATTTAGAAATGAGAATATCTTTTAATATACCGTATCAAATATCGATGTCTTCTTATATTTCGCATTGAGTAATATAATTTCTTTTCTTAAAAATATTTTCCTCTAAAGTGCAATATCGATATCATCATAACAGTTCCCATCTCTATGTTCAAATACTGTCTGTGAAATTCAGTTAGCTGCTTCTTCTGCTTATATTTGTTCTTGTAGCTTGTGCTTATTGCTCTACGTATTTTATAAGCATATGCGCGACTCACCAAAATTCACTTGTCTGCCACTTTCCACTTGCCAGTTGCAACTAGCAAGTTGTGAGTTGAACGCTGCGTGATGTATTGTGGGTTAATCATTTGGGTTTGCATAGCTATTGACGTGATGCATTTGTGGCTACCAAATGGCATCAGTTTTTTGGCTTTTCCCAAAACTCTATCTTCATACTATGCATCAGCGTGGAAAACCGCTCAGGGAGCTGTGAATTGTGGTCTTTGGATGAAGCTGCAGTGAACCATTTGAGAGTCTGTTGAAGGAAGCAAGGAAATTCTTTATACATTTCGGCAAAAGAGAGTGTAGATCAATTGCCATTATTTAAGTTTATATTATTAAATATATTTACTTCATACTTTTAAATTAGTTCATCAGCTAAAGTACCCGTCAGTTATTTATTTTAGCATGTTTGGACTCCATGAATTTCAGCAAAAATAACATCGTAGGTAAGTGAGTTTGTGAAAAGCGCAGGGAAAATGCAAATACCTCTGCATAAATGCATCCCATGCATGTTAACTATCCAGAATTTGTGATTCCATGTATATGTGATGTTTGTTTTCTTATTATTTTTTGCCTCGCAGTTGTGTAGAACTTTTTCATGTGGCACACATGATATTTAAAAAATAAGGGAAAACCGCCTGGAGGGATAACATCGCGAGGAGCATCGAAATAAAAACACAGAAATATTTAAATGTATAATGAGCAGTTGAAAGCTTTTTAATGGCTTTTCAATTAGACGAGGTCAGTGCGTGGGGGCGGGGCAAGGAAGAATAAGCCAGTGTGTGTGTGTGTGTGTAAGAGAATGTGAGAGTGTGTGCCGTGAGGAAATTAGGTAGTTGCCCAGGTAGCGGCTGCAGTATTCTGGCTAATTATGCACAAAGTCGAGATTTGTATTATAATGAACATGCTTTCACACACACACACACACACACACACACACACACACACACACACACACACACACCTTAACACATACACTCATAACTGACCCAGTGACCCCTACCCACGGGGTTTTTTCACCGTCGTCACACAACAAGCTTAAGCTATCAGCTGTCGACCAAAACCAGCTGCGCTAACTGCAAATTAAAAGCTCTCCCGACCAAAGAAATTTCCTTCTTTTTTTACATTCTTTATCCTTGCGGCTTTTCTTTGATTTTCCGGTTATGTCTGGCATTTTATGAAGCAAGGTGGCAGCTGTAAAAGATTTTCTAAATTCATGCTGATCGATTGCCAACATTGTTTAAATATTAAACTAAAGTTCAGTTTGTATTCATGCAGCTCTCTGTCACCTTTGCGATTTATTTGCAAATCAAATTTGGCAAAAATTTAATTAAATAATACACTTACAACAATTTTAATAAGCCATATAAATAAATTAAAATAATTTTGCCTACACAAATTCAACTACAAATGCAAATACAAATATAGGCTGGCATGCAAATGGCAAACTATGCCTGACACTTGTCATGCCATAGTTTACTGTGTGTGTGTGTGTGGATGTGTGTTTGTGTGTGTAACAAATTTAATTTTGTCAAAACCACAAATTGACAAATATTTTAATTTGCATAACAAACACAAACTCTAAACACACACACACACACACACACGTACTTATCGTATATTTTAATTGATTTGCGCTGAATTTATTGATTTCATTTTGTCAACAGTTGTTGCCAGAGAACCGCAGAGCACCACAGAGTGTCATAGAGAACACTATCCAAGTCTGCAAACCCAACTTGAACTCATTTCGGCTCTTTATGAGCTCCCAGCTACTGCTTTTCTCTCTTCCCTCACAATATTTGCATTTATTCAGCTAATTTGCATGTGCGACTCTGTTAAAATCATAAATTACGAGTAGTTCGCGATATACCAAAGAGCAGACGACTGTTAGCTGTTGGCTGTTTAGCATTTAGCCATGTTTGCAATTTATGGCCCAGTTCAGTGCATTCGGCTTGAACCCACGGCTAATGGCCTCGACTTTTTATTCTCTCTGTCTCTATATCTATCTGTTTTTTAGTTAATTGCACTAATTACTTGCGCTTATTTATTGACTATCTGCGATATATGTGTGGCTGTCATTTGAATGATGTAGTGTTGAAAAAATATTGGTGTACTTGTTTGGTTTATTGCCAAATAAATAATGTAAATTTAAACTGTTTGAAATCGATTAAATGTGCGATAATTTGAGAACAACTAATGTTTCAGATAAGATAACATATTTTAAATAGAATACATTTATATAAAAACTAATTAATTACCACAGTATGTAGTTTTCCAAATGTTGATGATCTTTTATCTGTGTAGTTTTTACTGGAATTAACTTAAGAAAAACTTTATCACATGTTTAAATTCATTTTATAATATCTGATACTAATTGGAGCTCAATATCTTACGTAAGATAAATCATAAATAAAGTTATTTGTAATTTAATTTTTTCAAATTGAGTTTAAATAGATATATTAATAAAAATATTGGAATTGGAATTTAAAATATGGTTGTCTACTTCTTAATAGATTTTACTGATGAATTCTTACTCTTCGCTTTATTTAAATTCGGCTCTTCTTCCTAAGGTTGTAGTAGTTGAAACTGTAAATTCAAACAAAATTATGGCTGTAGATGTTTCTAAACTTAATGAACTGTGTGTGTGTGTGTGTGTGTCTGTCTGTGTATATTTATTGTGCTTAAATTTAAGCAATTAAACTGACCCATTCTAAGGAGCACAAAAGACACTCGAGGATAAAAACTGCTTTTGTTTTCATCAATTTTGCTTTGCTGTCTCTGTCTCCGTCTCTGTCTCTTTCTCCGTCTGTCTGTCTACTGTGGGGCTTCTTAGCCGTTAGTTGTTATTGCAGTTGTTGTTGTTGTTGTTGTTGCTGTTGTTGATTTTATATATTCAAATTAGTTCGTTTTGCACGAGTGCCACTCGAATAAAAGCTGCCACTACTCTACAGCGATATTTTTCAACTACGACTGACTGACCAACCAGGCAACTGACTGACTGACTGACTGAATGACTGAGTGACTATCCTTCTGAGTGGGCTCATTCAGCAGGGCTATCAAGTTGCCTGTGAAGTGCTTATCCTCAAATCAGTGACACTTCAATGTGCAGCACAAGTGACTGACCAAGTGGGTGACGGTGAGCTCAACTCTCGACTCTGAACTCGACTCTGGACTCGACTAAACTTAACTCAGTAGAGGGCAAAAAGCAGACCTAGAGCTGTGACAAAAGTGCGAAGCTCGCCTTCATTTATTTACTTTGCCGTTTGCCATTTGCCATTTGCCAACTGGTCAACAGACCAAATGCCGGCATCTGAAGTGTTGTTTGCGGCCCTGATTGAGTAGCTAAATAAAGTTGGTCAAATGCCCCTTTGTCGCTGTTGCCATTGCCATTCCCATTCCCATTCTTATGGCCAAGCTGAGCGATTTATGGAAGAACGTGTAAGGTCTGACGATGACGATGACGATGATGCCCCAGCTAATAGACTTAAGCGTATCAATTTTATATCCCCAACTCAAGTTTCAACCTATGCGACAAGTGGCCACTGAGCCGTATCGAAGTTTGTTTCAATGAGGAGAGGAAAATTTATTAAATTAATTGAAACAAATCTCAGCTCCTACTCAAGTTAATTATTTAAAGAATTTATTTGGAAACTTTTAGAGACACTCTTTTAGTGAACTTGTTTTTATTAAAGGGAAACGATTGATTGAAGCATTTCTTTATTTCAATTTTCTTAAATCAGAATTATTTTTGTTATTCTGTAACTACAGCTAAATAATTTTTTGCAAATAATGAACAGTTGAGTTAAAGTTTGTTTCAATATGAAAAGAAACATTTAATTAAAAGAAACCATTTTCAGTTCCTTCTCAAATTAGTTGTTTTAGAAACTTTTAAGAAACTGACATAGATGGTTCTTAAATGACTTTGTTTTAATTAAAGTTTAATGATTGATGGTTGTAGTAGTTTTTCAACTCAAGCTTAATAATTTGTGCAATGCCTGCAATGTCAACATTTAGTTAGAAATGCATGGCGCAGCATTTTTAAGCCGCTTACTGATGCATGCGAGAAACGCAACGGGTCAGGCTAAAATCCCAAATCCTAGACTTGTAAGAGTTAAAGGAAGGATGGGGAAAGAAAGGGTAAGGGTCTGTAAGCCAAGCGAAACTTATTTATAGTTGGCCGACGCGACGCGTCGCAATTTATCGTCATTAGCGGACACCGCAGCGAATTTTCACTTGAAATTTTCACGAGCTGAAATGAAATGCCTGCGGTCATTCGGTGTGGTCCTGTCGCCTTTGTTAATGATGCCGCCTGTGACTGCGACAACAACAACTAGAACGATGACTGCGACTGCGACTGCGACGACAACGGTAATGATGATTACTGACGGTTTTAAATCATGCGCTAATTATTGCAATTGTTGCCCCCGGGCCACAATCCGCAATCCTTGGTCCTCGGTCCATGAACCGTGGTCCTCAGCTCGTTGATGACGCTTGAATAATTGATGATGGGCAAAGCGACGAGGCTCGGTAATCAAATTCTGAAAGAGTTGACTCGCTTTTTGAGCAATTTCGCGGTGCCCGCAAAACAAACCATTTTCCCATTTCCCGTTTCCCATTTAACCATTTTTCCATTTTCCCCCATTTGCTTTGTGACTTTTGTGGACGCTTTGCAAGCAACCAAAAAATATACAACAAATTTGAAAAAGAACAACAATTGCGCAGAGGGACCTGCAACTGCAACTGCCTCACGGCAATCAACCTAATTTATTATTACATTCCCCCCTGCCCATGTCCTTGCCACGTGCAACACGCCCAACAATTGCCACAAAATGCCAACAACGTTGCCGCCATTTCGATATGAATGCTAATACATAATTCCAAATTGCAATTGCAGTTTCATCCCCGCAACACATCCAACCCATCTATTTACCTGTGCACACCTGAGCTACCTGCCACAGTTGTGTTTGCCACAAACTGTTGCGGCTCTGTATTCTATTGGGCTCGTTTCCCACAGCCACTTGAAGCCCTTAAGGCTGCCCTCCAGTCGATCGTAATAACAATTAGTAATATTTTGTGTGTTACATGCGGCGTATGCGTGATAATTGGGTATTTATTATATTTACTCAATTATAGAGAGAGTAACAAACTGTTTGAATTGATGCACCGAAAGTACACTTATTGAACGTAATTTTTTTAACACAAAATATATTGGTTTTAATTTGAAATGAGAAACATTTCATACTTAAATCGACGCTTTTAAATAATTTGTTAAATTAATAAATTATTTAAAGTGTTGATGTAACAGAAAAGCTTTCTTAATTGAAGTTTATTCATCCCATATACTTATGTATATTTAGTAATTTTATAGAAATTATTATTAAGTTATTACTATTTAATAAATTGACTTTAGTTCTGCAAACTATGAATTTATTTATTATTTTGACAAATAATTTAAATAGTATCAAAGTTTGGCGATAACAAACATGTGTACTTTCCATATTTATCTTTAGGAAATTACATTTATTTTATTTAAGATTTTATTTGCAAGCTACGTATATTTGAGAGCATTAAATACTCTTAATGTTATGGCAGGTATTTATTTTAGATATAAAAACATGTATAATATTTAAAACGACAGTCAATCTAATAATCATTCTCTCTGAATTTAAGCCAGATTAGCTATTGATTATTTTAAGCAGCTTATAATATTAAGCATTCCAAATATTTAATAATTTAGAGATCTACTTAATATGATTTTAGAATTACTTTGAATTGATTTGTTGCATAAGTTCTGTAATCTGAGGTTATCTGTATATTATAAAAATTATTAACAAATTAGCATTGTCAAATATATTTTTTTAAATTCTGTGAAGTTCTGAATGTATTTAAAATACCACAGAAGTTGCCGAGCTCAACCTTTTCTCACAATGGAACACGGCACAGCCCTGGGTCATCAGGTAGGTCGACGCTTAATGCCCGCACATTGGGGTAAATGTGAGCTCACATTCAGTCACACATGTTAGCCTTGGGGTGGGGTTAGAAGGCGGGAACAGAGGGCAGACAGGTTCAGGCAGACAAACAACTCATTTCGCTCAGTGAACTCAACAATAAGCATAAAAACATTCATCACTGATTCACTACGTGAGCTGGTTGTCCAATTATTAGAGCAAAAGGTGCATACAGAGAGAGGTTGCTGATGATGATGACAATAATACTGACGATGATGATGAGGATGTGGATGATGAATATGATGAGTGGCGCTGATTGAATATCAACGCCAACATGGCCAACAACACAAAGGCCAACAACACAAACGCAGTTAACACTTTCGAGTCTCGTTTCCGCCTCTTTGCTGCATGTAATACAATATTTGCCATGTGTCAGCTATAGTGTGTGTACGTGTGTGTGTGTGTGTGGGTATGTGTGAGTGTGTAACTCTATCTGTATATGTGAGAATGTAGCATATTTTCTGCGCTAGTCAACTGTCAGATTTTGCGTTGTGCCAGCATAAAATGTTAAAATAATGCCACAGTCATAGACAGGCCGTCTTTATTTGGGCAGTGCCCGCATCAACAACATGGTGGCATGCGGGCAAAAGAGGGGAGTGTAGGGGGCTTGGGGCATGCCACATGCTCATCATGCCACCACACAGCCAGTGGCAACCCTCTGTAAATCCCAGTGGCAGTCAGTCCAAAGTCCCAAGCTCCCAGTCCTCAGTCCCCAATTCCCCCGTTTGCTACCAGGCAACATTATCAGCCATTTGTCGCATACAATCTGCTTGCTTTCTTTTTCTGCCAGCTTTCTCTTTTTTTTCTGCTTTCTCCATTTTCTTTTTCATTTTCTTTTGCTACTTCCGGTAACAGCGTAATATTGTAATATGCTTATGTCTCTGTCTGTTTGCTTGTCTACCAGATACGGCTATCAAAATGGCAATGCGAATGGGAATGAGACTTCACTGATATACCGACTAGATGTAACTGTGGATAGTTCAGTTTGAGTTTAGAGTAGAGTTAAAAGGGAGAAATAGGGTGTAGTTTCTGAAAGGGGAAAGCAGGGTGACATGTACGCAAATTTGCTTTGTCAGCAGTTGAAAGTTTTCAGCATGTTATTTATTATTGCGTTGGGTTTTTGTGTGTGTTTTACGCTTTTTGCATGGAAATCAATCAAATGTGGCAGTGCCTCTCCCACTCTCTTCCTCTCTCCTCTGTCTTCCACACCCTCTCTCTCTATAACTTGATCAAATTAAAAGGCAGCCAGTGTATCTTTATCCGTATACACTTCCACTCTCACATATGCAAGTGCAAAGACATTGCAATTTGAAGACATGCAGTTGAAATGCATTTCATGTTGCCTGCCTGTTTCATGTGGCAGCAACAACAGCAACAACAACAGCAACAGCAACATCGAGCACTTCATATTGTATGTACCTCCATTTCCATCACCATCTCCAGTTTCAGCTCCCTCTTTTAGCTGGATCTCCATCTCCATTTCCATTTCCATGCACACCCAGTTACGTGCTAAGAATTTTAATTAACAGATAAATCAATAAGAAATATGGACGACGGCTGTCAGAGTAAGTCCCTCCTTGTGTATGTATTGGTGTCTCATCTTATGTGTATATGCGTGTGTGTGTATTTGTGAGAGTGTATAAAGAAGCATTGCTCACCCAACTAAATAAACTTCTGAGGCTGAGGCTGAGGCTGCCTTTAGACAGCGGTAGTTAAAGAAAAGCGCAAGTGCTAAAAACCCCATACAAAAATGGCCAACAGCCAAGGCGAAATACAGAGAAATTAGAGAAAAACGGCAGTTAAAATTGCAGTTGCAAGAACAAAAATAACACTAGCAACAACAGTAGCAATAGTGGCAGCAACGGCATCCTGTGTCCTGCATTTTGAAACTATTGCCAACGGCTTCTTGGCCATGGCAATGCCATTGGGCCAACTTAATATCCCAGCAGGCTATGCGAATGAGCTACAATTCGAGCAGATGGCTTAAGATGGAACTATTGTTTTCTATGGGTACAAGTTTGAGATCGTTAGAAAATACCTCTTTTTATATTACAAAACAGTACTTAAAGAAACAATTTATGTCTTCATTTAAAGCACAGCTAATTTTAAATTTGAAAATTTTTAAAATAATTATATTATGTATAGAATTTATTATATTTCTATATCTCATAGAATAATATTTAATAGAATAGTAAAATTCTTAAATAGTTGCTTAGTTTCTTTGATAGGGATTTTATATTAGAAAGAACGTTAAATATATCACCCCAACAATAAGAACAGATAAGTCAGTGAACAAATTTAAAAGTAAGTTTGCAGTATAAATATCTCCAAGAAAATAAAATGTAGTTTTCGGGAATAAAATTTATATAAACATTGTTTTTATATAAAAATAAAAATTTTTGTAAATATTATATTGCAATTTGCAATGACATTTTTTGTTTTAAATAAAACAAAATAATTTTTTTGGACCAGACAAGAAATTAATGTTAATATACTTATCTAGTTCTATACATTTTTTAGGAGAGGACAGAATTTAAATTGGTTTCTGTCTTAAAAGCCGATGCAATGTATTTTGCAATGGTTTTAAGCCACATTTAACAGCCGGGTAAATTGCTGCAGCGCATTTTGGCCAAGAACGTAGTCAGCTTAATGGCAAATGCGGCAATAAATAGAATTACAGTCAAGTGTTTGATAACTTACTAAATGCGCTGGCTTTCCACTTTAACCGAGACTGCAATTTTCATGTATTTCAGTATTTCCGTTTTCGCAATTCTCATTGAAAGTGCCAATTTATTATTTTAAAAGCGGAAATGGCAATGACTAAAAGAACGATCTATTAATGGCGAGTTGGAGGCGACAGGCGGCTGTTGAATGACAAAACGTGCCACAGCTTCCGTTAGGCAGGCATAACAATCAAATGTGGCAACACACACAAACACACACACATATATATATATATACACACGTGTGTATTGCCCGCAAGCAACAATTTCTTGATTCGAATCGACGAGGTGGGGCACAAAAGTTTAATTTGAATATAATAGAAAAACTTTGCACTTAAAATAGCCGAAAGCCAAACGGCAATAACAATGTGGCCGAGTTCTCCAAAAAAGCAACAGCCAAAATATGCAGCAGCGTTCGTTCAACCAAAAATAGTTTTCAAAATAAAATACACACGCACACACGCACACACACACATGCACACACAAGCAGAGAGACAGCGTGTATACGTGAGGATATATAAAATGTTTTATGGCATTTGTGATTGTTGTGTCATTAAGTTGAAATTGTGTAGGTGGTCAGACACACACCACACACACACACACACACACATATATATATATTTATATATTTGTTTTGTTTGTATTTTTTATAGGGGGATAGGTGGCAGGGAGTGGCGTTTGCTGCCAATTTTATTTCTATTTCCAAGCGCCCGAAAAGTTGTAATCGAAAAACTGACTGCAATTCCTTTTTGTTTGGCTTCGTTTTGTTTTCTCTCTTCTTTTTATTTATTTTTTATAATTATTTTGTCGCAATTTTATTTATGTGTCGCGCCCCTTGCTGCAAACTTTGCTCATATATTTATTTGCGTTCAATAATTTGTGTACAAATTTTTTAGCCAACGACGCGTCCCTTTATGGTCATGAAAAAGCCAGCCATGGCACGCACTACCAACATAACATACACACGCTTGGAGGGCGCCAAAGTCAGGACAATGACAGGACCACAAGTTTTACCTGCTTGGCTTTTGGGCCAAGCTGCGCGTTCATTCATATTTCCCCCAGGACAACAGTGTAGTGTATCTGGCTGTATGTGTGTGTGTGTGTTACAGTTTTGTTGCTGATTTGCCCTTGCTAAATGGGGTGTTATTGCACTTAAAGGATGTCTCTAAGATAAATATAATATTTTATGAAAGTTGAAAAAAGATTAACAAAACTAAATATAATTTAAAAAGACAAACACTGAAACATTTATTATTGATTGATTTAGCATTTAAGATTAATAAAATAAAATTTTTGAAAATTAAATACTAAATAAATGTAAGTTATTTTTAGATAACATAAGCATTACAAATAAAATTTTATGTCTTTCAATAAATTTATTCAATTAGATAAACATTTTACAATTCATAATATTTACCAAAAATATATATTTTTAATTATTATCCTCCTGTACTTTTCGCATTTCATACCTTTCATTTGCAGTGTACTAAGCTTTTCGGTTTTAAATTTGTTATGAAAATTATATTTGCTTCGTTCTTTGTCAGTGTTCTCGCGTATCATTTTTTTTTTGGCTTTCGTGGCTTATTAAATATTCAAAAGCAACTTCAGTTACCTGCCAACAACAACGAGAAAAACAACTACACACGGTGGAAACCACAACCGCAATGCAACAAGCAAAAAATTAGTTTAAGCCGAGATTTCTATAGGCACTCAGCTGAGGCGGCAGTTGCTGTCGATTTGTTGGCCAATTGACGGCGGTGAGCCATCGAGTTTCATCTTGCCATCTTGCCATTTAGCTTACGGCAAAGACTTTTCTCTTACTTTTATTTTATTTTCTTTTCGAATTTCTTTTCAATTTTCGCCTAGCGCTTGAGCAAGAGATTTTTTGTTATGTATGTTGTTTACGTGGCGTATGCGCGTTATATTTGCATACATTTGCGGTGGGCTTTTGTTGAAATTGCGCATACGCCGCGTTTGTTTTCAACTTTGCTGACACAGTTGCTGCGCCTGCCGACCGAATCAATTTGCCCTGCATATTTGCATAATAAGCACAGGCCCAGTTGCCGTTTGCCAGTTTGTTTGTCACTCAGCCTGTCACTTGATCAATATGTGCATAGCGTGCTCATAAAATGTCACCCATGCCATGCCACGCCCCCCTATTCTCCACCCACATCCAACTGTGTATTACTTTGTTTTCTTCCACAAAATTTGTGTCACACAAATGTTGCGGCAAATCGCTGGGTGCCTCTGTGGCTGGGGTTCTTTTTTTTTTTTGGTTTGGGTCAAGAGGCTGCTTAAAGTGGTAAATTGCAAAACTGAGCCACGTCTTCGAACTTTCAACCTTTCAATTTCAACCCTTCACGCATAAACACAAGCTGGCGTCCCTTCTCCGAACAGCAGCCAGCAGCAAGTGCGACAAATGTAGTGGAATAATGACTTTATTACATATATTTATTATTATAGACGATGTGTACAATGTACATACATGTGTATGTGAAGTGTTTCAATTGATTTTCGATGCGGTAAGCAAATATTTATTAGGAAAAATAGCTATAAAATGTAGTTACCCCAGCTGATCTTAGTGAAATTGTAATAGTTCTAGGCTGAATTTGATATGTATATTTAATTTATTTCGTGTGTTCATATCACTTATTATGAAAGTAATAATTTAATAAAGTTATTTATATTTTTAACTTAAGCTAAGAGCAGTTCACCAAACTTTGAATATTATTTGCTAACCGGTTTGAAATAATAATCAAATTTTGAAAATATAAACAAAATGTTATGTACAAAAATTCTACAAAATTGCAAATGTAAATGTATATATAAATAAATACACAAAATTGCGATTAACTTAGAACAAAATCAAACATTAGCCTATATTTATTTAAAAAAAAACAGCACACAACCTTAAATTTGTTTATAATTAAATATACTTTTAACTAATAAATTTTCAAAAAATTCTTAAATTTCCATCTGTGGCTTTACCAATTGCTTATTTATGTGTTTCCATCGCAATCGAAAGACTTTGATTTAATTTGGTTTTCCCGACTTGAATCGATTGAGCATGAAATCTAAAGGACCTTCAATTATTACAAGTATGAGCACAAGTTTTTGAACGATGACGATGCGAAAACTTACGGCTCAACAGTTTCTGTTCCACAAGCACTTAAGCTTAAGTGATTTTTATTGGTCACTTAACGCACCCAAGACCTAACACTCCTTGGCGTTGTGACCACAACAACCAAATCGATAAACAAATTGCCAAATTAGCACATCGCCCCCAGAAGCAGATAAAAATGAATGAAAAAAGAAAGAAAATAAATAAAGGCGAGAGGAGAAACCAGGAAAACGGATCTGTTGGGTTTGTTTCTTGGCTGGCGGCTGCGGGCCAAGCAATTCATCTATTCAAACAAAGCCATCCATTCAGATGGTGTCATTCATACGGCTGCCCAATCGTGCGAGGTTCCGTGGCCATTCATCTAATGCCACCAGTCGATGTCTGGTCCAATCTCGGACCCCCTTCCCTTCCCCGGCACCACTCGATGCTGTCTGCCGTTGCTGCGAGTATAAGATAAATGGCGCTCAGATTATGATCAATTTGTAGCAGCGGCAACTGCGGCCTTGATTGCCACGCCCACGCAACTGGCAGGCGACGTCTGCTTATGACAAAGTAAACATACTCCTAAACCCAGCCTGACACACCAAAACAAAAAAAAAGGTCTCTTACTATTTTGTGATAAATTATGGCAGCTTAACTGCAGCGTGTTTCTGATTAGCATACGTCAAACGGGACGTATACGTAACATAACATAGTCCCAACTCAAATCCGAAGCTTGAGAATGTGTTGAAAAAAGACTTGTGAATAAGTTATAAAAATCCATTCACTTAATTGCATTTAATGCTCAACATTTTCCTCACTTTGAAACACCTTGTTTATGGTAGGGGTAAAGTGGGTTAAACTGTAGACAAACCTCTTGAAATCCCCGGCAGGTATGTGTACGTTGTCTGAGTGTGTGTTTGCGTTATTTGGCAGGGGGCACAAATATTTATTTGCGCTTTTATTGCAGGCCAAAAGCTTAGCGCTCGCAGGACTCATATGGCGTATGCGTGATGTTGTTGCACACACGACACGCAATGCGGGCGCGTGCGTGCGTTTAACTGCTGCAACGAACGATAAGGGAATCAGAGCCAAAGTTCCTGATGTTGTAGTTGCTGCCGATGTTGCTGTTGCTGTTGCTGTTGCTGCTGTTGTTCTTGTTTATGCGTGTTAATTCCCTTTGATAAAATAATGCCATGGATAACCTTTAAATGGTTTTGGCCCGCATTTGCTACCCATAAAGCAGAGCTGCCCCATTTCCATGCCAACTTTTTGGGAGTTACGTTAGGCTTACACACAATTAAGCCTTATTTATTCTTGGCCTACTGCCGGCTGCTGCCTCTGTGTGTTGCTGTTGCTCCCTGGTTCATGTTCCTGCCATCGATTGCTGTGATAAGCAATAAACGTATAAATAAATATTATTGAGTACGAAGAAAAATAAAAATCCATCAGCCATACGAAATCAAAGGCCGTGTTAAGCAATATCAAAATCTCTTGCCTGCCCGACACAGCATTTTGGCCGTTCACTAATTGTTGCCTATTGTGCACACGCACACTAAGCCAAAGTCCCCCCTCTTAACTATCCATTGGTTTCTTCGACTCTGGCCAGGCAGCGGGTTCAGAAAGCATTTAGCAAACATGACAAAGTGTTAATACCAAGGCTAACGCCGTTGTTGTCGTTGCTGCGTTGCGTCAGAAGCTCACAGTGGTTTCGGGCAGCATGTGGCAGGTAGCTGCTAGCTGGTGGCAGGTGGCAGGCAGCTCAAGTTGCTTAACGAGCTTGGTTGCGTGTGAGCACAGCAAGAAATTAAAAGAGGTTCTTTCTTAAAAGCAAAGCAAAACTACTCGTATGTTGAAGCTTAACGCACTGTAAGCTAAGCTATGCGTGCACAGGAGCCAAAACATTTTCGGGGGCACCCTGCTGCTAGTCAAATATGTTTCATATGTTAAGCATGTCGTATACTTGATGTTTTCAATGCGTGCAACGGCCATACTTTAACATTGTTTATTTACTAACGCTCCACTGAAACTTCAAGGCCGTAGAATTTTAAGTTCAATCTGTAATTAAAAATACAAATATTTATTAACATGTGCGCTCTAAATAATTGTCTAGCTTGTATATTTTCAATACTTAACATTTTCTTAATAAGGTGAAAGTACTTGCCACAAATAATTAAAATTTTTAAAAATACATGATATAAACATAAACATAAAGTATTCAAATTATACGATAAAGAATTATAATTTAAACTGCTTACTATTTCATTTATTTTGGAGTAATACAACTGTACACATGGAGGAATATTAAATTAATATAAATTAAATTAAGAATGAATAGCAACTTCTTTAAGAAGATGCATGTCTGGCAAATCGGAAATAACTTTTGGCATTTACTACCCATTCTATTTTGGAGCTCGACACGTGTAGATGCCGCTGGCCACAAACTACTAACCGCTAATGTCATAAACGCCAGCCAGATTGCACAATTATGACAGCAAGCTTCAGCACACACACACACACACTTTCTGGTAGTAGCATACACAGAAGAGAGCTGAAACGGTCAACGGAAAAGGCTTTAAGCACTTAACGAGATGAAAGCGCCATCAAGTATGCAACACAAATAGAACTGACTGAGTGTGTGGCAGGGTCAGTAAACGAGCGAAAACTGAAGCGGGGTCGACGTTAAGGGAGTCAACATCAAATATTAATAATTTTGTGCACAAAACTAGACCAAAACCAAAAATGGCTGGGCAGGTGTCGTGCTCGGCTTACACAATAAGGCAACGCATCGGAGTTGCCTGCTGCGTGCCTGGGACCAGGTGAGGTAAGATGAATGGTGGACAGTGGGGAAAGGGGAGAGGGGGTCTCAGACAATGCCAGCGACTTCTGGCTGATGGCATCCTTTGGGAAATTAGTTTAAAAGGGCAACGGCAACAGGAGGCACAAAGAAATTAACTGCGTAACTTACTTGTAAACAGATTATTTATGATGCCAACTGAAAGGCAACAGAAAGCGGCGTGAAAGGCTGTCAAATATATATTATATATATGTATTAGTGTATCTAGCTTACTCCCACACCTCTTATTTCTCTCTTTTTGAGCCACTTCACAGCCTTTGGCCAATTTCAAAACAATTTTATTACACTTGCCAAAATAAATTGCACTAAAAATTAACAACTTTACAAACAATTCCACTTAAAATGTTTATTGCGCTCATTAATTTTTTGGACTTGGACTTTTGACTGTTGAATGTGAAATGCGGCCATTGTTGTTGTGCCAATTTCAGCTTTGGCTGTTGCTTCTGCTAGTTTTGGCCAATATACGAGAGCTTATAAAAATGCTAGAGTCAAGCGCAAAGTGGTCTGAAATTGCATTAAACTTTCAAGTGCTTTAATTCTCTCTCTCTCTCTCTCTTTCTCTGTGTGTGTTTTGTTCTCTTTCTTTGGCCTTCTCTGTCTGATGTCTGTTAACGTTCAATAAAAATGCACAACAAAATATAAAAATATAATTTATGCCTTGTATATGGTTTATTGAGTGCGATTTATACGATAACAGACGCCGCCAGTCGACTGACCAAAGACCCACAGCTGGGGCCAATTGTCTGGTTGCTCATTCAAACAATAATAATAATAACAACAGCAACAACAGAAATTACAATATCATGCATATATTGTGAATGTATAAAAATATTAATATTAATATTAATGTCGCCTGCTCACATATAAATAAAGCGGACTTAAAGTTTTAATGAAGCGCATAAATAAAATGCGCAAATAAAGTTAATTTCATTTGTCAGCCAATGTGCAGATACACATATACATAGATACACCACAAGAGTGTTAAATTCCGGTCGGGGAAAAGCCAACTGAAAAGCCCAAGCGGCAGCTTAAAGGCGACCAAAGCTGCTGACAGCTTCGAAAGGATGAAAAAGGACGAAGGGAATGTGCCATTAGGCAGTCCGTGAATGTAGGAAAAGCTAGTAAAATGCAAAGACGATAAGCACACTCAGGTGCCTCTTAGTGAATGTGTGTGTGTGTGTGTGTGTGAGTGTGACTGTGTATGGAAAGTGCAACAGCATTGAGCCAAGAGATGCGTGCAATCAATTGGAATGAAGTGACACATGCTGAGTCCTGTAGACAAGCAGCTGAGAGGCAACGGATTGAATACGGAACAAGCCAAAGCCAAATGGATGAAAGACCCTATAAAAAAACAAGAAAAGAGGTGAGAAAACTTGAAGGTAAAAGATAGAAACACTGAAGTAATGGAGAAAAGAAAAATAAAATTACAAGACAAAGTAAACTCAATTTCACAAAGTTTTAAGCGCAGACAGATTTAAATTCAATCAAAATCCTTTAAAAACTTAAACACAATTTTAATACAATTTTAAAAAATTTATACATTTAAGTGCATTAAATTATTTAATTGGCTAATTTCCGTCTGACTTTTTTACATACTACAGCTTTACAGCCAAAATGGATATAATCAAAATTCATGGCAATAAGTTTTGGCGTTGATGTTGGACTGCAAGCAGATCAAAATAAATATGCGAGAATCATTTTATTTGCCATAAAAACTCACAAATTGTTTAATTGGTTTTCAACTTTTATTTTATTTTATTTTTACTTTATTTTATTTTATTTTTTCATTTTGGCTTGGGGAAAGCTTTTAAAATATCATTTGGAAAAGCGCCTTCAACTGCAAAACTTTTCCATTAAAATGCTTAATACAACAAAAGCAACACGAAAAAAAAAACAGCAACAACAGCAGCAGCAACAACAACAACAACAACAACAAAAAGAGCTGCTGCTGCTGCAGGCGTAGCCAGTGCCAAAGTTGCAGCCACGCCCACTTCTAAAACAAGGCGCACGTCGAGCTGCAGCAACAGCAACAGCAACAACATGGAGATTCGCCGCCAAATGCACTTCAAACTCATTTCATTTGGAAAATAAAACCTGAACCGAGCATAAAAGACACTAAGGCAAAGCAGCAACAGCAACAACAACAACAACAACAAGCTGAGTAACAACTACAACAACAACGAGAACTACACTGGCATTAGCAACAATAACAACAAGACCGACGACAAACTTAGTATTTTTTCTCGCTTTTTTCTCCTTTTTTTTTGGCCGTCAAGTGCGCGTGACTTTTGGAGACTCCAACAAATTTCGGTTGAATAATTTAATTGTTGCAAAAGAGACGCGAACCCAAAAACCTTGACAGCAGCAGCAGCAGCAGCGAACGCAATGGCATAAAACCAGAGCAAAACTTTTTCCAGCTTCCTTTCTTTTTTTATTTTTTTTGTTTTTCGAAAATGAGCGCAAATAAAATATGCAAAAGGCGTAGCGAACTTTATGATGTTTGACTTTGTACAACGCAAAAATAATCCCCCCCCCCTCCACCCTCACCAAAATACCCTCGAATTACCCAACCCCGCCCTCAGACCAGTCACCATGATTTTGCCTTGCCCAGAAAAAGGCAAAACTTTTAGTTTTAAGTTCAAGTTAACTTTCTGGTTAGCCTGCCGCCAGGCAAAGGGCCTCAGTAAAGTGTGTAGGCAGTCCTCGAGAGGGGATAGAGGGGTAAAGAAGGGGCTAAACTCCACACCCATGACCGTTCATCCTGCACCTCTCACTCCAAACGTTACTCCAACATCAAAACAAGCAGAAACACTGTCGTAGGAAGTAATTGACTATTAGTTACCCTGTGTAAAAATTTTGAATCTAAATGGATTTTTAATCTAGCTTGTTTTAGTCCTTTTAAAAGATAATTAAAGAAATAGTTACTGTTAAATTAAATTAAACTGATATCTGAAAGGCTATTTATTATTAAACTTCACTCAGAATGTTTCATCAAAAAAACAAGAAGAAATTTGCTCCCTATCAATTAACTTTTTCACAAATAACAAATTTTTGTTAAGGGAAACTATGAAAAAATGACTCATAATCTTATGGAAATTTCTCTGAGTTCGAATGAAGATCATATGGCAGTATAAAAGATGATTCATTGACAAACTAGTAGACTCTAAACGGAAATGTTAAAATCAATCAATAGATCAGGAAGGGTTTTCTTTACTTACACATTAGCAATCAAGAAGAGTCACTATTATAAAAGCTACCTACATTTACCTTGGCAAAATTTAAATATTCGATTAAACCTTTGAATTTAAATTTTGAAATGCCTACAGGGTATCCAAAAGTATTGTAAATTTAGAACGCGTTGGCGCCGTGCTACCTTGCCAGAATTGCCTGGCAAAAGGCACAAAATAATTTATTCTCAAATCAAAGTTAGCAGCGCGTTGCGTATATTAGCAATCTGCACTCATTTCAATACACTCCCAAGTATATACACACTCACACACTCACACACACACCCACATACATGCATACAGACACATATATTGAGGTTAAAGAAATGTGTGTGTGCCTAGTCGAAAATTTAATTTCCCTGCTCTCTGTTTTATTTATGATCCAGATATGCTTATTCGTACCTTTCTGCAAGTTTTCACAATTCGACTTGGAGTCATATTTCATATTTTTTCCATCTTTGAGTTGAGCTCCATGAAAACTTGGCCCTCTTCCCTCCCTCCCCGACGATCCCTTGCCCCTTTCGTCCCTTACTTAGTGAGCCTGCCTGCTGGTTTTGCTACCTTGGCTCTCTGCTTTTAACATATGACTTCCGTAATGTTTGCGTGCACAATGAATAACTTACTCCAATGTTATCCTTTTGTTACCAGCGTGATGTATGCAACTGTGCGTACCTCTCTCTATTTTTCTGTGTGTGTATGGAGTGTGTCTTATAGAGTGTGTAAAAGAGTATGTGTGAGGGGAAAAACAGTTGGCAGCCCCAGCTGCGCTTTAAGTAATAATTTTGCATGCAGGCAGCGACAGCTGCTTAAATATGTAAGCACAGCCAAGTTAGATTAAGTCGCTCTCTGGATCTGGATTTGCCTAAGCTTTGACAGCCTCAGAGCCTTCTTCATTCGCAGACTCAGTCTCATTCTTCTCATACTTGTCTTAAGAAAAAATTCCACTTTACCAACGATTCTTATTCATTGTCTCTTTGGATTTGATTCAACTTAAGAGGCATATAATATTACACCAGTTTCTTTCGTTAAAAATTACTTAAAAGGATATCACACATATCCTTACAGCTCTTATTTTATTGGAAGTCTTTTATTTTAATCCAGCTTTAAGTGGAAATTACAAACTGCACTCTATTCGGATTCCGATTGAAAGTCCTAAGGATCTGCGTGGGCCTTGACATGCTCAGTGATTTGTCAGCCACATTCTGGGTTTAAGCTGTTATATTCATGTTTAATATTTACATTGTTATGTAATAAATTAACTCTTCTCAATAAATTAACTCTAAGCAAATATCTTTAATACAGATTTTAAAATTAGAATTATAAACAGCTTTTGCTTATAACTCTCAGAATAGTTCACAGATCCTTTAGTTCTATAATTCGATTCGATTTAAGTGATTGAATGTTATATAAAAAATTCAAATATAAAATAGTTAACTTAAAGTATATCACACAAGTAAAATTTTGCTTCTCATTCTTGATTCTTAATATAACATTTTTTCATCGGTTTGATTTTAACTTTTTTAAATCAAAACCCGATTTTTTGATGTTAAACTCTTTGCTCTGCATTTCTTTAGCTCGTTAGACAGCTTTCCTTTTTTTTATTGTTTGCTGTTTATAATAGAAGTTCGATGTCTCTAATCAGCAAGTTTGGATAAATTACATTTATCAAAGACAAACATGCAATGTTAGTAAGAACAAGAACAACAAGAATAAGAAAACGTTAAACAAATTACGCTTCTTTTTACAACTAATCAAAAGTAATCACTTTGCAATTTTCGGAGCCTGGCAGAAAGACAAACAAAAAGTGCGTCAAGAAATTGGCTGACACAAAGAACAAAGAGCTATTTGTTGGTGAAGGGCAAGAAGTGAGAGAAGGGGGTGTATTAGGGTTGGGTGTCTGGTGTCGTGGGATGCCATCAACAGCTGCCATTTGCTGCCGGCATTCAGAATAACAATGGCAACAACAAGACAAACATTTGCCGCCTATCAGACTTCACACACACATATATACACACACACACACACACACACGACGACAAGTTCGACAAACAAATCATGATAAATGAACCAACAACAAACGAGCAAAAGAAAAGCAAAGAAAAACTTATTCCTAAAGCTTTTTAATTTGACAAAAGAGCGCACAGGAAATTAGCGTGAAAGGACAAGAAAAACACAACTCAACAACGAGTTATTCTCGATGGTTGCTGATTGAAAGGGTTCTCAACTCGACGATTTTCGACTTGTCATAGATACTTTTCAACAATTCTAAAAATTACTCTAAACTCTCGGAGTGACTATGCAAATTTCTGCTTTGGAAAACTCTTGGCAAAACATCCTGCGGGTCGACAGAGCTCTTGAACTGAGGCGTTTCCTTTCGTTAAATCGACACAATAATTACACGAGCTAATGCAATGCTAATTACTAATTGTCATTGTCAATTGTTTACCCCTCTTTAACCCTTGCCATGACCATTTCATATATTAGATACAGATATTTTATAAACACGACAATTGCAACACATTTGCAACTCGCAGTTTGCATAAATTTGCACCAATATCTTCCCTCTCTCTCTCTGTCTCTGTTTCTCTCTATCTGCCTATTGTAACCAAAATGTTTTGCAAATTAACGATCTTCCATAGGTCATAAATTATTTGTGCTATTTACGTGTAGAAATGAACTTATTGAAATTAATTTATGCAATGCCAAATACGAAAATTCAACAAAACAGAGACGAAAGTATAAAGTGCCATAATGCAAATTTAATTCGAGTTACTATTGATGATAATGCGCACTGAAATGCCAACTCAATTCGCATTTAACGCCAACTTATTTTATAGGGTTTAAAGAGTTTAAAAAATTTTCAAAATTTAAAATTTTGATTTTTTATATGTAAGCAACTTCTGGTGCCCAAATAAGTACTTATAAGAGAATACTTTAAAGTTGATTTTGAGAAATTAAATTTTTTTATAAAAATTCATTCCAAAAGTGAACAAATATTTGACTTGTAAAGTTTCCAGTGCAAAGGGTCAACAGATCTCAAACCTGCACAATTTTGTCAAAAATTTACTATCAATAGTTGCCCATTTCAAAAAAAATTAAATATTTTCTTGCATTTTATATTGCATAAAATATCTTAAATATTTATTTGCACAAAAGTTTTGTCCAATTTCTTCCAAAATTATCATACGGTTTCCAATAAATTTGTAGCACACATTTGCCATTAGCACACATTTAAAGCTGTCCCCAATGACACACACAACCGCATACTCTCACACACACACACACACACGTACACCCTCGAAAACACACACCCGTAAACAAAGTCGTACCCAACTCAAGGCAAATCAAATTGTGTCAGTCGCTGAGTAAAACGGTCACTTGTGTTGGTTGTGTGAGGGGCACAAATGATTGAAATGTATTCAGTTGTTTGATTGACTGACTGAATGAGTCAGTAAGTTGGTCTGCCTGTCCGTCAGTCGGTCAGTCTGTCAGTCTGGTTACAACAATACATGATTAATGACCTGAGGTTGCTGGCAGTGTGAAAATTAAAAAATTATTTGCTCCTAATTTGCAGATACAAATGTAAAACGTTGCGCATCTTTATTGTAATGGTTATCGTTATCGTTATCGTGAATCGCTATCGTTATCGCTAACGTTTGCGTGTGGCCATGAAAAGTGAATCATGCATCAATTACTTGTCGACTGTCTCTGTTTAGCATTTGTCAGTCATCAATCAAACAATTTATGTTAATTGATTTGACGGCGATTTAAGGCAATTTTTCAATCACAGTTGAAGCTCGCTTAGCAATAGATAGACATATGCATGTACGTAGTTTATGTAAGCTCATTATGATGATATTAACAATGACGTTGATGATCATTATGAGAATGATAGTGATGATGATGGCCATGTTGTAGATAGTTTGCTATCCGCAGTGACATACTTCCAGCTTGTTATATCGGAGGGAGGCCTGTCTCTCTGCTGCCTGTCTTCTGGTTTATAGCCGAGTTTAGCGCAGCAATTGACCCAGATAACCACACACAGATACACACACAAACAGATACACACACATGTTGATAATATACATTTGAAGGATAGGTGCAGCAGCTTATCCCCAAGCTGGCAAACTTTAAATTTACCAAACGTAACGAAAACTTGGCACATTGGCACTTGGACAGACTTGGACACTCAAACCCATATTTGTTTAGCTTGATTACAGCCCAAATGTGATTTAAGGCACGTTAAACATACACACGCACACACCCAACAACAACAACAACATTCACACACACACAAAAGCACAAGAATAACAACTAAAAGCAACCATTACAGCCCCAGAGACAGAACTCTGTACACTGTGGTCAGCTGCCGAGCTCATCCTGTACCATCCCTATACATACAGTTTCCTCTATATGTATAGACCCGTAGACCTGAACCCATAAAATATGCAAGCACACGGCACACAAGCTTGTTTACAGTTAGCTAATGCTTCAACCTGCATTTCCACTGGGCAGCATCATGTTGCATTTGCAGCAAGTTGCAACAGACAATTCTTTCCACTTCAACTTCTTTTCAACTTTCAGTAGAGTATGATAGACTGGAGGTATACTCATTTATCTATTTTTGTATTTAAAAGGGCTTTTAGGTTCATTTGAACTTTAGAATTCTGAAGTTTTAATTTCTTTAACTTGAGATACTCAGAGAATAGAGTAAGGTTGACTTGGCCCTGCTCTGTATGCATAATTGATACAACTCTTCTTTTGCCAATTTGTAATAAAGGGAATGATTCACAGGAAGTTTTTCTTTAGGCACATGTCAAGTACCCTTTCTTATTCTATTTTTAACTAGGAGAGTGTTCTATTATTAGAGTCACACTTTTGTAAGATTATACTTCTTAAGTGGAATAGCGATAGACTTTTACTTCTCTTCTAAACAACAACTGAAGTTTGTTTTATTGATGTATAGGCTCAGAGTTTCTCTGTGAGCACGTTTAAAGCATCAGTTTCACTTCCAAACCAATCAGTGAGTATTTCGATAATCTTCAAATATGATTCTTTAGAGCTTCATTAATTTGTATCCGAGTTACAGGGTATACTCCTTATACTTTTTATTCCACTCTGAATACATAAACTTTTGACCTGATGCGGTTCAGTGGAAACGCTGTAACTGACAAGTGCACAATTCGATGCATCGAATGATGCTGTCAATGTTGTTTCTCTTGTTGTGTTGATGACATCGCTGTTGAAACCGCAGCCAAAACAAACCAGTGACACCCTCACACATAAACACACACACCCTAATGCACACACACACAGAGACACAGACCCAACAGTTGCCAGTAGATGCTTGGGTACACATATTGGTATTGGTATTGGTATTGGTTTGAACGGGAAACTGCCGAGACTGGCCAATGGCATTTGCATTTGAATTTGGCCAAAAGCGAGCGTTGAGGTTTTGAAAATGCCAGCGGCTGTCTGTCTAATTTTGGCCGAGGCAGTTAACTTGTTACAGTTTCTGTTCAAGTCAGTTTAGTTCAGTTCAGTTCAGTTTGACATTGTTGCTTATTTTCTGTGGTCTCGTTTTCTAATTAAGTGGAAATCTTTATTGTACTCACTGCAGATTTGAGGTTGGCTTTCACTTATTTGGAAAGTCAGTTTAGGACCAGTTCTCTATCTATCTGTTTCTCTCTCTCTCTTTCTAAACAGGCCCATAAAATGGACAAATCTTTTGATTTGTGGGCATTGCATTGCCAAATTGCTTAATCCCCTCAGCACGCATATGCCACTTGACCCAATTTTTAATCACTTTCCATGCACACCCACTACGAGTGTATGTCTGTGTGTGTATGTGTGTATGTGTCGCATAAATTTGTTCCCTAAAACTTACAGGTAAAAGTTTGAGCTGCACGTTCTAAGCTATTCCACAGAGCCACAAAACAAGCTTAAAAACCCAAAAACGTTAGAGCATAGAATCAAGCAATGAAAATAGCACTGCGAAACAAAGGTAAGCAAATGTTGTAATTGCACCTAGAGATGGGCAAAGAAAATAATATCGTATGGAGTGTCAGCCATCTGAAGATGATTGCATAATATTGAAAGTTTATCAACTATCATTGGTCAAAGATATTCCTACTCTTACATTCCGATTACGAATCCTATTAACCAGTTGAGATATCTTAAGAAATATCGTGTACTTTGTAAAAGTCGGACAACTTTCAGGTCAGAACTTTTTCCATTAATGATATTATTTTTAACAATAAAATCTGTTGTTTTATTCTACTTATTTATGACTCAAGAATTTAAGTACAGTGTGAGACAACAAATTTCAAATTTGTGAAAAATAGTTTTCTTTATATATCAAATAAGGGAGTATTTTATTTCTTATTGAAATTATTATAAAAAAATTATTGTATTTATTAATTCATATATGATCAATTACATCATTAGTCTTTATAAAATTTTAATAGTTATAAAGCACTAATCATCCATACAATTGTAGGTTGCCTAGAAAAGTATGTATATTTTCACTTTCATTGAGGGTTTTATTTTTGTTCACGTTGTCATCTCTAGTTCTTTGCAGCTGCATACACTCAGGTAATGTTGAGTTACAAAATTTCTAAAAATTCATGCATATGCAGCGACCCAAAGTGGGCAGCACATGTTGTTGTTGTTGTTGTTGTTGTTAGTGCTCGTGTTTTGTTGTTGCTGTGTTTTGTTGCGTCCTGTTGTGGGCGCAAAAAGTTTAACAATAATAAGCAAATGCCCAAAAGCCAAAAACTTTCAGCCGCATGGCTACAATTGGCACTAAAACCAAACTCATACTAGATCCTCCTCCATGCCTCTCTTTGTCCGACTCCTTTTGGCCTAGAAATGTTGTTGGCGTTGCAAATACGATTAAATATGGCAAAAGTTGTGCGTACACACGTCGACCATTTTATTTAGATTGCGCAACAAAGCCAAACGACAACTACAACAACAACAGTTACTGCAACAAAAAGAACAACAACAAATGGAAGTATAACAAAAACATTAAGGTCGCTGAGAGGCCTCGCATTTTGTATACTCCCTAACAAGGCTAACACATGTTTCTGTGGCCAAAGCACAGCACAATTCTGTTAACAATTTTATTATTAAAATGCTGTCAGAGCTCCAAGTGTGTATGTGTGTGTTTAAGTGTGTGTTAGTATTGTTATTTCTCAGTTGCAGAGCAATTTTCAGTTGGCCACAAAATGCATTAGTGGCTTACATTCCCCTCCCCAAATGCATACGATAAATGGTGCTTTTAGAACTGTTGCCATACATAATGCTTAGAAATGGGGAGTACATGTTAAAATGCTAATTATAATCCATCTATGGATGGTAAGCCACACTCTAAATAACAATGCAATTGTTAATCGACAAGGCATTAAATAAATGACAGATAAAATGTATAAACGGATCCTTGTTGAATTTTTAGAGTGTGCTCATTTCAATGAGGATGATGTGTTGATTTTAATAATATTTTTTTAAGTACTATATAGCTCACTGTAAACAGAATCATGCAAACTAATTTTACTTTGTAATATAGAAATCAGTTACACAAAACAAATTGTATATTAGATATCTATATCTTTAATTTTTTACACATTTACCTATTTATTTACTTACTTTTTTGGTTTGTTGTCAAACTATTCACAGTTGACACCATTATAAAACAAAAAACAAACAAAACTACAATTTACAATTAACAAACAGATAAGTACTCGAAAGATGTTTAACTTTTATACACCAAGTAAAATTGGGTCTTTAAAATTAAATATATACATTTATTGTGTGAATTTCAAATAAGAAAAGTCAATTGTAAATGTTTGCTGCTGAAGATTCAACTAATTTCAACTTTAACTGAAAGTCGTTCAGCTTTAAATTAGTTCAGAAAAAAAGTTATTACCTACAAAGTATTGCGAAGCTGATTCACAACATTTAGCTACTTTGAAGTGTTCATATGTGTGTGTGTATTTGAGTAATCAATTCACATGCACAATATTCTCTTTGGTCGTATTGTCATTCTGCCTGTTGCCGAGCACTTGACATGTAATTATCGCTTATTAAGCCTGCGCACTTCAAAAGCGCCAATCAACAGTTGCAACAAAGGGACAGAGAGAGAGAGAGAGAGAGAGAGAGAGAGAGAGAGAGAGAGAGAGAAAGAGAGAGAGAGAGAGAGAAGAGGAGGGATGATGGCTGGTAAATGCTACTTAAATATATTTAAATGTGGCTCTCCATTAAGCTTGACATGGCTATGCAGATATTGAGGTCCCTGCAAGTATGTGAAATGAGAGTATTTATAATTATAATTATGAGTCTGAAAATTGAGCTGAACAACGTCGAGTTAACAACGTTTGGTCAATGGCACAACAAAAAGTCAAAATGAGCCGCACATAACAATGAATTTTAATTGCCAACAACAACAATATCGACACAACAACAAAATTGACGACAACAACAACAGCTGCTGGCAATGCCTTTCCGCAATTGGTGTTGAAATTTATGCGTGGAAAATTTTATTTAATAAATGCATTACAATAAAAGCAAGCCAGCAAATATTTTGTCATTAACTTGCCACACAATTGTTAGTGGATGTGTGTGTGTATATAACTGTGTGTGTTAACAATAAAAAGATCAGTGGTTGTCAAGTCAAGGAGTTGGGAGAGGGAGACAGACATACTCATAAATATTATTGTAATAAAGTATTGTGACATAAATTATTGGATTGTAAGACTCCATTTAATAAATTACCCTTTGCGTTCACTGTATTAATGATAATATAGTTTCAAAATAGTTGGAATCCAGACGAAATAAAAAATATTCAGTTTGAATTTTGCTTAACATTTTTGTGAGTGATTTCGACAAATTTTACATTCAAGTGCTTGCTTTAAAAACACTGCATTCTTTAACGACAATTCTGTAAATACATCCTTTTAATTTTCTTGAGAAGTTTTTTTTATACTCATCAATTTTTGATTCTAAAAAAAGTTACCTCTTTTCATTTGACTTTAATTTTTTAGCCTTTAAAAAAAAATCCTCAATTTGAAACTCAGTAAATAAGAAGGAAACTTTAGCTTAAACGTAGCACTTGACTTTCTCAGATATACAATTTTTGTTTGTCATATAAAGTTTCATACTTTTAGCAGCAGCTGCATTATGTGAGACTTTTCTGGTTCAAAGCATCCACTGAACCAGCTCGGAGAAGCACGGATGCATTAGACATGTGGTACACGTAAACACTTAGCCAGAAAATGTCCGAGGAACTCACAGCTGGTCGAGGGAAGGCAAACACAGTTAGCAGTTGTCAGGTGAGGTGTTTGATGATTTAGTTAATTTTTCACCTGCTTTCACTGCAAACAACATTTGCGCTTCACAGTGAAGCGACTAATTTAGGTCAAAAATCATTTTGTCAGAGACGTCAGTTGTCAGTCAACAGGGTTACGGAAGTGACTCAGTGTCCAGTCTGGAAAAACTAGGGAATGCTGTGTCCTGCACTTGTAACTACTTTTTTTTGGATTCTCTTTGAAAGGGTCACCCCCAAACATGCTCATAATGTGCGCTAATGTGCATAATGTAAGCGACACGCACACCTGCACTTCAACTCACATAGACAAGCAGCAGCCACAACGTGCCACAGTGCCACTGTGCCACTTGCTCGGTCAGAGCTACAGCCAGTGGCAAACGTGGAACGCGGAGACGACAAACATGAAACTGGCAATTTAACAGGCCATCAACGTTGATGGTGCCGACAATGATGTTGTTGATGGCAGCCTGCCTAACAATAACAACCAGCCAATAACTAGAGCAACACCCAGAATATCAACAGCAACAACAACTCTACAACTGCCACAACACGTACAAGGTTCAGTTAACAAGGCATATTCAAAACATTTACAATATTACAAATAATATTTGCTAGGCTAAAGTGTCCCCAACTCTAAAGCAAAGTTCTTAAAGCTTTTCAAAAGCTTAAGCATGTTAATTATTCTGAGGTTGTCATTTATTGAAGCCAATTCTCCAATTTTGTAAATATCACTTGGTATATTCAATTAATTCAATTCAGCTAAAGATTAATGTTCAATATAACTTTTTCAAATAAGTTTCATTAGCATTTGTTAAACTTTTCTATAAAATGTAGGAAGACTGTTTGTAGTTGATAAGAGTACACGTATTTGCATAGTTTTAACTATCAAGGTTATACTACGGGGCGTATGCGTGACGAATTGCTTTGCACTGACTATAAACGCTCTCAAACGGAAACGAAAATGAAGCGCAATTCAAGGTGTTGGCACCTTTTGAATGAATAAAGACAGAAGAGTCACGTCTTCGTCCGGAATTTAAGATCCAGATGGCAACTCGTAATGCGCACGTAAAGGCCACGTTAAAAGGAATGCCTAATGTAAAACTTTAGCCCGGTTGCAAGAAGAGTGAGAGAGCGAGTTATCTTTTGGAGAGAGCACATATAATATTTATTGCGCATACGACGCGTTGTTCTTTTTTGAGTCTTTGAGCTACACAAATTATTAACTGGCTTAATTAGTGAGACAAAGTGTTTGCCAATTGAGCTTGACTTTAGAAAAAGACTTTGTATAAACTCTAGTGGTCTTTAATCAGCTTACAACAGCACATTGTGTCAAATACAAGTAGGAAGCTGGTCAAGCACCTGCTCTGGTAACCGTTGGTATTACTTAAGCCGCTTTGTTCTGGCCATTGGCTGATGCTCTTTGAGGCCACGTTTGCCACAAAGTGGCCCACATAGTTTTGTGAAACTAACTTTTTTATATTTTAATACCCTGTATGTTGTGAAAATGGGAATAGAAGGCTATAATGACTGAGTGTTGATTAACGACAGAATGTGATCGGTTAATTTTTGATAACAAACAAAGTTTGCTATAAATTTGGAATGTGGAATCAGAAAACTTGATGAATAAAGTGTTTCAAATTGTGTATCAAAGTGTGTAGAGTATTTCACTTAAGTTTGAATAAAGGCATCGTAATCTATGAAAATACAATTAAGAAGTTTTTTAATTATAACTATTTTTGGAGTATATCTTAAATGTCTTGGAGAAATCTAACCTTTAGCTGTTAAGAGTCAAAGTCAATTTAAATCGAAAAATGGTTTTATAAAGTATCTTTAACATTATGAAAGTCTGTGTAGTTCGTCATTTGTATCTTTAAGCAGTGAAACATTTCAAGTTTAGCTGTCTATTCAGTGTAAAAACAGAGAGCACACTTTTAGATATGTAAATCGATCATTAAATAAATCAAAATGATTTTAATAAATCACTTTGCCAATATATCTTTACAATTAATTTTATCTGTGGTTTAATTAAAGCGCATCTTAAAAGTCGCAAGAAATACTTTATCGAGAACTTGAGAACTTTTCTGTTTGACTATCTACGCTTTTGCTTTTCAGTTGCCTCGCTCTCAGTCTCATTCTCAGCGGCGGCTGCTTGTGGCATGCACAAAAGCCAGGAAATTGAATAAAATTGCCATGTTATGATTATAGAAAGGAAGTGTGCAAAAGTCAGCAACCAAAGGAGCAGCCGCCGCAGTGGCAAAGGGATGCGAATTACAAACGTGGAATGCGGAACGTGCAACGTGCAACTCGAAAAAAAGTTTCTCGTTTGTGGCTGTAAAAGTGAAGCACAGTTTATTTTTTTTGGGGACACATTTAGTAACTGTGCGGCTTAACTACCAACTGATAATGAGCCAGTTGACAGTTACACTTTGACTTTAGCGGCAAAATGCATAATTTGCAGACAGCATGAGGCATGCAGCAGTCACCTTGTCAACATGCACCACAGTCAACATTAAGCGTTGGGAATATTATTAATATTAATATTATTTTATTTTTATTGTTATTGTTGTGTTGTCAATAATGCGCGAAATCAACGCACAGCAAGAAGCAATATTAAATGTGTGTTTTAATATTATTAAACAAGAGCGTCCACTTTACACTTCAATATTGCCAGGACACATTTTCCAACTCCAACACCAACTCCAATCCAACTTCATCTCCAACTGCGACGCGGCTTCAATTGTTGCCACTGAAAAGCCGGGAAAGCGAGCAACAACAGCGAAAATATGGTTGCATCCCCTGTGTCCCTTGTGGCTGAGCGTTAAAATATTGACATGTGCTGCAGTCTCTCCCTCTCCCACTTCTCCTACTCCTCCTCCTACTCCTCCCCCTTGTGGCAATATTGTTATTGGTAGAGCTGAGGGCATGTCCAACGTATCATATGGCCAGCATTGTTGTTGGCCGTCGACATCGCGTAAATAAAGCGTAAAATTGTTTTTTATTTTACGCGCATTGTTTGTTGTGTGTCTTTTAAAAATGGAAAGCACAAACAATCAAATGCATTCACTAGGCGTATATATATATGGATATATGCAATGCATATGAGAATGTGTGTGGTTGTGTGGTTATATGAATGTGGTTCTGTGTATGTGTTAAAATGACCTTTAGCTTTCAGTGTCGCCACTGCAATAGCCTAGCCATTGCCACTTTTGTATACCCATTAAATTGAGAACTTAAGGGTATACCAATTAGAGGGTAACAAGCAAAAGTACATCTTTATCTTGAAGATACCTTATGGGTTAATAAGGACATGCAGTAGTTTTGAAGCCACTGCCTTAATTTATAAGTTTAACTCACTTGTAGTTCTATATACCTAAGTATACCTACATGAATATCTCATACTTTCAAGTTTGTAGATTTTAAGTTCCCAAGTTTACAAATTACACTTCTGTCAATTTAATAGGGTATTCAATAGTCAATCAAAGCCAAGGTTTTTGTTACTTTGGTTGCTTTTCAGCCTCAAGCTGTTGCGTTAATTGCATATTTAAATTTATGTTGTTAATTGTTGCCAACCCGTCAGGATGCATTGCCTGGCTCCTTTTAAGTTATGGCTTCACCATTGCTTCATCACTTCATCCTGGCACCCCCACCCCCTTCAATCCCCTCCTCTGTGTTTGCTTCTGCTGCAGCTTCCGTCAGCTGGTGACTGAGTAGCTCAGTTGCATCAACTGGTCGACATCCATTTAATGAAACCTCACATAAAAATATCAAAATAAAAGGAATGAAAAGGAAGCCAGCAACTGCAGAGATCCTGTTGGTCAGGACAAGTGAGTGGCATTGAGATGCCAGGTTGATCCTTGGAGACCATCGCAGATTGCACTTGCATCCCGAACTGGATGGAGCTTAATTAATTTAGTTTGTGCTTCAATTCGTTTAATTAATTTTACATTTTCTTTTATTTGGACTTTTATAATTGGTAACTGTTTTTAGCAAATTTCAATTGTTATGTGAAATGTGAATGTAAAAAAAGGTAAATAAATTTAATATTTATTTTTGACTTTTTTTACATTTTTATTCAATTGGTTTTTGTTAAATAAGAATATTATTATTTGATTAAAGATAGTATTATATTTTATTTATTGTACCATTTACATATATATTTTTGTAAAATTCTAAATACTTTGGTCATTGTTTTTTAAACAATATTTATTTGGAAATAGCCTCACTTTGCGATTCCAATAATTTTTAGGTCTTTGCTGCAATTTGATTTTATTAGAAATGACATTCCATAAGTGCTCAAAATGTGTAAACAATATACATATTTAGATTAGATAATTAGCAACTTAACGAGACAAAGCTCAACTGGAAATGCAACTGGTTGAACATCAAATAAGGAATAATAACAACAAACTAAAAGAATAATATACAAAGATCAAACAGGATAACAGACTGATGTGGAAATGTTTGTAAAGAAAGTCTTTGGTATATGTTTGGACTCTACATTTAGGCAGCTATTTTGATAGAAATCCCAGCATGAGAAGATCCTGACCAAATTTTGGCTTCACTAGTTCTTGTGGCTGTGGCTCCAAGTTGAGCAGTTCCTTCATCTCGTAGCGCCTCACAGATTTGGTTGATATCGGCAGCTCGAAGAATTGTTCAGTAAAATTGTTTGGATCCTCATGCCCAGGGAGAGATGGAGTTGGCAGCAGACCACAATTGGGAAAGGCACGTGAAATGTTGCGAACATGGGTTAAGTTGCCACGTCGCTTCTCAGCACTTGCCACCAAGGGAGCTGGTGGCCGATAGCTTGGCATAAATACTTTGCGATCTTTGTCCTGATGTTGCTCCTTGTTGCTGCCACACTTGCTGCTGATGTTGCCACCAATGCTGCTGTTGTTGGTTGTGGGCATAATGTTGCCGAGACTAGAAGAAACCATGGCACGATGAATGGTAGCATTCTCCTCAGTTCGAGCTGGATTTTTGCCAGCCATTGTATTCTCTTTATTGGCAGCTGCCACATTGGCTTTGGCCCTGCAACGTTCATCCCATTGTTTAACAGTGGGTATATAACGTCGAGGTGGCTGCTTCTCCAAATCCAACTCCAACTTCATTTCCACCTCAGTTTCCGCATTCACCTCAAGCTTTGCTTCCATCTTCGTTTCTGGTTCCGCCTCTGTATCTATCTCAGGTTCCTTTTTCACAGCGCGTTGCAGGCCAATATAGCGTCCTATTGACTTTATAGGTTCAGTCTTAAGTGATTTCGATTCCAGCTCTTTTTTCATCTCACGCAACACACGCTCAATGTGTTGCTTCTTTATTGCACGCAATCGATCCACACGTATACGTTCTTCCGGCGTAAAATCTATCGGAGAGCGAGTGAGATGCACAAGGACTTTAGGCATTTCCTCGATCGTTTCACGCATGCGTCGCTGCTCGACAAGTTTCAGTGCCTCCAATGCCACTTTGCGCTCTTGTTCACGTTTCTTTTCATCGGACTCGGAATCCTTTGCCGAGGTCTTCTCCATCGATTGCTTTTTGAGTGTGCCTACCTCTGCCGTCTCTTTTTCATCTATCTGTATGCGTTTCAATCTCAAGCCGCTTTTGTTTTCATCTGGAGTCTGGAGGAGTGCTGGAAAGAAACACGACTTGTCAACTATCAACAACCAAATTACTATATGTCATAGAAACAACACATATCAGCATGTTATATTGTACTGACCTGGACGTTCTGCCCGCATGGGTTTGGGGAATCCTTTCCAGGGCAGCAACAATTTTGTCTGCGTTGGCTTCCGATCCTCCAATGTCTCAAAGTGACGCTTCAGCTCGCCTAGAGTTGCATTCTCTGGTTCAACCTTCAAGCGTGGCACAAACTCGGAGGCATTTGCATTGAGTTGCCCCACACTGTTGTTGGTTTCATCTGCGCCACATGTTGCATCTGTTGTTGTTGCAGCTGTCTCCTCGCTATCGCTATCGCTCTCGTCTTCGTTTTCGCTTTCTCTGTCTCTCTTCCCGAAGCAATGTGGAAACTTGGACAGCGGTGTCTTCTTCAATGTCTCAAAAGCTGAACGGTTCTTGATAAATCTCTGCATTCTGGCAATATACGACTTATGATTATCTCTATGTCTTAATTCTTAACTAGGAAACTGGGCTAAATAAAACGAGTCTGAAAGCTACTGTTTGTTGACTGATATGATTTTATACATGCAATGACTTTAGTGTTCACAACTTTGACAGTTCATGTCAGGCCTGCTCAATAATTATCGATAACTACAGAGTTGCAATGGAAAGTATACGAAAAATACTGTTTAAGTATATACTGCGTTTATGCGGAGCATTCATGAATTCTTCAAGTTGCAAATAACTACATTAAATTCAATAGCGACAGAATTAAAATAAATTAAGCCATAAGGTTTATTTTTAAAATTATATTTGCAGTTCTAATTTAAAAATCGGTGAGTTTTAAATACATTACCAATGTTTGTCTGCTATTAAATGGTAGAATTATGCAAATAGTTTACCAAGTATTAAATTGGTATCCATTGTGCAGTATATTCTGTAGTTGAATACAGTATTTTCACAATAAACGTGAGCGTGAGAGGCCAAGTAAACAACTCGGTCAAGTGCAGTCAGCTTGAAGACGACAGTAAGAACGGTAACGACATTCAATAAAACGTTTGGTATTATTAAGGGAACACGTTCACGTATATACACACACACACACACACAAATACACACACACGTACACACTCGTCTAGCACTGTACAAAATGAAATGCAATGAAATGAAATGAAAGAAACGCACAGAAATATGCAATTTCACCTCAATCACAGCTGTAAAAAACAAACAAACAATGGGGATAAATGCTGAGCTTCTCTGGATAGGGTTTCACCCTCCATCGCGACTCCTGTTTCTCCTTCTCTGTCTCCAACCTTTTCCTGTTTATGCCGTTCGTTCTCGTCCTTGTTGTCGTGTGAGCCACATGCTGTTTGCTCAGCTCCCAACGCTCTGTTCTCCATATCATTTTGCAAGAAAAGAGAGAAATGAAATGCAATAAGTAAAATGTAATTACTGCCTCTGCAAGGGGATCCCCATTTGAAACCCATGAACTGAAGCCATGTTTGATATATAAGAAAAATCCTGGCATTTGCAATATTAATCCTAAGGCACAACAAATTGCCTGACAACCGCATACATAGTGCTGCAACTCTATAATATTGTAATCGTAGTTAGGAACTATTTCTTTATTTCAATTATAGACTACAGATTTATTTCAGAGAGAGGCAGGTGTTAATTGTGTAATGCTTTCATATACACATTTCAAAACATAAACTCATTTGCGGTTTATCATCAAAGGTGTTTGTGAAAAAATAGGAAAGTATTATGCTCAATGTTCGAAAGGAATGAGTTTTCAGCGGATTAAGGGTGCAGTTCTTTATGTGGATTGTTGTTGTCCAATCAATTTGATGCTAACTGTCACACAACTTGTAAATTTTATAACTCATTAAATTGACTTTAAGCCACTTTTTTTTGTACATATTGCTCTTTGGCAACTTTTCGCATTAATCCGCTTGTTCAACTTTCATTACATTTGCGCTTATCTGCATAATTGAAATGCGTGTTTAACGGTATTTGTAATTTAAAATTCGAAATTAACAGAAAACACAAGTGAGAGTGGTCTAAGTGAAAGTGCGCGACTAGAAGTTATCCTACGTACGCTGAGTCAGAAAAGGATCTTCAGGCAGTATTGTAGAATTATTATAGAATTAAAATTGAATTAAAGAATTGAGGTTTTCATTACTTCATTTATTTAAAACTTACATTCTGTTCACATGATGTACCTTTCTGACATTAAGTTACGGGGTATAGAAACGAGCGCAAATGTGCAATGACATATGAAAAACACATCATTAATTCACAAATAACCAAATTAAACAATTAATTGCTAAAGACAAGCACTGCATGAAAAAAATTAAATAAATTAAATATATTGCATACATAACTATGTACATGTATGTGTGAGGGCGAAAAAACTTAATCATGGACAAGTGCAACAAATTTAATTTCGCATTTGAATGCACAATTTAAATGCATTCATTGAGCTATTCAAACACTCACATTGGCCTCATAAGTAATTAAAATTTAAATAACTATCACTTGAGCGTACACTGTCCAACAAAACAGACATTCGCTGGCTAAATAAATAAAATAGAAAAAATTTATATAACGTATACGCAACGAAGGCGAAAGTGGTCAGGGAAAGAAAAGCGAAGAAGGAGGGAAAATAAAATAAAAAGCAAAAGCGTCGACAAATAAAATTCATTAACATGCTTCTAATTACACCAGACAATGGCAATGACAAAGAGGAAGGAGGGGAGGAATGGTAAAGGAGGCGTGACTGCTGTGTGTGCATTTTGCATACAAATTGCCAAATTAATGAGCAAAATACACAGCCGCAGTAAATAAAAGCAAATAATTTATAAATACAACAAAGCAAGCAAATAGGCATCCCTAAATGTAAAGTGCGTGCCAAATGCTACGAATATCGTGGCCAAAATGGCTCAACCAAATTCATAACTTTTGCTGGCAGGGCTAATTGGAGGCTAAGCAAATATTTGCACTTCAATATTCTTTGGCAAGCTGTGTTAAATGGTTGGTAATGAGAACAATTTGAGCAACCCTTCACCAGGGTATCTGCCAGTTAAACAATTGAAACAGATACTTTACAATTCTCTCAATATTTAAAGTCCAAATAAACGAAATTACAATGTTAATTTAATTGTTAGATTTTAAGTAATTTTGGTTCTCTCAAGTGCATTTTTCATGTGCATTTGCAGTTGAGAATTTTGTGTTTCACATTGGTATGTTGCCTCCACATGCTTCAGTTAATAAGCTTGCCCCATTTTGTAGACCAGCTGCATTTTACGAGCTTAGCTTTTTGGCTCTGCCAAACGATTTTGGCCATACCGCAGCACACTGGCAAGGTTAATCCTTAACTCAGGCTCACACACTCGTCTACTCGTCCTGTTGCCACTTGCAAGTCAGAGTTACACTCGTTTGCCATTGTACAGGGCATTTTGAGGTATCTCTGATGGTCGAGTGCCAGTTGTGGGTGCATATGTGGCGTATACGTAACCTGGGCGAACAGCCGCAAACAGAAATCGAGACACATACACTTACATGTGTTGCAAGTTGCTGTTGCTGTTGCTGTTGATGTTGCTGTTGCAAGTTGCTGTTGTTGTTAATGGTGCACCAGACAGCAGGCAGCAGGCAAGTTAAACGCAAACAAAGCCAACAAACAGACCAAAAATCTAGTTCACTTAAAATTTCTCATTTCCTTCCGCTCTGGACTTCAACCAGAACCCAAACTCTTACACACGAAAATTGTAACAGGAAGCCCACAGAGGCAGTTGTTGAGAGGTATGTGGCGAGGGGAGTGTAAAACTTTATGTATGTGGCAAAAAGCTTAAGTTTACAACTTATGCCCGTTAGATGTTGAGAGCTGAGAGCAAGCTTGGGTCGCCTACAGCCTGATTGTCGCCAAACGCATTTAGGAAGGAAATTAGTACGTAAATGTCATAATTTGCAAAAGGACTTTGTGCACAGGATTATTAAGTCATTATACACCCACACATACACACATACACACACTTACAAAATCACACATTGAGCTCGTAAATGCAAATAGCAGCACACCTCGGAGTGTCTCACACATTTATTGGCCAGAGTCCTGAGACTGTAGCCGAAGCTAATCAAAATGCAAATTTCAATTTGCCAACTGCTGAAGCAAAAGACAAAGAGCAAAATGAAAAAAAAGACTACAGACATACAACAGAAAGAGAGAGAGAGTTAGAAAATGAGGTGAAAGCTAAAAAAAGAAAGGTAAATCGCAAAATTCAGTCAACTAAAAATCTTTGACTTTTTACCTGGGCACCAAAAAAATAATCATGAAAACGCAGTCAGCGTTGGACCCCAGGGTCACATTGAATGTCCCCAAACCAGGACACGGACACACTCACCCACACACTTACCCACTCACACACACACACACACACAGGGATACACACACTGTTACACACTGCCTCGCGGTAATCCTTTTCAATGTTAACTTCCGCTTTGCCCACATTGCCTTTAGCAAATTACTTGTATCCTTTTTCATGACTCGCTTGATTTCTTCTTTATATTTTGTTGCTGCTCTTCTTCTTATTGCTGGTTGCCCACAACTTTTGATAACGTCAACAGCATTGAACACAGCCGCAAACCAACAATAACAACAGCAACAACAACACAGCAACCAAGTTTGGCATATTTCTTTGCTTTGAATTTTTATTTGCTCTACATATTTTTATACATTTTGTTTTGTCTGCGTGGGCTGTGGATTCTGGAGAAATCCCCAATGCTGCCTTTATGCCCAACGACGAGTTTGTCAATTTGTGGCAAATGCAGTAAACACGATCTAATTGACGTTGAAACTACCATTGCCACCCGATTCCCTTTCCCCTTTTTTTCCTCCAGCAACTCCTGGGCTTGACACATGTCCAATGAGTCTTTCTTTCTGATTCTTGTCTTGTTTCCTTATTTCTGCGCCCCACGGCCATTTTAATCTCTGTGCTCGCAGCTCGCTTGTCATTGCTGACAGCTGCCTGATTGGTCCAATGGGGACCCAACCAAACCAAACCAAACTGAACCGAACCGAATCGAGTCGAATCACATCAATCCCGACAATATTGAGGGGTATACAGAGTCCACCCACACAGCATGTACATGTCAGTTGGTTTATGTGCTTTCCATAATGCTTTTAATTGAGTGATGTACGTACGGTATATATCAAATTGATATTGATACGGATATGTTTCATAGCTAGCATTTAACTCAACTCAACTAAATTAGCTGCCAGTTTGCCACTTGATAGTTTGAGTTGGGCTAAAATTACTTAACTTGCTTATTTTTTGTAGCGCCACCAAAGCTGTCACCACATCCAACAAGTCTATCAGTCAACTATCAAACGTCTGTGACTTTTCCGCTGGGAAAACACTCACACACACATATACACAGAAAACACACTCAAGTGTGACTAAGCCAAGGATTATTTAGATTAAGTGCGGAACCATGACGAACAGTAAATGCTCTATTGAGGTGAGTTTAAAATGCAAAATTACTTTAAGAACATTTTTAAACAGTCAATTTTATTGTTGAGAGTTTTGTCAATGTGTACTTTAATCAGGGGTATCATAATTCGATTTTTTTAAAATTAAAATATAAGCTTACTAAGTTCTTTTAATTTTTTTTATATATTTTAAGGTATATTCTTATGAATTAAACATAATTGAAATCAAATAAATTGCAAATATATTCAAACAAATTTGAATTAATAATATGAGCTATAAAATGGTTTATAGGAGTCTTATTTATTAAAAAATATAAGATTAAATTTATAAATATTTTAATATTATTTATTTCTCTTTCAAAAATATAAGAAACTGTTCAAAATTTTATAGCAAAATAATTTAATGTTTTGTTTTAGAATTAATATATTTTGATAGTATTTAAATAACATTGTTATTTACATAAAAGTTAACTTATTTATTCTATAAGTTACAATATAAAATACTTTTTTTATCTATTCAATAATAAATCAATGTTTGGTTTAAGAAACGGGTGAAATATAACGTAAACATTTTATTATTTTAGTCACTTCTTTTCTATATAGAGTAGTAATGCATATTATATTTATATTGGATTGAGTTAAGGATTGAGTTTATACCCTTGAGTAAACAAATCATTTGAATTTCTAATAGACACTTATATTTAGGTTTCATATAATCAATAGCTTACTGTAAAAAATACTAATCGACATATGCATTACTTATGTACATATTGGATTGCAAACTAAGAGACAGAGAAGTAAAGGGAAATTTATTGTAGTTTATTTAGATTTATTCTGATTATTCTATTTATTCAAATAAATACTTAATGTAGCCGCAGAGTAGTTAAGACTAAAAAAGTAAATGGAATTAATTAAAATGTATACATACACTTTTCAGCAAGAGTTTTTAATAAGTGTAAAAACTAGGTTTTATTTAATATTAAATAAATGTATATGTATATAATTAACAACTTTTTTGCTGAGCTTTTGCCATAAATCCTGCTGGCACATAATCAGTTCTTTAGAGTATGCCATGGTTAGCCAGGTTTTTATTATTATACCTTTTTAAGTTTTATATTTTCTTTTTTACCTTTTGATGTTGCTTTGTTTTTACTCCAGCTATTAGCGCTGTTGTTGCTTGATTTGTTGCTGCTGTTGTTGTAGTTGTAGTTGTTGTTGTTGTTGTTGGTGTTTGCGCTTTTCGAGCTTTACTTGGTTGCGGTTCAACGCGCACTTTCCCATTTCCCTTCGTCTTTGCTTTTCGCTTCTCGCGCATTTTCATCATCAACAATTTTGGAACGAAAACTTTGCCAAAAACTTTTGCACATGCGAAAGGGTTTCGCATGCGTGCAGCTGCAGCTAACTTCAGGTGTGTGTATGCTAAGGTGTGTGTGTGTGCAGGTGTGTAGCGAGTTTAGCTTAAGTTTTAGCATACAGCCAAAGCGATGGTTAAACTTCCACAAAAGACCAGCAGTCAGACAGGAGGCGTTCAACGCTCCGCTCCGTTGCCGCTGCGTGCCAGGCACACCTTGAGGAGTTTTGTGTGTGGCTGCCACAAGTAGACATTGGTTAAAAACTTTTCAACTACCCACATCCACACACACAAACACACACACACACACACACAAACGCTCACTCACACATACGCGTAGTTTGAAAAATTATTATAACGCGCCACGTTGGCAACCTTTTCATATGCCAAGAACTTAGACAAGAACGTCAGAAGGAGGGAAAGAGGAGATACTAGAAGTTAACGCCGGGTCTGAAATACTTGTATAGATATAAAATTATGCGCGTTTATTCGTAAATTAAGTGCTGGCTGTTGCTTTCTGAAACTTGGCCAAGAATACAACGCCAAAGTGAGCGCGAGCAAGCAACTAACTTGCCCTGCGGTTCTTCCACTCAAAGGGATTTGCGTTCGAGTGCATTTTGTGGAGCGTTCCGACTTGACGGGGGGAGGAAGAAAGGGATGTCTGGCCACAGATCCACGTCCGAGTACTCCAACAATTTCAACTCCAACTCCAACTCCAACCACTCTCTGTCTTGGATGCGTGTAATGTCTTTAAGACCCACTGAATTTTGTTATCTCTCAAATAGATTTCATTCGTGTCGCATTATAAATGTATAAGGTCTAAGTGCTGTTGCCTATCAATAGCCACAAATTTAACAAGCCCTATTTATAAATAAACTTTAATTTACTACACTACACAGCTCTACAAAATAAACTTAAAGTCCATTCAACTCTGCACACGTGAGCTGCTATGGTAATAAAGCAATGATAAGAGCTAAATTGCATGACCAAATGCTCGGCATGCAACTAAATGTACTAGTTTGTGAGAGGGCGAGACAGAAAGAGAGAGAGAGAGAGAGAAAGAGTGTGAGAGCGGGGAGGGGATGGGAAGTGGAGGAGTATATGTAGTTTATTTAATACATAAGCCAAGTCTTCATGTTGGCTAAGCTCTCTACCAGCTCATGTTTAATAGCTTCACCTTAACAGCATACAAGTAAATCGAAAAATAAATTAACAACCCATAAAATACCCTACATACATAGAATTATAAATGTCATAAAAAAAATTAGACACAAATGAGTAATTTAAAACAATAAGTTTTATATAAATTAATTCTTTTTACTCTAAATAATAAATATATATTTGTTGAAAAAATAATAAAATAGTAACTTTAATTTATACTTAAGCTTGAGTACTAAAAACGGACAATAAAAATTGTACTATAGGAAACACGTAAGCATTTTAAATTTTTCACTTTCCAGCTGTTCGCGCCACAATCAAGGCAATCCAGTATTAATTATTTTTAGTGTTAATCATTTGCACTCCAGCCCTAGAAGTGGTTTGAAAGGCTATCGATATTTCAATCGAAAGCTTACACTGAACTGTAATCTGAATAAATAGTCGATTAAAATAGTTGAAGGAGGGAGATTTATAAAACGAGATCTCTAGCTCGATCACCAGCTCAAATAATTGCTTTAGAACATTTTATTAGAGGAGTCTTTATTATTGATAATACTTTCATTATTGTTGTAACACAATAACAATATTATTTACAAATTATTAGCTCCGTCATAGCTCATACAAATTACATTGACAAATATGCTCACTCGAGATGATCTTTATGCAGCCAATCGAGAAAGAAGACCCAATGGAGATGCCACAGAGCAGCAGAAAATCCCAGGACATGCAACAACATAGACAACATTTACCTGTAGATATACATGTTTCTGTTGTTGCCACACATCAAGTCTTTGCCCCATAGTCTCTCTGGCTTTTGCAGCATTATTGGCAACCAGAGACGGAAGCAGCAGTAGCATCAACATCAGCATCAGGAGTCGGGATCCATGTCCCTGACGAGAATGGGGATGAGAATAAGGATGAGGATGAGGATAAGGACGATGACGATGGTGACGATGGAGGCGGCATATAACGAATACAACGCTTTGAAGCGCGCTAAAAATTTCAGATTTTCAGAACATAACATTTTACGGTTTCACGGTTCATTGCCACATGCAGGAAAGTGAAAGATTCATCGACACACACACACATACACTCACAAAGACTAGATGCAGCTGTATGTGTGTGTGTGTGTGTTGGCATATGAAAGCGATACTCTCGTTTGCTCGTTTTTCGAAAATCGTTTGAAGCGTCGGCCGCCATCACAACGGATAACGAGTGAAAAGGGGAAAAAGAGAGAATGTTGCCGTATTAAGTGGTGAATGAAGAGGGGTATAAAGAGGAGCAGAGAGAGGGGCAAGAGCATGTGTGGGGTCGGGTTAACTTTTAGGTTTTCATTGGTTTTTGTTTCTGCTGAGCTTCAACAAAATATTTTAAGCAGTTTAGAAAGTGCCTGGCCAGTATGTGTGTGTGTGTGTGTGTGAGTGTGTGGGAGTATCTTCCATATCAGTAACGCGCATAAAAAAATTTTAAAGTCTAGAGAATTTGCCATGTATGTTGGCATGTGTGTCTATGTGATATTGATGCAACTTTTTCCACAGTTGCTGCCCTGTTGCTGCCGCTGCTTTCAGTGAAGTTAAACCTTTTGATTTGAGCTGTAAGCTTATCCGATTTTTCGAAATTTTTAATTCGTTTACATTGAGAGCACTACAATTTGCACTATAGCCTTAAGCTGGCTCTTTAATCAGTTTCTTCTAGTCTCTTTCCAATACATTGCTAAGGTACATTTTTCTCCATTTATTCGCTACAGCCCAAAAACACATATTTTTAGTATTGTTTATTAGTTTAACTCGTAATAATATTAAATAAATTACTAAATATTATTTCGTAATACATAAATAAAAAGTTATTTATGTTGAGACTGCAAAAACTACTAAAACTAAATAAAATACTTGGGTTTGAGGGGTTCTTAAAACTGATCCGCGATCTGAGCGGAAATCTTGCTCACTGGTGTCATCCAAAGAAACGAACCTTCTCCAATGTTTTAAAGGCCTGAAGCCTTGTTTTTAATTCTCGTTTTCGTTATGTACAGAAATCACTCGATTGGAACCTTTAGGGTTTCGCTTTTCCATTTGAAATCATTGAGAAGCTTTGTTTTCGCTACGCCACATTGTTGCAGTCAGTTGAGAGGACACGCCTCTACAGTGCCTCAAATGGGCAAGTGAGAAGTGCACTTATGAGTGGAGTCGTAGTCGGGTAGGTTTCCCCAAAAAAAAAGAAGTGGAGGCCACTTGACAGCCACAAAGCGTCTGGCTTGTCACCCGGCTTTTGGTCAAAGCGTTGCCAACCAAGTGCTCTCCAAGCAGTTAAGCAGCGTTGCCGATGCCATAAATGTTGCAAGTTGGCGACGCAACGCGACGCCGTTGCAGACACAAGCGCCACACCCCTCACCACTTCCTGCCACTCAGAACTCGCCGCAAAGTGTTTAAGCATGGAGGCAAGTGGCAAACGTTTGCCATTTTCATCTCGTTCTTTTGCACTTTGTGAGCATCTTCGAGCTGAGTGAGTCACGATGGCCCAACAGAGGCAGGAAGAAAGATGAAAGTAGATGGAAGATGGAAGAAGAGGAAGGCATACAGACAATTTCACAGCAATTTAAGTTTTGCTTTTGTTTAAGCAACACTTCAATTAGAGCATCTTAAAAACTATGTCAACTGCCGCCAGGATGTGCATCTCAATTTGTAGACATGTTTCTTCGGCACTTTCGCAAGGTGATTAAACTCATTTGCCACACTAAAATGCTTCCTCTCTCCTTGTCTCTCTTTCAATTTGGTATTGCTTTCTCTGTCTATCTATTCATGCTTTCATGTAAAAATGCTTCTTGTTCCGTATCTTTTGCCTGTGCGCAGTTGTAATAAATTTGGCAGCAAAATAGTTTACAACAACGCATTCAGCACGTAGCAAATTGTTGCCATGTGCTCTTCACATGTGTGTGTGTGTTTAGTGTGTGAGTGTGTAAATTGTGTGTGTGTGTGTGTGTGGTTATGCTTGCCACACATGAACAGGTGCGCTTTATGGTTGACTTCAACTTTTGCCGTTGCCGTTGCCTTTCGCCTCGACCGCTGTTCTCATGAAATTGGTTTTTGCCACACAGCAACACCAATAACCACAACAACAACAACAACAAGAGCAACAACAACGTCAACAATTTCTTATGATTTATTATTTTTCAATGTGCTTTCAAGGATAGCTTAAGCCTTTGGTCTACTTTAGCTGCCACCGCAATTTTGTCACATTTATTAACTGATGGATTGGGTGTAACCTTAACAAAACTTTGAGCCAACACAATTTTGCTGAGGTGCTGACCTTTCTCTTTTTCCTTTCCTTTCTTTTCATTTATTGACCGTATGTGCTCTATACTCTACACTGAAGTTGCATAGGTTTCTTATTAGGATCCTTGCATAAAGAGTTACAAAATGTGTTTTAAGCGCTTATCTATTTATATTGTTTAAATTGTGAACTGCATAGTTTTGCACTCAAAATTAATTATACGCAGTGTTGTCGTTTTTTTGATAGTGTAAAAGTTTAATTAAAAGAGAAAATAAAAAGAAAATAGTTTAAATATAAACAAATATGATAAAATAAACCAAAGCATACATGCACAAATAAAAGATTTGGATTGTTTTACTTTCAATTAATTCATGTCATTAAAGTAGAGCTAGATAATATAAATTATTTTTAACATTGTTATAAATATTGTTCATATAATGTTACGAGCTATTATTTTTTATTTTGATGTGTTTATTATTTAAATAGCTAAAATACGTTAAGTGCACTGTAAGACAAATATTGTTGCCTACACTGAAGGGCAGCTAATGTTAATATGAAAACAATTATTTATACTACTCGTTTAATTATGACTTTACTTTATTTTATATACTTTATTTAGGCAGATTTACAAAGCAATTCATTATTTTAAATTATCTGTATTACTTATTTTCTACTCTCAATATATTTCATTAGAGCATTCTTAGTTCGTCTGTTATTCACCGCTTGATTACATATACATTTGTACATATATCACTGCCAATATTCGACTACTTTTGCTGTTGTTCAGGTAGTTTGGTCAGCGACGCCCATTAAACATTTAATGTGCCAGCCAATAAGAAAGTTTTGCGCTTAGCCCTGGCTTATTCCAACAGTTGGGGGTTGAGCTATGCTGGCATGTGTGTGTTTTTGTTGGTTGTTTGTTGGCTGAGTTCTAAGGGCACTATCCCTATACTTATAGTATGTGTATATCCACAGATATATATAATTAATTACTGTTCGAAAACTTTGACACATTTAATTATTATTTTATTAGTTTGGCTATTAACTGGCGGCAGAGCGTGCTAGTGCCAGGACAAGGTCTAATGCCTCAGTCCTGTCAGATATAAATATTTAAGAGTGGAAAGCTACACGGAATGGTCAATAGTCAGCGTAGAGTGCAATTTCTAATTGCTTGCTTGGGGTGGTAAGTTACTTGGCTTTGGTTTGGCAAATCTGGATAAGTCTGTGGAATGTGGGGCGTATTACTCTTTGGCTTTATCAAATGCATTTAATTGTTGCCACAAAGTTCCAACTTTTGTGCAGCTAGAACACATACGTGTATGCTTAGATATACACTTTCTTGCATTTGCTTACTTTGCTTCACTGGCTTTGGGGGATTTTCATTTCATTTTCTTTCATAAAAGTTTTTGTGTACTTTTGGCAAATCGAAATCGACTCGACTCGACTCGACTCGACTGCTGCAACTCTTGTTGGCGCAAATCTTGTAAATCCTTTTGCCGGCCAACGTCGAATGGAAAGCGCTTTTCAGTTTTCGCAACTATTTAAAACTTTTGCAGCAAATCAACTTGTGCAGCGTGGGTAGCTCTAAGAGATGAGAGTATCGAATATTGTATTGAATAAATCAATTAAGAAACATCTAGAGTTTTCAATTTACTAAGAATATCAATTAGCAATCACATGAAGAAATGTATATATTTGATTTGATTATTATTTTAATTAATATAAATAGTTATAAGTCTGCATTTAAGTTGAAACTTTTCTTTTAGCAAACTCTGCTGATATTAAATTTATTCCAGATTTCGGCATGAATGCCTAAATTTGCTACAAAGTTGCTTTGTTGCGCATTCAATTTACTTGCAGCTTTGTTGCTCTTGTTGCTGCTTGCCACCAACGGTGGCAGCTGTGGCAACTGTGGCTTATGCAAGCGCATTAACAAACAGGCGGCGCAGGGGATCTGCATTTTTAACAGCATATTTTAATGGCTGATTTTTAACGTCAACTCACTGCGCACTTATTGACAGCTGCGACAGGCATGTGACACGCCCATACGCCCCCAAACCCCTCTACTCACCCGATCCTAGTGTTGCTACCGCTTTGATGCATATGTCATGCGATACACGCAACGATACAAAATTTATTTGCAACGCGCCTGTCAGACTCTCGCCATATGCAGGAACCTGAACCGTTCCCCCTCTTTCCCCTTCCGCTTTTCCTTTCATATGCCTCACTGTGAGGCAGACATAAAAAATGTTTAATTTAATTTCTCTTCGCAAAAAAATGCTGTACCCCAACCTTTGTTGAGTATGTATTCGCTTTTTTTTCTGGCCTGGCAACTGCTGTGCAAACATAAAATGCTTAAACAATTTTTATAGGTAAATATTGACAGGGTTTGGTTCTGAGGGATGGGAGAGAGCGGGGCAGAGAGAGGGGTTAAACTGATGCTGTGCTAATCGACGTACGTCAACTTTAACTGAATTTTAACATGAAATATCGCAACACTTTGGTGGCGTGATTGATAAACTTGCCGTTCAGCTCAATCAAATTGCACAATTGAATTAAGTCTGTCCACAAAATATGGACACTCAACTAAGGATATATAACTTAGTTATTCTAATTAAATCAAAATTATAGAGCATATGCTCTGCTGCAGCATCTTGTGGTGTAAATTTGCATTCTGTGCATGGTAATTAAGTGACAAAGAAGTGAATGTGACTCGGCAACAACTGTATTCAATTGCACAAAACGCAACACGTTCCAACAGACACATAAACACACACACACACACGTTCGAATTCATGTGTGTGTGTGTGTGTGTGTGTGTGTGTGTTTGAGCCACTAAATAAACAAATATGCTCGCAATGGGCTTTAATTTATACAATAAACACACAAATTGGGGCGTCTAATGTTCGCACAGAGACAGACACCACATTATTGACCCACCCTCAAATAGCCTATGGAATACACACATTCACACACCCACACACATGCACCCATACACATAGATATATATATATAGGCTGGCACGTGACCCGTTGGCATTGAGTGCTTTTGTTTACGCTGCGGCCAAATCAATTAAAAATTACGCATACGCACTGTAAATATTTGGCACGCTCAGCGCCATTTGCACAACGTACGTAAAATATTTGCTAATTTTTGAAGCATTTCGATAATTAAAGCAATGAAGCCCATATTCAGTTCTCACGCACACATACACCTACACATGCATATAAATCAATTGTTGTGCACACACACACAAAACGAAAACAATGGAAATTGACGCATAAATTTTGCGAAACGATCACATTTGTGTAGTGCGTATAAATTCTGTGCAATGCTTAAATCAAAGATTGATTTAATGTTAATTAAAGGGAAATTGTTTGCTCTCCAGCATGTGCATATAAATAGTTCTTTCTCCTTTTATTTCTCCCATTCTCTGTGTTGTCTTTACTCTGTGTTTCGCTGTGACAAGTGAAATGAATCTCTATGCTCAATGGCACAAAGTTTCTCTGCCTGTTAAGTAAACACACACAAAGCATAGTCAACTTGCTGGCAAGTAACAAAACTTTGCCCATGTTGCAGCCACAACAACAACAACAACAACCTCATCTCTAGGTGTTGGTATGCGTGCGTATGTGTGTGTGAGTGTGTGTGTCTGAAAGTGCGTTTGCTTGTGGGGTATGTCACAACTTTTGCATGTCTGTTTGTCTGACTGCGAGTCACTGTGTGTTATGCTCAGTCTCTAAGAATATCTATACATCTGTCTCTCTGTCCCTCTGACTGTCTGTCCTCTGTAGTTTTGTTTGTCTCTCCGCCTGTTTCTGCGTCAGCGTGTATGTTGCTAGTGCCGCAAAAGTTTAGGGCAAATATGCAAGACGCTTCCAAAGCTCGTGGCATGCGGCAAACATCAACAACATTCTTTTTATTCTTTTTGACTACTCACGAAATACCAATAGGGAATTTTCACAGAAAATAAATATGCTCCTTTCAAATACACTAATAGTTTCTGAGCAACAGAGGAATATTATTAACAAAAATTATAGAAATTAATCACTAACAACCACATTAATAAAAGTAAATCAATTTCGCATTGAAATTATAAAAAATTTGTAATACATTACAATTAATATTGAAGTAAATTTAAACATATTTTAAATAGAATGCATTTAAAACTATTATTAAAATTAAAAAAGTTGGCTATAAAGAAACATATTATGTATAAACAAACTTAATAAATTATTATTATCTTTTTGCAACTATTTTATTAAATGATAATAATTTTTCAGACAAAATTAATTTCCTTTATGCGCTTGCTGCTATGATGATTAATTGAATGCTCTTTGGATTCTCCAGAGAGCCACAAGTCGATTAGGTTAGCTAAGTAGCACAATTTGACTGCGCTTATGGCTGCATAGAGCATTATGGTACCGAAAATGAACTTGTGCATTTATCTTGACGCAGACGCAGACAAGTTTGGCTGATTGCAGCCACGCAGCGGAACAATCGCAATGGCGCCGAGTGTCGTGCAATATTTTCAGTGACATTTATATCTGGTCGCTCTCTACTCCTCTTAAAGTCTCAGACATTTAAAAATTTATGCAATAAAGTTAGATGCCAAGGCAAATACATACATACTTGCATATACATATATATGTATACATAGTATGACTTTTTAGCAGATGGTAAGTGCATACATAAGCTTTGCCAGGCTTTTTGAAGGTCAAGTTGAGCTGAGGCTGCCAAAGCGCCTTGAGTTTTAATTGTATGAAAAACATTGAGGCAGGCTGTTTCTGCTTTTGCTCCCACTGCTACTTGCCCACTAGCAAATAAATCAGCAACACTTGACAGACGCACTGAAGTTACTAATTTAATTTACATTTTTAATTTATTTTTTTGTGCGCCCGTCAAGTGAATAAGTAATGAATTTACAACTTCTCAAGAATTTCAAATTAAAAACAATAACACGAAATGGGTGCGACCGACTCCGACTCTTAGTCCAAGTCCAAGTCCAAGTTGAAGAAGAAGCTTAGGCAGCTGGACCCAGGAGTAAACGCAAGCGCAGCCTGTGCAAATTAGAGAAAACGGACAAAACACGAAACAGGTGCGTTTGCATATTCATCTCGCTTGCCATTTTCTTTCAACGCAAATGACTAATTAAAAACTGTAGTGGGCGTGGCAGTTAGTCAGCACCAGCGACAGCATTACAAAACACACACACACACACACACACACACACAATTTGCTGAATGAGAATCAGCGCAATTTGAATTCTTACCCAGCGGCGCTTTAAGACTTGACTTGACTTTAAAAGTGGCGCTGAAAAGTATGCTACAGTTTTTGCTGGTCGGACATCCTTGTTGTTTGCGTGGTGCAATCATTGCGCGCTCTCCCTTGTTACTGTCATTTGCACCTCTTACAACTGCAAAAATGTCGGCCACAGTCTCATGCATATGTAAATTGCATTTGCGCTGCAACGTTGCAGCTGTCCCCCCTTTTTTAACCTGCCCCCCTCAGGTGAGATCAAGGCAGGAACATTGCCACTGATGCTTGACCATTGCAAGGGCAAGGCGTTGCACTTGTATATGCGTGTGTGTGTGTGAAGGAGTGTCCTTGTGTGTATGCGTGCCAAAAGTCACGCCGAATGACAAATCAGAGATTGTATGTGTGCGCTGTGCTGTGCTCGCTGAGATTGTAAAGGAGGACTCATAACCGAGATTAACATATGGGAATACCACGTGTTTGTCTTCAGGGATTCAGCCTCAGCTACATGTGTTTCTGTTTCTCTTTTGCTTAAGTATCTTAAATGTTTTTCCTGCAACGAAGCCAAGGGTAAATGAATTAATGCTAAACAAGTCGTGCTTTTAAAAACTTTTTCAGGTTGAGGCTGGCGACAAAGCAGCGACGTTGTCTTAAAATAAATAAATAAATTAAACGAAATTACAAACTCAAAAGTGTATATAATCATGAAGTATAAGTAGACTTAAATAAATCTTAAAAGCAAACAGCAAGTAAATGTTAAGTGTCAATAATTGCGCATACGCCACGCTGCCTGCATCGCTTACTTATAACAATTAGTTTGAAACTCCCGGGTCGGTCACTTGACCTTCTTGAGTATAATTAAAGAGCTTTGCCATTTGGTAGCCTAAAAAAACACACACACAACCACACCCCTTTCGACTTGTTCAACAATTTTTATTTTTATTTTAGACTGCAGTTCCATGGTTTGTAGGAAAAGAGAGAGAGAGAGAATAAAAGGGGATCAGCCGACAAAGCAGCAGAAAGCGAAGCGTAAAAATTAACTTTGTTAAAAAGTACGCACTTTTGTGAGATTTTTTCTGCTCAAATGTCCATTGAGCAAAAAGGCAGCGGCAAAAGCGAAAAAGTTACACACAAAAATAAAGAAGAAACACACAAAAAGAAAAAAATTGGAGCGCAAAATGAAAATTAAACGATGCTTAAAATTACTTTTTCGTCAAACTCTTTACTCGCTTCCAAGCACTCACCAAAATATTGTGGGTTGCCCTTCGTATTGTTTTTGTTTCTGCTAGGTCAGCAGCAAATTTGTTTGAGCTTCTTCAATTGGTCTGAAATTGTTGTCGTTTTAGTTTATACAATAGATAGAACAGGTTTAAAATTTAACAAATTAGAGCTGTTAAAGCGTGGAGGAAAAAGGGTGCGCCAGAAAACCTGTTTACTAATTTTAGCTTATCGTGTTGTAGCAAGAACTCTTATTTTTCATTTTGGAATGTTGAACTAGAAGGTATAATTGAATAGGTGTTATCTCAATAAGCCTTTGATTCATAGATTGTTATGTATTCATGTATATGAATTAAAAAAATCCTTTCTAGGAGATTTTAAAATCATATTAGCATTGATATACATAAGTACATATGTATTTAGTAAAATCAGAAAAGATTTAATTGTCGAATCGCTTACAAATAGTAATAAGATATTCCGAAAAATTGGTCTATGGTCGTAGACAGGGGATTATTTTTCAGACTCCTGCCTATATTATAAAAAACTAATGTTTCTTTTGAACTTCTTACTTAAAAATAATTTTATTTTGTTTAAATATTTAAAGGTTTATTTGCGTTTATTTAATTGCAATTTTTAATTAAAGGAATGCGAACACAAACTGTTGAGGGAGACTTTGAGAGAGATAGGGAAAGAGACATTTGTGCTACTGCTATTGGGGCTGGAGGACATTAAAATGTTAATGAAGCTACATTAACATATGACGCTCATAAAAAGGTATTAGCTGACAAACACACACATACACAGACACACTCACGTACACTCAAAGCGCATGCATTTAGTTGAGCGCGTATTTAAGTCAAACACACACACACACACACAGACACTTGAGGAGAGTCGGGACTCAGCAGGACTCACCTGGTAGTACCTGCTGACCGCATAGCTTTGTTGCCGCTTTTGCCTTTTGTCGCATAATCCCCCTCATGGAGGGTGTGTGCTCGATGAGTGAAGAGGGAGGGACACACACACATGCTGACAGACTTACTTATGTCTGAGGTCAAATGCCATAAGGTTTAAATAAAAGTTGGTAAGCAGCGGCTGCTTCTGCTACCACAGGATATCAACTTTTACTAAAATAATGGGTGGTTCCTTGCCTACTACTTGCTGATCAGAGTGGATCATAGGAAAAGTCTGTATATATGTAGAGTTAAGTTAGTTGTAAGCCAATTATCAAATAGTTGCCCCTTGTTATCATACCAAATTATTTAAAGCTGCTCAAAAACTTTCAAAAAAGCTAAACGAAAAGAACTTTTAATCTATTTAAAAACATAAATTAATCTGACAAAGTTTTAAACGCATTTTGAATAGTTGTAACCCAATAACCTGCTGCTAAAGATTTTAATTTCAGAGTTTGTATATAACTTTTGACGTATTCTAAATCACTCCTAAACTACTTTAATTACTTCTCAGCAATTATTATTTTGTAACATAAGTTCTTTTTATTTGCAAATCTAAAAATATATAAAAGAACGTGTGTAACACACCTCGAACAAAGAAAGCAGTCATATGTGTATATATCTATTGAGTTAGTTACCATTTCTCGTTTCCATATTAATTTTGTTGCTTTGTAGTTTTGGCTTTTGGCCAAGTTAATTTGGTCTTTTTGCTAAGCCAAATACTAGGAGTATGTATGTATGGAGCACAAGAAAAGCGCGCATAGCACTAAAAACTGGCTTTAGTTATGCCTGGCTGGGTGCATGTATATTTATACGAGAAACGCACATAAATTGAGAGCCCAGCTCGGCTGGAAGCGTTTACATTTTTATGCATAGAAAATGTGCTGAGCCAAGCGCCGCTAATAAGTTGGCTTGAATGGAACAAAGGACCTCGCCTTGGCCACGCCCTCCCCCTCTCTAGAACCATCATTTACCACACATTTCACGCATTTTGATATGCAAACAAATGCACTGAATAAAGCAGGCAGAGTCAGAGCCAACATGAGAGTCAGCTGCATGCCACAAAAGGTGGCCAACAAAACCAGCAAGCAACAAAAAATTATAAAAACAAAAAGAAACTAAAGTAAAATAGAAAATGAAAATTCCAAAATTTGCACGTTAAAACAAAGGAACAATTTAACAAAAAGCAAATGGCAAATAGGAGATGCAGAGGCAGAAGGAGAGGCAGAGGCAGGGGCAGAGGCAGGTAAATGCAAACAGGTGCATGCAACTGCAGCTGAATATGGGAATACAAATGCATATGCATAATATGCATTGCATATATGTATACATATATAGACACACACACACACATACATAATTCACTCGGGTTGTTTATTAAAAGCACAAGCAAAGACTACAAAGAAGGAGTAAGAGAAGTTGAGTGGTAAAGAGGAGTGGTAAGAGGGAGGCAACAAAGACGTAAAAGCAGCTGCAACTTTTTAGTGCAAATTTTATAATTTATACTCGTAAATTTGCAGAGCGCATAAGGAATACATACACTCTTGATGGATATATGCAGAACGTGACATGAAGACAGTCGAAAAATGTGTTAGTAAATAAAAATAACTCATATTGTTTTCATTGGGAAGGACGAGTCACAAATACCCTTCAAAAAAGTATTGCCCAAACTCATTTTAACATAATAAAAATCACTCATATGGGGAGAAGTTTGAGAAAGAAGGAGATTTATGATCTCTAGGCAGTTGATGAAATATGAGTGGTATACTGTATACATTAAGAAAACCTGAAGGAAAATATTTATTCCATTGCTGATCTATAGCATGAACTAATTTTGAATACAAAAAAATTGTGTCTATAGGTGGAAGGCCAATATATACCTGAGCTAATAGATTTTTGGATTATTTCTATGACAGCTTAATCATTTAATTTCACAGATGAAAGTTTAGGGATTCGGTGATATTTTATAAGGCATAATAACTTACTCTCAACTATCATAGTTCTTTGAGGAAAAGAGAGAAGGAATCGAAGGCAGTAAACACACCACACGGCGGTCTCTTCTTTCTTAAAACAACTTCATAAAAAATTAATGCAGTTAATGAAGAATGCGACAGGATGTGCACCATAAACGGAAACAGACAAGCGGAATTTCAATGCAGCATACAAAATTTATTGACAATTGTTTAATGCAAAAACTGAAATTTTGATCTTAAAGTGCAACTTGCTGCATATTAAAGGATAAAGAGATGGTGGCAGTGGGAGAACGCTATACTACTTACTATGGATAACAAAGTAAAAGTCCAGCTGAGCTAAGCTTTATACTTGTAAGACACGTGCAGCTGCTTATGGCATATGCTGGTGTGTGTGTGTTATGCAACATCATAAATGCCTTAGAAAATCAATTTGTGCCATAAGAAAGCGGCTCTTCAAACTACAACCCCAAGTCAAAGTAGAAACACGAAGACGAAACGTGCAAAACTCAAAAACAATAACAAACAATTTTGCGCAATAAACAAGAGTAAAATCAATCTTTTTTTGTGTGTTACTAGAACGACTACAATCACGCCAATAGGAGGAGAGATAGGTACAACAATAATTTTCCTTTCTTTTCACTCTGAGCTATCTGGAAAAACAGTTTGATGCACGTAAAGGAAATCTGAAAGAATAAGAGGGAGTAGGAACAGGGACTAACATGGACTGGACAGTTGAGTGGTTTTCAATCAGCTGACTGTGCTCACCTGTTGGTTGTCTGCTTGCCAGGCAACTCACGTGCTTGTCCCCCGTTTCCCCCTCTAAACCGCTCCAACTCATCAACAGAAGGAACGCCTAGAGCCGCAGCTTGTTGTCACTGCCAATGGCAATCTCATTAGCCCAACTGAGTGTCGTTGAATTCATTAGAAAAACAAAAAATGACAGCAGGCATTCACAATAAAAAAAGCCAAGAAACAAGGCGTCATGCGAGACGTGCGACATGCGACCTGTGACCCCGACGCAGCCAACAAATTAAAAGCCATAAAAGGCATCAAATTATGTGAGGCACTTGGGTGTTGCGCTTAAATGGTCACCCACACCATAACAATCCTATCTGTACACAAAAAAAATACATATACTATATTAGAAATTTGTATTTGTTAAAAATAAACATGATATTTAAGAAAATATCTATTAATTGTGAATATTTTTCTAACTCTAGAATGAATAACTTAGACAGAATTTTAGAAATCATAGCTAACAATAAGGTTTTGAATAACAGTACCTATCTAAGAAAAATAGCTGATATGCCTTTGTTTCTTTTCTTAATTGTAAGTTGAATTTAGGAACTACTTAATTTTAGAATAGTTGCTTTGTAGAAATTTATTTGTTATAATACATAATCAAAATTGTATTTTTGATTTCAAGTGCGAAGTATGGGTTGTTTTTTTCTGAGTGTAGCAATACAGTCAACCACCCAACAGCTGAACCACTCAACCCACTCCACCCACTAAGCCAGTCAGTCAGGCTGCCTATTTGTTAACCCCAGCGCGCCGGCAAACAAAGTTTTTCAATTTCTGTCGCATAATAAGCGGCACAAAGTCGTTGCCGCTTGACTTCCCCTTTCCCTTGATCCTCTTGTGCCCTTGTTGTACCTTCGTGGCGCCACGGGAAAATGAAATTATGAATGTGCGTTGGCACAACCGCACCCCAGACACCATCACAGCTCGGCTGCTCACCTGGCACCGCTTGGTGTTTTCCATTTCCTTTTTGTTTCTGTTTTTTTCTTCTTTCTTTTCGGTGTGTGCTCATTTTTCTGTCAAGGTGTCATAAATGACGCTGACGCTGACGCTGGAGGAGACGCCTCCGCATGCGTGTAAGTAAAATAAATGAGGCTCGGCACAGTGGCAACGACTGTCAGGCCAACAAAAGCCAAATGAATGACACAAGACTCAGCCGCAGAGCAACAGTTCCAAAAAAACACATACAGAAACAACAAACAAATTAAAATACAAACTACACTCGACAGGAAGATACCCAGCAAACAGTTAGAAAAGAAAATATCTCAATTAAAAATGTTTAAAAACGTCTAAGTAAGCATACAAAATATAACAGTACATTTTTGGAATCAATCGCATTTATCAATACAATCTTAGTGTTTTCCAATAACTTTTCTCATAATTATTAGTCTTGTTAAAATAATGTAGGATATTTTTAATATACTGCAAACTTCTTTCTAACAATCGATATAATTAAAATCATTTTAACAAAAACCTGTCTATTTTTAGAGGGTATCAAATGCCAAAAAGGTCACACACTCATTTTGTTTATAGCATTATTTGCATATACGCAAAAGCAGGGCCAACATTATTCATGTGGCCAAAACAAAAAGCAGCTAAGACAGAGAGAGAGAGAGTAAATTTAATTAAAGAGATTTACTCTGCAAATTCAAGTGTCTACAAAACAGAGTTGAACGCGTGACTTTGATCAACATTTGTCTGTATTCACAGCAAATCACGTTCAAAAACTGAATCAAACTGTGTGTGTGTGTAGCTTCAGGTGTACATCAGGTGTTCATACTCCTACAAAATTATCGTATATATTTATTTGATGCCCAGTCGTATACTTAATTTAATGGCTGCTAACACGTGCTCATCTCTAGGATGGAGGGAGAAGTCCTGTTTTTAGTCTCCTTCGAACGTTGACTATTTTAACTGACAATTTCAACTAATTTGCTCAACTGACGCCCAATAAATCTCCGTGCGCAAATCAACTGTGCAAGTGCCACGCCCATAGCCCACAGCCCACAGCTCACAGCCCACAGAACACATCTTGCATCCCAGCATATTCAGAAGCCACAGGAGCCTGTCTTCATTCCCACAGACAGAACTACAAACTACAATGGCGTCGTTCTCGGTACTGCAAAGAAATGTAATTTGATGTAATTGAAACCATTTTCGTGTTAATTAAACTCTTCTTTTTCCCCCTCTTCCGCTATCCTTTTTTCTTTGTGTTTCTGCTCCTGCTGCTTCTTACAGCATTTAGTCGTCCTGCTCCTTGTGCTGTTGCGGGCTTAAAGCATTTTACACTTGCCATTAACGTTCCGTGCGCCCAAAGTGACAGCCACAATGAAAACAAAGACGCGGGCCAAGCACAAGTCATCAGCCAAAGGCAAAAAGGGTGTCAAGAGGGGGAAGAAGCGTTTGAGTTGGGTCCGAGAACTTCATCGCCATTGCAGTCATTAAATTGGATTTCTTTTTGTAAGCGCTAGCACTCCTTGGTCTGAGTCTGAGTCTCAGTCTCTGTTTCTGTGCTCATGATGAAGGGTTTCTCGACAAAGACGAGAATGAGGACTACGCACTTGAACGCACTCTGATTCCAAACTAAATGAGTATTTTGAATAACAAGCACTTAGTGCCTTGGAGCGCATTACATATTTTGTTCTTTTAGGTCTTAATGTGTCTCTGCCATGTGACTTATAATTGTATCAAAACATCAGGTCTAGAAATGAGACCTGGAATTGAACAAGTCAATTCCCATAAATTAAAAAGGAATGTGGAAGCAATTTAAAAATATTTATGTTTCAAATTTGTAACGATTTTTATCACATAATTGTTACATTTATTATTCATTACCATTATTAATAATTAAATAAATTTATTAATTGCAATATTATTGTCTAATTTCGATAGAGATAAATCAACTTTTGCATACTAAATAGTTTCCGCATTAAACACTTAGTTCACACTTGACTGTTTAGCAATTGAATTTGAAACATAAACTATATGTAATCAATTTAATAAATTTAAACTGTATTTATAGTTTTTGATTCTTTTTTACAATCCAAGTGCAATCTTCTAAGCTGACTTATCATAGCAATTCCCTAAAGCTGCAATGCACTCTGAAAGGATTTTTATTTTGAACTCAGTCGTCGGTCGTTGGTCGTTGCCATTATTGACACATTAATCAAACAATGGACAAGTACTTTCAATTTATTTTACCGCGACACAAAGCTCCATTCAATTTTTAAGCGTCGCATTTATATAGCAGAAGCACAAAAGCAGACAAAACACAGACAGAGAGATATATAGAGTGGGGAAACAAAAGTTGACCACTTCAGAAATGCAGAAAAGAAAATAAAAAAGAAGGAAAAAACAAACAGACACCGACACATAAAGAGGACACTGCAGTTTTTGACCCATACCAATGCCTAGGCCAGAGCTCTATTCTGGGCCAACTTTTTGTGCGCTATGTGGCTCGCAGTCGCTCATTAGCTTTCATTATAAATATTGACTGGCTGACTGGACAAGAGTGTTTGACTGACAGGCAGGGAGACAGTCAGACAGGCTGTCTGCTGGTCGGGTGGTTGGGTGGTCGGGTGGTGGTTGGTGGTTGGATGGTGTCAGGTGAGCCGGGTGCATATGACAAATTAGGTTGATTGCTTTGGGAGCATCGCGATGGCTATCGCCAACGCAATTGAAATCGAGAAATGAGAAGACAGGAGTGCGACTGAGAGGCAGAACTCTTGTCAGCAGTCGACGGCTTTCAATTAAGCGACTCTTAATGTACTTTTCATTTAATTTGATTCATCTATGTTGATAACAACAGCTTGCCAGGTCATTTGCATTTTAGCTGCACAACAGAAAAGCGAAAAATTAAAAGAAGAGCAAAGAGAGAAGCCAAAGCAAACCAAGCAGAGCATAAAATTACGATTGCTTTGCATATTTTTAACGCTTTTGCATAACTTGAAACGCTGACGGCAAAAATAGCAACAAAAGCCACATACTTTCAGCTTAATAGTCATAAATTTTACTTTATGCCCAGTTCCAGTTTCAGTTCCACAATCTACTCGCCATCTCATTTCTCTCTTTTGGCCCTTTTGGCATGCCGACAACGTCTTTGCCTTCTTTGGCCCGACCTCATTTCATAGAAATTGTTTCGCCTTTTGCTTTTGTTTTGTTTTGTTTGGTTTTGTTCGGTGTATATATTATTTTTGTGCTTTATTTTTATTCGCACTGAAATTTAACGCCACATATTTTACATTTGCACATTCATCACATTGCATTGCATTTCCATTTGCATTTTGCTTTGACGCCCAGTGCCACAAAACATGCATAAAACATTTATTGAGCCCAGCCCCAAAATGTATGCTATGTTTTTTTTTCTATTCTAATCATCTATTAAACCACAATTATTTACTGGACTCTGTGCGTGTGTGTGTGTGAGAGAGTGTGTGTTCGATTGTGTGGTTGCTTTAAATCATTGAACCATGCCCCAAGGGCGTTTATAATTGTTTTCGCTTTACCACGCCTTCGTTTTTGGTTCAACAAGTTAAACGATTTGTGCGTAAATTGAAAATATTCAATTACCATTTAAATCTATTAATAAGTGTTGACTGAGTTAATTAATCTTTAAATACACAGTTGTTCTATAAGCTTTTGTTTGCTCCATAAACTTATCAAAATTAAATTGCCATATTTCTACCCGCTTATTGTTATTCTAGAGAATCAATTTAAAAATCAAAGTATTACAAAAAAAACATTCCACATTAAAATAGTTTGACTTTTTAAAAAGCTATGCAACTTTTAAGTCTGGTAATTTTTTCGACTGGCAAAATGAAGAATTTGCTTGCATTTAATAATAAAATAATAAAAATATGAATTATTACTTTGTCTTGCTTCATTAATATTCTATGCCATTCTAGTAACTTTTGAAAATTTGCTAATTAAAGCTGAAATTATATTTTATTTTATTTATTAAAAAAGATGCAAATATGTTGTGGTTAAATTAGCTTCAGTTACATGTTTAATGCGTTAAATAATTGGCATTGCTTAGGATTGGAATGACAATGATAGCATTCACACATCAAGTGAAAGGGAGAGTGAGAGTGAGAGAGACGACACCACATATAATTCACACCCAGCGGGAACTGACCCAACATTTTAACTGCCATCCTCGAGAGAAATTCCTTGGCTCTTTGTCTCCCGGCATTCTCGAGGGCATTTAAATGTTTGAACAACCCATAAATTATGCGCTTTATCAGCGATAAAAAGTAAATACAGTTGTTGCTACAAACGCCTACTAGGCGTGGCCCCTCACCTCTGAACCACCACCGCATTCCCCAGATGTCCCACCGTTTGGCTATGTAAAAAAAATAACGTGTAAATGAATAATTCAAAGTGTCCTGCAACATTGTCCTCCGCTCTGTGTGTGTGTGAGTAATGCGTAAAGCACGCAAAAGATTACACATACCAATGCAAGCACGCATGTTTTCTTCACTGTGTATGTGTGTGTGTGTGTGTGTTTGAGACTGTAGTTAACGCTTTATCTGAGGGGTGCCAAACCAAACGACGGCAATGGCGACAACGCCTGGCAAATATTTAACATTGGCATATTTTTCACACACACACTCACACAAACTCACACTTACACACGTTGCTGTTGCTCTGTCTGCCACGCCCCTTGACCAGTTTCCAGCTGGCTTATGCATGTTTTATCTTGCCCACGTGGAATTTGCGTGCGTTTAAACGTTTTCGATAAGGTTTCGCTTTTAACCCGCAGACGCTGCCCCAACCACACACACACACACACACAAAAGTCACATGTGTGTGTGTGTGTGTGAGTGGCATATTTGTGTATGCACGCTAAGACCATTGGCTGATAAAAAGCATACCTTTGCTTGAACAATGCACAAAAGCGTTAACTTTCATTTAGAGTTGGGAAAATTTAAACAAATTTGCGAAAAGTGTTGCCCAAAGTGAGAGGCCCATAAAGTGCTTAAAGCAATTGGAAATATGCCCCAGCTATCGGCTACGGTTGTCTGGCCTCCTTTTCCACCACTATCGCTTCCTCTACTCCTTTCTCTGTCTCTCTCTCTCTCTTGTTGCTCGCTTCGTGTTATTAAACACGGATTAAGTGGCAGACTCCGTGGCTTGCATGCGCATAAATTATAATGCAACGCTTACTGCCAGCCACGCCCATTATTTTCTTTTTGCATTTCCCTGGCTTTTCCCATTTTTCACATAGTCAAATTTCTCATCCTTGTTTGGCACACAATTTTATGCTTAATATGTCGGCAGTCACATGTGTGTGGCCCCAAACGATATCAAGCTAACTCTTGGTCCTGCTTCTCGACCTGAACATGAACCCTGCACTCTGGACCTGTACCTATACCTATACCTATAGCTGAAATTGAACCAGCACCTTCTCTGACCGTATCCTTGTTCACAAATGGTTATCGTAGCAACATGCAATATTTAAATTGCAGCTATGTCGCCTCATCCTTCTCAAATTCCTATATATGTATGTATATTGACATGGCCAACGGCCATGGCATTGATCGGAGCCAGAGCATATAAGGACTGCATAAATTGACAAAAATTTGCAAAAATGATGTCAAGTAAAACAAAGAAACAAGGGAACGAAGCATTGAAACTTCGACCATCAGCTGCATTTGGTAACTGTCACAACAATCGATAACAACGGCTGCTTAGGGGTTAACTTGTACAATGTACAACACAAACGTTGCATTTTGAGTACAAATTATTCAAAATATACCAAAAATATACAAGGACAACATTGTAATATTTTGACTTTAATATTCAGATTACTTTAAGTCTAACATTTTTTCAAGCTGGCAGAACATGCCAAAAAATATGGGTCGTATACTTAATAAAATAAAAGTTTTTTATTTATTGGATTTTATTTCATTTGATCACTTTCTTATATTTCTAAGATTAATTTAAATTCCAATAGAATTAGAAAACATATTTCAAATATCTTAACCAAACATGTTCAAGGATATGTTCAGCTAACAGTTCTTATAATATTTGAAACATTTATCAATTCTCAGCCATTTCAACGTAATAAAGTTACAGAAACATTTCCTTTTACACTGCTAACAAGATACTTTTCAGTTACATAAAGCTAATTTTGAAATGAATAAATAAATATTGACCCAAACTCGCATTTGAAAAACAATTTTCCTTTTTCAATTAGGACCGAGTCCTTTTCGATATGCACACTTTAACATTGCAGTACTCAAACACATTTCAAGAGACAGCTTTCACTCAGACAGTTTACACATGTCGCTCTGTTGTACATTCTTACACATATATATACACAGAAGGACACAGATACATACACATTCACAGAGGGAGACTCACTGGCTAAAAACAATAGATTATTGGCATTGATGTTGCATAAATTTGAGCATTTTGTTGGCTCCCTGAGCTGCAGCTTCGACTCTTATTGTTAGCAGTTGCATGCCACAAACGCTGAAACAACATGCACTTAAAAAAACCCCCCATTCCCACATACCTCTTCAGTCTCAGTTGCTGCCCCAGTTGCCAATCTAATGGCTCTTTGTATTTGGTAGTTGTCGACGCTAAGCAAATAAACAAAATGCTTGTTGATATTTTGTGGCAGCCAATGAAGCAAACAGCTGTCCGTCTGTCTGTCCACAGTCCATAGTCCAGAGTCCATAGTCCACAGTCTGTTGTCCGCCTGTTTGTCTGACTGTCTGTCCATTTTATCCGTCCATTGGCCTGTAGCAAAATCGACAAAATCAACAAGAACAGAACTCACAATAAAGGACAACGCATTGTTTCTCCACTCTCTCTCTATCTTACTCACTCTATCTTTGTCTCTATCTCTATCTTTGGCAAAACAATGCAGCTTTCAACTGCAGCATAATTGCAAACAAAAACTGCAAATTCTCTTATGCATTCAGCTTTCCAAGCCAATGCTATGCTGCATGGAAACCAGCTCCAATTGATCCGCCAAAACGCTATCACATTTCACTTATAGCTGTCACGGCTTTTCATAGTTGTTAAGCGCATCAAACTTTAACACGTTCAACTGTCCCACTCTCTCCCTTTCTCTCTTTCTCCCTCTCCCACTGTTTCATCACCATGAAGACTGCTAAGTTTGTACCAGCTAAAAACTCTTCCATGGATCGACTTTAATAACTTGATACCCAATAAAGAACAATGGGCAGCAACTCGTGAGAAAATACGTTTTCACATGAAAATCTATTTTCCCATTATTTCTATATTTTCATAGTCTATTTGAGATTGCAGTTAACTTATAAAATGATATGTTGACGTCAAATGTAAGGAAATAAATATTATATGCAATAATATCTACCAGACAACATTTATCTGGACTATGAAGAAAATTAATTAGTTTTCTTGTCATCATAATAGTTATATTTCAATGAATTACAGAATTTTCACGAATATTTTAAGCATTCTTGTATACAAATTATATGGTTATTTTTGCTGTCTAAAATTATGCACTTCATCTTCTTTTCAATTCGCTTTTATGTGAAATTATGCTACCAGTTGAAGACAGAGCTTTCATTAAGTATTATTCAACAACTAAATTACTTTATTTTAATATTTTAAAGTTTTAAAAATCTTTTTTAATATAAATACAATTAAGTATTTAATTTCTCCTTTAATTTGCTTTTACTCAAAACTTGCTATCAAAGGGAATTTAATTGAATTCTGAAATTCCCTGAAATCTTTTAATATATTTTTCAAGCAATATTTATTATGTTTATTTATTTATTAAATACCTTCTAGCTGCCTCTGAATTAAACAAAAGAATTTATGCGAAAAATGGTTTTCACTATTTAGCTAGACTTGTTCTTAACTAATATAACTTGAACTTTTTATATAGTGTCAATTTATAAATATTTCCTAATATTAATGAAATGGTTTTCAATTTAATTTAAATTATGCTAAAGTTTTCTTTGCAGTTTCTGTTATAATATGTTTTTATGTACATAGTTTATGCCACCAGTTGCCTTGCCACAAATTGAAACATTTGTTGCCACTGTTCAATGAGTTCGCTGTGTTTGTAAGTGACACATTTCAGCCGCTTGTTAGTGGCTGTTCCGTGCTCTAAAGCAAATCCAACTACGCAGCGCAGCTTACTGTGCACTCTTTCATAAATCCAGGGGCGTAGAGAGTGGCCTGAGGAGAGAAAGTTGGGGGTGAGCTGTCACATGCTGCGCTATTTGGTTTTCGATACTTTGAGCGATTTTTTGCAGACTCGCCTGTGTTTTCTGCGCAACAAAGCAACGTTTACGGCATAATGCATGACAAGAGAGAGGGAGAGGAAGAAAAATAGGGATACGTTGTGTATATAGGGAGGGCAAAGGGCATAGCGACCGCAGCAAGGTACACACACACACTCACACATGGAGAGCCATATAAATAAACAAGCTACTGTTCCAGTTGCCAGTTGCCGGGTTTGTTCGTCCTGGGCCAGGACATCAGCCCTCACGCACTTTGTCGTAGAGTAAAACGAGAACCAAACTGTCGAAACTGTCAGAATGTCAAATAAGCGACAGAGCTGGGAGTCAGCAGCAGCAACAACAACAACAACAAGAACAACAAATGGAACAGAGATCAACAACGAGAACAACAACAACAAGAAGAAGCTGCCTAGGCCACCCTAGGCATATTTATTGGAAATCTGAAACAGCTCGAATATCCCTGTATCCCAGTATCCGTATCTATACAAAGATATATAAGTGTGTGTGTGTGTGTATGTGTTTGTGTCGCATGTCCAGCACAAAGAATTTGTTACATGAAATTGTTAACGGGCTATAGCAGCAGCTTCGCCTGCGTTTGATGCCTTCCTGATATATGGCCAACCTTTGACATCCTTTAAACGAGCAACATGATGCTCTAGATTATGCTTTCACGACTTGCTCCTTGATGCCTCCTCCTACCATCCCGCCTCCTAGGACAAGCGATACGTCAATGTGACAGTTTGATAATTTATTTTGTTCAAATTTGTTGCTCCACGACAAGGACGATGGCGTCGCTTAAATAAGTTATCAACGGCATATCGCAATGTAAATGGCAGCACGTAAATGAATGAAATTATTTTGCAACAAATTAAGGCAAATTTATGCGTCAAGTCGACAGACGGAGAGAGAGAGAGAGAGAGAGACAGACAAGAAACCCGGAATCGTTGCCCTGTAACAGGAAACACAATCCACAGACAAACAGACAAAACCGAAACAAAATTGAAACGACAACCAACAAACAAACAAAGCGAATCCCGAACCGATGAGTTTTCCCTAAGAGCATCTACGAAATCTGAGCAAAAGCTTTTGCAACCAGATCGGAACTCTACGAGTCAGAGAAGGAGTCAGGGAGGAGTCAGAAGAGACAGGGAACTCATCGGACATCGTGGTGGATAAGCGGCGGGTTGAGGGAGTCCCATTTGTTTTCCCTTTCTTCTCTTTTTTTTTCTTTTCTTTTTTTTTTTTGCCTGCCATTTTTTGAATCAAATGTCAATAGAGAGTACATTTCATTCAGTTGGTGCTGTTACCAACGCTTGTCTCATCCTTGCAACCATACACCCATTCTCAATTCCATCCTGATTCTGATTCCCATTCCCTTTTTTATTCCCCCTCTGCCCCCATCAGCCCAATGTCTTGTCACGCCCCGCATTGTTGCTGTCACAGTGTTTGTTTGCGGATTTGACGCTTTTTCCCGCTTTTTTTCTCTTTTCATTTATTTCATCTCTTTTTGAAGGGGGGTATTACACATTTGTGCAACTGAATGTTACGCAGAATTGGCAGATTTACTGATAAAGCATTAGACAAGCATATAAATTTAACATAGTTGACATATACTAAATGAAATCCAACAGAGAATTCTTAAACTTATCATAGTATTTGAATCACTAGTTCATGCTTTAAACTTATCTAACAGTATACTTCTTAGTTTATTTATTTGCATTTTATAAATTTACTATTTTAATTCAATTAAAATAATACAAACTTCTCTATTTAAGAACTATAAACTACATGATCTCTACATCTTACATCGTTCGAAAGATCTGATTTTTCTGTAAAAAGTTATGTTAAAATTATTAATGCTCAACAGTTTTTAATCAACTCTTATTAAATCAGTAGTATACATTTCATTATCATTGTTTCAAAATAATTCAAAATAAATCTTTTGTTAAAGAGCATACTTAATACCAGAATTGTGTTTATTTGTTAGTTTGTTTGTAACCATATTTCTTAAAAGAACTAATACAATCTTTTAACAATATTAAAACTTAATTAGCTAAGTATACGTATTATTGGAACTTTTCAAAAGTTCATTTCTAAAAACCATAATTCACATTTAATATCCTTTTCTGTCTCTGAATTAGCCAAAGCTTCTTTTGCACCTTTCTCTCCCTAAATGTACTTAACTTAGTGCATTTCAAATTCGTCAATAATTTAAAAGCTGAGTTTTCTCTTAGCTGCTTTTACTTTACTCGTAAGCAACTGCTGCTTTTGCTACTCTTCTTATTATCGTTGTTGTTGTTATTGTTGTTGTTGTAGTTCTGGTTGTTGGTGTTGCTGGTTGTTGCTTTGGTTTTTTATTTGCACGGAAATGTATAATTTTTTCCAAGTCAAATGTAAATACTTTTAGCGTATTTTTGTGGGTTTCATTGGTTGTTGTTCCCATTGCTGTCATTTCGTTTCTGGCATGCAGGCGAAAAAGAGGCGGTTGGAGTTGCTCGATTCTTTTTGGAGTGGGCGTGGCGCATGCAAATGACACGCCTGATGCTGCGTAAATAATTTTAGCGCTTGCCATGCGCCAAAATAAAATGCAAAATAAACATTTTATTTCTATGTTGGCTGACGGCTGCCGACTGTCGACTAAAAAACGGAAATGGTGAACGGACAGAGAGACAGAGAGAGAGAGAGAGTGAGAAAGGGAGTGAGAGAGAAAGAGAAAAGAGAAAGTAAGAGAGATAGAGTACGTATTTGGGTCAAGTGGTTGTGTGCAAATCTTACGCAATCCACAATGGAGACCAAGCTGCAAACACAGAATTTAATTATGCATAAGACAAGTCGCGAGTTGCAAGTCCTCGTCTTAGCCACAAAGCGTCAAAATGCAGCCAAAACCAGCTGCGCTTTTTCCAAAAGGAGTGGGTGTGTGTGGGTATGTGAGTGTGGTTGCCAAATGTCACGTTTCAACGGCTCAATTTGGCTTAGAGTGGCTGCCATGGCAAAAACTTGCAGCTGCAAACCAATTAAATTCACAAAATAAAATGGCCAACCTGACAATTTATGCCTCTGTTTTTCGAGAGATTTTTCTTATTTTTTTTTTGTTGTTTGATGGTAAATGTATTTATTTGCATTTGAACTCAGACGGTCGACGTATCGATATATCGATAGCTAGACAATGCTTGCCACATAAATAACGCCGTGTGACAGAAATTAAATGAGGGTCGTCCTGGCCCACATAAATATGCAACACATTTTTTGTTTGCCTTGACTAGCCAAAGGACAAACCAAGGCAAGTGGAAAACAGAAAGGGGTTGGTTGGAAGAGGGTGAAGAAAGCGAAATCTGAGCCAGCATCGAAAAACATTGTGCTGACAACTTGGCAAACAAATTTCATATCAAAAGAAATGCGATAAACGAGATCTGGGTTCGGGATTGGTGACCGTCTCTTTGTTGACAAGCGACACAAGGTCAAACATTTAACCCAGAAGAAGGGTTTAAGCCAAAAACGAAATTGAGCATCAAATTATGGAATTGAATGATGGTGGAAAATGATAAAATATGTATTCATACTAACGACGCTTAAATATTTAATAACTGGAACAAGCAAGCAATTTTACAACTCGTATTCGACAATAAGAGATGAAAAGAAAAGAAAGAAACTCGAACTCAAATTTGTCTCAGCTTAGTCCTAATAAAGCTCTCAATTCTTACAGTTCTCAAAGCAATGTACTCTAGTCTAATATTTGTCTGTCTGCGACCCCTTCATTATATCAGTTGCTTGTAGAATAAAAGGTTGTATTGGTTTTGAGAAGGAGAGAGAAGGAAAAGTGGCAGAGTTTATAGAATAAATAAATTCTTAATGATCTAAATGCAGAATCGATATAGCCAAGGTTCATCTATATGAATACCTAGATTTATATAAATAAAAGAGCTTAGGCAACTAGTTAACGGCAGCTCGTAGAATAGAACGTGTTTTTAATGTGAACAGTTCCTTTTACTTTAGTCAATCAATCTATATAATTTCATCAAAATCGTATATTTGGAACAAAAGTTATGACTGGAGTAAGTATAACATTGGAGCTTATATAGATGTAATTCTTATACATTAAAACAGTGTAATGGGTATCCCACAGTCGGCTTTAGTCCTCTAGCTTATTCTCTTAGTTTGTTCTTGAGTCTGTCTATGCCCCGACATCAATCCATTATACGCACTTATTGTGTGTGTTGTGTCGTCAGGGCGCATTTCTTGTGCCTTTATTGCCAGAGTTTTGCCTGAGTTGCCAATGGCCACTGTTGACATTTCCGCTTCCAGACCTGCCCCCTTATATAACGGGTCGTCTTGTCATGCTTACAACATACAAATGCATATAATGCTGATGGACTCACGCACACAGTGAAAAGACCTTACATATATGTGTATGTATAGTTATGCATGAGTTGTCGTTGAAACACGCACACAGAAAGATTCTCATACTCATTGAAGAAGACGCAAAAGGCGATAATGTTAAGCGTCAGCTTTTTGAAACAATTTCAACACATAGCTACTCACACACCCAACACACACAGCCAGAGGGATAAATACAAACACGTCGAGTGGCAGAGAGCCATAATAGCCAACCCGTTATGTGTGTAGACGTTGCCATTATCGTTGTTCCATACTTAGTTATCCTTTTGAATGTCACACGCAATACATTGAAGCAGACAACACAATACATACATGTATGAATAGGTATTTCTTTGGTTGTGTTCATATAATCTTATGTGTATTCATCGAGCTGTGTTTTCAGTGGCAATAATTGTTGCCCAAAGATTGCGCGGTTCAAGACAGCAGCCCGTTGCCTTGATTGCTGTTGCTTTTCAGGGCTGCCACAATACTTTAATTAGATTTTAACAGTGATGTGGGAACACAGATAAAAAGTTAAATAAAAACTTTAATGCTATTAAAGTAAATATCCTAAGAATGATTATATTAATAAATTATGAAATATTTCAGTTAGGCTTCTGAAGTACCCTATAATTATATTTAAAAAAGCTTACACGTTAGACTTACTATAAAATTTAAATAATTGGCTAAATATTAGCATAAATATTTTCTTTTACTATTATCCACTTCGTATTCCAAGTTAACAAAGTATAGCCAGGATTCAGAGACAATTTTTCCTTGCTGTTTACGCCTTTGACTCGTAATATAAAAATCATAGCATACTTGTGTGCGCTTCGTCGCGCAATTAAAACATACACTGAGGTTTTGTCTAATAAAGGGGCAGCCAGAGCGAGAATGGAGTTCAGGTTGAACAAGTGTTAGTCTGTGTTTGTTTTTGTGTTGCTGATGTTATTGCGCTATCATGTTGTTTTTGTGCTTGCTCAGCAGCTGACCTTCAACTACACACAGACTGATACATGGATAGACGCCCACACATACTTGTACATTGGCAGTTGGCCATTATTTCTGTTGACTATTTACGGAATTGCGCACAAATTGATGAATAAGTTGTTTTGCGTTGTTGTTCTACAATGTGTGCTTGCTTCTTGACTCCAACTTAATCTTGATCACAATCACAATCAGAATCAAAAGCGTTGCTTTGTCTGCTCAACCGTGTTAATGTCTCCATGTCCATTCGTCCGGCAAGTCTTGCTATGTCTTAATCAAGTGTATTGTCTGCCTTTTAGCTACAAATGTGTGAGTGTGAGTATTTTGCTCATTGCAGCAATTTGACTGTGTTTTTCTCGCACTAAGCAAACAGTTGAAATGACAATGACAACAGACACCCACAACAAGAACAACAAGTAAAGCAATTGCCAGGCGTGTGTGTATCTTAGACTAGGCAAAGCAACTATATTAATAACAATCAACTTGTAGTCCATGCAGATGTGGATTTTGGCCAACAGCAGCAATAACAACAATGCCAAAAGTCCATTCAAGTGAAAACAACAAGCAAATTGTTGTAGCTGAACACACATTAGCACACACATAAATACTAGACTCTATTCAAGCAAATACACACACTAACACACTCTCTAACATACACACACAGACACATACACACACACTTGTACAGATGTGAAATTGTTTCTTTATGCGCTTTTGGCCCCATTTGCAGCTGTTGAATTCGAATTTTGATAGTTTGTGCTATAGACATGTATCTATTAAACATTGTCTTCACTTTGTTAAGGACTTGCTTTTGCTTGTTTAATGGCCTGAGAAATTATAAATAAAACTACTGATTGTTTGAATACTGAATGATAGGGATGTAAGCACTTGTGTTAAGCAAGACCTACATCATTTAGTAAAGAGTAAGAATTTGAATAAGTTTTATTTAGTAAGTTAAATTATAAATTGATCTTTATAAAACGACATGTTTAGACTATAAATCACAAAATAGAAGGGAACCGGAACAGGCCTGATAGTAGTAAAGTATTGTTAATTGTTTTCTAGCATCTGATGGTGGAATTTTAACTCAAAAGCTCAGAAGAGAGCACATGAGACCAACACACATTCTCTTAGATCTGTTCATGCTTTGATACACTAAGAATCTTTCAATAGAGAATGTGCAATGTTCTGTCTTTCAATCACCAGCACACAATGATTGGCCAAACTCGAGCTCCAACTCATAATGAAATAAGAGCATTACTGCCATATCATCAATTAGGATTAATGAATTATGCTGCTGCTGATGCCCCAAGTTTGCTTAGTGCAGTCCTTGTGCCGTTGCATTTTGGGGGACAACAAGGACACACTTAATCAGTTCGACATTATCAGCGTGACTTGCATAGCACTTGGAAGCCACTTGACGATTAGGAAGCATGACTTGTCCCTTTTGAGAGCTCATGCACATAAAGCGGAGAGCAGTTGAGTTCAAGTGGAGCCAAAATGCTGTAAACATTAATTACCTGCCATGCGACATACAATGGCTTTAAGTGGAGCCTTTCAATTTTTGTGCGGTCGACATTTGGGAGATATTGGTTTTGAGTTTCATTTTGGAGCTCAGCTGTTGCCATTTTGTGCAGTTCTTTTTATTCGAAAATCAAATGGGTTCATGCAACCCACAATGTCTAGACAAAGGCAGACAACAAAGTCTCCATTAGCTACTGTCGACTGAAGATCGTATAACTCATTTGTATATATTTGATTACTGCCTCGAAAAACACACATATGTATAAATGATATAAAATTAGCAGTTCAGTTTCTGAGGTATTGATTTAAATGGAAATTAAGCTCATGCCGTCTGACCTCCAAGTACCTACAGGTTTAAGCACCCCGTATGATTGTAAGAGCTATCAGTGGAGGATCCTTTTCACTTACACCCTTGTCACATCTTTTAAGCGCCTTTCCAGACTGCCAAATTAATTGCAATTGCAATCAATGTTGCCTGAGAGAAGGCGTGGATGTGTAAGAAGATGCCGGGAGCGGGATCGGGATCGGGTAGTAACATAAAGTCGACCCAATTAAATTCTTTCTGGCATCGTTGTAAACGACGAACAGCATCCAGGCACTCGATGGAAAATTATACTGCAAGTGCAGGAAGAGGCTTTTCACTTGCACAAAAATAAATCAATAAAAAATGCAAATGAAAGCCAGACCAAATGCAAAATCACAGAAACAGAGACAGATTGCGAGAAAAGTAAATGTAGAAAAGATATAAAATAAAATAAAATAAAATAAAATAAGTAATTTTTTTTTTACATGTCACACCTCTTTCATCGATATCCTTTTATTGATCCTTATTTCAGCCATTTCAATGTAAGTTTATTGCTTTTCATTTTGCTTTATATTACTTTCAAAGATTCATTCAATTAAACAACATAAAATGTATACAAATTTGTTTTTATTCTTAACCTTTATCGGTTGATTTTAAAAAAATAAATGTTTGTTAAAGGTTTCGTTTACATTAAAATTTAAATATATTTATTGAAATCACAAGCATATGTGTAAATTTATTATTTGCATAAGTATATATGTATGTTGAGCCCAGCAATTTAAATACTGAAATCAGATTAAAATTTTCTCTGCCTTTTACGCCATTTGACTGAATATACAAAGTGCTTATTGTAAGCCTTTCCCTTTCATTTGACTCGTTTAAATATTTATTTAATTAACTGAAATAATATTCTTATAAATATATGCTTTACTGACAATTAAACAGGACATCAGGCTTGTTTCACAAAACTCTAGCAACACAAGGCTAATTGTTTGCTAAAAACTTTATAAAATACATTTGAGATAATTTTTATTTATTCGCTTTTCCTACAGCAAGTTTTATAAAGTTCTCGAGAGATTTTTGTAACACATCTGCATCAATTGAACTTTTTTCTAAGATGCTTAGCATTTCTCGTATCTTGACAGAAATTGTCTGAATCGGGCTTCTTTTGTTGTTTTCATAATTTACTTAAAATTGATTAAATTCTTTAAGAAGCTAATCACTGTCATGGTATATTAATGTGTTTATGGCTACTAGATCCCAATGTCAATGTGACTTAAATAAAACGATAAATAAATTATAACTGACAGTTTGGGCCTTAAATGTACGACTTTGAATTGTCAACATGGCAAGATTCGGCGAGCTTACTTCAGAAATTGTGACAAATAGTTGTGCATTGTTGCAATTTGTATTGTATCTATTTACACACTGGCTTGCACAATAATTATTGTGCTAGGCTTAATTTAAATAATTAATAAATTATACTGGTTGCAAGAGAACGAAGAGAAAGACACAGAGAAAGAGGTAGGCCAGAGCAGTTAAAAGTTTTCATTAAACAAATATTTTCACAGCAGTTAAAATTTATGTTGCAGCACCCACACACACACACTAACACACACACACACAGAAGAACACTCTTACCAAAATATAAAATTTATGCATGAAAACTGCTTGGGCAATGAGGTGGCAAGTGGAAAGTGGCAAGGGTGAGATGGAGGTGGAGGTGGAGGTGAGGGCATAGAGAATGCAGCAAGTACGTAGTGTAGTGTAAACAAGCACCAGGCAGAAGCTAGTCAGGGAGCTGGAAAGCAGCTCAGCAAGGACATGCCAAAGGACATATAATGCAAACATGTGACTTCCGCATGCGGTGCAAACACTTACAGTACACACATACACGCATATACATATACTCACAGCATTCATAAAGTTTGTGCCATAGTCTCATAGTTGTTAACAACTCGAGCGGCAGGCAGTGAACTCCTCGTCCTTGTGTCCTTGTGTCCGTCCGACCGCTTGTAGCTTGGCTTGTAAGCACGCCCCACTGTTTCGGGCTTAACTCACTTGCCACACACACCAACAGACTTACACACACACACAGATAGCAGAGCCACAAAGACATAATGTGAAATAACTTATTGCCCTTAAAATGTCATTTATGTCAACGGTAAGATAAGTTACGCATACGCACCGCACACCATATACTACAGTGCAATGTGCACCGCCAGTCCGCCCTCCTTTCCTCCTGCTACTTCCCCTGCCACATCCTCTACCGCTCAAGCAACCTTCGTTTGCCTGGCAGGCTTGACAACAATTAAAGTCAACAGGAAATGTGACACATTTAACTTGGTAAATAATATTTTCAATTATTTAGCATAAATAATATTCAACGCATATTTACACACACACACGCATATGCACTGCCGAAAGCACACACAAATGCGCTTGTAATTTAACACATGTTTTGCGTTTCCACATTGAAATATCCTGCGGCATTTCCAAAAACTAATTAGCTACTCAGAATTTGCTGCTGCTGTTGTTGCTGCTGTTTGCCTTAACATTTTGCACTTTACGGGTTTCAGTTTTCAAAAGCAACAACGACAACAACAATAACAACTACAACAATAGACTTATGCAAATTTTAAGGGTTGAGTTCAATTCGGTTTAAATGTTAAAACGTGTTTCGAATGTCATTCGTGAATGACCCTTGTCAAAAGAATTTCAAATGATATGCGATTTACTGGCATTTAAATAACTGCTTAATTAATTAAATTTATATCAAATGAATAAATTAACAAACACATTATAGCAATAAAAAATCCAATCAAATAAATTTAAATGAATTGAAATAGTTCTGTCGCATGACATTACTTAATTACAGATTCAACAGTTCATCAACATTCTCAAAGTATTTATTTAATAAACGCCAACTTAGCCAACTAAGACCAGTTTATAAAGCTATTTAAAACTAGGAATTATAATTTAAATAAATAAATAATGTAAACCATTGTAAAATTTGGAAATATACTTTGAACAAATAATAAAAAGATATTTTAAAAATATTTATTAAAATTTATCAAATTATAATTTATAATAAAACTTCTAAATTTATTAAAGACTGTAAATATTTATAATAATACCTTCAATTAATTATTACTACTGAAAGGGTAGAATGAAAATTAAACATCCAACATTTTTATTAATAGATATGCAGATTTTTCAGTGTATATAAAGATTGCTTGACATGACTTGAGTTGCCAGAGTTGTCAGAGTTATTTACGATGCATCTACACTCAAATACTCAAGACTTAAACGCAGGTTTTCAATTAGACCGCCAACGAGCGAATATTTCCATTTGGTTTTGGCCAAAAAACAAAGCCACAATTTTCAGTTGCTGTCAGCATTTAACCTGCAGAGCACTGCGTGTCCCCTCTTCCTCTTCCCCTCACTCTTTCTCTCACACACACACTTGCAGATAGATAGACACACACACACATATACAATTACCAAAGATTTATCGCTTGTGCACTTGGAATTGATGACCAGGGCCTAATTGTCATCCGATATGACTCCACCGCATGACTCGCATTGTCGGCCGAGGCGACGTTGATGTCAGAAGGGGGATCCCAGCTTGGAGTAAGTGCAGCTACCTCTCGCCAGAGGCCGCCACCAGCACATTTATACACTTCAAACGGCACGTGCATAGTTTTGCATGCTGCGCATAACTTGCACGCACACCAACCCAACTCACACACATCCACTCAAACAGTCACACAAAACCTCACTCACACACACACACATACACATGTTAGGGTCGTAATTTTTACACACACATACAAAGACAGCCACTGTGGGAGCGATTTATGTTTGACTTTCGCATGTGGCTGGCGGTTTGGGTGGATTTAAAAGTCTCCCAAAGCGCGTGGGCAGCAGAGAGAAAGACAGACAGAGGGGGAGGAAGATAAAGAGAAAGAGAAAGGGTGGGCATGAGTCTCAACTGGAGAATTCCTGTTTTATGCTGTCGCCTGCTGCTTGCTATTGCCATAGTCATAGCCAAAGCTATTGCCAAGGCTTTGTTGTTGCAAAGTAAGTTAAGACTGTAGCTGAGAATGCTATAAGAGAAAGAGAGAGAGAGGGAGAGAGAAAGAGAGACTTTGTTGTTGGCTACATTGGCTGATAAATCGCCAGCAATTTATTATTGATAACACATTGGTACATTGATTGTGTATTAACTGAAACTGTTTGCCAAAGTAAAGTGACATTGATATATGGCATGTACATGAAATATCGCTTGTTACGACTACATCCAGCAAGTGTTTGTATTTTTCCTCTCTCTCTCTCTCTCTCTCTGTCTCTTATTCTCTCTTTCTCTGTCGCACCAAAAATGCCCATTGTGGCAATCAACACCAGAAGTTGACGCAAGTTATGTGGCCATCCGTCCGTCTGTCCATTTGTACGTTCATCCGTCCGTCATTCCGTTAGTCAGTTGGTCAGTTCATCCGCCCGTTAAAAACTTAATACCCAAACATTTGACATGGCCTTAAAAATTATGACAGCATTTTGTTTTCATTTCGCAAGCTGTCATATGTAATTATTTATAGTTGTATTTATATCAAATGAATAAATATATAAATTTTTATTAATTTACGCGGGGAATAAAATGAAGAAAAATTCACACCGTAGCAATTAATGACACTGTTTGGTTTCAATCCCTTAGATCAGCCACAGACAAATGCATCAATTAATAAAAATACATCAATGAAAATTAATTATACTTATAAAATATATATTCCCAATTAATTGACGGCAAATTTTAATGGCCTTACAGAAAATTGAGCGCCAATTAAAATGCTTGTTTAACGTTATTAAAAACATTTTTTAATCAGCTAACTATTTGCCAAGTTTTGTATTAGTTATTAATAATTTACTAAATTCAAATTTATTTTTTGTCATTTTGTTGTTCACATAAAAATAACATGAATATTATTTAGAATCATTTAAAAATATTTTAGCTGCTTACTATTCAATATTGTTATTTGGTAAATAATTAGTGAACTATTTTATTTGTAACATTCATATATTTAGAATATCATAAAAAACGTTGCTCAATACTTAAGCAGTTTTTTTTAAATGTTATATAATAATTCATTATTTAAGAAGCCTTATGCAGAAAACTTCGTTATATTAAATTTGTAAAAAACTTATATTGTGTTTTATTTTAAATAAATATTAAATAATTTTATTTATGACAACAATTAATCATCTACAATTATATAGCATTGTAGAAATTGTATAAAACATTAATATATTAAATTCTTCAACAGCTTTTTCGTTGTTAATTTTCAAGTTGTGTTTTTTTGAATAGTTATAAATAGTATACACAAAATATTATTTATGGCATTTTCATGTGCAAAGGAAACGGAACATTTAATAAAAACTCACATGCATTCACATGCCACAAATAGAAGAATAGAGTGTGTGTGAAGAGCTTATAAGCAAACAGGCAGCTGTTCCATATTAACAATACACCAGTCACAACTACAACTACAAGTAGAACAACAACAACAACAAGAAGAAGAGGAACAACGAGAACAACTACAAGAGATACAGAGTAGTGACAACCAGTAGCAAACACGAAAGTGTAATCAACGCTTAAACACTCGCAACAACGAGACAAACATGTCGCTCTTCTTCTTGCCCAGCCGCAGACAATAGCTGACTGGATGACTGCCTGAATGGATCTGGCTGTCTGTCTGACAGTCCGTCCGTCTATCCGTCTGTCTGTCTCTCTGTCTGGCAGACAAAAAAGCATGGACAAACATTGCGACACATTACTGTCAAAACTCATGAAAATATTTCACAACAGCGACAAGCGAACTGCCGCTGCAAGGAAGAATGCCAAAGAGGTAGAGGGGATGCCGGAGAAGGGAAGAAAATATGTGTAATAACGGCAGGAGAAAGAGGGGGAAGAACAGGAGAGAGCATCGCATAAAACATACAGCAGCAGTAAGAAACAAAAAAGTCACTAACAAGCATCATATGCCAGCAGAAATGTCAACAACAATGCACACACTCAGAGAGAGAGACTCACACTCACACACACACACACACACACAGCTCATTAGAGCCATGACAAGGGGGTGTAAGGCAAGGGGCAAAAAAGGATTTAGCATGCCGGCTTAGCGGCAGCCGGAAATGCAGCAGGATAACATTCATTTGTTGTCCTTGTTGTTGTTAGTTTTCGTTGTCTTTTTCTCATGCATCTTGTGCCCATTTTCGTTGTCGTTGTTGTTGCACCATTTTATGACAGCTACAAAAAGTTGCTGATGATGTAATGTTTATGTGTCGCTGACACTGTCAGCCTCCCCTCCCCTCTCCACAGCCTCCCCTCTCACATTGCCAGCGTCATAATTGCACCTGCAAGGCTAACAGATGCAGAGGCAACAACAGACGGCAGCAACAACAGCGGTGGCAGCTGCAAAAAAGACGCACAAGCAACAATGACAGGACAGAAATATGCCAAGTAGCTGACTCCACGTTGCACTGTGACATCGAGGTAGATGGTGATAGTGATGGTGATGGTGATGGAGGCGAGAGCAGAAAGAGGCGTGGGAGAAATGGGGCATATGATGCATATCGCAAATGTCGTTTGCCGTCAGTTTCCGGTTGTTGCAGCAGCCATTTTGTTTATGCATGAACACGAATCCAACGACAACTGCAGTGGCAACAGCAACAGCAACGGCAACGGCAACGGCAACGTCACCTCTTGTTGAACGTACCGCTCAAATGTTGCCCCTCTTTGCAATGCATGCAGCATCTGAGTGTCAAACAGAGTTCAACCTTGGTGCAAGTGTAAACTAATTTCAGGTGCTGCACTTGCTCGACATTGAGTTATGATTTCAGCGGCACGTGACCCTCAGAAGATGAGCAAAGCAAGGAGACTTAAGATTAGGTTGCAATCAACTGGCCACAATTTGTTGACCACGTGCCACAATCACTTGGCATATCTGGTTAAATTAAAGACCTAATAGAAGACTTAATTTAATTATTTCTTTGACCTATATAATTCTTTTTTTACTCATCTAGTTATTTTAGTATCTTTTTATTCATATATTTAATTATCAATTCATTTAATATATTAAAATATTAATAGTTAATATTAATAGTTAGTGGCTGTATATAACTAAGTAATTACAAAGTATTTAGTAAATTTTTGGCTATTTATTTACTTGATAATAACTATTTTTATTCTTAACATTTTTATTTATCCATCCATTGATTTCTATTATTATCCGATTGGGTACTACAACCAACTTGATAAACATTATTTTTTGTGATGACAACTAGAGTTGATTTAATTGAATTGAACCTCGTGTAAGGTCAATAAATATGTATTTGTATTTCCATTGTCATTAGTTATGCGAACAAGGCTATTTAAACAGACCGAAAATCGAATGTAAACTTTATGCCTGTCGTTACGTATGTATATCGAACTAATTTGACCAATTATGTACACCCTTTTCTATGGGGCAGAAACGAAAACAAAAATTGTATATTAATTTTTCGTGGCAGCAGCCACATTTGACCATTACACACAATTAGGCACTGGCAACAATGGGAAATGGCGGCGGCAACAACATCGAGATATCTATGAACACGTGTAAAGCGAACAGGAAGCCGCATTGATAGAGGCAATTAACAGCTCGACACGCCATATTTCCTATGCGTATATACAATATTCCTATACGTATGCGTATACGTAATATTCATAGAAATATATGCAGACGTGTATGTGGGGGCCAGAAAAATTAGACACATAATTAAAAATACAAAGCATAAAGCGTAATACAAAGACTAATGGGTGTCTGGCTTCTCTTTCCACAACCAAGTCAACGATTAATTTATTGTTATTGCTTAGGTAAACAAAGGAGCCAAATCAAAGCTGGAAGAAAAAAGGGAAAGAGAGTGACTGCCCTTGCCATGTGATTTGGGCCAGTTCGATGAGCGGACCACGAGTCGAGAGTATTATTAGTAAACCAAATGCGTAGCCATAAATTACCACTCAGCGACCAATGCTTGAGCGCATCTTAAGAATGGAATCGTAGTCTGACTTGGAGTTGGAGTTGGAGTTCGAGTCAGCGAAATGAAATGAAAACGCGCACGCTTGACAGCTCCAGCTCCAGCTATTGCTTCTGCTCCAGCTATTGCTTCAGCTCCAGCCCAAGAGCAAGTGGGTCAGGAAACTTCGTCCTTCAGCTCTCTTGTGGTACGTGCGTGCTGCGGAAATGCTCGCAAATTTGCGCTTTGAATTTCGTCGGGGCGATCGTGGACTCGCATATTTTATTTGCTCTTTCAATCAGCAAAAAGCGGAAAGCCTTTTGCCAGCAATAAAATTATTGAAAGATTGATGAAAGCCACCGCCCAAAATAGGCCCAACAAATTGCCTTCAGTAAGTAAGTTTAGATGTACCTTAAAGTAGACCCCAAGCCAAGTAAAAGAACTTAAGAGACACCCAAAGAATGTCGAGTCGTTGACATTGACATGGGACCAAAAAACAAAAACAGCTACAACCACACACACAAAAACTACAGTCAGTGCCAAGATTTATGGTCAAATAATTAGCAATGCCGACGGCTACCACGCCCTGCTCTGATACGCTATAAAGGTTGAGACGTTTGGGGAAGACAAACGATGGTTTAAATAATTAAATATATTAATTAAATGCTACATCTTAAATAAGTAACATCGCTTAGATATTTTTGGTATAATTATGTTATTAGTTAGCAAAAATAGAAAATAGGAAAATCAACTAACTAATTATAGGATAGTAAATATAGATACAAATTATTTTTAATTGTAGCGGTTAACAGTTAAATTATTAATTGAGGAAAATCAATCAACTAATTAAAATTTATTGAACATTTAATAATATAACTGTAGACTTTATTTATATAATTTATTATTTGTTGGATGCAATTATTGTTAAAAATATGTCTTTTGTGAAATAAAATCTTTCAAGAGTAGCATAGAAATTATTTATTTAATAATTAGAACAATAAATATTTGCTGAAATCTTTATCTTCAAATATTTGTAATATATTTTTGCTCACTTATATTCAGTTCTTCTAAACATTCCCCGTACTTAGCTGGTGTAGGGTATTTTGCAGTCAACACATCTTTCATTGCTTTAAGTACAAACTTACACACACCGCCCATACACATACACTCCCTCCCACACAAACACACACAACGATATATAGTGTTGACCGAGAGGGAACGCTGCTGGCGAGGTGTTTTAATTAATTAGCTTTTTGTTTTAATGCTGAACTTTTGTCCTGTGCTTTGTGTCCAGCGTTTTCGATTGCGTTTTTACGACTATGCGCGACTAATTTGTGTAAATTAAATTTATCGACCAGAAAATGCCACACAGCAGCCAAAGCGAAACACCTTCAATTGGCATAGCTTCAAGGCTTCAGGTTTCGCTTCAATGCTGCTGCTTAAATTAATCATACGCAGTGTGCGCCAACATTCTGTATAATAGCTAACTGACTGGGGCCAACAACTGAGTGCACTGCAGCTCTTCCTCTCTCGGGGTATATGTGTGTGTGTGAATTTGGGTCAGGAGTGCGCTTCGATTTCAGTTTCGTGCCCGTTTTCCATTTCGAATTTGTTTGTTAAGCATACGCAGTGTGGTGCGAGTGGGTGCTTCTCATCAATGGGCTTTGATGGCCAGTGTGCCTTAATGGCACACCTCACTCACAACCCATTCTACCAATGACCGTAAATAGCAACAACAACAACAGCAACAGCACCAATAAGAGCAACAAACATGGCCGAAAAGTGTTCAACGAGTGCCAGTAAAGTTTTCCATTTCTGGCCCGTTGCCAGGCCATACAGACGGCAAACGCTCATGCACTTTCATTAAGTTTAATTAAATTCTCACTTTGTAAATGTCACACACACACACCTTCACACACACATACACACACACACACCATGACTATCTCTCCGTTGTGTTTGTAACGAAAAAATGCGCCAACCTGAGCGAATTTATGGCCCTTGGCGCAAGGCGACAAAAATCTCTGGGATACTTTGACTCTGACTGTGTCGTACAAATAACAGCACGTCGTACTCGTAGTTTTGCTTCATTTGCTGGCTGTTTGCAGACATTGTTGGATTTAATTTGGCCGGCACGCAAGCCTAGTAACTCTGCTTATTATGCAACAACTTTTTATTAATTTTTGCGTATTTTTCATGAGACGACTCTCACAAAAGAAAACAAAACAAAACAGAAATAAAAGCAAAGCAAAGAAAATGCCAAGAAATTTCTAAGCAGCGCACAAAAATAAATTCAAGTCAAAAATTTTGCCATAAACTTAACCATAAATAATTCAAAAAATGTGCCTCGTCTTCGCTTTCCCTACCTTACTGTGTTTATTTCAGTATCTGGATATTTGTGAGGATATTTTCGTGCAAGGATATTAACCCCAATTGCGCTTGGCACTTGTCGGCCTCACAGCCGCACTTTGACTCGAGTTTTCGTTTTTGTTTTTGCTTTTGTTTTTGCAGTTTGCCTGCGTTGTTGTTACTGTTATGGTTGTTGTTGTATCTGGTTGGCTTTTTAAGTGTTTCTTTAAGCGCCATAATCAGGCGCACCAAGAGCGCAAATATTTTAAGCGACACGCAAATATGCAAATACTCCTCCTATATGTATGAAGACATACACTTGTATGTGTAAAAGTACATACGTATACATACATATGTCTATGTGTGCTCTGCTACTTAAGCTGCTTAGCAGCTAAACAAACAGCAGGAATTGCTTGCTGACAATACCCTAAGGTCACAGAAACCAATTGATCTATTCATAAATGTGACTAGGTAAACATATTGAGAGTTTCTTCAAATAGCGAAGCGACTTCTCTTTTTATCGCAAGCGCTCAAATTCATTGCATCAAAATATAAGGATTTGACCAGGATTAGAGAAGAGTGTAGAGTTTGATAAATAATGATAAATAAAAGAAGTAAAAGTGAAAAGAAATTTGTGTAACAAAATTCAACAAATGTCTTTTATTTAATTTCATTTATAAGTTTACAAAGTTGCTTTACTTAAAATTTTAACTTTCGAAAGCTTAAACACTTCTAGCTCTCAGTTCTTAGCAAACTCTCAAAAAAGGGTATACAATATTCGGGTAATTTCAGTAGATTTTATACCCATTTTGCTTGTTCTTTTCGTGCTTTCTGTGCTTGTTTATGTGCTTGTATTGTATTCTGTGTTGTATTTTTGGCCTATGCATGTTTAAATTTTATGTTTGCCAATGTGTTGGGACTTTGCCATAAATGCACACCCCAATGCCTGTCTTAGTCTCGGCCAGTGTGTGTGCGCGTGTGTGTGTGGGTGTGTGTGGGTTGCTTGTCGAGTCAAATGTTTGGCAACATGTGCCACGCGGTGGCAACATGCGGCTTGCATATAAATTTCCAAGTGACTCGCTGTTTTACTTAGATTTGTTCTTTTATTTTTGTAGAATTTGCCAAAGATGTCAAGCATTGCGGAGAACATTGATTTCGGCTCCAATTTGAACATGAGGCTTAATTAAATTTGCTTAATTAATGTGAGAATGTGAGAGCGTTCTGGTTGCGACCTGAAGCCTTTAACCTTTTCCCAGGGAGGTCGATCCTGTGGTCACAATGCCTCCAGCTGTCAACGTCGTCCTGACAGCAATAGCCGCATTATGATGTCAACTGTGAAGTCAACTGTAAGAGAATACTTCCACACACCCACAAACACACAGACATTCTCTAACACACATTCATTAATCATTACACAAAGCTGGAAATGTTTTCGGTGCTCTCATAGTCATATACGTAGTGTATGACAAAGTGTTGGACCCTAAAGTACATAAAAAATAATTCATTTGTGTTTAATTGCGCATAAGTGCATCTAGAAGTTACATGCGACCTTTGACTACCATTAGAACTAACTTCTAAAATAGACCAACACTCATTAATGAGAAGTAGCATGTACTTAAATAGCTAAATAAACCAAATATAGAAATACTTTGTAGACCTTACATATTTAGCTAGACAGACTAATTAATTACAAATTAATACTTTTGATAATAAGCAAACAGTACCATTGAATCACCATTCTACAATTAAAATGATTTCAGTAGAACTTAGGTAATCATATAAAAATCAGTAATTAATTAATAAAAATAAATAACAAACAATTAATATACAGTAATTTTTGTGTATTCTCTTATAAGTGGACCTAGAGTAAAATCTGATCTGATATCTAAGGGAAATATAATTTTAATTATAGCTTATTTCTGAACTCATTTCCAATCAGCTTATATCGCTTTAATTTAACATAGAATTTACGTAATTTACCTAATTGGTAAGAATGATCTAAAGCTGATAAGTTTCTTATATAATTACAGTTTTCAAATGAATTACATAAATATAAAACATAAACTCTTCAGCTTAAGTCTTTTCCATAAAATTTCCAGCAAGATAATATTTTAGATAAGTGTGTTAGTTTTGTCAAAGAAAATGTTTAATAAAAATAATATGACATTTGTAATCCGCCTGCAGACTTGGCCAACATGTTCAGTGTTGGCCACGTTGCTCATTGAATCAGCAGACATTTGACACTAAAAGTTGCGTTAAGTCGGCGTGGCCTAAAGCCAAAGTCAAAGCCGTAGAAATGAGAGCTTGGCCACTGCAGAGGCGCTAACGAAATTGCTCTCCATGGAGAGAGACTTGGCCAAGTTGTATGCTCTCTTCTCCATAATTGCTCTCTTTTTAGTAAGTGTGCTCTCTCGCTTACCATCTCTCTCTCTCTCGTTTTGTGGTCGTAAAGCTTTTGGCAATGAAACGACGGCAGTGAAACAAACCAAAGCATTATCCACATTACCAAATGGCCAAGAACAACAACACATTTGTGGGCCAGCACCTGCTGATGGTCGCTGCAGGTGGCCAAAATTTTTGTTACTTTTTTTTTCAACTGCTGATTTGGCCAGAAATATATATTCACTTAATGCGCTCCCGTGTCCGTTTTGCTTGATGCACCACGTTCTCAGTTTGCCTGCAGCCCTGCCACGCCCCCTTGTCACCGTCTCTTGGCCCTCACTACATCCAGCATTTTTTGGCCCGTTAACGCGTGACTTCGAGTGCCCTTAATGCTGTAAATGAATATTTAATGTTAAAAGCACTTGTCGAAAATGCAGTAGCTCTGAGGAGGGAAAGAGGGTGAAACTGCAGCCAATGTCTACGTAGCCTCTTTTCCCCTCTTCCTTCTCTTTTCCCAGTGTTCTGCCGCTTCACTTAACGAGCGAGTTGATTTTAAATTGTTTTTGCAATTGGAGCATGCGATTAAAAATAAATAGTTGCAGTTTGTGAGCCAACTTGAAGGGCCACGCAAATTGGCGTTAACTTAAAGTTGGCCTGCTGCTTGTGCCGCCTGTTTGCACAGCAAACAGAGTTAACTGGCCCAGTACAAGAATTCCTTACCAAAAGTAGAAGCAGCAACAGCAGCAGCAGTTGGCATAAATAATGCGTAGCCAGGTTTCCTTAACTCCACTCTAAGCTGATAGCTGAGATCTCTGTTTGCCCAGCCGTCGTCTTCGGCTTCAGTTTCTGGTTAGGTTTCCTTCCTGGCTGGCTGAGACAAATGTTTATAAACCGCTTAATTATTCACTTGGCCCAGTTTTTAGCCAGCTGCGTGCGTCGCTTCCCTTTTCTTAAGGGGTTCACGCAAAACAAATTGACAGAGCCCAGCACAGATTTCTGCGGTGTTAAGTTGAGGCCACATAAATCACAGCCAAACAACCAAACAACAGAAACCTCGAGCTGCTTCTGCTTGCCAACATTTCTCATAATTGTTTAACTTTCTTTTGATTTTAGAATATAACAAGTCCTACACCTTAATTTACACCTCTCCTTTTTCTGAGTTGCAGAACAAATGAGATGCAAATCAAAGCAAAATTAAACTTACCTTCGTAGAAATTCAAAGGCTTTGTTTGAAAATATATATTTTTATTACATACAATGTAATACTCTATATTTAAAGTTTAAAGTATCGCTGTATTTGTAGCTGCTCTTATGCGTTGATTATTTACTCAAATATTGCAATAAAAACACATATTTAATTCTTAAGATATTATTTATGTCTCCATTAAAGATTCAATATATATTATTGTAGCCATACGTCACCGAACATTATAGTTAAATTATATTTATACATTAATGATTTCATTTGCTTGCGCCATGCGTCATCTAATTAAGCAATATTCAATACAGATTTCTCTCCTCTCTCTCTCTCAATCTCTTCAATGTCAGATATACTTCCTTAAGCATCAACTAAATATATAATATAGAAATAACATTGGAATCATTTTAAGATCCAATATGGTATTTAAACTGTATGACTCCGTTTATACTTAATTTTAATTATTACAGAGCTAAATATATTTAAATATTTAATTTACGGGTATGTTTCATATGAAACGATTTCAGTTCAACATTTAATCTGAACCTCTACGGTTGCTTTTCGATTCACATAAAATTAAAGTGCTAATAAAATGCTTCAACTGAAATTAAAACTCCTGTTTTTCATCTCTATCTGTGCATCAATTAAAGCTGAGGAAATCGAAAATTGTGATTATTTTGATACTGTCGACTTGACAGGCCACGAAAAAGTGGCAACTGGCTATTTTGAATATGAAGGAGTTTTAATACCTCCCGAAGAAACAGGAACCTACAATTATAAAATACTTTTCGAAGGCACACGGACAACTGTCAAAGAGCACTTAAGGGGATGTGTGTGTAAAATTAAACCCTGCATTCGGTACTGTTGTCATCGACATCGACTTGATCCATCAGACGAAGAAAAATGCACAAAAGAACTGAATGTTGTTAAAGTAAATCTTACTCTTGAGGATGGAACACAACAAGAAGTAGACATAAGGGAACAGTTTGTGGTACAACCAGGAATACGAATACAATGTGATAAAGCTATTCACCTAGTTTCCTTTACCCAAAATGATGACTGGAAGCTGTTTGAAGTGAGATCAACCAATGTTATTCAATTTTATAAATAGTTACATTTGCTTAACTGTATATAGAATGGTACTCTTTATCGATCGAATGATGATGCTTATCTGTCAAAGCGAGATTATTGCATACAGCCAAAGGAATTGGCTATTCAAGGACTAAATTACAAGCTATTGCCAATGGATTGCTTAAATGAATATGACTCGGTTTATGGTATTTTTAAACTTATATTCGATTATTTTCGTTTCTTAAAATACTTAAAATTCTAGTTTATTTGGTCTCAATAATTATTTTGCTGCTTACCATAAGTGTTTACATATTTGCACTGAAACTGCAGCACATACATGACAAGTGTTATCTCTGTTATCTCGTTTGCCTGTCGGTCAGTCTCCTTGTTAATATTCTTACTAAAGTCGAGTCATTTCTTTTTGGAGCCAGCTGCTATTTTGTGGGTAAGACCTTCCATTTATTTATATAATTGATCATAAATTGTCGCACTTCTTTTTTAGCTTATCTGGGATACTTTTTTAGCATTTCCATCTATCTTTGGCTTGCCGTAATTGCTTATGATTTATGGCGAATTTTATTTAAACTCAGTCTTGAAGACAATACAAATAATAATGGACGCTTTTGGATCTATTGTCTCGTTGTCTGGGGCACGGCATCTGTGCTTCTATCGATCTCAATAATGGCAGATCAATTTCTGGATAATCTTGATATCGATAACAATTGGAAAATGGGCTATGCATACTACGAATGCTATGCCAAATGTAAGCTAAAGTTCTAGCAACAACAACTGAAATTACAATTCATCAATTCCTCATTATTTCTTTTTAGTGACTGATTGGTCAAGTGTTGTCTATTTCTTTGCCCCTGCAGCCTTAATGGTTTCAATAAACATAACATTAATTATCATGACTGTCTGGCGGCTTCACACTGAAAATCAAAGAAATCGACAACAGCTTAAAGAACTAGGACAGCATAAGATCAAAAACAATTTGAGGTAGTTTTATATCCTTCTTGTTTCACAAATATATTTTTAATGAATTCTGTTTCTTTGCTAGATTTATAATCTATCTGCGGTTCTTTATAATCGCATTCATGGACTGGCTTATCGAATCCACTGCAGCTGTTTATAGAATTTCAGGAAATTTACCTCGATTTGTTTACCAAATTATGTTCTATCTAGGTCTAGTTCATTGCATACTCATCTTTGCCGTAACTGTCTTCAGGAAGGATATCTTGCAACTACTTACTCGCTGGTAAATACTAAAGGAAGACTTATGTAAAGCTTCTAAATAACCTTATTACTTTCTAGGATTCCTGGAGCGGAAAGTAAGAGCGCAGCTACTACAAACTTATCGCGACCGACTTCGAATGTGTTGCAGAATGTCTCAGATAATTAAATTCTTAAATTAAATAAATTATGAGTCATTCAGTAATATGTTGTGGCAGCTCCTTATTATAAGGTGCGCTGTGGTGTATAGTGTATGAATGTTTTTCGTTCTGAGATAAGCTCCCATTAGTAGAGAGAAATCGAAAATAGCTGGGCACGTGCTCTTTATCCTATATTGCATAACAACATAACACAATATGAAAGTTCCGAATTTAAAAATTCTTTGGAGCCCGCAGAATTTGCAGCTGCTATTTTGGATGCTGATAACAAATCAAATAGCTCATTGAATTTGGCAATTTCAAACCTAAGATGAGTAATAGTTGACCTAATAAATACGAAAATAACGACATAAAAGCAAATCTGTTCGCTTAAATGTCAATCGTTTTCAGTTCAAGCTTAAGTCCGACCCAGATAGAAAGCTGATAGGTCTACATAAAATGTAAATGTAGCTAAATTTAGCTTAAATTAAAAGTAAAAGTTCCAGCTGACTAAACTATTCTCTTTTTTTTTTCAAATATTAAAACTTTATTCATCATGTCGACTCTTAGTTTTATTTCTAACCCATTTGCATGTAATAAGAGGTTCCACTTACTCAGCTCTTGCACCACTCTTGAGTCAGTTGATACTTGGCGCACTCTCATATTGACCCTGTTTACAATGGCAATGCAATGCGAGACAGGCGCGGACCCAATTGGCAGCCATGTCAAGTCAGCTGAAGTGAAATTTATTTGTAACAGCAACCAGCCAGAGGCCAGACAAGACAGCCCAACAGTGAAGGGTGAAGTGAGATAGGGAAGAGAAGAGAAGAGTTGGGGAGGGGAGGGAAGTCAGTTATTCAGGCAGTCATTGTGGCAGCATCTAAATATAAACTGCTCTTCAGTGTGGGACACACTGAGTGTGTTCCATTTTGCTTTTGCCTTGCCTGTCAACGCAATTGCTGTCATTGCTGTTATTGCACTTAACGCACTTGCACCCACACACACATACGCACACATAAAAGACAGATGGAGAGAGAGTGAGAGAGAGAGAGAGAGGTAGGAGGGAAGTGGGTGTTAGACTCAACTACATGAATGCTGGATGACACACAGACAACTGGCAACTGGCTGCAATTATGGCGTCTCAATGCGTTTTGTGCGTGGCTTTGGCAGTTAGCCTACAAGCCTGCCATTGCATATTTGCAGCACCAACAGCAACAGCAGCAGCAGCAACTGTGGCAAGGGGGCAACTGTGGCAGCTGGAAGCAATGGCAGCACTGGCACAAAAGCATTTTACTAGACAAAAGCATTGAATGCCCACGGGGCAACCATTAGCCTAATAATGCACACACACACACACACCCATCGTCTGAGTTGCGTTTTTGAGCTGCTGCTTTCACATGTGTCCCGCCAGCAACAACAGCAACAACAACCACCAACAATAACCAACAATGACAAACAGCCAACATGATGAACGTCGCCTCAGCTTCAGCTTGAACAATTAACATAAATAATAGCCAAGTGGTTGGTTACCCGACATTGTCTACCTTTCAGTAACTCTTGTCTTTTTTGTTGTTGTCCAAAGTGGAAATATATTTTTCACTTTTCATTTCGACTCGTAATTATGTCCCTGGCGAGACGCTCCAAATACCAAAGACAATTGTTGCATGGGGACAACAAATGAAAAGGTGCGACAAATTGTCGACTCTTAATAGGCCTTTTAATTATTTTGAGCAAATCTATATGTATATGTGCTTTATGCTAAATTAAAATAAATGTTTCCCCGGGAACGAACAACAAACTGATAACAATGAGAGCATTCAGTATGTAGATTTGATTAACAATCACAATACTTAATTACCAATTTTTATATTTGGCAGTAGAATTAACAATAGTAAGGCAGAGTAACAATAAAACAAATTCACATGTTTGAAAAATAAAACTGAAACTTTGTTTTAATTACTGAAAATTAAATAGAACATTTTAAAATATTAATTCACTTAGATACTTTAGATAAATGATTTAACTCCAAAAATATTTAGTTATATACATTTTGAATTATTTGCTAAGCAGTCTTAAAAAATATAAATATAAATATTTGTATATAGCAGTTTTATTTTAAAGATATACTTAGGTATATTTTATTCACTTCCAATTGTACAACTTATTGAACCAATTCTAATGCCATTTTTTCCTTTCCGAAAAACAGAATAACTGAAATTGTTGGCAAAAGTTTCATGGAATTTCAAGTTGAAATTTTCAACCAAATGTCGCCAAGCTTACGAGATTTTTTGTTTTTTTTTTACATGTTCTTCTACATGTGACCGAACTTAAAGTCAAAATTGCTTGGCCAAATTGTTACTCAAAGTCAAAACGGCCAGCAGTTGAAAGTCGATGCTGTCAGAAGATGAAACTGGGAAGCATTCTCGGCTTTAGGTTTAGTGCCCCTTCAGGCCACATTGCATGGCTTGGTATGGCATGGCAGCTGTAGCATTTGTGGCATTGGTGGCAGCTTGGCTTACGTTACGTATACGCAATGTCTGAGGTTTCGCAATAAAATTGCGCATTGTTGTCGTTGCTTTCGTTGCTGTTCAACGTTGTTGTAAAATACCAACCATTGCAAGATTTATATGTTTAGCTTGCTTAAGTGGCAGTCAGACATTGGTTTTTAGGGGCCGCATAAGACAACTTTATAAGCTAAGCTCATGGCTTGCAGTCTAGACAGACGTTGCGACGATTCGGCTGGTGAGACTGTCGAGTCAATGGTGACATTCAAATGCTTAGGGTGCTGCTGCCTGTGTAAACTCCAAGCCAGCCTGCAGAGATTTATGCCAACTGGACAAAATCAGCTACGGGTTTCTCCATCTACAGGGTCAAGCAGCAGCATTTGGGGCTTGTCGCATAGTTTTTGGGACAAAAACTTTTGCACATTTCCTACAGTACAAACATTTTGGGAAGGAGGTGGGGACACATCCTTTTGCTTTATTATTTTGTTGCTTCATTTTTACATTATCGGGGGCAACTTTTCTGCTATTTTGGGCACAACTTATGGTGCAAAAAGTGAATTGGACGGCAGCGTCGAGTTGCTCGTGCCAACTTCCTACTATGAAGGAAGTCGCAGACCGTGCGAAAAGTTTATATTTCTGTTTCTCTCGTTGTTGCTGCACGGAGAGGCACATTACAGCAACTTCCTTTCACACAAAATTTGTTTAATTAAAATTTTTGTTAAAATCAGTAAATTGTTTTGTTGTGTCGGTTTGCTTCGCTGGCAATGTCGTCCAACTACAACTCCAACTTCAACTCCAAACTCCATTTCAGACTTATGCTCGTTTCAAAATAGTTGAGACAACAAAATATTGCCACAAACTATGAAATTAAATAATTGAACTGTGAAAATGTGCTCGGCTTTTGACTCGCAACTGTTTATCTGGTACGGAAAGAACTTCAACTTGAAGTTGGCTAAAATTAATCTTAATTTATTTTCTACTTCTGATTTTTGATGTCAAAAATGCAGCTTTAAGCAGAGAAAATAAATAAGTTATGCTTTCATCTTTAGCTTCCCTCTCTTAATAATTCCCATTGCGTACCATCTTTCATGTCTCTCTATCTTCTACCTAGCCATCAATTATTTACTAATGCTCACATAATAGAGTTATATAATTTAACACTCTGCCATTTTCACAGACTCTGCATTCGGTGACAGTTTTTGGGTTTCCCACAAACGACCGCAACGATTTCATACAGAATTCATCAATTCATCATGCGAGGGAAAAACCAAAAAACAAGGAAAATAAATAAAAAGGACAAAAAACAAAAGAGTGAGGAAGAGGGAGACAAACTATGCGTGGCGACCCCAAAACGACAACGCACAAAATTATTCAAGTCAATGAACAATTTAATTTATCATTAATATAAAATCCGACAGTTTGTATGTAGAAGTGTCGCCTTGGCGTGCTGCCATCCAGAGCCACTTGAGCTAATCTCATATATCATCGTTGATCTGGCAGCGAAACGTTGCAAGACGCCAGCCAACAACGTGCAACGTCTGTTTGGTTCGAACATTTTTCTAATATGTATGATTTTACTTTCAAATATGGCCAGGACATGCCACCCTTGTCCTTGTCTGTAGCTGGATCTGTGGGTGTATCTGTGTGTGTATCTGTGGGTGTATCTGTGTCTGTCTGCCATAATTCTAAGCAGGAAACTTGCTGGCATCAGCAGCCGGCAGTCTGACCATTAATACTCAATTGGCTGTGCTTCCCGTGCGGATTGTGGTCGGTCCTCGACTCCTGTTGGACTCCTCTCATCTCCTCTATTCCTTCTCATGCCATCATCTTTGTCGTCTTGTGCTGACACTTGAATTGAATCGAAATTGGTTATTAGCAATTCTTACGAGACGAGATACTGCGTTGCGGAGAGTTCTACTTGAAAGCGAATATGTTGGGAAATAAAATTGGAAAATGCGAGTACAAGTATATTGCGTATACGTTCTGTTTGCACCTTTATATTATGGCTTACTTTAAAGCGCTACAAGTTATAGGAGCCCAGGGCTATAAGTCATGTTGCAAGTTGCCAGTTGATAGCCGATCTGTGTCAATGCAAACAACACCAAAGAACGAAGTCAGACAGACAGAGAGACAGTCGGAAAGAAGCCTCTGGCAAGTGAATATATCAAAAGTTATTCGGCGCAAATGAAATCGTTTTGTGCAACTTCCGTTTCCGTTGCTGGCAACAACAACAACATCACGGCAAATGGCAGCCATGTTTACGACTGAGAGTCGCATTCACACACGATTTTGATTTTGATTTGTTTGCGAAACTCACTCGCACAGAGCTTTGCACATTGCGTGTGAGTGCATTCGCTTGGAATATCTAAGTTTTCTAGCCCAGCTAAACTTCTGCACACTACACACTGCACACCACACAGAAATAAATAGAGAAAAAAGAAAGGGGAGAGAACATCATCCTCCACATTCTATGGTTACTCTGCTTATCAGAAGAACACCCTGCATTCTGCTGATGTTCGCATAAAGCGCAAAAATTGCATGCTTTATGCATAAATAAACAAATCAGTGAAATCAAAAACATTCAAAATGACTTGAAAACTCAGCTCAATTTCTATTGTCATGTGTGTCTCTCGATGTGTATGTGTGTGTGGATGTGTGCATTGGGTTATTGTCGTATTTATTTTTAGGTTTAGCATTTGGTTGATTCACATGATTTTTCACAGATATTTGCAATAGAATTGAGGACATGTTTATTTGCTCTTTCGCTTTAAAATCATGCCATGCATAAGAAATAAAAGAAAAATTCATATATTAAAGAACATATCATAAAGAACCCCAGAGGACTGAAACCTTATTCAATTATTTTCTTCAAGAATTTGGTAAGAGCATTGTGTTTTCAACAATTTGGGATAGAATAGATAACTCAACTAAATTCGTAAGAAAAATTATCGTAATGTTAACAAGATTATTTTCCCCATACCAATAATAGTTTCAAATGTTCTACTTAAGATCCTTGATTGTATGAATCAAATTTTGTACTTTTCTTGTGTCTTCATAATTAATTTGACATTTCATTCGGAAACTGACTGTTTTCACCATAAGATTAACCATTTTCAAAGGACAGTTCTCTCGTCTAAATCCTAATTTGCATTATTTCCGGCAACAGAGTATAACATAAATTACCCTCTACTTGAGAGTTGACTTTTGATTTAAGCCGCTCAAGGTGCCAGCCACTTGAGTCGTTGCAGCCTTCTAAATAGAGCCTTCAAATGTACTTAGACCTTCGAGTATGTTATCACATAAGCTCGGTCAGACGTCTGTATATCTGTCTGTCTTTCTAAACTGGAGTAGAGACACAGATAGAAATACAAGTATGGATAGAGATAGAGATACAAACATGACATATTAGACCATTTCGTTGGTCTCTATAATTACAAACTTATGTTAATGACTTTCCTCTCGACTCTCAGGCCTAAATGAAGGTTACGGCCTGGCCTTCTTGTGCATATATGCATATTCATGGTGCAGATACTCATACGTCGGACCTAAATGAAGTTCCTCAAATCATCATCCAATTAGAGCTGTAAAATTATACTAATTACAACTTTGGAATTAGAAATATGCAAATGTGTTAGCCTCGACGCGCCGAGGCTGAGCCTGAGTTGACTACGACAAAGTTTTGTGATTAAAAATTGCCAAAGTTAAATGAGTCACACGCACACACATACATATTTTTTATATAAAGTTGCATAAATTTGCCTAAATTATATTGACATCTGAGAGACCCACTGCAAGTCGTCTGCAATGTTGCTGATAAGTGCGCTAAGCTCTGACATAAACTCTTACTACGAAGAGAACAAGGACATCGGGATGGAGACAGAGAGAGAGAGAGAGAGAGAGAGAGAGAACACTGACGGCACATATGAAAGGCCGACAAAGCGAAGCATAAATTATGACAAAAGTCAAATCACAGACGCAAAAAACAGCTCGTAATAATTAAAACAAAATATGCTTGAAGGAAAACTTTAAATACAGACTCGTTAGCACTTCAAACACGAAATAAATCCGGGAGTGTGTAAAAATTTAACATTTTTGCTATATTTTAGAGGCAGAGAGAGTGTTGAGCCTGCTGGCAAGTAATGAACTCATTTTGGCAACTAAGACCTAAAATAAGTGCAAAATGCTTGGCTGACAGTGCGTATACGTAATATGGCATACTATGCACGTCGCTCCTCGCAAGTCACGCGCCCTGCAAGTAAATTCAATCAAGTCGCCCCTGAGTACCAACTAGTGACAATTGTTGCAACTGGACACGGATAATTTGCGCTAATTGTAATGCATTTAGTGGCACAGCGCATTGCAGGTCACCTTGAGAGACAACGCTTCTTGAAAGAAGATGCTATCTTTGGAGCGGTGTGAGGGAGTGTGAAGTGAGAGTTCTTAAAAAAAAAGTGAGAAACTAACAAGCTTAACATTCGTTATTTGAGGAGGGGGAAGGACATCCCTTGGGATTGTCAACGCCATTTACAGTTATCTGTTTCACTTCCTATGCCAATTTCCATTTTCATTACGAGTATTTGAAAGACGCGCGCGTCACTTTATCATTTTCCAATTGACAACGCACACAGCTGTTGTCAGCTCTCATTTCTCCCCTTCCTTATCTCTCTATCTCATTCTCCCTCTGCATCTCTCTCTCTCTCTGGTTTTCGCCCCTACAGTTGCCAGCCTGTTTTCCAATTGTCAAATTAAAACGGAAAAATGTTGAATTTGATTAGCGACGCGTTAAAGAAAAGAAACGGCGCAGCGCACAGACAAATGCAAGAAAAAGAAACCAAATGAAAAGATAATGAGCCTTAGTTCGGGCCAAAAGCAGCGTTTAAGCAAAACTTTTGTCAGAACCAACAGGCGTGAAAGCCAGGGCTGCAAATGTGAAACTTTAATTTGCAACTAAAGTGCGTAAATTGTGATGAAAATTAAATGAACACTACAATTAGTTATATTCGAGTTCTTTGTTATTTTTCAATGAAAAGAAAATTAAACTAACTTAGTTAGTTTCTAGTTTCTCATTATTTTTCAATGTTTTACCTTAAATAAATAAAATATTTAAGAAATATTTTTCAATGCTATCTGTAAATCTTTTCCACATGGTTTTATACAAATTTTAAATTTCTTACATTTATTTTTAATAGATATTTGTGAAATTAAACTAATAAAATAAAGATAAATAGTTTCTTTCTTTTTAGAATGAGATAATTTATTTTTTAATTATGAAAACAGTGACAAAATACTGATTAATTTATTTTTATTAAGACTTCAAATGCTTTATCTTATATATTTTTTATATAACTAATTTTTAGGAGTTTGATTAGCCCTGGTCTAATAGTAAGTCAGTCAACCAGGCAGCTATCATTGTCAGTTACACGGAAAACTGCAGCTGCTGCTCAGCTCGGCACCGTGCTAAATGTCGTCTCACCAGAGTTGCCACTCTAGTAAAACAAACACGCAGTGAGGCGCACACACAAATACAAAATTCACACACACACACACACAGATACACATTCGCATTCAGCCACACCCAGAGCCTTTGAGTGCTGGATAATTTTGTAATTATTTAACTTAATGGAAAACAAACTTAATTTTCGTGCAAAAATTAAAAGAACCAACTTGGCGCGTGTCATGAAAAAGAGAGTGGAAAATGGTAGAGGAGAGAGAGAGAGAATTGAGGGGCCAAAGGGTAACTATGGACGTACTACAGTTTTAGACAAGTTGAATGGAGAGCTGCCAAATTGTTGTGTGCAAAATTATTTAGTGTATTTGCGCCAGTGTGTCTGGCGAAGCGTCTGACAGACGATTGGGATTGGGCAAACAATCAAGGCGATAAGACTGGTTGAGGAGTGGGTAAGGAAGGGAAGGGGTGTCTGGCTGAGTGGCGTGTTAATGTGATTCGGGCAACAATTAAACAGTAATTCTATTTAATTATGTTCCGTTGAACAACCAACCAGTAGGAGGTATGGCAGCAGCTAATTGACAGCTGAGACCGCCGAAAAGCGCACTTCATAAAATCGATGAGCTAATTGTTAAAACTGAGAATCTCAAGATGCGGCGAAAAGTGCAAACTAACCCCCCTCCCCACCACCTCACACTCACACAGCCTGCTCAACTTATTGCGCTAAGTTCAAAGGTTGCCATCGTGAAAAGCGAGCTGCAAAATTGATAATCCCAAAACCCGCTTTTTCCATACCCCTCGTTGCTGGTACTCAAAACTACGGATAAAGTTTGAGTTGCACAGCAGAACCGAATCCCGCCAAGACACCGTCTCCATCTACGACTCCGTCTCCGGCTCGTTTATTAAGTGCCGCAAAAGTTACAAGCACACAAATGATAATTGGGCATTGAGCCCAGCACCACCCAGATACAGCCAACACCACCATGGGCGCCAGGCGGCGAAAGATGCATAATTAACACAAAATAATGATAAAGTTCAGGACGCCGAGTCAGCACAACGATTTCTTATTACTTGAGGACCACCAAACCATCAACCATGCAACACCCACAGAAAAGTCGGAACCACTTCTAGCGTCCCAACTTCTGGAACTCCCACTCGCTATTGTCCAGCGGGCAGACGGAACGAGATTTTAACCAGCGTGAAATACAGTGGAAATGATAGGCGTGGTTACAAACGCCCCAAGCAACGGTGCACTCCTCGAAGGAGTTTGAGTTCGGATCTGCCTGACACTCAATGCACAGATCCATGATAGAATTGCGGCAAATGGCGCAAGTATCTGCAGCAATATCTATAGAAAGTAGATGGGAAAAGTGTGAGCAATGAGTATGGCAATAGAAGCACAAATGGAAGTAATAGTAAAAGTGGAAGTGGAAATAGGAGTAGAAGCAACAGTCGGTTGACCACCGGAAATTGTTTAATAATCTGCTTTTTAAGCTACTTAAGGCTTTGCCTATCTTACCCCAAGCCCACATGGCCACCGCATTCCATTTCTTGACTGTAAATCTCTTCTTGTTCGTTTGCTGGCCATTTGTACTACACATAGGTGCCTCCTCTACATCCACATCCACATCCATCGGCTCTGGCATCTCATTGGCCTCGGAAAAATACTCACTGTCTGTATCCATATGGAATCCTGAGCAACTCGAATCACTTGATGGTTCCATGGTATAAATTTTGAAACGCTCTTATTGTTCTATTTAATAACTATAAAAATTGGAATATATTGTAAACTATTCCCTAAACGTTGCTATTGTTTAAGGAGTTTACTCTGTTGTCGACTAACTAATATTGAAGAGGCATCTTTGTTTGCTTTTCTATGAGTTTTACAATTGGTTTACATACTACTACTAAAACTGATCACATTTATTCTATTCAATAAATATAATTGTTTACTTAATCCCCATTTTCTCTGAAATCATCCTATTTTATCACGTGTTCTATTTGTTTGTTTTGAACTACTCGTCACTCGTCATAGTAAGTTTTTGTCACTCTTCTCTTCGCTTAATGTACAATCTAGCCAACAAGGCAATAGAACAAAGTTTTAAAAAAAAATCTTTAATGCATACTTCTAGGCCCTTTTTTACACTTTTCTGCTTGGAATTCCCAAATAGTTTAAGCGCAGACTTGGTATAATAGCATTTCTATTATTTCCATTATTGTTGGCTTCTACCAAAAGGACTGGCTGAAGTTTGGTTGCGTTGTTTCATCATGTTTGGTTTTTATTTAAAAAAACTTTTTTTGCATATTTTGTTTTTAATTTTTGTTTGTTTATTGTTTACATTTTTTTTATTTTTTTGTTGTTTTTTTCTGATATTTTTGTTTATACTTGGTCATCTTTTTTTTTACTCGATTTTCTTTCGTCGGTATAAGTATTTGGAACTAGAGGTGCAAAACCATCGATGTGTGTGTCCAACGATGTTTTCGACGCATCTCAAAATAAATAAAGTGCAATACTACGATGTACTTTTTTAAAATACTGGGTCTAATAAGTTTAAATGATAGTTACAAGAGATACTTACATTGGAGTAACGTCTGTTATTACAACGCGGCCCTCTAATTATTTTATAACGAGTTTCATGACAGCCGCCTTCGCCATGTCCGACTCGACTAACATTGTCGTTCCATTGTAGAGCTTTATGGCGTAGTATATTTTGGCACCTACTTTATACATGCCGGTAATTTTTCGCCCCTCCTTTGCCAACAGCAACATTGTTTGCTCTACGGCGCTAAATGGTCTGTCCTCGGGCGTCTACAAGGCCATGGTCAGGTCGCCCCCCTCCATTTTATCAAATAGTGCTCTTCCCCCTCGCGAACACAGCACCCCAAAATTTCTTCGATACCGTAGTAGGAATTCATTCTTGATTCTCACTTTAAAAAAATGAACCCTTTTTAATAATTGTAAAATTTTTGTTTTGAATTTCGTTACTTTCTTGTTCAACTTTTGAGTTTCAATAATTTACGGGAGTAAAGGGGGCGTGGCAAAAATCTAAAACAAACTTGGTCAATGCAAGATATAGATGAACCTACATGCCAAATTCGGTGTCTCTAGCTCTTATAGTCTCTGAGATCCAGGTGTTCAAAAAGGGACAGACAGACAGACAGACAGACATGGCTATATCGACTCGGCTGTTGATGCTGATCAAGAATATATATACTTTATGGGGTCTGCCACGCCTCCTTCTGCCTGCACATTTTTTTTGGACAAAGTTAATAGACCCATTTGTACTTTTTTAAAGTACTGGGTCTAAATATAGCGCAAGCTAACTTTGGCGCGCCAAAGTTTGGATACCCTTGCAGTGCCCTGTGTAAGCCGACAGATTTTTTACAAAATTTTTTAAATGTTGATTTTTAACCGATCGTTCCTATGGCAGCTATATGATATAGTAGTCCGATTTAAACCAAATTTGGTCAGCCTGTTTAAAGCTTTATCAAACACACAATGTGTATATTTGGTTGAGATATCTTGAGAAACAAAAGTTTTTCATACTAAATGTTGTTTTCGAACCGATCGTTGCTATGGCAGCTATATGATATAGTAGTCCGATATACACCAAATTTGGTCAGCCTGTTTAAAACTTTATCAAACACAATGTGTATATTTGGTTGAGATATCTTGAGAAACAAAAAAGTTTTTCATACTAAATGTTTATTTTCAACCGATCGTTCCTATGGCAGCTATATGATATAGTTATCCGATCCGGCCGGCTCCGACATATGTGCTGCGTGCAGCAAAAAGACGGATCTGTACCAAATTTCATCACGATAGCTTCAAAACTGAGAGACTAGTTTGCATAGAAACAGACGGACAGACGGACAGACAGACGGACAGACGGACAGACAGACGGACAGACAGACGGACATGGCTATATCGACTCAGCTCGTCGCCCTGATCAAGAATATATATACTTTATGGGGTCTGTGAGGCTTCGTTCAATGCGTTTCACATTTCGTGACAAAATTATAATACCCTCTGCAAGGGTATAAAAATTAAATTAACTCTTTCGTCACTAGTTTTCTTTCTCATTACTCCAATCTTTGAATGCACACTTTTCACCTTTTTCATCCGCCATTATTCTTAGACTCCGCGTTCAATCGATCCCTCTCACTTTTTCTGTCTCGCTGATTAAATCGTACTTGACCCCAGAGCCCCACTCGTTGCAATTGCGCAACTCGTTGCTTGTTGTTGCACTTTGAGTTGCCTTGAAATGGTTTACGCATTACGTAGTTAGTGACTATTCCCCCCCCCATATTGTCATCTTTGTTGTATTGCGAGTATATTGCGTTCTAATTACATGACGAGCGTTTTCGTGCTACATCAACGAGTAAGAGTATTGCTCCATTACGAGGCTCACAGTCAGGGTCCTGCAGTGCATTATGCTTATTAAGGGTTGTCCTTCCACATGCACGAGGGAACTGTAATGTGCTGTGGCTCCCTAGTAAACCCCTCTCTCTCCACTGCTGTGAACTGACTTCCCTCCCATTTGCAATGGAATTTTTCAGCTCTCCTTGCGCCTTTGCTCGCCAAATGTTTTGCTATGACGCTTGAGTCAACATTAATTTAAATGAGTTGCCACTTAACTTTTAATTAAAAATTCACTTTTTATTTATTTAGTTGGAAATGGAATGGACTGCTGCACCATCACTCCCCTTCCACCACTCTCTTGTACCCATTTTTGCCATGCACTTATGGCTGCCGCCCAATGTGGAATGCCTCGCACTTTGATTTAAAAGCAGCGCCAAACTAAAATAAAAATGGGCAGACAAAAAAACAGAGATCCTAAAGGAAACTAAGAAAAATTCTCCGACTGACGCGCGTTCATACAAATTAAAGTTTTGTGTTATTTTATTCTGCTTGAAATGAAGCCAAATGGTTTTATATTTAATTTTGTATGCTTTAATTGCCATCTAAATGAATAAATAAGTGCAAATAAGTGAGCTCAACTTATGCAGCGAGTCGCGTATTTGAGAAAGTGATTGCCTGCCACTTCTTCCCTCCGTTTCTCCCTCCCACCATTCTTACTGCATCCTGCAACTACCGCCTCAACGATTTGCATAATTAATTTGCACTAATTAAAACGTTACGCGCTATTTTTCTAGCCATTTATTTATATTATTTTTAATTTCAACTTGCGTATGCATTAGTTTTTGTGTATGTGAATGGGTGTGTGTGATTGAGTTTGTGTGTTTAGTGAACTAAAATGTCTGTGAAAGTACTCAGAGTTGTGGGTTATAAAATATATAATTGTTCTTAGGAGTAGCCTACCCTGTACAGACTAGAAATTCTTTTAATCTGTCAGCTCTAATTCTTTTAAATTTAATATTTATATTTGTAGATTAAAATCTCAAATGTAGCAAGCATCCCAAAGACTTTGCTAAAATTATTCAGATAAACTTCGTCTTAATACGTTTTCTATATATCAACCTTGATCCTGGACTATTTCTCTGTTAGTTTTACGCTTGCTTTTACTTTTCTCGAACTTTTGCTTAGCCAATAAAAACATAATTCTTACAGGCAAACCGTTTGAAATAGCCCTAAAGCATTTCTGGCAACTTCTTCACAAAGCACTTGGCATGCAAATTGAAGGCACTTGAAGTGCAGTTTGCCAGAGTTGTCGAATTGCCAAGTTTCCAGAGTTGCCGTGTTGTAAGTGGCGATTGGCTTCAATTTATTTTACGAGTAGCAATTGCCAATTGAAGGCAAATGTGTTAATTTTGTCCGCAAGACATTTGCAATTAATTGCAATCGATGCTTGTCAGCATCAACACATACATACATCTGTATACTCTTGTACACACAGATACTCACACAGACACAGACACTTGTAAATAAGAGGTAAATTGTCAGAGGCTACACTGTCCACGCATATTAAATGGTTTGTATGGGTTTATTGAACTATTTGATTTGGTTGCAAGTTTGTCATGCATTCAGCGCCTCCTTATTGCCAGGTTGCATGCCACGCCCACCTATTTGATACTATTGAATGCACATGCTCTTCATTTGGAATTGATGTATTTACATCCGTTTGTAATTTCCTACGTGTGCCTGAATATATTTTCCCAAAATTTGGCAAACTCTGCAGTCAGTCAACCAGCCAATACACTAAACAACACACACAATGATAATGACAGACACACACATACTATAATACACACACTCCTGGGACCAATGAAGCGTTTACCTTTGCCCCAATGCGGTGTCTATTTCTACATGTATCTACAGCTCTTTCTACCTCTGTCTCTGTCTATGCTTGTATCATCTATGACTGCACGTTGTATTGCTTTAATTTCGTCATCATTTTACCTGTCGCAGCTCAGCTGCATGCAAATTCAGTTTCACCTTTTCCACCCTCTCTTTTCCCCCTTTTGTGCACCATCTTCCGGTTGACAGGGGGCTGAGAGTGTTTCTAGCAGCTCAGCTAATATTATTGATCAGGCATCAAATTTTGGCAGCGACGTTACCTGTATAAATTGTAGCACACTTCCATCGTCAGTTTCCCTGCCAGACATTAGTCCCATGTGTGTGAGTGTGTGTGTGTCTTCCAGACATGAACAGGTTATCAATGAGGATTAGGAGTTGAATTCAGGCTGGAGCAGAGAGGAAGAGAGAGGGAACAGGACGAGGTGCAAATCGTTGTCATTGTGTGTCTTTATAGCAATTAACATAAGCTAGTGTGAAGCAAGAAACTAGGCGATAAACCATTATTTTCGACTTTGACATACCCTGAATAAGATTTAAATAAACGATAAAAATAAGTTTTATGCAGTTTATTTAGAAAGATTATATTCGTATATGCATGTTAATATTTATGGAAATTAAAAAAAAAGAACTGTATATGGCATAAAACAATTTATGAAATTATTTTTATGAATGCGGAAATAAAACTTAGACCCACACTCTTTTCATTCTTTATAGTAATATGTACATTCAAATGTAATAGTAGAAAATCACTAAATTTCGGAAATTATCTTACTTCAATTTTGTATACCTACTTTTGCTATCGAATAATTACACAAGACCCACATCGTTCTTTCTTTATAATAGTCTTAAGAAGAAACATATTTTCGTTTGATTTCTTTGAATATATTACGTGGAAACTTGAGCACTCACGATCAATTAAATCAGTGTACTTTGAGTACTGTCAAATTATATCCACTCCTAGAAATTTTTTCAAATTTCAGTTTTTAACTAAAATCATCAGTTTTCAAAAGCAAATAAATAAACAACACGATTTTATTGAAGTTGGAGAGAATAAACAAAACAGACTTGGAAGTAATGCATTCATCTAAATAACTCCACAATGAAATAGTTAATTTTAAGTGAGCTCATTGTGAGTGTTGAAGAACCCTTACCCAAATGCTTGGTAGTAAAGTGAGCTTGCACTTTTTGCTCTATTAATTTTTGTTGGCCATATTGAGCACAAAGACTCCGGCGTCGCCTATAAAATTTAATTGAGAGTCAAGCGAAGCAAAAAACTGAATAGAAATAGAAATAAACTGGCACACGCCACACTACTTCCTCACGCACTTACACAAAGAAAAAGAGACAGACAGTGGTGTAGAGAGAGAGAGAGGGAGACATAGGAAAAACAGAGACAGAGACTTGCTTAGATAGATCGACACACAGTTTATTGCACAACAACGCAGCACTTGGTTGTCGCTTTTGCGCCTTATTAATAAAACAAATACAAAGATAAAATAGAAAACAGAAATTGGCAAAGTGAAGCAAAAGAAAAGACCGGAAAGAAAAGAAAAGTAGAGAGAATAAGGAAAATATTTAGCCACGGCATTTCCATATAAGCCGCATTTTCAATAACAAACGACGCCATCGGCAACTGCGGCAGAGGCAACGGCAACGGCAACGGCAACTTGTGCAAAGTTGTTGCTTTCCACAAGTCTTTGGCTCTGCCACAAGTTTATTTCAGCTGCTGGCTTTTGCCACACACACACACAAACACTCCTACAACACCCCTACTTCCCAATACACTCCCTTTCCGACTCTCCTCCGACTCTACATTGCTCTTGCCTCGCTCAGCTCTTATTTCTTGCGCGTTTTATTTTCATTGAACATTTCATTGACACTTTGACAGCAACATTGACATTTGCGTGACTCGAGTGATTAGAATATGCGCCGCAAAGTAGGCAACCAACAAAGTTTCCACTTGCCACCCACCTAAGCTACCCCCTCCCTCTCTGCATCCACCGCCTCGATCTAGCAACCATACTCATGAAACTTAATCTTGTGCGCATAAAATTCCTGGCTTTGTATTCGTTAGGTTGCTTAAAGCTTTATACTAGCCCCGTTCTCCCTCTCTCACGCTCTTGCTTTCCCGCTCTCTCCCACATAACTGATAACAGCATTTCGCTTGTGTCTTACAAATCGCTTTCTCCGCCAAATTCTCCAACTTGTGGGTGGATTTTGGGTGCCTTATCGCAGTTATAAATATTATAACAAAACAGAAATACTTTATTAAATAAATAGGTGAACATGATTTTAAATAAATAGCATCACATATTTGCATATCAGACAAAACTTCCTTACTGAATTTTATATTTAAACTAGAATTCCTGATAAGCTCTCCTAAATACAATTGATTTCAAATTCAACTTGAACTATTAGACTCCCTAAAAAGGGGTTGCATCTACTTTGGCTAAAATACGAGGAAAACAAAATGTGGGGAGACCCCAAGAATGTCTCATTGTTTGTACAAGTATAGGAAAATTTATTTGGTACTGTATATAGAAAACCGAAGCTATTGGGAAGCTGAAGCAGCTGCTCGACTCTCGACTCTCTAGATTCTCGGAGAACTGAACGCTTGCCGTGAAATTTATTTGGCTTGTAATGCGATTCAATTGCTTGTCGCTTGGATAATGCAGGCGTATCGCTTACCCAGTCCAAGATAAACGAGTTGCGCTTAAAACGCTTGATGTGCCAATTTTCATAGTTGACTCTCAATGTGGCACACACACACACACACTAGATACTAACACTAATACATATAGACTATAGACAATACGCTTGATTTAGTGTTTTATTGTTTATTGCTTCAAGTTGCTGACTGTTGGGAGTCCAATACTCAACTTGAGCTCAAGTAGCAATGACAGTTGTTAGTTGTTGCTGTTGTTATTGTTATTGTTGTTGTTGCTGTTGTTGTTGCTATTGTTGTTGCTGATGCTTCTGTTGTCCAGTGAGTGGCAGAAGTTTTTGCATTTGCTGCACTTTATGCGACTGCTGCTCATTTTTATTATTTGGCTGCAGCCATGACAAAGTTTTGTTAAGCCAACTTTTGCACTTTACTCAGTTGAAGCACAACTCTCTGCTCTGACGTCTGCCAAAGTTTCCCAGTAATTCCACAACAATAAAATAAATATATAAAAAAAAATAATAAAAAGGTAAAAAAAAGAGAATGAGACGAACGAACGGCACAAATAATAAAGCAGATTTACCTTAAATGATTCAATTTGCCACACACAACAAAAGCCGAATTCAATTAGCGATAATTGAGTTCTACGTTGTCGCAAACGATAAACATCACAAGCATCGCAAGCATCACAAACTCGGCCAAACACTCAGTAGCCAACTCAAAATAATTCAATAAAACTCAATAAATTAAATAATATGTTATAAACCATCGGGTGAAAGAATGATGCCAATCACAACTTATGTTCTTGATTTTACAAAAAGGTATAAATAAATTATTTAATTACATAAAACAATAGTTTTAATTGGCTGAAACATGACGACGAATCGATGACGAAGAGAAAAGTTAGACAAGCTCACTGACATGTCTTTAATTTTAAGGCCAAGTTACTTGACCAAAAAGGTTTGTGGATTTTTTGGATCTACACAAACTAAAATTGTTCTTAATTTTAATCAAAGATTAGTTCTGTGTGAAGTTCCTTAGTAGAATATTTTCCTAAAATGTAGTCGTATCAAACAAATCATTTATTAACATTTTTCTAAATTAGATCAATTGGAAACTTTTTTAATAAATTTACAATTTAGCAACTTTACATTAAAACAGTATTTATTTTCCTCTTAATACAGCTTTTCAGCCAGTTTTATTTAATTTTATTAAAGCAGCTTGAGACAATTCAATAAAGACTGTTTAAATATTTAGTTATGTTGCATTCATATATTTATCTTTTTGGACCTCTTCTCAACTGTCAATCGTAAAGCTTAGGAAATAAAAAGCCGAGCAACAATCAAATGGCAAAAGGGATGGAAAATGTATTGCTTAAAGCCAGACACAAACTAACTAACTGTCTGTCTGACTGACTCAGTGACTGACTGACTGACTGACTTACTGACTGGGTGACTGACTAAATAAATGACTGAGTGACTGAGTGTGTGTCTATTTTACATTTTTATAAGGCAGACATCATGATAGCTGGAGGGCATTTAATTGAACGAGTGAGCACTTTATTAAGATGTCACTCAACGTGTTTAGTTGGGGATGTTGCCGACGTGGCCTGTGCAAATTTCATTATCGTTGTGTCAGGCATTTTGACAGCCGGTTTCACCTACATTTAACGCTTCCCATACTCTCTGCCCCATTTGCTCGACTGCATTTCACATATAACAACAACAACTACAGCTACAACTACAGCTCATATGCATACATATTTAATAATTTGTTGTTGCTGTTATTTTTGTTGCTGTTGTTGCAACAAAAGTGGAAACCCGCAAGCCGGCCGGCAATAGAGAGAAAAAAAAGCACAATGTAAAAAGGGTTAACTAGAAACTACACTACACAACACAACAGAAAACAGAAAACAGAACAGAGAGAGCTGAACTCGTATATCATTTGAGCCATTCTCCCTGACCCTTTGCCTGGGTTTGGGTTCAGCTTGGCTAACAAGAAACACAACACAGCCAAACACTGGCAAAAACTTTGAAATGAAAAAGCAGTCAGCATATGAAATGAGTTTATTACTCAAAATGTGAACACACACACACCACACACTCATACACACAGAAACATATATATATATATAGTATATACTAATGTTGCAAGTAGGAAACTGCGACTCGCTTTAAGTGGCGTGCAGCGTCGCTAACGGGAACGGATGACGTCCTAGTTGGTTGGCTTGTTGGTTGCCTGGCTTGTTGGTTGGATGACTAGTTGCCTCGTTGTTGACTTGAAATGGAAGAGAAGGGAGAAGGAGAAGGGAGGGGTAGAAAGTGATGCGTGCCTGTTGACGCCATGCAGTCAAATAGTTGCATTTATTTATAAATATTTAAAATATACAAAATTGTGCTGTGCTTAATCAAATTGCATGTAAATCCCAGTGTATGTGTGTGTGTTTGTGTGTGTGCTATGATATTTGCAAAATGGCGGAAACACTTATGCAACGTCATCATCAAAATGGCATGAAAAGGAAATGCGCCAAAATGCCACTGTGTTAATTGAGCGCGACGAGACAACACCAACAACAACAACGACGACAACAACACAATCAGCAACATAGATAACAACAACAACTGTAAACAGGAATAACAACAAAATCGGATATGTTTTTGCTTTAGCGACGGAAATTGGTTTATAGATGGATCGCATTGATACGTATTTAGTCGGCATCTAAATTGTAAATTGAAGATGCGAACGTGCATTGCATATGCAAATTGTTTGTCGTCCTGAGTACCTGAAATTGCTTTTACTAGCGAATGACGCCCCAAAACCAAATACCCGCTAGCTGGACGAGGGTCCAACAAAAAATTTAGATAAAATACAAGTTAAATAAGCATAAGGTCCTAAAAGACGCAGAAAAACTTTAGTTTAAACGGAAGACACATTAGGCAAATTATAAGATAAAAATGTAATAAAGTAACTGAACTGAACTCAACTGAAAGTAAATATTTCGTTGATTCAAATTTAAAAATTAATTGAGTTTAGAAATCTGTAAAGCATATTATATAATATATTCTTTAATGTAATTCAAATCTGAATACGAAATAACTCGAAATATTTGTATTATTTCTAAATTGTTTAGATATTTATCTTCGTCAATAAGTTATATAATTTCATTAAGAGTTTATTCTGTATTAAATTCTCAATTATTTTATTTTTAGAAAGCTAATTATTATCATACATACAGCTCAGATACATCTATTAGACACGATTTATTATACTCCAAAGAGTATTTTTAAATGTTATATTAATTCCTCTACACTTTAACCCAATTATTTATTAATGTTAATTAAAAGTTTTGAAATGCTTTGAAATATACACACCTTATTGAAAATATGATTATTTCGTCTATAATATTTTTATTTTGATAACAATATTAGAATCAAAGTACTTACTAAGCTGCCCTCGGCTGTGGTATGCAGAGCACATTAGCTTTATCCTTTAGTTTTAGTTTTAGCTTAAGCATTTTTTGAAGCTACCTCTTCCACTTGGCCAGGTTAGCACATACATGCAAACACTCTGGAGAGAAGTGGAGAATCAAGAGGGGAAGATAAGTGAGAGAGTTGCCTTTGGGGCGTGGCAGTTTTGGCCGTTTGGTCGTTTGGCTGATGTGGCAGGTCGTTGCCTGCATTAGCTGCATTTTCTGAAAGCGGCTCAAGTGCAAAATCGAATTTACTCGTAGCTAACGGCATTTCGTCTTAGCAGCCAAACTGAAGTACAACCAAAACTCCTCTGCCTCCAACCAACTTTGAGTGGTTTCCCCTCTCCTTCTTTGCATCTTTCTCCATCTCTTTCTCTCTTCTCCTCCTATCTACACCTCTTTCAAGCGCTGCGACGAAGGCGATAAGCGCTTGCAACATGCGTGCCAAACACACGTGAACGCTTAAATGTGGGGAAAAAAGAAATGAAAACAAAAAGAGAGAAGAAAAAATGTAGACTACACTGAAAACAATGGGTTTTAAAAATCAGTTCGAATAGATGCCCCAAATCGTTGGCGTTGTAGGCCATAGCAGCTAGTACGCCGTAGATACATTAGGCATAATATTATATATTGCATCTAATAATAATAATAATAATTGTAATAAAAATCGTTATAGTTTAAATATTTAATTTTACAAAATAAATATAGTTTCTTTATTAATTTAAACTTTAAATTAAATTTTAAAGCATATGTTCCATTTTTAACTGATATATAAAAAAATTTATTTATTTTTTCAACTTCACAGTTTTTTTAAGAATAAAAGATACTAGGCTTATTTGTTGACTCATTGAGTATTATAATAACTATTACATTTTTAATATCTATTTAAATATCCTATTGTTATATTAAAATGCTTTTTATCCCTGTAGTATTTAAAATTTGTTTGACAAAATATAATACGTAATGCTTTAAATATTATCAATAATCATTTTTTAAATTTTATTTCCTGTTAAATATTTGATATTTTTAATTACTTTGGATCAACAGTTTTTAGCTGTCATTAAATTATTAAATAATTATTAAAAAAGACATTCTAAATTCAGATATAACTTTAATTTTCAAATGTTTATTTTTTGCTGTGTGTAGTCAGGTCAAGGGGTTAAGGGACAGGCAACATCAGCACCTTTGCCATTAACCCTGCTGGCTATGACTGGCTACGTTGCATGCCACCGTTGGCGGCACAGCTTCTTTGCTATAAGTTTTCGCCTCTGGTTTTGTTATTGTTGTTGTTCTTCTGTTTGTTGTTGTTGTCGTTGTGCTTTAAGTGCAACATGAATTGTGCATACCAAGAAGAAGTCCAAGTCCAGCTTCAGTCCCTAGTTGCTACTCATCTGCATGCAGGTGCCACTAAGGTGGCAAGTCAGCCTACCTCTCTCTCTATCTATCTATCTTTCTTTCTTTCTCTCTCTTTTGGTCTCCATCTACTTTTCCCTTCTCATACTTCTCTACTCTGTTGTTTTTGTAGCTGTCGTTAGTGCTGGCCACAAACTAATACACTGACAGTGTGCTTCCACCTGGCATGTGTGTGTTCCGGTGTGTGGAGTGAGTCCTAGAAGTGTGTGTGTGTGCGTGTGAGTGTGTGTACACATGCAGTTGACTATGTATCCAATGTTTGTTAGTCTTGTTTTGGCCCCGTACTAAGATATATGGCAGCTGCCAAAAGATGCAAAACATGACTTTTCTATATGCGAGCAGGCAGAACATGTCCCGCTGTGTGGTTGCTCCAGAGCCAGCCACAATATGCAAAGCCAGACAGAGGAGCAAAGAGAGAGAGAGGGAAACAAAGAAAGAGAGAGAGAGAGAGAGAGAGAGAGAGAGAGAAAGATAGTCAGGTATGTCGTGAGGAAGGAAGTCTGTTAGCAATGGCCATGACAGCTTTTGCCATCGTTGTTATTATGTATTTAGTAGAATGGCACTTATTATGATATTGGTCTGAGAATGGGCAGGAAATTGCAGTTCTCTATAAGAACATTACGTACATATACTCCACTGTTAAATAACTGTAAGACAATGCTCCGTAAGATGCGATAAGATAAGATGTAGAATATAAACAAGGTGATGGAATGTAGGACAACATACAAAGGATCAGAATACAATAGAATTTCATAAGCACTGTTAGATTACAAATTCTGGGAGTGTATAGAATAGAAGCAAATAAAATAATAGAGCATAATAAGACATAACAAATTATAATAAAATAAGATATAATTAAATAACACAAAACACATTTATTTAAAAAAAAATTGAACAAAATATCAAGCTTATTATTCAAGATAGTTTTAATTGAGTGACTGTAACTGCTGGATCCAAAAATGCTATATGACTTGTTCGCCTCGAAGTTCTGGCACTCTTTTTAGTTGACTCTAGCAACTGCTCAGCTATTTCAACGCGATTGAGCAAGTTTTTATAATTATGCCGAAGTTTCTCGACAATTTCACGCTTAGCTCGCAATTCTTTCACGGTATCGTCATAGTCCAAGAGAAGAACAGGATATTGAAGAAGACTGCCATCATTTTTTAGTTTGTTCAACTCCCTTACAAAGGCATTATGTTTTAGTTTACCCTGATAGATTTGCTCTCGAAAGTGATTCTTCCATTGAATACAGCTTAGTAACTTGGCCTTCATGTGATTATGTGTCCTACGGCACATATGCTCCTTGCACTTTAAATGGGCCAAAGCATGAACATCATAATTGATTTTCATATGCAGGCGAGTAAGTTCAGCATTGCGTTCTATAAAAAACCATTGAAAGTTATTAAATTTATTAAATAAGAAATATGTGTGATAAGACAAACCTTCAATTTTTAAAGAAAGCACTTGGGCATCGGCTTGTCTTGAAAGATACTCTCCCATTTTTAGACCATAGCCCAGATCCTCCAGCGCCTCAGATCTCTAAAAAAAAAAACAAACATACTAGTTAAAATCACATTAAAAATCTTTAAATATTTACTTACATTTATCATATCGGCAAATCGATGTTGAGTATAAAGAAGTTCCAGTCGCATTTCAGAAACTTCGTTACGAATCTCAGACATATTTTTCAGCACATTATCCACCATATTCTTCAGATGAGAAAAACTATCATTTAAGAGCAAAGTTTGGGTTACATTTGTCTCAAAATTCTTTAGTTTCTCTTCATTATAGTTCTGTTGATCCTGAAGTTCCTTTTGCAAATCTAACATTTGAGCCTGAATCTTTTGATTTGTTTTTTCCTCGATCTCCAGATGTTTGTCATATTCGATTAAACCACTTTTTAATCGCTGATAGTTTATCTGATCGAAACTCTTTGCTGGTTTAACATAAATGTATCGTTTCTTACGCAGAAAATGTTCGGTTGTCAATCTCTCTAATTTTTCTCGAATCAAAGACTCGTCACACAGATCATCTAGTAATGATCCCAGGGTTTTCCACAATTTTTCCTTATCCAGCAAGCGCTTTAATTTCGCAGTCTTTTGTTCACATTTACTCACAACTCGACCGATCATCTCGTCCATAAATTGTAAGCAAATAACTTTAGTGACTTTACGCTTTTCCTGTGCCTCGACATCTATAAAATCTACCTGACTTGGTCGAATCCTAACTTCTGTGAGCTTTTGGGCTATATCTTTGGAAAATGATAGACTTCTTTCATCAGTTGGGTGTATTGAGAACAAATCCATATCACTTGCAGTCAAGCTAGGCAAATCCATAAGGATGTCATCACTTCCGTATAATGAAGAACCGCTGCGAGAGCTTGATTCTACGGAAGCCATTACATCTTCATTTTTCTTAGCTTGAAGTTCAACCGATTGTATCTCAGGAATTTCATTAAAAAGACTTACGGGCTCAACAAATCTTCCCTGGACCTCATCTGGAACTTCTTCTTTTTCTATTTCTACCATTGTAAGGGAATGTAAACTTGTTTCGGATATATCATTAATATCTGGCAAGTCCTTAAGCAACTCTAACATATTATAGCGTAGAGTAATTGACTCTTCTTCATCTTCCCTGTCGTATAATATTTGTGATACATCTGACGACTCCCTTTCAGAGTGATCCGAGTGCAGTATGTCTTCCTCTTTTTTCTTCTTTTCTACATTCATCATAGTGTGTGAAGATTTCTTAGCTTTTCTCAAGCCCGCAGCCAAGTCATCCAAATGAACTTCTGAAGATAGAGATACAGATAGTCGAGAGCTACGAGAGGCTTTGCTCGATCGAAGTAAACTCGTCCTTGAAAAGATACTGGTTTCACTGATTCTCTTATTAAATATCGAATGATCCAGCTTTAAGCTGTATCTCGAGCTTGGTGAACTTTTTGGGGTCACTTTTTTGACTTTCTTCTTTTTGGTAGTTGTGGAATGTTTACCTGTTTTACTCGAGGTAGTTGCCTTGCTTACTTTACTAATTTTACTGCTTACACTCAATAATGATCGTTTCTCTGCCCTGTGTTGTAATATCTGCTGCCTTGAGGAAAATTTGTTTGATTTTAAAGATGAAGCCGACACATCGTTTTCTTGTGTATCTACAGTTGCTATGGACTCTTTAGAAGCAGACAAGTGTGTTTGCTCAGAGAGTCTCGGATTTGGTGATATGTCCTCAGACGCTTCTTCGTTTGATCCTTCTAATAAATCGATCAGATCCTCAGCATATAGCAGCTTATCATACTTTTCGCCATCTTGTTCAGGACTATCTTCTTCTACCTCTACATTGGGAGCATCGGAGGACGCTGCGAAAGGATTGGAATCTACAGACACAGTATCATCTTTTATCAAGTCTCTTTTGGGGGTTTCTGAGGAAGCTGCTAAGAGACTGGAATCTACAGAAACAGCATCATCCATTTTCATGCGTTTAAATTAAAAAAAAAAGAAGGAAACAATCAGTAAATCAATGTCTTAACAAAAAAAGAAAAGTGTAATGAAGTAAACTTGTGAAAATTCAATTGAAATTCTACATCTCTTAAAAAAGCTACTATGACTGGTTTTGAGTATTAACTCATTGGGAACTACGAGCTCTACTCTTAGCATCCACATTGGATTATCGAATTGCTTTTGCCAAAACTTCTTACTTCAAGCGTATCTTTGAGGATGTGGAGCCAGTCAACCCACAAACAACTTCTTCTGGCTCTACACACACAATTACTGCAATATGTCCCCTCATTCTTGTCCATGTCCAACGCCAACGGCCACTGTGAGTCCTTTATTTTTGTACCCAACACTCAAAGAACGTAAGAGTATAACAAGTTAGAAAAGTCAGTCAGAAAAGTCATACTCGACTCTTACAGTAATGCTGCAAGAATCCGTAGAGTAGAGTGAAAAACGTAGACTTAAACTATAGGTATCTGCAAGTCGAGCAGACTCCTGTTTCTTTATGTCTTTTTTGGCCAACTGCCTGGTTGACTGACTTTGCTGTCCCTGTTCGGTTGCCAGCACCTGTTTCGAGCCGCAGTCCCTGTTCGGGTGTCTCTTCCTGCTCCCATCTCCCAAGCCTTCCTCAAGCGTCAGTTTCTCCTTCCTTCTACTCCGCATATCCTGTTGTTGGTTAATATCATCACTCATGTATGCCGCATACTAAAGAGAATTTATCATGTCTGCTGCGGCAGCTTCAAAAGCTAAAAAAAAAAAAAAACAGAGAAAGGATATAAGAATGTGCTCTCAAACGGGTTTTTGGGGCTGCCATTGTCGCTCAAGTGTTTCGTTCTTCTTCCGCTTACATATACATACGAACAGGAGAGAAATCTATCTATATATGAGAAGCTGACTCTGCCGGTGTACTTTCTGTTGGTTTCGTCTCACCTGGCAATGCTATGGATGCTACTGCTGGTGCTGCATATTCGCAAATTCGTTTAAGTTCAGGTTTTGCCCCCATCTGCTAAGTAGATTTCGGGCTACCTGCATGCAGTTGAGCTCGTTACAGCTGCATCGCATGGGGAATTTCTGTAGCATTTTTTTTTATATTATTTTCCTTTTTTTTATGTGCTGCTGAGCGAATTTTTTGGCAAATTGCCTAAAACTTTCTTTATATTTGATGTAATGAATTCCTGACGTGCTGTCGTTGCTCTCGTTCACGTGAGAAATGTTTTCACTAATGCAGACTCTGTGTGTCCTTGCCACAACCAGTTACCACTTCTCTCTCACTCTCTCTCTTCCCTCAATTCTCTACATTAAGCGTGTCTATTGATGCAACACCTGCATTGAAAGGAGCACAAAAAGAAATCAAACTGAAGCAAAGCAACAGCCATACATTGCGTATGCGTAATGAAACAGATATGCCTCTTGTCTTCCCCTCTATCTCTCTGTTTCTCTCTTCACACACCCATGTATGTATGGCTTTGTGGGTGTGTGCGTGTGTGAGTTCCGTTTCCGCAATTAAAATGTTGATTACATGAAGTACGACTGCCGCTTGTTTGTTTGCCGCTGCTGTGGGCGCTACAAAGGAAAACGGAAATTATGTGTATGCGGGCGTTAGCGCTTAGCTGAGCTTCACCACCAACAACAACAACAACAACAACAACAACTGTAACAACTGAAACAATCGCAACAGTAGCTGGTACAACAACTGGCGCATAAATTTGAGCCATTCACTCGTGCGATAAGATTTGCGAGCTTGCGTTTTATAACCAGAACTCCCGGACCTGCTAACAATTAACTGAGGCAATGAAACAAAGCGATAAGCACTTTGAAAATTTCTACACATGCATACTGATAAAATTAAACAACAAAAGACATTGACAATTCAGCAAATTTGTGTTATACAACAAATATGGACAGTTAAAAGCATTTGATTTGATAAATAAATGAGAATAAATGGCAAGAAAATGCAGCTCATATCTATGGAAATATTTTCAAGGAAGTGCTAACAAACAATGCCAAACAATGTGAAGTTCATTTCAAGTCCATATTTGTTAATTAAGATCTGCAAGTTTAAATCATTTTTCATTAATAAAGGGACCGAAGGATTTTTACACCAGAAATAATGTAACACTTGTTTCATTGCTTGTGAAAAATATACATTAAAAATATTTATATTGGTCCAATTGGGCTTAAATAAGCAAATGTCTTATCGATTGTAAAAACGCACAGTTTCTTCCATATATGAAAAAAATCCTTTAATTTATTACCAAGCAGACTCAAAATCACATTCAAGGCTAGAAAAGAAAGAAGGAATAACCGAAATTTGGTTTAAATGAATTAAATATATCATATTTTAAGGTCTGAAAATTGATTTTGAAATGTTGTACGTTCTTAATATGCCACCAACTGGAAATAATTAAGATTAACCAATAAAAACATGTTTTTTTAATACTAATGGCAAACTCGTTTTTACAATTCATATTGTTTTCAGCAACTGAAATTTCAGACTATATAAATACAGAAAATGTCAGCTTACAGCAGCTAGTTAATAATATATTGTCCAGGCTTATATATTACATTAAGTATTTTATAATCTTATTATTGGCAGGGGAAAATGAAAATGGAAAATGATAATATATTCATGAGAAATATGCGCAGTTATTTTGCTTGACAGAAAGCATTTTAATAATTTTCCACAGCCAGACTATTTACATGGCCCGCTCAGCTGGAAAGGGCAAAGGTCACGTGGGGCAAAAAAAAATGGAGAGTAAAAAATGAAATACGCTGTAAATTCAATGGCACCGAGCATTTGGGACTGAGTTGTTTGACAACTGGAACTGTGCGGTAATTAAATCAATCATACGCCCTGTGGTGGCAGCAGCAGCCAGACGGAGATGCAGAAGAAGAAACAGAAGCAACAGTAGATGCCACACGATGTGGCAACAACAAGTTGGCTAAGAACGAGGCGCACACAGACACCTGCAAATGCTCACGCGTCGGCGCTTAGCATAAATGAATATTTATAATTCAGTGTCTTGGCAGCGTTTCTGCCCCAGCCCCTGCCCCTTGCCACTTGCCACATACCTTTGCCCCTTGATTTTCCCTTTGCTGTGGCGGCCAAAGATCCGCAAAGTGCTTTTGAAAGTGCAAAAATATTTTTTTATGAATATTTATTTGCTGTGGAAATCGAAGTTATGCATTTGTTGCTGTTGCCGACACCTACTTCAACGTTGCCTGCCCTTTGACCCCATCCTTCCTTCTCTCCACACTTCCCTTTCCCACTCTTTAAGGTCGTCAAAGTTTTTGCCCTTTTGCGAGTTGTCTGAAAGGTGCGTAAGACAATTTAATTTATTTGATGCATTAAAGCAAATATATTAACGCTATAAATCAATAAAAATCTTGCCGTTGCAGACAGCTGAGTGTGGTTTAGGGTTGATACAGGGGATGGTGCAGGGGGTGGTGAAGAAGTTTCTTTTCTTTTCGCAAAACATATATATTTTATTTTTATTTAAGTATGCGGCAAAAAAAAAGTTTGCAGGCAGCAAAAATAGGAACAGCAACAGCTTCTATTAATTTATGTGCCATTTGGAGAGCCTTTGCCACGCCCCATGCCCCTCTTCCCTATAATTTCTATTCCCCCTTTTTGCACATCTCTTTAGACCGTGGCGCATTTTTATGACAGCTGCAAAGTTGGGACAAGTCAAAGTTGCTTTATGTTATGGCTCTTTTGGGCATTTGCTCTTAATACTCCCTCACCTTATTGAGATTCCAAACTGAAACTAAATTCTAAATTTCTTTGAAGCTAAGAACTTTCTGTGATCTATTTGATAGCGTTTGAATATAAGCAACAGCTATGAAAAAACAGGAGTAAGCTTTCTGCTCAGTTTGGCAAGGCCGCTAGAGAGTCTAGACTCTAGAGTATATCGTAAAGTTTTTAGAAACCCTTGAGGATCTACTCAAAGATCATCAGAGCATGCTGTCCAAGGAGAAGACTCCATGTACTGAAAGGAGAAGAAGCTTTTTGGATCTGTTCATAGTATTAAGACAGTTGGTCGAAATAATTTCAAATATAAAATACGATTTGGAAATTTCAATTTGATAATTTACATAAATTATATGTCAAGTTGGATATTTAAACTGAAAGAAAAATTAGAATTGTTTGGCAAAGTGTTGTCAACATAGGTTTCTTAAATCTAATATCAAATTAAATTAAAATTTGTGAATCTCAAATCACAAGTATTCTTTTGTGATTCAAGCTAAACAAAAAATTTTGAAAAACTATTTAATTTATAGAAATATTATGCTTTACATCAAATTTATTTAAATTCTTAAGATTCTCTACTTATATGGCATTCTCGTAGTGCATTTCTGGCTGGTCGGCCACCTCATCCCTACCTATTGGCTCCATTATTCTGAGCACACAAACGCAACTCCTACCAGTGACCAGGACTATTAGCCAAGTATGCAAAGGAATTCCACTGCCAGAAGGAAGAAGTTAAATGTCATTGACCTACAGTTGTTGTTGCTGCTTCTACTGCCAGGATGCCATGGATACAGCAGCAATGGTCAGCATTCACTTTTTCCTTTTTTGATTTTTCCTACAAAATTTGCATACGTGTGGCTCGACGTGGACTAAAGGGAAGTGTGTGAGAGTGTGTGTATGTGAGTGTGTTTGTCCATGTCCCTTGACTTGTGGCGACACTTTTGGCAGACTTTCAAGTGCAGCAAGTTGCATGTTGCATGCTTCAATTGAACGACAATAATTTCCACAAATGCAATTTATAAATTGCACAGTTAAACACTTTCAAATGCCGGACTCTTAATTAACGCTCAATACATTTACGTATTTGCTGTATTTTATTTTATTTAATATCATTTAAATTTCCTTTTATATCCGTTTTTTTTTAAGCCAGCGTTAAATTTAATTATTAATTGTGTACTATAGAAAATTTAATTATGGCATTTTTAACCAACTCTGAACTTTTCACATTGTCAGCTGACTGACATTTTTCCCTATTCGGTTTTCCAGAGTCGCCGCCGTGTGCATCCAATAGATAAAGTCATATATCATGCATTTTATTTTAATGCGGGTTGCAGTTGTTGTAAGTGTTTTTTCTGTTGTTGTTGCTGCTGTTGTTGTTACAGTTGGCTTTTCGGTTTGTTGGTTCATTAAATATTGTGATAATTTCTCATATTTATTTTCAAGTGGTTTTCATAGTGACAGTAAAATTTACATTTCATTTATATTTTAAATCCGCGTGTGAAACTTTATGCAATCCTATTTTATAGTTAGCCCACTTAATAGCAATTAATTGTGCGTTTAAAAAGTAAACACAAGGATTAAACAAAGGCATAGAAAATACTTTCATTTAGGCAGCTGCTCAACTGTGCGTATGATTTATTTGAAAACAAAAGAATATTTACAGATAACTCGACTAAACGTTTAAATGTTTCATAACTTCCTCTGAGTACTATATGCTTACAGGATATAAAAAGTATAAAGCCACAATTATTAATTATATAAATAATAATAACAGAACTATAACAATAACTGAATAATTTCAACATAAATTTAAAAAACTCATTATTTATTTAATAATGAAAAACCATTATATGTACATAAGTCCCAAATTTAAAATTTTTACTTAGAATATTTAAAAAAATTTGTGAGCTTTGCTAATATCTCAGCAGTTGTAGATATTTTTCTATTTTTGTATAATTTCAAAGTAGAAAGCTTACTTATTTTGTCCTTATATTTTCATTTGTTTTTTAATTAGAGCTGTCCTGTAGTCCTGATTTCTGATATATGTATACCAAATAATTTATATTGCTTTGAACAAATATTGCTAAAAATAAATTGAGCGCCAAATGAAATCCCAGTATTTTAGCAGCAGCAGCAGCAAAGAGCTTTTATCAACTCTGTTAACTGACGGAGCGGAACGTGTGTGCAACGAAACGAAATGCAAGCGAGTGGGTGGCAAAGAGAGAGCGCTAACAAGAGAGCCAGCGTCAGACTAAAAATGCGCTCTCAATAGCCGAACTGTTCGTTTTGTACTCTTCGCTCCTGCGCTTGCTCAAGCCTGCGCTTTGATTGCACTACAAGCGTAGTTCCAACTTTATTCGCTAGAGGGCGCACCATCAGCTCGTACAAGAAGTTAAAATTTTTTTTAGTTATGATTTGCACTCCGAAACGAACGCACGTCGTTTTTGTCGCGTGCGCGGTTCAACATCAAAACGGTTAAAACTGAACCAAAACCGAAACCGAAACCAAAAAACCAACGACTGACAGTCTCACACACACACACAGATACTTATGGCTGGACAAGTGTCGTGTGCGTGCACTAAAAGTTATTTCGTGTTAGTTTTGTTCGTTCCATAACAAAATAAAAAAGAAAGCAACAAAATAGAAGAGAGCCCAAAAAAATAGAGAAGAAAACAACAGAAATCAAGTGCAAGTTTTTAGTGCTTGAATAAATTGTAAAAAAAGGAAAAACAAACACAAAATGTAAAAATAAAATACTATATAAGTGTATTAGACATAAAAATAGAAGCGCTTTGCGTGCTTCAAACATTTGTCAAGCATTTTGTATTATTGCTGCTGTTCTTGTTCTTGTTGTTGTTGAGTTAGGAACTTCCCTGCGGTTGCGGTTAATTAAAACAGAGCCTAAAAAATGTCACAACAAAAAAATATAAGTGAAACAATGCGCGAGGCATAATTTTATTTTATATTCACATTTTACTTTCTTTTCTTTTTATTTTCATTTAGTTCATTTAGGCTTATTATAATTTTAATTATTTTTATGTCTATGCCGCGGATTTTTCCATATTTGTTTTGTCTGTTTCGTTTTGTTGTCTCTTTTACTTTTTTTCTGTCTAATTTAACCTAATTAAGTTGCCTGCTGCCTCCTGTCAATTCCTACTCACCACTTCCCACTTCTATTATTAAAGTTGTGGTTTGAGTCTTTGCTGTCTGTTCATAAATATTGTACTGCATAATTTTGGGCGCGCACTCGAAACAATGATGCCGCGTTTTTTGTACTTTTGACTGTGTTGTTATTGTTTTTGTAATAACAGCACTTGTCAGCTGCCCTTTGTTGTTGTTATTGTTTGTTATTATTGTGCCTGCTGCCTTTTGTTGTTGTTGTTGTTTTTGCTTTATTATCTCTGCTTGACTTGTTAGCTGTCGTTTTGTCATTGTTTTTGTTGTTGTTATCATTGCCATTGTTGTGCAAACAAATTGACAAAGAAAAAAATTGCTTAAATTGCTTTTTTGTGTGCGAAAAATACGCGTAAAAAATTTGTCAAGAATTGCATTTATTTATGTTTATGTCGTTCAATTGTTGTTTGTTATTTGTTGCTGTTGTTGTTAACATACAACAATGGCAATTGACTAGCATAAATATTTAATGCTAACTAGATGCCAGAAACCCTGACCTATCCTAATGGAAATCGGAAATTCTTTGCTCTTTACAACGTTTGCTGTTACATTCAAGTTTTAAATAAATGGGATAATTTCTTTGATAAATATGTATTCATCTTTTATCGCTTCTTATTTACGTATACTTGTTTTTAGATTATATAAGTTATTGAATGAATTTTCACAATTTATTACTTATTAACAACTTTAGACGAACGTTCATTTAAGTATGTATATGAATGCATTTTTGAAGAAACTTTTGTTAAAATAAAGTTAAAGAATTTTAAATCGAGTTTAATTTTAATTTACTTAATTCAATTGACAAGCATACGTTATATTTTAAATGCATTTTTGTGTAAACTGTATTTATCAATGATCTCAACATTTGTTTTCCAATAGTTTAAGTAACTTTCTCAATCTATTTTCATTAAACTTGTACAAAGTCGAGTCATCCAATTCTGTATATTTTCTTTGTATATAATTAAGTTAACATCTTTGGTCACATTTCCCTTTTAATTTGCTTTTTAAATCTATGTTGAAATAATCATAGCATACAATTTGGCGTACAATAAATTGTTCCCTTGAATTAAATAATTAAGTTAAAAAATAGTTTTCATAGAGGAATAATGCAGAGTTGTATTTTAAATGTTTATTTAATTAAATCAAATTCTTTGCTATTTTAAATTGTTTAAATGAAATTTAGCTAAATCAATTTCGTTGCAATTTATGCAGATTTGCGTAGCATTTGTAAATTGGCATTGGCAGTTGCTTTTGGGGGCAAGTTCGGTTGTTGCCGCTGGCCTTTAACGGCGTGTGGCAAACACTGGCAGACGGACGGGCAGAGAGACAGACAGACAGACGGACAGTTGTCGCTAATCAAGTTTGATGGGCACTTGGGCATGATGCTCTATTGCTGCATTGTGGCTCATGTGGGTCAGTGGAGCGTGTGGCATTATTATTCTAACGGAGCATTGACTGTGACAACGACAACGACAACAACAACGACAACGACAACGACAACAGCCTCAATTGCCTTGTTGTAAGCGTTTGCCAGTTAGCCGTAAATCAAATGCTAGGCACAACAACAACTAAGAAGTGCCGAGGAGCAGAAGAAACAGAGAGAGGAGAGAGAGTGAGAAAGAGAGGGAAGGGATTTTGAATTTATGTTGCATGCGCCTCAATAGTCGCAGCCGCCTTTGCTGCGTGGCAAGAAGGAGGAGTGGCAGGAACAGGGAGTGGAACTGGGAGAGGGATAGGGAAAGGAACAAGGCACAGAACCAGGGCTGCTGTGTAATTAATCTTTGCCCAAAATGCTGCAAAATTTATGTCTTTAACTTGGCTCGTGTCGGCGCTTTGGGACCGTTTAATAGTTTTTCCCTTTTCCTTCAATTTCTCTTACTCTTTTCTTTCCGTTCCTTGTTTTTTTGTTGCATTTCGCGCGGTGCGATTAAAAGTGATTAATTGCCCTGTAAAAGCAGCAATAACAACAACAGGCAACACCAACAACAACAACAGCAGTGGGAGGAGTAACAACTTAATGTCTAAATTAAATAAGTGAATTTCTCTTTCACACACACACACACACACATACAGAAATTAATATAGACATCGTCTCGTGGACATTGGACGCATAAATAAATATAAATACTAAAGTTCGCCTTCGCAAAAGTGAAAGTGTTTAATTGCCAGAATGTGTGCGCTGGAGCCTTACACACACACTCACACTCACCCACACACACACACTCACACACCCAGTCATAGAGACAGAGGCACACACAATTCGAACCACAGTCAGCCACAGCTGGCGACGCACCACCGACACCACCAGCAGCAACATCACTGCCATCATCGACAACGGCAGCAACAGGCAGCCCAAACTGTTGGCCCGGCCAAAAGGACAACAACTACAACATCTACGACAGCAACTACAACAACAACAACAACAGCAAATACACATCTGCAACTTTGGTATATTCTACATGTGATATTAGTGCTAATCGGTGAGTGCGTTAGAGACCCAAACTTGCTTTTTATAATTATTTTAAATGTCTTGTAATTAATTCTCCATGTCTTCAACCCCCTCTCCGCCACATACATATAACACCCTTTTGCACCCCTCAAATGGCGACTAAACTCCCCAAAAAGTTGGCAAATATTTGTGAAAATTAAGATGAAAATGTTTGCTCATTTATGTAAAGTGTATGTGTATTTGTGGTGGTTTCTCTCTGTATGTGTGTGTGTGTGTAAATGGTGTGCTATCATTACAAATACATAATTAATTTCAATTGCCACAGGGCTGCAAATGAAAATGATCTGATAGCAATGTCTAACTCAGGCATTTTCTTCTGACTTGAATTTGCAGAAGGAAAATAATAATTTTCGATTATCTCAAACCATTTTTTAAGGGTTTTCTAACCAAAATACAAAATATATACACGAAAGAGGATTAGGGACAAAAATTCACAGAATAATTGCTTTGTGCTACTCTTTGATCTATCTACAATATAATTATACTATCACAAACATTCTTTAATCATTTAAAGAAGTTTTGTTATTCAAGTTTCAGATTTACATTTAATAAAATTAAAAATGATTTCTACTGATTTCATGTTCAACATTTATTTAATCAATAATTCGGTTAAATAAACAGCATTAAAATATTTCAAGTTGCTTTTATGCAATGCGATAATAGGACATAAATCTTGCATTCATTAATGAACTTTATTTATATTGATTTAATGCTATTGATGTGAAGAGTAATTAAGAAAAAAGAGAAATTTATTAAGATAATCAAATCGTAGGCTTATGCAATTTCATGGAAAATATTTTAATGAACTGCAAGCTGATTTATTGATTTTAAAAGTGACTAAAATTTAGTTATAAAATTATCAGAATATCAAATTAAATTCTTAATGCAAGCTTTGTTTAAGTAAACAAAAAATATGAAATATATATCAATAAAGAAAAAGGAAATACCTTAAAAATGCTAAATTGCCTCTTAAACAAATACGCTTAATGAATGCCTAACAGTACTTCAAAGTGACCTAGATAATTAAGGTCATTATTTTTCTATCTCATTTTTGACGAAAATGAAATGAATTCTTTGAAAATTGTAATCCTCATTCAGTTTGCACTTACAAATGGAAGCCAAAACGCTATATTTTAAATGATAATGTGTATTCCTTAAAAAATTCGTTTAAATTATTATTGACTTAATTCCTTAGAATTAAAAATGAATTGCTTCATATAAACCATTTTAGTTAGCAACGGAAATTGATTGGATTTCACTTAGTTTGTTTCAGCTGTCAGAACAGACCTTAGTTAAGAGCACTCCTTCAAATTCTCCACTCGAAACACGCGCTGTCAAAAAAACTAAAAAAGTGCTGCTATCCACTACCCTCTCTCCCATTTCTATTCCCCTTCCCCTAGCTGGCAGATAAGCGATAAAAAACAATCAACAAATTGAAAGCAAAGTTCAAACAATCGAACCGGCAACTGGTACTTAAGTAATTTTCTGGCTAAGAAAAAAGCAAACAACGCAACAAATTACGATACGCACGCTGCATAGAAATTAATAAATTGCCTGTTGCCGGACGAAAGAGGGAGTACATGAGGGGAGAAAGAGAGAAGAGAGAGAGTCTAGAGAGGGGCCAGAGGGAATCTCTCGAGGGGTTCGACAAAACAGACATTTTCCAGCTTAACTTTTCTGTTGTTGATGTGTCGCAAGCAAAAAAGTTAAGTTGACATTTCCGCACACACACACACACACGCACACAAAGAGAGAGAGGAGAAAAAACGCCAGTCACGTTTAAGGAGGTAAGGGAAGGGAAGGGATGGGAAAAGGGAAAACATTAAAGTCATTGAAGAGCGTTGGCTTTCATTATTTTTAAATCATATCAGAAGCTGCAAAGAAGCAAACGGAAACGGATATGAAACGAACTGATGTTTGTATGGGTATGCAGGGTATTTGTGTGTGTATAAAGGCTGTTACTCTGTGTGTGTAAGCGTGGGTATGTGAGCTTAATTCAACGTCTCATTTGCATACATTAAAATGTCACATTTTACATGCCGTTTGTGCGTCTCTCGCCCTTAAGCCAAAACAGCCCGTCAGTTAACGTTAAGAAGTCCCCCTCCCTTTGTCACTCACCCTCCCCCTCCACCTCTCTTGTCTGTTACACATAAACTACATTAGCAATTGCTGCCAGGACGAGGAAGGACGAAGTCAACTGTGGGCCAAAACAGCGGCTACAGTCTCGTCGGCATTGCGGCCATGTTAAAATGGCTTAACGCGCAAATCTTTCAACTAAACATTAATCCTAATGGTTTTCAATTTTTTCTCTCTTTATATTTTCTGCTTCTGTTGTTGTTGTTGTTGAATTTTATGCCCGTCTGTGGCAAGTCAACTTAGTGGCAAGCTGATGTTGAACAGTAGCGGAGAAACAGGGACACGATTCCTGCTTTGCATGTAAATACGCTCTTTGATATTGCCACGCATTTCGCCTGCAGCCTGATTGCTTCTGACATTCCCGCTTTCCCTCTATATTCCCTCCATTTTCCCCATTCTTTTCTCCATCCTCCACATTTGCAGATTGACTGACTTAAATATGAATTTCAGCGAAATGCAAAAAGCCAACTCATAAAATTGTGGCCCACTCTCATTAGACAGCGCCATTAATCAGACCCTTGCCCTTGACTTACTCTCTTAACTTGGCCAACAGCTGCTCATCTATGTGGCTAATTTCAGGCCATGCACAGCAGGCAACTCAAGTCTTTAATATGCATAATAAAAGTTTAATTAAGTCGATACAGCAAATACCCTGTAAGCAGATGATGTAATAAGAAGAGGGTAGAGTTTGCTTTCATACAGCAAGTGCTGAAAGTTCTTTAAAGAATTTTTCAATGCAATATACTTTACATATCTAAAGCCAGTAAAGGATGAATTAGGAAATACCCTGTAACTAAATTAAATAAGGACATTCTGATGGGCAACTAAAATATGTATGTTCCTTATTGATACATGTATGTAGAGTGAAGTCTCTGGTAAGTAAAGGTAGTTATTATTACTTTAGTTCAGACCTTAATAAAATGGAAGCAACATGGCAATACCCTGTACTCACAAGACTAACGAGTCTTTTCTATGTGCATGTATTACGTCTACAATTGCAACGGATTAGTCTAAGCTTTTCAAATGGGAATACATGTGTAATACCTACCCTGTATAATACATACTGATATACCTACAACTTTTATAAATAAAATAATAAAAAGTATTTGCAGGATTAATCTAGGTTTCTTTTAAAACTTTATTTTACAATAAATCTTAGCTGATGTTAAAAAACGGCTAGTTAAGTTTGTCTACCCTTTAACTGTTTATGATAAACACTGGGTATACAGTGCTCGACAATATGGTATACATTTAAGCTCGTCGCATACTATCGCATTAAATTGTTGCTGCAAACTGAGCAAAAGCTCAAGTGGGCTTTTGTTTAAATAAAACTGTGTCGCTTCAATGACACAACTCAAGTGTTTTTGTTTTGATTATCCACACACACTCACACACACACACACACACATGTACGGTGACAAAAGCTGATGATAGCTGTCTGATTGCGAGATATGTGCACACTTACACTCACACACACTTACACACACTTGCGTATCTGTGTGACACATAAAAAACATTTGAGCCAACTAAGCTATTGTTGAAGTTTATCTTTTGCATTTACCAAATGATGTTAACTTGGCTTTTGTCATTGTTCCCGTTTTTTTATTGCATAAGTTTTCCTTATTACTGTTTTGTTTATGTTGTTGTTGTTGTTTTGGTTGCTGTTTTGGTTGCTTTGCAATTGACTTTGATGTTGGTAGCAAGTAGCTTAAATACTCATAAATTCAGTTGTCTTAATGCCAATCTGAGCAAATCTGTCAAACTTGATCTAATGTGGCACTAAGTAATAGTATTTGATTACAAAAATGATCTATCAAATAGAACGAAGATGTTGGGAAAATAAATGTAATGCAGTATACTCTAGATCAAAATTCGTACTATGAAGATACCCTGTAAACATATAATTTATCTGCTGTACAAATTACAGTCTAAGTACCCTAAGTTTATAATAATACAAGGATACTCCAACCCAGTTTCTTGATATTTAGACATATTGTAGTCAGAAGGGAATCTCTCAATTAAACTATGCTTCTGATAATGTTTCTTTGAAGTTTAAAAAATACAATTGTCAATATTTTGTTTCTTTACAATATCAATATATCCATTTCCAATCGTAAAGTTTTGACCTAAATATTTCTTATTAAATAAATTTAATATTTTTCCAATTTAAAGTCCCTTCAACAAAGACTGAAACAACATTTAATTGGAAAGAATTGCACAATTCACCGTCAAAGCTTTTGAATACATTTTTCAATTGTATCATTATCCGAGAGCCATAATTTATATGAGTTTTCCCTTTCATCGAACGTACAATTATTACTGAAAAGCATTTGGGAAAATCATACAAATACTCGAGAGACACTTTTACTCTATCATTAAGTTAGACTGACCGCAATTCGGCCCATTAAGCTGTATATCAGCCTGTGTGTGCTTTGTGATTGAGATTTTCAAAGAGGAATCAAATAAAAAGGCAAATGATATTTTCCCCTGCTAGTCACTTAATTTTCTTTTTTGGGGTAAATTGATATGCGTCGTTCCCAAAATTGTAACATTTCAATTAAAAATGATAGCTGTAGCTAAAAGGCACACAAAAAAAAATTAATTTGTATAAAAAAAAAATTGGAAATGAAAATGAAATAAAATGAGTCAAGACAAACAGTTGAAGGCGGTCTCAGAGCGGAGGCCGAGGTTCGACTGCCAGTATGTCTGACCGGACAACGCCCCAAAAAGCATGCTAAGCAAATTGAAACAAACTGAAACATGCCGTAGGTGTGTGCGTGTGTGTGTGTTGACTTTTTTCGATTTATATTGAAATCATTAGAGCGCAGACAAAAAACAGGAAAAGCGAAAGGGAAAGGCATGAAGTCGTAGACATTGTCGAATGTTCAAGGGGGGGGGGAAATGAAAGGGAGAGCATTAATGTCTGACGAGCAAACAAACGAGCGACTGACGCCTATTAATCATGCAGACTTTCCGTACCATTAAGCACAAATATTTCAACAGGCCGAAAGCCAGTCAAAAAGTGAAGCCATTTCGACTTTTTGGGATATCATTGAGGAATGATATGAGAAAGAGAAATTAAGTGAGACAGAGAGAGAGAAAAAATTCACTTTATTCCCACACTGACCAGATATGCAACTAGCCCTATGATTAATGAATTGTACGACTCAGACATACCCTGTAGTTTAGAGCCAACACATTTACAACTTGAGTGAAAACTAAGGCGAACCTTTTTGGCAGTCAATGCCTGGCGGGGTTATAAAAAGGTTCAAAGTGTAAGCGATACCAAAAAGAAAAAAGAAAAATAAGAGAGCAACACCTAAACCTAAACTCCCCTTTTCCCTTCTTTGGCAACACAAACATTTCGAAGCAAACAAAGTAACTGGCCGCATTTGGCCATTTGCCTGCCTAATGGCAAAAATATTGTATTACAACAATTTGTGCAGTCAAAAAACCCGAACCCAAAAAAAGAAAAAACAGAAAGAGAAAGAGAACGAGCATGTATAAAAGGAGCTGAAAATGAACAGCAAGCAGACCTTAAAGCGCACTGAACATCCAACCCAAGGGTCGCTAACGATATGGTAAATTTATCAAAAATACAAGGACCTCGCCAACAACAAAAACAACATCAAAAATAACAACAAAAATAACATGACACCAGGCTGTGGCAGCAGCAAGTGGCAGGCATAAAATAATCAGCCAGTCGCCACCAGAAATGGTCCAGAAAGGGCAAATGTTATGGCTAAAAGGCTTTTCAGGTCATGCCATCAGCTTGCTGCAAATTGATTTGATTTCCTTTCTCCCATCTTCCATCTCACATCTCCCATCAAAATGTGCAAACGTCCAATGCCAAATGATTTTGAAATTTGCACTTGTGCCAAGCACCAAACACTTGAATATTTTAAATATTTTGTTAAGCAATCGTTTTAACATAATCAATCGCAACTAAACAAATAGTTTGAGTGCAAAAATAAAAGGGGGAAGTGTTGAAAATAAAGTCAACGCTTAGTTTAAGACCATGTAAACAGTTCACAGAAGCGTAAAAGACAATTCAATCGATTTACTAAAGTGTGAGTAAGAGTGTGCGTGTGTGTCCAACAGAGTGTGTGGGAAAATATGTAGAAACGAGCAAACTGCTTGAAATATTTTCACTTTTGTCATTTCCTTGAGCACATTCCTTAAATTCAAACAAAAAAGCGGCAGCCGCTCTCAAATATGTTAACACACAAGTCAAAGAAAATGAAGCATACTTTTCCGGGCAAACGCCATCTGCAAACTATGCTATTCGAGATGGCAACGTGAGTCTATAAAATCTCAGAAAATAACTTAAAAATAGTATACAATAAACTGTTTTGCAAAATGTGTAGCATAAGTCTTAGTCAGAACTGTCAAAGCATAGCATCTAATCAAAGTCAGAAGCAGAACATATTGCGTAAGAAAATTCCATGTATTTTGTATTAGAGTTAGCCGGAATTGGCACAGGATGGTTTCCTATTTAGAATATACAGTTATATTGGGCACATCGTAAAGAGGCTTCAACAGAAAATTATAATGTAATTTAAACTTTAATAGATTGTAAAGAAGACTTTAGTGGAAGGTAAAATAATACACAAACGTAGGACTTCAGTACAATGCGAAAATAACTACATATATGAATATAGCTCACAAAGTAGTTTAATATTACAATTTTTCATTATTATATTGATAGAATTGTAAAGCAGAGTTTACTTGATCAGAGCGCACAGTTTCGAAATGACCGCAAAACTTAAGAAAAGTTATTGTAACTTAAAATATTTTAATATTGTAAAAGATGAATACCCTTGGAAAACAGAACTTAACTATTCCATATCTATTTACTAAGGCTGCTGAGCAGTTACTGTCAGGAAATGTTCTGGCACGATTTGGGTTTTGTCACGTGGCCAGCGCTAGGTGATAATGGCAAATTGTGGAAATGGTGAAAGGGGAAATCGTGCGAGAAAGCAGTCAATAGAAGGAATGCCGCGTCCAACACTATCATCCTCGAGACGCACTCAAGCGATGTTGGAAAGTGCTGGCAAATGGCATCTCGATGTTAGTTTTAGGTGCTTGCAGTGAATTTGGCAATAGACGAGCGCAAATAGAGCAGAAAAATTGCGCCTCCGGCTGTCGCTGATGCCTTGAATTGAGAACAAAACTGTAACTGGGACTGGACCAGTGAAAGTTGTAGAGAAAGTTTGTTGCAACGAACAGTTGAGTGGGAGGAAAACCGTTGTCCCTTCACTCCTTCCTTGTCCGCTCTCTCTCTCTCTCTCTCCGTTGTCCGAATGTCGAGTAATTTATTTGGTAAGTGGTAATCAATGGGCCGCTGTCCGGTGCCGGCGTTGATGGTGATATACGACAAGGCAGATGGGTTAAGCCAACTGCTGAGAAAGGAAAGGAAGACAGAAGTGGTGAGAGTAGAGAGAAGAGAGCAGAGAGCTTATCGCTCCCGTTGGCTCTTAAAGCTGTAAAGTAGCCAAAGAGGCAGTTTTATGGCCGCCAGTTGAAAGGTCACTGCAGATGGGCGATTTGTGGTGAGGATTTATGACAACATGCTGAGCATTAGCATTCCAAACATGCTGTTAACATCAGCATTTGCATATGCATATGACTACCACTCATAGGGGTACACTCACACTTACACTCAGAGTCATATTCATTTGAGTGTTTGCATCATATGTGCGAATAATGTGGCGCAGAATGCGGACACACAGAAGTATCCATAACAATAAAGCAGCATTAGCAGCTGTCCTTGCAACAACAACAACAACAACAACAGCAACAATAACAATGACAAAACAAATTTTTAGCTAAATTATGACCATCATTTAAAGTGTTGTTTTCTCTTTTTCTTCCCATTTTCCCATCTCTGTCATATTTTACTTTCCTCTTTATGTTGTGATCTAACAAAAAGCAAAGCTCAGCACTAAAATTGTGGCGAAAATTATGCAAAAACGAAAAAAACACTGAAATTATTATAATAAAATGGCTGCGAAATATTATATGAGAACTGGAGCTGACTAAAAGATGCTCTTGCAGAATAGATAATGGAAGAAATTATAGCTCAAAGTAGAAGCTGCAAAGGAAGGAGAATTTGCAGTCAACTAACTAACAATTTAGGTATTAATGTTAATCAAATAATAATATTTTAAATCCAGAAGTATAGTAATTAAATATTTAAACTAAAAAACATTAAAACTTTATTATATTACATATGAATATTTGATTATTCAAATAACTCAATAAGTTGAACAACTAAAACTTAATTGTCTATTTAAATGTCCTATTTACACGTGTTTGGCAAATGCTTAACGTTCTCTATAAACTATACCACATGGCTATAAATTGCACAGTTAACAGCTGCAAATAAAATGTAACTCAAATCATGGCCTATCACTTGGAATTACAGGGTATGTTTTATGTTACTGCCAAATGCTCAGCACTTGTGTGCAGTTGTTGCCACCGCAGAACTGCCAATTGCCAATAAACTACATATGTATGAGTAAAGTGTGACTTTGTAAGTGTATGTGAGTGTAATCTATATGTGTGTAGTGTGTGTGTATGTGTGTGTGTGTGTGTATGTGTATGCCTTGGCCTGGCTATGCAGCTGCTTTCATTATGCCAGTCGACAATTTCAGGCCGAACATTTGGACTATGCGCATTTGTCGCGTGTTTTATGCGCTGCTTTTCCCATTTTTATGTGCCTCTTTGTGTGTGTGTGTGTGTGTGTGGGGTGTGGCATGATTTTTGGTTTTGTTTGTAGATCCTGCTCTTCTCTCCCTGACCTCATACACCCAGGGACAGTCGCTTTGTGAAATTTTAATTGAATTTTTGCATTTTATTATGCGTATTTGCCAGAAAGAGACAGAGTGACAGAGAAAGAAAAGGAGAGGAGAGGGAGGTAAGCAAATGATGCAGAGAGAAACTTTACAGTTGTCAATAGCTTTGACAGTGTCACTTGTAATATGCAAACCCCTCAGCATCATCGCTTTATGAGGCCAATGCAGCACTCATACGCCACGTTGGCCGCCTGTCAAAAGAGTTGCCCAGCTCAGCTCATCCAGTGACAACTACTTTTCGGCTTTTGTATGCCACTTGTGTATATACATATATGCGACCCAAATGCAACTTATTCAGTTATTCAGATATATATATGTATGTATATTCGCCCTCTCTCTGACAACTTTCATTCATTCATATTCAATTTTTTATGCTGCACTGCGTAGGTTTTGCGGCTGCGCTCGCCATTTCATAGAGCTGAAATACTTTTTATACATTCGGATTTATTTTTAATTTTATGTATTAATTCGACAAGGGAGGACATGCCTGGCTTGTAAAGGAAAAACAACATTTGCATGGCATTTTTAATGCAATTTTAATATGCGCGCGCAGCTTAATTAAATATTTAACATTGCATACGATTGAAAATGCGACTGTCTGTTGATTCATCATCTGACTTTCAGTCTTCCATTCCCAGCGAATCGTCCAAATTGGCTTTTTTCATGCCTCTGCCTGCGAAAAGTTAATTATCAATAATATTTGCGCGTCACTTAATAAATTAAGTAAATTTCATTAACTGCGAGTTGCCTTTGACTTCTTTTTCATCTGCAGACGAAAGAGAGCCAAATAGTCGAAAGTGAAAATCAAAATGTTTATCATGATTATTGAATTAAAACGAAATTATTTTTAAAGTGCGAATATATCAAATGAGACAGTACTTTACTTAAACCCAATGAATACTGATACATTTAAGCAAAAGAAACGGTAATTATTCGGTTGAATACTTAAAAGCGTGTTATAGCTGATAAAAGATTCAATGAATACTTATACATTTAAGCAAAAGAAACGATAATTAATCGCATGTTGAATTAAAAGCCAGTTATTGCTCATGAAATCATCAGTTGCATTGCTAGCAATATTTTCTCGCGTTTAAGTTTCACTGAAAATGTAAAATTGAGTTATTTTTTCTGCATATGATATGCATTAAAGAATGCATTACTTAATTGTTTGGGAAATGTCAGTACTTTTAAGCTGGACAAATAAGAAAAAATAGGTTAAAAGAAACAAATGGTCAAGTAAAAAATTGCAGTAGGTTATATAAGCTTTATATTTATCTGCAACTTAATCTAATTTAGACTTAACATCAGTAAAAAATAAGAGCTAAAGTTTGTTTTAAATGCTTTAAAATATCTGATTGTTATTCCACAACTTCATTTTCTTTTTATTGCCTTCTTTTCATTAAAAATTTAAGCACTTTATGGCATTAGGTTCATTGAACAAAACTACAGTAAGAGATTAAAGCTACACAACTAACCACAAGTTTAATCAACATTTAAAGTGCATATCCAAGTTTTAAACAAGCACTTGAAAACTGTGAAAAGTCTTTTTCACAATATCATAAAATGCGTTCATTAGTGTTGGAAAGTTGACATTGCTCAAGTTGGTAAGGTCAATATTTAGTGAGTATTCGTATGTCAAACAGAAAACTCAGCAAATCGTGCTGTTAAGTGGCATTGGGTCTTAAATTTCACTTAAGCCTTTAAGTAAATTATGGCTAATGGCTTGCAAACAGCCACAAGAAAAGCACAGATACACAGATAGGAAGATCTCAGAGTGTAGAAGATACGTCAGACGGTGCCAAGATGTGGCACTCCAGTAAAGTAATCACAACATTTGATTGATTGAAATCAATTTCCCGTCAAAGGCATTTGATGGTGTGTGCATATATCTGTATCTGTACATAAGTAAGTATAACTGTGTGTGTGTCTATTTGTCTATGCATATTTACTTAAACTTCATTTCATTCATTGCGTTTGTGTATCTGTGTGTTTAGATTGTGCCGATAAACGACGATACGCTTGAAATCAAGCAAAGTCTTGTCTGTCTCTGATTTTGCTCCCCTCTTTCTTTCCTTATCTCTCTCTCTCTCTCTCTCTATAAGACTTATCAAAGAGGACCTGCTATAGATGCCAGGAACAGACATGCGACATGCTTCAACTCTGGGATGGTTAGAGATGAACCTAAAGTCTTGTGTCCCGCTGCTTTCTTCCGCGAAATTAATTTCAAATGAGTGACTGATGTCGCCAAAATATATATACATACATGCATATGAGAATCGTATAAATAATAAATGAAATGCATATGCCTGGAAAAATATTCAACTCTAAATTCTGGGTTTTGTCTAGGCTTTAAGATTCCCAATCCTAAATCGCATTTCTCGCAGACTAAACACACACAGAGAAAACAACACAAAATACGTGGTTGGGATTTTTATAACCAAATCAGGACTCGGTCTTCACTCTAACCAAGTGGCTGTGGCCCCATTTTTTTTCTGTTCTTTTTTTTTTGTGGCGCATTGTTTTCTCTTTGCCAAACTCCAGATGCTTTTTGGCATTGCTTTTTATTGTTTTTTATGATCATTTGTATTCATCAATTTTGTATTGATTCGATGCTGACTCCATGCCAAAAATCCCCATCCTCTAAGTCAACCAAAAGCAGCGAAAGGATAAATATATATAAACATATATATAGAAGTTGGCAAAAGGCAATGAATTCTGATGTCTTGACTCTGGGCACTGCCAGTGCCTTTTGCCAATTCGCAAACAGCATCTTACGAATTTATGAGCTATAAAAACAGCTGCTGAGCTGCCCCTCCCACCAAAAGCCTCCACTGCCCCCCTCCTCCACTGTACCAAATAATACTCCGATAAGGGGAAATGAGGCTAGGGGGAAGAAAGACAACAGCCAGCGTAAAGTGAGCCAGTTTTTTGATTACTTTTGTTATTGTTTTTATGCTTTTCGCATATTTGTTGATTTTATGCTTCTTTATATTTTAATTATGCGCCAAATGGATGATAAACATAAATAAATGCTTATATCTGGCCATTATTATCTATGGTACAATTTAAAGAAAAGTGCCGGGGCTGATTTATACATTTATTGATATAACTTTGACTATATTAAAGCACACTCCTTGCAGATTTTATATGAAAATCTCTCCTCTTTTCTGGTATTTATCAATATTTGAACTTTTAGTTATTCTTCAACAGCTTAATCGGTAGAAGCAGAGTCTGGTATACTACAATAAAATTATAAGTACAGTATTTAAATTAAGTAAATTTATGTTTTTATTTGTAATGATTTATTTGCAATGACAAGAAGATAATAAAAAGTATGTTTGTATATAAATTAATGGAACTTTAACAACATTTATTCTTCTGCAGGATTGACTTTAAGAGACTTTCTCTATAATTAATACTTATTAAATATGTTAAAACATTGCTGCCCTAATAAACAATGATTTTGTTGAAATATAAGCTTTAAATTGTAAAGTCATTATTAAATCTCCTCCTCGAGTATATTATAATACTGTCCATTTATCACAGAGCCATTTGTCATTAGGTTGATAATCTAAATGTCATTATTGTGTCTGAGTAAATTCAAATAATTCATTCAATTTTTAAAAGGAAAGAGTCATGGAATAGCAGAGCATTTCCAAGTGCAATGATATTTCTCTCTTCCTTTGAATATTACTCTATCTCTGTCACCTTTTCAGTTGTATGTAGCATTTGGCATTAGGCTAATCAGCTCGTTAGCCAGCTCAACTGTCAATTGCATTAGCATTAGCATTAGCATTATCATTAGCTGCAACTGCAACTGCAACTGTTGACTGAATCAGCTTGTCACACATACATACATATATACTGACAGTAGGATACTCCTGGCTAGTTATCATCCTCTGGCTCTTTTCTCCTTGTTGTTGTCACTTTTGAGCTGGCTTTGGGTTGGCTTCGGTTTATGATAAATTGATTGATATTTGAATTTAATGATAAGCGGGACTTTTATCAGTGGACACTCTGCATTCAGTTGGCAATTCAATTTGTGTGTGCCTGCGTCCCTTTCATTTTTCAACTTCAACTTCAGCACAAGCAGACGGCGTTACATCTTGCTCCTTGGTTCTTCGTTCTTTATCCTTAGTTCTGAATCCTCATTCCTAAGTCCTTGTGTCTTGTGAAATATGCAAATTTTTTTTTTACACTTGATGCTTGATATAAGCAAAACTTTTGCACTGATAATGACATTTTTATAGTGCGTTGACGAGCTTGCCAGCCATTAGGGCCACGACTTTGGGGCATGAGTTATTATGCCACTGTTGCCACAGCATCAGCTTCAGCTCTTGGTCGAAAATGTCACCGGTGTAGAACTAACAACAATTTGTGGCTTTGCTGGCGATTGCCAATCGATTTATATAACAATTTGCATAATCATTAAGTTCACACAAACACACACAAAAATATATATAGAAGGACTAACTGTTACACACACATCTAGTTTGCATACATTCTAAGCCTTACACACATTTACACTGAGTCCCAGACATATTGGCAATAACTTTGGCTCGAGCAAAAGGTTCGCATAAAATTTGCTTGAATTTTTATATGAAATTGATTTTCTCCTGCATTGCGGGATTCGTTCTCGTTCCGACACTTCCGCCAGACATCAATGCCCCATCCCTCCCTCAATCCATCCGCCCGCCCGCCTCTTCTTGCCACTCCTTGATGCCCCCGAAATTTGCATGCTGTGTGTATTTACCTTTTGGGTCCTCAGGAGGCAGCGCTAACGACTTCAACTTCAACTCTTGCCACATGCGAAGGCGAAAAGCGAAAGCCTTGGGACTTGAAGTGATTTTCATGTCCATCTTGTTCTCTGTATTTCCTTCGCTTTCCATTTGTCTGTGTCTGTGTCTGTGTCTGCGTCTGTGTCGGTGTCTTTGTCTGTTAAATTTTCATAAATTTCAAATTTTTCAACTTATAAAAGTTACATAAATTGTTTAAACTTCGGATGGCCGGACTGCCAATCTTCATTCATTTTGGCCTCATTAAAGCGCCCCGGGCAGACTTGGCCCACTGAATTATTTATACAGCACACTGGGCTAAAGAAATGTACAAGTATAATATACGTATACGTAATATACATACTCGCAACGTATTCTCGGACATGGACATGAACATAGCCTGGCCATGGACATGGGCCTGAACATGGTAATGTGTACAGACCGCCTCTTTTTTTGGGGCCCACCGTGTGTAAGTTCCCCTGCCCCTCTCCACACTATGCCCTAGGGGCTACAAAAACTTGAATAGAAGGAAGTGCTGCAAATTATGCCGGTAGCACTTTTCGTTAGCAGCAGCAGCAGCCAAAAAAGAGGATGTCAGGCGTTTCACTTTGGCCTTTATTTTAACTGGTATATTTAGGCACACACCGGACACACACACACACACACACAGACACACATACGCTTAACCACACTGACACACATCTATTTATATTTAAAATAGGCTACACCTCAATTAGGTAACTTGGCTATGGGCATTGAGAGGTCTTTCAAATTAGAAATACAAGGATTTGCTTTTCTGTGTGCTGCTCATACAGTGCTGCCAGGCTAAAGAGATTTATAATAAAATGCTTAATTTTAATACATGAATAAAATTTTAATTGAAAATTCGATAGACAAACGGTTACGTTGCAAGTGCATAAATATGTGCTTAACCTTAATTTCGCAGAAAATTTAGCTGAGAGTATGAATGTATTTTATTTAATCGTAGATTTAAGTATATAACGTAACGACAGAAATTAAGGAAATTTTAGATAGATAGATAAATAGATAGATAGATAGATAGATAGATAGATAGATAGATAGATAGATAGATAGATAGATAGATAGATAGATAGATAGATAGATAGATAGATAGATAGATAGATAGATAGATAGATAGATAGATAGATAGATAGATAGATAGATAGATAGATAGATAGATAGATAGATAGATAGATAGATAGATAGATAGATAGATAGATAGATAGATAGATAGATAGATAGATAGATAGATAGATAGATAGATAGATAGATAGATAGATAGATAGATAGATAGATAGATAGATAGATAGATAGATAGATAGATAGATAGATAGATAGATAGATAGATAGATAGATAGATAGATAGATAGTTTAATGGATACAATATAATAAAAGTAAACTTAATAACCAAAGCTCCTTCTCATAAGAATTGTACGTCTTTAGGGAAATTCAGTTTCAACCTTTTGTAGGTAATAATTTTAATATTAAATGAAATTAATAAAACCCAGAATATTTTTGCAGTCAGGAAGAAAACATTAATTTAAACTGACTCACTTTAATAAACATTTTTATTTTTTCAGAAATATGTTTAAGCGATTTTATCTTATCAACTCTAATAAACATTAACAACTTCTAATAAATTTTTTTAGTTATCATTATCCTTGATAAAGCATCACTTTTTAATATGTTTAATACTTGAGCAACTCCTCTGCTGCTTTTAACTCATTCACTTCAATTTTAAGCCGCTTTAAACATGACTCTTCACTGGCAAATGAGAAACACGTCTAAGTCCATCTTAGTCTTGCTTTTCCACTCTCGAGTTTAATCCGCACACTCATTGCTAGAATTGTTAACTGCCGAGGAGAATGGAAAAAGGCAAAGGCAAAGGACTCCAACCAAGTCAAAGGCGTTGCACAGCCACAGTGGATTCCCTTTGAGCCGTCTTTTTTGAGCCACAAATTGCATTAAGCGTATTAATTTTGCCCACTAACTGGATTTGCTTTATAAGTTCGCTGCATGTGTCGACGGCGGGTATAACAAAAAAAATCCTTTAGCTGTTCTTTTTTTAATTGTAACGTGACTTTACTTGGCTCTAAGCCTTCAACTGCATTTGCCACTTGCCACCTGCCACCTGCCACTAACAATTTTTTCCCACGGCTTAAAGATGGTACGCAGCTTTATAGTTGATAAGGTGCTTCGCGATGCGCCGTTTGTTTCTTTTCAATTTAGCGCCACTTGAAGCGCCACAATTGAAATATTACGTTTGATAACTGTCTCCCATTTAAGCGACAAGGTAGCCAAGTTAACTTCTGGGCCTGGGTTCACTGTTCTGGCCCTGGTAACATCCCCTTCCAACTCCCCTCATTCCATTGTGCACTGGGCCCAAAGCACGACAGTCAGCGAGCCGTGTCGCAATGGCATTTGTTACTTTGCCTTTTGGCTTCTGACTCTGCGCGCTTTGATGTCGTCGTCGCTTCCCTGTCGGAATTGGACTGGCATTGGGTTTGAGGTTGAAGGTTGAACCTGGGTAGAGGTAGGGGTGTGGGTGGGAATGGAAAATGGTGGAGGTGAAGGCGCGGAAATTGTGCGCCGCAATCTCTTAAGACCGGCGACAAATATACTTGAGCGCCGTGGCCCGACAGGGCTTTGGGCATTACCAAGATTTAACAACAACTTCCAGGCTTTTCTCTCTCTCTCTCTCTCTCTCTCTAGGTGTCTGTATTAGTGAGAGTATCTGTGTGTATGTCGACTGTCGGTTTGCGGGTTAAACGACGCGACGTCGCTCAGGTAGCGCAGGCTCGTAAATAATTAATCTGGCCACAAAGTGCGATTATCAAAGTGTTGGAAAAATGTTAAATAGCTCCCTGGAGGCAGTGCGACATTAAAATGTGGCGACAGTTGGCTAAATCCCCCTTTTCCAACTGCTTTCCTCTTCCGAGCCATTGTTAAGAGAGGGGCTTGCCAGCGGCCATTTTGCTTGGCTAGAAGTTGCCATTTTGATATTTGTCTGCCAGCGTCACTTGATGTTTTTCAATTATGCAAATAAAGGGATTAATTTGTTGCCAGAGTGAAGGCATTCAACGGGGTGTGCCCGCCAGCCAGACACCCTCTACTAGAAGGAGGCGACACTAAAAATTGTTTTTAAGAGTGCGCCAAGCGCTGATAAAAGTTTCGCCCCCGAGACGGCGACAACTATAAAAATTTCAATTACATGGCAAAGCAGTAAGAAGAGTTTGGCTAAGGGAAAGGAGATGGAGGTGGAGGTGGAGGCGTACTCAAATTGACTTCATTAAATTTCAAAAGAATTTAGAGAAAAGCAGCAAAAGACGTGTGAGAATGACAAGTATAAAATGCCAGCAAACTGCGATAGCTAAAACAATGTTTCCACTTCTCGGCAGCAGAGATTCTTTCTGAATAGTTCAGAAATCTTAACTGATAATGAATAAAAGCAGTGTAAGGAATATTAATTATAAGGCAATAAAGTTTAGCTTACTTTGAATTAAGTTTACAGCCGTTTTTTGTAATCTAATAGATTTTAGAATCAACTGTTGAGTTTAAACAAAGATAAATAAATAAATCACTTTTATATTATTTATTAGATTATTATTTTTACTTTCTTCTTAGTTTCACATAATTTTGAATTTGTTTTAAAACATTCAATTTATTTGGCAAATCCAGTATTTATTTAGATCTTAAGCAGCTTATTATATGATATTTAAAGGCAAGCTGCGTTATGTTTCTGTAAGTCGCATCTGATGCTGACGCAGATGCGGATGCTAGCAAGTGGAAACATTGTAAAAGGGTTGCTTGACACGCAAGTCAAAGGGATGAGCATTTTTCGACTGCGCTTCATTTAATTTTATTTGTCTCAACATTTTTAGCGTCAAATTCTGTTGTGTGTATGTGTATGTGTATGTGTATGTGGGTGTGTGTGTGTGGTTGTGTGTTTCGTGGGTGTTTGTGAATTTTGTTTAGTTGGTGTCTGTTGGCATTTATTTTATTTGCCGTTTCAATTGTGAGTTGACGCTGGAAGTGGCTGTTGGCTTTTGGGTATTAGGTCTAAATGGGGTATTACAACATTGTAACAACAATAAGAACTGCCATCATATGATATGGAGAGTTGGTTGTTGTCAAGTGTGGCAGGCGTAGCTTGTTGGCGACGGGGGCAACGGGGTGTTGCACAAATTAAACCCGAATGAAAATTAAACGATGCATGAAATTACTTTGCTTCTTTTTTGTTGTTCTTGTTGTTGCTGCTCACAAACTTCTGATGCTTCAACTTTTTCGTTAGCTTTGGCTTTGCCTCTTTTCCGGCCTCTTCCCCTCTGCCTTTGACTTTTCCTTTGCTTTTCCCGCTGGCTGCTTCTTCGTTTACCAGCGTGGAAAGTCAACGTCGTCGTTGGCTTTTTTAATTTTTAATGTGCAGTCAGTTGTTGTTGGCCCTGCGCTGACTTGACGCGTTTTTTTAGCCGCACTTGAGGCAAAAAGGAGACGGCAGAGACAGCCCTGTAGAAGTAGAAGGACACACGCCATTTACGCAGCTCTCATTGCACTCGAAAAGAAAGCAAAGAAGAAGTCGAGGATAAAAAAGCACAGAAGGGGCTGACAGCCCAGCCAATTTATAAAGTCAAATGTCAGTAACTGCAATTAAGGCGCATTTAGCTGAACGAGGAGGTAATAGGAAGTGGAAATAGAAAACTAGGCAATGGGCGTAACCATACTGTTGACTGTTGACTTGAGTAGCAGTTGGACAGGGTCTAAGGAAAATAGTCAACGAAAACATATTGATAGTTAAAGGAAGAGATGGTGACCAGAACACTGCAAGTTAAATGGGAAATATATTTAAATCCATATTTAAAACATATTCTTTACATACATACAGTAAATGAGACATCTATCAGCGATTAAGAAGTGTTAGAAACACAAGAAAAGGCTTATACTAATACGTCAAATATATATTAATCTTAAGCTGATACTTCTTACTGATCTTAAATTCTAGGTATTAAGTAAGAAAATTATCTGAGCTCATTTTATAACCCTAATTCTTCAGTTTAAATAAAGTATATTTCACATTATTCTTACCTTTAAATAAATAATTTTATCTTTAGTAAAAAGCTTAAAATATATTGTTATAGGACCTTGATATGTAGGCCTTAGAAATAACATTTATACGGAAGATGACCTTAAATATATGTTACAATATGCCATTAAAGGGCATGTAAATATTAAATAAATAGACATAAATAAATTCTTATAGAAAATTTTAGTCACTGTTTGATAAAATAAATAATTCAGCATACATAAAGTATTCTAAAATGTGACACATTAAATATGCAAATAATCTCAGGCAGTTGTTGTCCTTGTTTAGCCTTCTTTCAAAGTGACACAAATCTTGTGCTTATTAGCACATTTTATTGCCTACTTTAACCCATTTTCATCGTACTCATCGTGTTGTTGTTGTTCTTATTGTTGTTGTTGTTGTTGTTGTGCAACTTTTGTCAGCTGAACAAAAGGCAAATCATGAAATCAAACGAAGCAAAGCCAACGAAAACCTCGCATAATACATAAACGGAAATGAATTTATAATGTACGATGTCTTTTGTGTTTATCCTTCTGCTTTTTATTTATTTGTACTTTTTTTTAAATTTTTTTTGGCTCTTCTGATGTCTGCCATAAATATTTGGGCAAAAGCAAATGCATGACAGGCGCACACTTATATGCTTACAGTGGCTGCAAAAAGACGCGCACACATTTGCAACTGAACTGGCAAACAACTAACTCATTTTGTGGTTGCCACCTTTTTTGTGTATATGTGTGTGTGTGTGTGTGGCAATTGTCTGGTTTGCAACGTCGCGTTGAAAGCGATTTCCCTTTCTCCTTTTTATAGAGGTAACAACGATTCAGATGCCGAGAGTCTTGCTCTCTCTCGCTCTTTCTCTTTTCCTATCTGATGAGTTTTGGCCTCTGTTCAGTCGATTTGTGTGCACATTGTTCAATATTAAAGGCATGTGTGTGCGACCGTGTGTGTGTGCGGTGTGTGTGTGTGTGTGTGTGTGTGTGTGTTTGGGGGCTGAAGTTGGGCGTGTGACAGCTCAATATATTCGCCATTTGTCGCCGTCGTTCGCGCCCACAGGAGCAAGGTGTACGCTCGCTTTGCGGTTGCCCCATGTTGCAAAACTGTTGAACGCTGCCAGAGACAACACAGCATGAGGCATGGAGCATGGAGCATGTGGAACGAACAAGTGTGTGGCAGGGAAGGCCATTGGCATTCACATGTGGGCGCGTTCAAGTCTCAACTCCTTCGCATTGTTGTTATTGCCATCGTCTTCGTTGTCGTCCTCGTTGTCGTCCTCATTGTTGTTGCCGTTGTTATTGTAGTAGAAATGCAGGAAAATCAATTTCGTTCTCCATTTGCAGTTGGCAATTTGCATAATAAGGTCGTTTGGCGCAATTTGCATGTGAATGTGATAAATTCAACGGTTGGCCGTGGCGCACGCGGCGTATACGTAACGTTACCCCCTTCAGTCATCAGAGTCGAAACAAATGTGTGCCCTGCTCCAGTGCGACACTGTATGTACGTATGTGTGTGAGTGTGTGTGTTTTTGTGTGTGTGTTCGTATTTGTTTTGTGCGCCTTTTCAGTTTCCACATTCGCTTTTTCACCTTTGAGTTTGAAAAATGAAAAGTGTAACAGTATATTAAATAAGTAGGTGTGTCCATGTCATGGCAATGCCAACTGCCAATTGCCAACTGCTATTGCCGACGACTTTTAGCCACAGGCAATACATACGTACATGCTACAGGCTAACAGCTATGCTTCTATGGCCAAAACTATTCAACTGCTGCTGCAATTGCCGTGCAATCATAAAATGTGAAAAACGTGCAAAACGTGAAAACGTTCAACGCGCCAAAATGTCGTCAAAGCAAATATGAGAATTCTATGATTTAAACGCTTGGCTATTGGCTTTTTTTCTCAGTCTCCCTTTCTTTTTTTTTTTGAAGGGAAAGAGGAGAATATATCTGGCTAGTCAACAAACTGACGTTGTGAATTGTAGACTGCAGTCGCATTGACTGTCCACTGTCCACTGTCGACTGTCGACTGTGGCGCTATCGTCCAGTCAACGGCTTTTACGTCTTTAGGCCATTTTTTGGTGGTTCAACCGATTTGTAATAATGGAGCTTCAAGCTGGCCAGCAACTGCCACAGGCTTTGGTAACTGCATATGCATATGCAACGGTGCAAGCATAATTCATGTGACAGCCGGCGGTAAAGCTTTTTTTTCTGATTCTCTATTTTTTCTGATACCGCCCGACTGCACTTTCTATTTTACATGCAAAATATGGTCAACTGGTCACACTGCTAGGCATAAATTCAACAGCAACAAATAGAAGAAATGTGTAGATAAATTTGCTTTGTTTTTCCTTTTTTTTGGGTTGACTAGGAATAAATCCCCTTCCATGACAGCTCAGTCAGTTCTATACCCAATAGCTAATAGAGTTGAGTACCCTATCGATATATTACAAGTATCAAAACGCTCACCTTTATTAAGAGGATTTCTCCTCATTTCATATCAATCTAAACATAATTATATGAGCATCCGTCATAAAGTTTAATTACTACTCAAAGCTCATTACAGCACAATGTTTTAATTTATATGAGTAATACCATTGAATTTGATCCGCTTTAAGATATGCTGACCTTTGACTGTCCTTTCAGTCAATTCAATACCTTTCGTGTCGATTAAAGATACGTGCGTAGAGTCACTAAATTAAACCAAAATATTTCCTAATTTATAAAAGTACTTACCAAAAATGTAGTTAATACGGTAACAATGCAAATCCCTATCAAAAACGGTTATTAGCTTAGAAAAGACTTGATAAAATAAAATTTGACTTATCCTAGAATATTGCTTGTGATTTAAAGTGTCAGTTTATGATTTAGCTTCTGTGGTTAGTTAACCAGTTGTCAACTCGACTGTTTTACTATACTACTCTGCATATGTTCACATTTATTTGTCAATAACTGTTAAGATTTCCATTGCGAGCTAACTTTATGTTATTTCCAACATTAAACTTGTAAACCATCTGTGAGGTATTATTAATATATTATTATTTATTGACAATTTGTTATTGATCATCACATCACATTTGCTAGCTAAAATAATATAATATTCATATTCTATTATAAAAATTCTTAAGCCTTATGACTATGGCATATGATATGTCTTCAAAATTCATCTCCCTTTTAACGTCCATCATCCATTTGCATTATACGAATATCTAGCACATCAAATGCAAGCTGGAAACATGGTCAGCACTAAAAGTTAACGCTAGCCACAAACTTGACCATAAAAGTGAACTAAACTACCAACCCAAGTTGTGAAAGCGAGGATATAGACATAAAGAGAAGGATTAGGAGTTGGACAATGAGAATTGTTCGAAAAAAAACAAAAACTAAATGTGGCTGCATTAAAAATAACTCATACCTTTAACTTAATGCTAACGTTGCTCTCTTTCTTTTCACTAATTGCAGACATTACCAGCTCGCTGACAATGACCGAAGTGAAGATACCCAATCACATAATGCGACTGAAGAGTGCTCTGCTGGGCTGTCGTTATGCTCTGGATGGAGAATCCCTGTATTCAGTAAAATGGTATAAGGATGGACACGAGATCTATCGCTATGTGCCGCGAGACAAGCCACCTGGACAGGCATTTCCATTGCCAGGCGTAAACATTGATGTAAGTAGAGAAGAGTCCAGAAAAGAACAGAAAAATGGCAACAGGTGCTCTAAGCACTCGGCAAAATTTAATTTAAAATTTTATTGCAATTTATAAAGAAGAGATGGAAGGGAGGAAGAAGGAGGTCAAGGGGTGCTGGGCTTAAATTTAGTGTTATGACCTTATCATAATGATTATTTTTAAAGCATGTAATTGCCAGAGCAGCAACAACTACTAAACAACATGGCGTTGCATTGTTATTGTTGTTGCCCCCTCCTTTAGTTGTTGCTGGTCCCTCTCTTTGTTGTTGTTGCGCCCTCTTTTGTTGTGGTTGTTGTTGTTTCATGTGCTGATTACGTCGTCGCAAAATGAAATTGCTGCCACGTAGTTTTGCCATTTAACTTTAATTTAATGTTGATGTAATTTTTTGTTAGCTATAAAAATGTTTGCTTGTATCTGTGTGTGTTTGTACGTGTATGTGTCTGTACGTGTTTGTGTGTATGTGAGTGTGTTAACCTGGGTTAGCTTAGGTCACGTTGCGGTCTATCCTGTTTCCTTTTTTTCTGCCTTTTTTCCGCGTACACGTCACTCAGTTTCAATTGCGATTGAAAAGGTTGCCACAACCAAAATCACTTAAAGCTGCCAATTCTGCAATCCTCCACTCAAAAAGGACTCGGTATCCTTGCTTAGCTGCAGCTCAATGTTGCTATTATTGCGACTCCGCACCGAACTCTAATAATAATAATTTGCTAAAGCACTTAAGTGCGTCTACTTTGTGTGGCATTTTGTTGACAGGCGCGTCGCCAATACTTGCCCCCATTTCATGCCCTTGCCACACTCTCTCGCTCTCACTCGTTTACTCTCCTGCGTAGTCGAAGGCAAATAAAGCAAAGCCAGCAATTGACGTACGGCTAACACTGCGTATAAGCGATGTGAATGCGACTTTTATGACCTGTGCGTGCCATGTTAGCGTGGTCTCTCTTTCCTTTCTCTCTATGCGTAATGTGTAGGCGTAAATGTCTGCATTTTAACATGAAAGAGTTGCCTCATTTCCTCTCCATCTCTTTTACCCTCTCTGCCTCTCTCTGTGTTGAGTTCCTGTCCAAAGAACAAATAATTATTGTCATATGCGTGATCGAAACAAAGTCAAGTTGCAAACAGCACACGCAAGTGGCATTGATTGTGTTTTGTTGAATTGTATTTGAGATAATTGCTGGCTCTTTATGGATATTTATGCTCATACAGTATATATTTCAATATTTGATTTGTTAACTCCCTCAAGAATACAAATGCAAAAGCAAATAATAAGGTTGATGAGGAGGTATCCATATTAGTCACACTAGAGGCTAAAGAAAAGATGATGAGAAGTTGTTAGGCATTTGGAATTTATCACATGTTCAGACTGAAACTTTTAGTAAGATAAATGAGGTAGATAGACGTTTATTATCTATATGAAATGCTAGGAATTGATATAATTTGTACAATCGATAAATAGGCGTCTTACCTGGAGTGAGTAAGCAGTTCAATTGCAAACTATTTAATTGGTTTTCCCAAACTTTGCATGAGTTAGATGAAAAGGTCATAGAACAGACAATTTCCTCATCTTGTCGATAACAGACGAGAACAATAAAAATTTCACCTCTAACAGTCCAGTTAAGCAGAATATCATTTGAAATTTATCTAGAATGTAAGGCTGAACAGGTATTCGGAATTGTTTCCTTGAGAACTCTAATTTAAATTATGATTCATCTAGCTTCTTTAAGATATACATTCTAAATTATTTGATTTTGTTCAATGTAAAGTGGTTGGGTAGAGAATAAAAATAAACTTTTTGAATAATAAGAAATTCAATCTGTTCACTCTCTAAATTGTGTTAAGAACATGCTTATTTAGATCAGATTTCATAGCCTAGTTTATAGTCTTGTCTTTCACTAAACTTGCACAACTTTTACACCTCTATCAATGCCTCTGCTTAGCTGAATCACAATAAATTGTATGAATTGCATTTTGTTGCAGCCATCATAAACAAAATGGCGCTCTCACGTAACGAGGGAATGCAATAAAAGCAAGCAAAGGCGAGGAGATATCCCCTTCATTTTCTTCTCTGCTCCTAAAAGTCGACTACAATTTGAATTGTGGTGAGGCGATTTCTCCATCTTTTCCGTCAGAATTTTCCTGCTGACTGTTTGTACAGCGGGTGCGCTGACAACTTGAGCGTTCAAAGAAATTGGCAAGAGGAAGTCGACCACCTCCCTCTACTAACTCTTTCTCCTCTTTCTCCACCTCCTTCTCATACTATTCTCTCTCTTTTCGCTTGAAGAAGGAATCGGCTTAAGCACTAGAAAGACACAAACAAAAGCCAGTTCGCAGTCATTGTAACGGGGTAATGGCAAGTAACCAGGGAAGGAGAAAAGTTGGAGATGGAGGGGGACAAGCGAGGGATGCGGGCAACAAGCAACAAACCAAAAATAATGTTGAACGTGACTTTTGTGATTGTTTGCGCAGAGCAACAGAGAAAGCCAAAAGAGAGAGAGAGAGGAGGGGAGACAACAGATGAAAACTGAAGGAGGAGCAAAAGAATTTTCATAAAAATTTGCTCGACAAGTTTTTCGGGTAGCCCCGTCAAGTAAAATGGAAAGAAATGAAAACTTTTGCCAGCACTTACAATTGCGTATGTGTGTGTATGTATGTAGTGTGTGTGTGTGTGTGTAGGTGTGTGTGTGTGTGGGATAATAAAACTGCAACTTAAAGAACTTGACTGCAATTGTTTCTGGCAAAGATGTTGAGTGACTTTTACAACAGCCACTCCTACATACATTTTGTTTCCTTCACTTCCCTCTCTGCTTACATTCTCATGCGTTCTTTCATCGGCTACAGAGTTGCGTACGTATTTTCCCACTTGATGTGTTGTGGAAATTTTGCGATTGTTTCTAGATATTTCATAGCTCTTCCATCTCTCACACACTTGACTCCACGCCTTATGACTTGTGCTTTCTGCTCTTGACCAAATTACATTTTAGCCACGCCCGTTTGTAGCCCGTTTGTAGCTTTAACTAATAATAAATAAACTGAACTGTGCTGACGTCTTTCCACACACAAACACAGACACACACAACAAATCATCATCAATCTTAATTTTTCACACACACACAGAGAAAAAAAAGCCGCAAATCTGCAAAATCCAAATTGTGAAAATCTGTAAATCTAATTGCCCTCATTTTGTTGGAAAGAGGGGAGAATGCCGAGTCATGGCTTTGTAATTTATTTGAATTTCGACTTGCAAATATTTAGAAAACATTTTCACTTATTTTCCATTTCCATTCGAATTTTAGCTACGCAACTCTTCGGATACGCAGGTAATGCTGAAACGCGTAACACTCCAAAGTTCTGGACTTTATCGCTGTGAGGTGTCAGGAGAGGCGCCTGCCTTCAATACAGTTTCTGAGTCGGAGACAATGATCGTTGTGGGTAAGTCGAAGATTTTTCTTGTTAATGGAATTTTCACTCACAAAATGTGCAATACGAAAGTGAAGAGAGAGGTAAACGAATGTGTGTACGACATGAAAATACAACAAAAATTTAATTAAAATGCTAATAGTTCAGAGCAGTCAACAATGTTGTTGAATGACAGCTCCAAGTGGTCTTCTGATGTGGGTGTGACCCAACAGCAATGCAAAAGAAGTGCAACATAATTGTGCAGGCGGATGCAGAGTGAGAAAAAAAAACGATAAGAAAATAAGAAAAACGAAGAGAAAGTTGGCAAAAAGCTGACATAAGTTGAAGGGACAAATGACAGGAGTAAACCAAGAGATGGCAACAGATTTAAAGGATATTACATATAGTATATACACATTCTTTACAGATTGTGTCACAGATAAATTTCAACTGTTAAGAGCATGAATCAAGAGTGAAATATGCAAGCAGGTGAGAAAAGGGAAAATTCAAGGAAAATATCTTAATTATTTTTAACTACAAATGGGGGCAAGACCTCAGCTGAGACCTTGCAACTTGACGCATAATGGAATTCAGTCTCGGTCTCTCTCTCTCTCTCTCTCTCTCTCTCTCTCTAAGGATCCTTGGCCTCAGCCTCCGTTTCCACATTTAAAGCCTTGTTTTGCTCTATTTTTATTGTAGCTGGCAACTCTGGTTCACCGTCTGTTCTGTTTCTTTTTTTTTTTGCTTAATACAACTGCATAATCTAAGCAAACAATTGAAATGGAATTTTTGCTGTCGCAGTCGACTTTCTTCTTACAACAAAAGGCAACAGCGCACTCACATATTAATGCGACTCTTTGTGTGTGTGTGTGAAAGGATGTGTGTGTCTGGGTGTGTGTGTGTGTGTAGATAAAAGCACTGCAAGTGTGTGGGCGTGGCTGCTGCAACTGTCATTGCAATTTGAAGTAAAATTATGTTTTCATGTCGTGCGATTTAGTTGAGTAAAAAAATGGGTTAAGACAAAAGCGTCAGCTGCCAGTTGTGGCTAAAAAAAAAACTCCCCAGTTTGTCTTGCTTTTGTCTCTTGGTGGCAGGAGCACTTGTAAAACTTAACATGCAAAGTGTGAGCTTGGAATATTATTTAAATTTAGCTCGCCTACACAAAACCACATCGTAACTCAATCAGAAAATTCCAAAAGACGCCACATCCCACCCATCGTGAGTTAATCACAAATTTATAAACTCATAAAAAATCAAACAGTTATCAATATGTGCAGTAACCACAACCCACAATGGCAAACCACTGAAAGCCTCAGTTCCCCTAAGGCAACAGCTCCCCATCATAAGCATCATCAGAAGCCTCATCATCATCAATATTATCGTCATTATTATCATTATTATGATCAGCTCTCGGCAAATGGCCACACAACGCCCACATTTCATGCTGATTTTGCAGCCTTTGGCGATTCCTCATACTTCTTTCTGCTGCTGACACAGTTCCATAAGAGTTGCGACTTTTACTCCAACTCCAACTCCGAGTAAGATTCCGAGAATCGGAGACGCATTGGTATGCTGCGGAAATGGTTTTGCATATTAAACAATGTGCCTGGGCTGCCAATTGGGCGACATGCTCGAAGGATAAAGAGGAAAAAAATAAGGCTGCTTCTATTCCCACAGTCCCCAAAGAGCTGTGGGCGTTGCAAATCGAACCAAAATAAAAAGAAAAGGGGCAACTGACTCATCATCAACAAAAACTGCGCCAGCATCATCATCATTCTTGTCGTCATTTAAATTTCCCCCCTTTTTGACCGACTTTATCCCCTTCCCTGTTTCTGCTCAGCTCGGATGCAAGTGAGCCATAAAATATGCTTTAGTGCGTTTACTTCGAGTGTCCCACAGCCCCATTGCCATAGCCATAGCTTAAGCCAGAACAGTGGGCATACAACTTAATAGCACGCTCAAAAATCATTCCAGATAAGATATTAGAACAGAATTTATTGCAATAATTGTGGATTAATATACTATATAAAAAAACTGCCTTTTTGGTTGGATCTGTTTTTCGTTGTAAAGCTTAAAATGATTTTTTAATGACTTATCTATTTCAAATTTTACTTGCTAAGTAAAAGAGTTTTTTAATTTCTTATGATTATTTAAAGTATTCAGAAATATTATCAAATAGTTTTTGTACTACTTACTTTAAGAAGTTCTTAATTTTTTACGAACTAAAAATGTACTTTCAAAAATCTTTGAAGAGTATTTTCTTAATACTTATAATGTTTTTTAATATCTTATGATCATCTAAAGTATCAAAATATTTATAAAAATGTTCTCCATTTCACTATGACTTTTACTTCATTTTAAACAGAAGCTTTCGACTATCACAATTGTTTATATTACTAAAGAAACTCCAAAATATCTTTAAAAATCAGATACATTATCTTTTCATCGTTTTGATACTCAACTCTTCTCTAATTTGAATTATTTTTACCAAATATGCTCGTATGTTATACTCTTTATCTATATAGAAATTAGCTTATTAATAATAAAGAGCCCCTAATATAAATTTAAATTCTTTATCTTTATGAAGAAATCCTTAAAAGGAATTTACTTTCCCTCCGCGTTCATTTCGATTTTTACCTCTAATTGGAATTTCCTTACCAAAAATGCTGGCAGACTCTTTTGGTATTTCCCTCTGGTTAACCAAGGTCCTGTAGGGATTCCTTTTGAGGCTCCCAGCCAATTGGAATTTACATTATGCTGGTCGCTGATACTGCTGTTCCCTCTGTTGCGGTCAAAATATGTCGCACTGCGCCTCAGCTTTTCTCTCTGTTCTCTCTTTTCTCTTGGTTCGCTGTGGCATCCATTACTCATACGCCGTGTTGGCCGGCTGGGAGCATTGGCGACAACTTTAAGTAAAGGCAACAGTGAAAATCGCGACAGTTGTTGCTCAGCTCCATACAGTTGAGGCATCCATGCCCACTTATGTCTTTCCTTTCCCCCTCTGTTACTCTCCTCTTCCCTTTTGTTATCTTTGCTTTTACATATGGCAACGATTTTTAATGCGCGATACGCGTCGCGTTTCGTTGTCGTTGTCGTTGTCGTTGAGGGCATGTTTGAGTTAAGAAAACATTACTGTAACCAGTTACTGTTACAGTTACTGTTATTCCATAGCCCGAGAGCCAGCCGAGTCCTTGCCGTATCTGTATCTGGCGCTGTGCCGCACCAGAAATAAAAGTAACACGCGTTGTTTTATAATTAATGAGCACGCAAGGCTGCTAAAGGAGGAGGCATCCAGCTGCATATGTCCTGTCCCCCAAGTACATACATATACGTATGTATATATATATAGATGTAAAAACGTGTGTGTGTGTGTGTGTGTGTGTGTGAATTTATGGTTAAGTGCACTTTAAAGGACAAACATACATATAACTCACTTGGCTGCTTCCTGCTGAGTTTCTTCTTTCGCGCTCACGTTCCACATGCACACATAATGTGATCGCTTATCGATTTTACAATATAAAAAGCAATTGCCTGCATAAGGACTAACCCCTCACACTAGACCCTCCACGTAGGCAAAAAAGAAGGAAATAAAATATATGAAAAAAAGTTAAATGCGATTTTTATGAGCTTCGAGTGGCCAAGCACCACTTACAGTCTCATATTTATAGTTGTCTCCCAGTTTCCATTGCTGGTTCCGCTAATGAGCTGTAAACTTTAAAAGTAACAACCTAAAGGTCAGCTCTCAATAGTTTAACAGGCTCTTAAAACTGAAAACTTAATGATTGCAACATAAACTTAAAGCTACTGTTAACTGTTTTTCTAGTTTGACTTGAGCTTAATTTATTACCAACTTTAAATAGCATATTTATTTCAATGGCCATTCAGGTGAAAGCCATAAAAGAAGCACTTGGATTTTTGCACATAATTCATAGCTGCAAATGTTTATTAAAATTTTCGAGAAACACTTCACAACAAGAGTCGGAATGTGCGACTCAAGGCTCAACATGTGCATAATCCAAACACACACACACACACATAGACAGACTTTGCATATAGATCAAGTGGCAATCCGCTTTCTCTTCCCTTCTCTCTTCTCCTCTCTTCAGACCCAGCTTATCGACTGCTTACCTGCCAAAAAAGAAAAGAAAGGAAAATATAGAAAAGAAGGAAAAAAATAGAAATCATGTAAGGAAGAGGGAACAAACATACCGCAGCATATTAAAAGGCACCCCCAGCTGTGTTGACTAGATGCGCAGCTTGAAAGCAGACCCCCCTTTTCAGGATATTCCCCTGTCCCCCTTCGTAGGTTTTGCCACTTAAAATGCTCCCAGTTGTTGTTCTTGTCGGTGGCATTGGGCCGCCTGCAGGCAGCTGGGCTGCTTTTTCACCTTTTCGCCATGATTTTCGTACTGTTTTCACATTTTCCTTTCTATTTTCATTTTCTTTTCCTTTCGGCTGCACAAAAGGTAGCAAACGAGCAACCAAAATGCGATCCCCAAAACTGCTTAGTCATAGGAAAATGCTTGAGCCATGTTCCTTGTTCCATGTTCCACATGCCACTTCCCACTTCCCACTTCCCACTTGCCACTTGCCGCACATTCAGCAGCATTCGACTTATTGCAGCTGCCCATGTCCTGGCCGCTATGGGGTCCTTCTCCCTCCCTCTTCCCCTGCCAGGACCTATTCCTGCTTCTTCTGCCAGCGGTCGCCGCAGGTTCAAATAATTCTGTTGGTGTTGTCGTTGCGTGCAAAGTTTTTGCCAGAATAAATTGTAAACACACTCGCAACGCACACATACTCACATATGTATGTGCTCATATGCGTGTCCACATGTGTCTGTGTATGAGTGTGTGTGTGTGTGTGTGCTGGGGGCGCCTTTAGATTTATGCCACAAATAAAACTAAAGTGCGACAATATGGTGTTGGCTTAAAAAACAGCCATATAATATAAAAACAATTATCAGAAGCTGCCTAGAGGTGTGTGAAAAAGGACTTTGATCTTAACTACCAGACATTTAAAGTGCTCAACAATGGGCTCATAACTTTAAGCCTTAGTGTTATGAGAATGCTAATTTAAGAATTATGTAAATTGATGACAATATTTATAATAAATAGAACTATTAAGTTATTAATGTGATAAAGAAGGCAATAGTGGTATAGTGGGATAAGAATTCCATTTATTTGTAATTTGCAATTAACTTAAATGGCAAATACGTTTACAATTTAGTTATGCGACTTTACATTTATTATAAATTTAATAAATATTCAATTTGATTAAACTGTTGATTTAACTCTTTATTCAAGCTAATTTTCTTTATGCTCAATTTCCTGCTGCATTTGTTTTCTATTGTACAGTTGAGAAATCATATTTTCATATTTTGGGCTTATATTTTCTTGCCACTCATGTATGTTTGTTACAAAATATTTGCATTTGCTGTATTGCGCCTATTTAAACCAATTTTCTGTGAATTTAATCACAACATTTTTACAAATGTAACCTTAACTTAACTGTAGTCAAACAGAAATGCAATTTACAAGCCAAATGCAATTGCCATCCATTTAATATGTACGCATGTACACCCTTCCCCTCCCTTTGCCTTAGTGATTACAATTTTCATATATATCTGGTCATATTTTATAAAGCTTCATATTATCCATATGGCCATGTCCACGCCCACACAAGAGGCGGCTGCACTAAATTGAAATTCTGAAAAGCAACAAAAAAAAAAAGAAAAAATAAAGAAAAAAGTGAGCAACCAAAGTAAAGTAAACTTCACTTTATAAATTACAAATAAGCAACGAACCTGGGCACCTCACTTTGACCTACAACTGTAGTCGAGTTGTGAGCTGGGCAAAGATATATATGTATGTATATAACCTATATGGAGAGCTGAAAGTGGATCTCTGGGTCTGGGACTGAGTGTGGGTCTGTTTTCAGTTCTGTGCCTGTCATGTGGCCAGTGGTGGGATGAGTTGAGAAGCCACAACAAAAACTCTGGCAACTTCTAAAGAAAATTAATTTTTTTGAAAACCATTAAAAATTAATTTTATTTTATGGCAGAGCCAAAGCAAACACACACAGATATACACAGATACACACATATGAAAGGGGCAGCTGCAAATGTTATGAAAATGTGAGCCTGGCTAAAATGAAACAAGAAATCCTAAGCCAGTTTTTATTGCAGCAACTGTATGTGTATGTGTGTGTATGTATGTATATCTATGGTTTTGGCATGGTATATGGTATATTTATAATGCATACAAACACTCGACTGCGTCGGGAGCTGCCTCACAGTGGGCGTTAACTGGACGCCAGGGGCGCACACTTGACTTGATTCCTTTCTTTCCATTTTTGTTGTTCTTCATGTTTTTTTCTCCTCCTCTGTTTTTTTTTCGTGTATGCCCAAAAGCGCTAAGCAATGAGCAAGCGTGTGGCCAAGTGGTCGTGGGCGTTAGTCCTAGCCATATCCAGATGCCTTAACACCCAGCAACACACACCCAAACACACACTGAGATACACACGCTAAAATAAACTTTGAATAAGCATTTCGTATGCGTATAAAATGTGCTCCTCTCTCATCTGTAGGTCTCTGTGTGCCGTGTTTTGTATTTTACTGGCACAAATCTCAACATAAATCTTAAGTATGCCCCAGTCCCAGTTCTAGTCCAAGCCCCCCAGCACAAGATACTCCTCACATGGCTTTCATTATGGCAACGAAATGGGCACAAAAGTAAGCCAAATACTCGCATGTGAAGCTGCATATAAAATAATAAAACAAACGGAGCTGCCATCTGGCTAAGGCTAAGGCAATGCTAAATGCTAAAAGCAATGAAAGCTAGTGCAGAGCCAACAAAATATTCAATTTTCTCGACTCATTAAAATGAAATAACTGCGCTTAGAACAAACACACAGACACACACACACACACACACACACACACACACACACACACACACACACACACACACACACAGACACACTCAGAAGCCAACAGCAACAAAAGACTTGAACAAACGTAAATGCATTGTTTTATTTATGAGATTTTCAATGGGGTAAATATGCGAGAAAATAGAAAATAAACTAATTATAAGAGCTTATTAAATAAACTGATTGCAAATAGTTCAACTAGAAATAACTCAACCCGTTTGAGCTTTCACTACATCTTAATCTTATTACCGCTCGGAAGAGCCTTTGTTTCTTCAACTTTTTTATGAATTGTAGAAATTTGTTAAAAGTTCATTATTTACGCTTCTAACATAATTAATATTTTGTAAACATGTTATGATAATAGGTTTATTTCAAAAATGTAAAGGAAAAGATTCCGTCTCCGAAATTTAAATGTATATTCTGAACAATTTGTTGAATATTTATTTTAATAATAAATACTAAATAATAAAATAAGGGACAGTAATCATAATAATAATTATTTGTTTATTCAAATGATTTGCTTACACAATAATAGTAAAATCAAATCAAAATTCATTTTAATTGTTAGTAGCCTATAAAATTTAGGAAGAACTATCATTTGGAAAAAAGTTGTTGAACTTGGAGTTTAATTGGAATACAGGTGTAAATTGAGAATTTAGTTATACATTGTTATGTTTACATCTCATACCATTTCGGCTCCACAATAAAAGCTGAATTAGAGTATTGGTTACTCTATAAACTTGTTAGTTTACTTTACGAAATGCACTTTGAATTAATCATATTACATTATTTTCTGCTTACAGTGACTCCCGCTCATGGTCCCAGGATAACAGGTGGACAGCCGCGCTATCAGATCGGAGACACTGTGCGCGTTAACTGCACCTCGTCACCGTCCAAGCCAGCTTGTCATCTGAGCTGGCTTATCAACGAGGAGCCGGCGCAGAAACAGCACCTCAAGCAGTATGACAAGGTTGTGGTTAATCGAGATGGTCTAGAAATGTCCCGACTAGGACTGGAGTTTCGTGTGCGTGGCTATCACTTTAAACATGGCGATATGAAGCTCAAGGTGAGTACCTGAAGTACCAACTACAAACAAATACTAACTATTCTTGTTCTCTGTTTACAGTGTGTGGCCAAAATCAGTTCTCTCTACTGGCAGAGTAATGAGGAGAGTGTGGAAAGTGATCGTCAGCAGCGAGCACCTGCCTTGGAATCACGTGAAACTGTGGCTGCCAAATCCAGCACAATTGGTAAAACTATCAGGGAATGGGGAGGGAAGATTTTATAGAAAATCTTTGCTAACATGTATTATTCTTACAGCTTCAGCTGCTTCGAGGCAACCCTCGCATGTCATCTTGCTGCTTCCAGCTCTGCTCCTTCTCCTTTGTGGCGCCGCAGGATCCTCACGTTGGCCCCCTGAAGGCGCCGGAAGTTAACTGTCTTCAGTTAAGGCTTAAATCGAAAACCCTGTCAATGTAGCAAAATGCATCAAAATGTTGCACAAAGTGAGGGGACTCTGTCATATCTTAAAAGAAATTTAAGTGTAAAAGCAAACATATCCTATGCCAAATTTCATAGAAAAATCTACATACACTTACCGAGTACGTTGCGCTAAAATAAAATATACATATATTAAATTCAATTGATGTGTATGAATATTATATGCTGGCAAATGCAAGCATCTTTCAAAATTAAAAAAAAAACTAAAATAACAATATATCAATGCTATAACTATGTAACTATTTAAATATTTACATAAAGCAGAACTACTCAATTTGAGCATTTAAGTATATAGTAAGAACTTGTAAATATTAAGTGTTAACAATAAGCCAGATAAAATGAAAGAAACGATAAACATGTTAAAATTCAAAGAAGTTCATTAATTATTATGAAAATGTAATTTTCATTTAGTGTAAAAATAATCAATTAGTTAAAAGTAAAAGCTAAAGCAAAAGCTCTGTAAAATATATTTTTTTAATGTTCTAATCAAATTAATGGACTAAGCATTTTGAAAATTGAGTTCTTCTAGTGTATTTTTATGATTTCCTCATGTTTCTAGACGAATACTTATTGGTCCTGTTAAATCGTACTCAAATTGTTTATTCCAAATTGTATTGCTAACTCATCACTTGATATTTATCCGCATTTGGCGCATATCAAATTTAAACATTTCAATTGTATAAAACGCACACTTCAATCTACATATTTGAAAGCTAAACCTTAAATATAATTAAAGCCTAATAAAATTAAGAATGCACCCCTATTAGTCCTATTTTAAGATCATAAGGTTAGATTCCGTAAGAAAACTGTAAAGCCAGCCCGATAAAGAAATCCCTAAGACAAACAAACAATTAACCAACATAAAGAATTTTCCCCAAAGCTACTTGTAAATAGCCAATAAATGAAGCTGAAAAATTAACTTCAAGCAGTTGTAATAATTATCAATGGAAAAATCACTAAGATCAAATCTGTAAAATAGGTTATTTGCATTTCTGTGTGTGTAAAATTCAATCAATGTCAAGCTGCATAAGTCCAGTCCAACTGGGTAGTCTTAATCATAGATGGGTTTGCTTAGAATCATTGGCTTGATTGAGTGGAGTATCTTTTAGAGAGTAACAGAAAAGTAACAGAAATTACCCTAAGCCAAGTTCTATATAGGGCTAATAACACATTTATTTACAAATAATATTAATTTAATAGTATTTTGAAATTCTGGAAATAATTTTGTATGATGACTCCACCAGTTGAAGAATTTTTGTATACTTTTGTATGTAAATTAACATATGCTGAAAATTTAACTTGTTCACAGATAAACTCCTTTATACTTAAAATAATAATATTCTTTAGTTTCAAATAAGTTCCATAAACATTGTAACGGACAACTTCGCAGTTTATTTCCCCAGTATACATTTGAAAAGAATAAACTTGCAATTTTATTTGTGACGCATTCAGTTTGCCATGTGCAAAAGCCATAAATCATTTGTCTGATCTCAGTTTAAGCCCTAAACTAAGATAATAATCATTTGTTTATGCTAATTTTTTAAGCTTGAGTCACAAAAGCCAAAAAAAAACATGTCACACCCACTTTGAGCCTGCGAAACAATTTGTACCAGAAACCAAAACCGAAACTGAACCAAAACAAAGTCCAAAAATGGAAATTGTCAAAGAGGGGAAAAACAAAGAAAACGCGGCAACACGAAGGTGTGCAGCAAACCGCAAAATGCATAAGAGCCAAGACAAATAAATAAGGTCAAAGTGGTTTGGGCCAAAATGACTCATAAGGCTAAAGCCAGAACATGCCACAGGCTCGACCCAAAGGCAGGCTGACAGCTGCGAGTGGCACGTGAGAAATGCATTGCAATGAGAAGGTGGCATGCAGCCTACTCGAAGTTGTTGTTTTTGAGGCATGCACCTCATTTGCATACAAAGGCGTTCGATTGTGGCCAAGTGGAACAGTTGCGAGGCACGCGAAACTCTTTTCCCCCCTTTAAGTATTGGCCAGTTTGGTCTTTGAGCTTATCACACTTGTATTTTTGCATTAGCCGTCCAAATAGTCCGGATAGACACATGCAGCTTGGCATTGGAATTGATATTGGATAACGATAATGATAACAATACTGATAGATTGAGGTGAATGGAAACTAGCCAAAATAAAAGACGAAGAAATGTTTTTGTAAATATGCAAAATGTAAACCAAATGCGATGGCATTTTCCTAGTCATTAAGAACTACTCTTAAAGAACAACAAGAAGCAGCAGCTCCTCAACATATTCTCCATTAAATCTAAGCTAAACTTGTGCGTGTTGTAAATTAACAAAAGATAATAACAGAAAGCAGTTTAAAGAAAACGGAAAATAAATAAATTCACTTTCTCAACGTATTCTTTGGGCTCATCAAAAGTTCTGTTCAAACTTTAACTATTATTTTAAATTGATTTTTTATAAGCGACAGTAACGTGTTTAAGATTAGTTTGTAAAGTGAAAAACAAATAAACAAACAAAGCAGAAATTTCTTTAAATTAAATCAAAGTTTAAGAGATTATTTTTTTCCATCAATGCATCAATGCAGTCGGCTGCAAGCTATTTCTTTATTATATTATTTAATATGCTAAACTCATCAAATGAAATCGCTTTGGCAGCAACAAATATTTAATTAAATGTCATGTAAATCAAATACAAAGGAACAAAAAGAAAGCATAAAGGATATCGTGTAAATCAACAAAGCAGAACACAAAATTCCTTGCGGGCAACCGTCCTAAAATTATTTGCGATTTCATGCAAACTTTTATACGAATATTCATTCATTAGATAAAATTACTTTTCCATACATACTCTTTTTCATCTCAAATTTAGTTAGCCTTAGAGATATGGCAGCTAAATCTAGGCTATATCTGGACTATAGCTAGGCTATATATAATCTATTTCAGATTTTAAAGAACAAAGTAAGTTCGATATTCAATAATAATGCATCCTTATTCTCATATAAACAAACAAATGGATTAATTTGTCCCTCGACTGGTGGATTGTCCTAGAAAACTTCGATTGACAGGAGTAACAAGGCTATGGCCAAGTTAGGGACATTCTATTCAAAGATTGTTCTTTTATTCTTGCTCCTGAGATGACTTTAATCCCTATCAAAGATTCAATCGAATGTGTTAATTTGGAATACTTTACATGCACTATAAAGAAATAAGTTTAGTTTATTTATGAGATATTGAAAATTGTTGTTAGCATTTCAATAATCCTGCTTTGTGAAGTTACATTCATATTCATATTCAAGAGGTTGTCAGTAAATTATTGTTCAATAACTGATATCATTTGCGGTACAGTACATTTTTACTAGACATACTCCCAGCATTAGTTATTAACAATAAAGATCTATTAGCTTGGTAAGAAAAAGTCTTTCGCCTTTAACTTTATTTGAGCAAGAAAGTGATTGTTGACAACCTTGCTACGAAATTGTTATGTTCCAGACTATTCCTCATGATATGACATTCAAATTAGGTTTAGTCGTGAATTAAAACTTCAACGCAAACAAACTGCAATGTGCACACACAACTTTCTACTCTCACATTCACAAAACGCTTATTTTTCACAATTCCAGAGTATGATTCATCAACGGGGTTTTGGGGAATGGAGTGGACAGGAAACGCGACCACGGCGCATATTGCATTTCCGTTGGTTATTCATGGTCAATAATCGTGGACTGTGCATGCAATGTAGTCATAAAAGCAAAATTCAATGAGAATTAAATAACAACAACTCTTTTTCAGGCTGCTATTGTTGTTGTTAAAGTCAGCGTCAATGTGTTTATGTTGCAGTTTTGTGCATTAACCCAACACTCTTTGTCCCTCTTCCGCTTTTCCGACCCACAGCGTGTGGTTCCTGCTTAACTTAACTGATTGTGAGGCTCATTGGCTTGTGGGTTCAAATTAGGTTTTTGCCATTCAGGCCGAAAATTGTGTCAGCAAATGCAGAAAATTGAACAACAATAAATGTAAATTGGAAAGAAAAATGGGCAAAAAAAGCTTTGCCTACTTTTCAGCTGCTCACTGAATAATTTATGAATTAATTTCTGTAGCGCATTATTACGCTTTATCTATTCGATTGTAATTTAGTTTATCAATTTCATTTAATTTGGGCGCCTATATACTGTGCCTGCAAAAATTGCTGACACGCGACACACACACACACCCATACACACAACATTAAAGAAGGCTGCAAAGTAAGCATGTGCGTGCCGGTTTTATCAAATTTACGCTTATTGCATTTTAATTAATTATAAACAGGTAATTATGGTAAACAGGCAAAGGCACCCACACACTCACACACATAATTGTATATACAAGTACTTATATATTTTGCCAACAGCCCATAAACAGCGCCCGTAATTATCAGACGGTTTAAAAAGCAAAAAAAAAACATATTTCCCCCTTACGTACGAAGAGCTTAACGTTAAAATGTTTTGGTCTGGACAGGACGAAGGGATGGTTGTGGTTTAGAGGGCGGCATAAAATTAACTAATTTAAGCCATGTCCGTTGCGTTTACTGCACTTTTAAGTGCCGTGCCCATAAATGTTCATTGCCTAAATGCTTCCGCCATAAATTTTTGCATAATGCCCCCACATGTGTCAATAATGTGCGGGAAATCGTTTCCGAAATGCAATCGAAGGCTGCAGCGGAAAACGCTTTATGACAACAGCAACTGTGGCACTGCAAATTTGCATTATCATAAAAAAAGTAGCTATTTTTTATAGCTACAGAACAGCACTTCGTTTGGCATATAAAACTATTTCCTTTAGGGTTTTGTGCTCCCTATAATAAGGCAGCTGTTTTCATATTAAGTATTCGCACATTGATCAGCAGGGTAAACCGAACTTTAATACGTTTTATTAATTAAATCATCAATGTTAGTTCATATACTACTTTTGCTATAGTCTTATAGCATTTCTGAAAGAAGAGTAAAAGCGAAAAAATAATGCAAACCAAGCAGAAATTGCTTTAAAGTGAATCAAAGAAAATAGAGCCAGCAATACATTAAACTATCTTCAATAATATTATACACTCCCTTTATTATATTAAGTATACGCACATTGATTAAAAAGCTGTTGTTCTTATTCTATGTTTTGTTGCTAGAAATAGTTTTTATATAATTTTTTTAAAAAAGAAAAACAAATAAAATAAAAACTTTTCAGTCGCGTTAACCAAATGTGCTTTGATGTGTTTGGCATAAAGTTAAGGTTTCCTTTCGTTTGTTTGTTTAGGTTTATTGTTCTTGCTGCTCGACAGTTGGCTGCACATAAATTTCAATTAACATAAATTTTATGGCAGCACAAAGTTTGGCTAACAAACGCAGCAACCGCCACAGCATTTTCAATTATTGTCTGTTGGGAAAAGTTTGGAGCGTTGCTGTTTTTATTATGTTTCTAGCTGTTTTGAGTGCAGTGTGTGTAATGCACTTGACTGCCAAAGCTTTAAGGGCAGGATTTAAGGCACATATGTGTGTTTGTGTGTGTGAGTGTGGTCAGAAAAGCCCTGGCAGGAGAATTGGTAAAAGGCGCTTATGCAAAACGATAAAAGTCGAGTTAAGGAGTCAAGAAGGCGACATATCCGTAGAAAAGCAAGACAAGCCAGCACAAATCTAACCCCAAGGCAATAAAATCCATTTGAAATTGTTATTTTAAGCGAAAAGGAAATCGCTGCAGCCAACAAAGACAGCCAAGTCTGTTGGCCAATAAGCAGGGAAAAGGTTAAGGTAGAAATCGAACCAAACCAAATAAGAAAAAGTAGCCAAGTCATAAAAAATCAAATATCGGTTGAGTTTTCATTGCGTAGGCAACAAATGGACAGCAAAGTAAGTTCGCCTTGGGTTTGAAATCAAATGAAATGAAACATTCTTGCACTTCGGCCTTGTGGCAGATAAGCAAAGAAAAAAGATACGCAAAGCTCCCTCCATAACGAGTGTTTGACTTGTAACTGGCCTCAAACAAAAAAAAAAAACACATACTCTTCTATGTAGATAAGAAAGTATTGGCAGTAGAAAGGGGGTCATAAAAAATCAAGGTAACGAAATGCGTTTTACTGGCGTTTACTGATGAAATCAGCAAAAGATATGTGTGGACTACAGCTTTCGGGTTGGCCATTTGTTTAGCTGAAAATCTTTAGAAGCTAATAAAACTGGCAAACAATAATGAGGCACACGCGCAGACAGTCAGACAGGCAGACAGACATACAGAAAAGGTTACCCTTAAAAGGGATACAAAAATCTAGATAATATGTAAATTGTGCGTAAAACATTTGTTCTGTCTTTTACTTGCACCTTTCCGAATACTTTATTAATAAAGTTAGGAAAGATAAACCTCTTTAAAATATTGGTAAGAGTCAAGTTGAAGTAATTGGAAAAACTCTGTATAGTAACTATCTTCAACTCACTGAAACTTGGCCGAACTTATAGAATACTCCTCCCAATTTAGGTGAAAGTGTTGCTAAAAAACTATCGCATTTTTGTTGGAAACAATTTACTTGAGTTGCTGTTAAAGTAGCTGCTTTTGCTACCTCTTCAAAGTTTGTCATCGATTAGCTGTCAGTGAATGGGGCTTAACAATTTTCAACAACCTGCAACTGCAACTGAAAAACTCTCCTATTTTTTTTTTTTTTTGGCAATTTTTAGACTGCAGCTCATTGACTTTTCCGCTCGACTTGACTGAAGATGCAGATACTTCAATGGATATTTGACTGCACACAGGCAAACCAACAACAGCTTTAAAGTTTAGATGCTGGCTTTAATGTGAAATACTTGTTTGTGATCTCCCAGCTGCCAGTTGTCGTGACACTCCGCATCACGTAGCTGCAATGACATGAAATCATTTCCATTTCCATTACCAGGACTAAAATGCCTTTTAATGGCCAAACATGCGAACGGCACTGCGACAACCAGTCCAATTCAATACTGAACAGTCCAAAGCAGTCCGGATCTGGTCGAGTCCTCGGCCTGCCAAAAAATTGTTGTGCAGATTCTATATAATTTATGGCAACATCCAATGCCAAATTATGTGCCAGCAATTGCAGACGAGCAGTCTGTCTACCCAGACAGAAATTGGCAGCCAGCATTTTTATGAGTATTTTTATTTTGCCACGCATTTTTATTGCAATACAAAAATTATGATTGTATCTACGATTCTTCTATGCTTTTGCCTATTGCATTGTCCTCTCTCTCTATATGTCTATCTCCCTCTATATTACTCTGTTTATTTATTCTTTGTTTTTGCTGCTCCTCTCAAAACATTCGTTCTCATGTTCGTTGCCAGGAGTGTATCAGGAGTGTTTCGCTTTGGGCGCTACGAAAAATACACCTGGAGTTGTATAGATAAAAAAGTTGCCCAGATACAACAGTATCCGAAACATGTTGGACATCTTTTCATTAAGGTCAATAAATCTTAACATACATATATAATGCTTTATTAGAAATACATGTGGATCACAGGGGCTATTGTTTAATAGCTTGGGCATATTCTTAAGGATTTCAAAAGGACATACCTAACACTCTGATACTATTCGGAGACAGCGCTATAGATTGGCATTCATTGTAGAAAATACATTTAATGTATCTGAAGCTTGTTTGACAAGTATCTATATTAACTTAATATTAAGTCCATTACAACATCCGTGCATTAAAAAAAAGTCAAATAAAAAGGATGCAATCCCTCAGTTAAGCTTGGGGCGCCTTTTAGCCTGCAATACGTTCCAGCATGCGTGTACAAAAAATAAAGGCAAATAGATATAGACAAAAAATAAATAAACAAAGACAATGAAATTACGTGACGGTGACAGGGACTATGACAATGACAATGACAATGGCTGGCTACGAGGCCAAATCAGCAGTAAGAGCAGCAACAGCAGCACGTAATTTGCCAATGGGGTGTGGCCAATGGACAGCAACAGACACTTTTATTGCAAATCATTTCAAATGCTGCAAATGATAACAACAACAACAACAAAACACTGCAAAAACAAAGCCATTCTCATAGTAAAAGCAAAGGACAATACGACTTGCAAGCAGACATGACATTGTGTTGCATGGAAATTGATGGAAAGGGGAAACGATAAAGGGGAATGAGAATTGGAACAATGTCTGAGTGTTGTCTATTGGTTATGGGACAAACAGAGGAAACTGGTTGCGGAAAAACTGCGTGACAATTGTGAATCGAACACAGCATAAAATTAAATGAACCAAGATATGAGTACAAAGTGTATTCTCATATTTGCTTGTATCTATGTAATACGTTAAATGCTGGTATCAATTTAATCGTCTACCACTTGAAAGTGTAAGCGAGTCTATTTCAAATTGATATATGTACAAGACTCAGCTTTCGTTGATTGCCACTTGTGTGTAACTTTGTTAACACTTGAACTTATCATTAGGGCAATCAAAACTTTACCTGAGCGGCAATTTATGCCGTCTTATCTGTACGAAATCAAACACAAAACTTTTAAGCTGCCGACAATTGAGCATTATATGCAATTTTTTACTTATTACTTACATGTGTATGTGTCATGAAAATGCCACAAAGTAGGCAACGCATATTTTCACATCGACTTGGACTTGGAGCTTAAGTGGCAAGTGGAAATGAGGCTAAAAATGTTTATAGAAAGTCTGTCTAATAGCAGCTTAGGCTCAACTTAAGCTCTATTTGACACAAGAATTTTCTTTAACGAATTTACCAAGCTCACACACACAGTGCTCTTGCCTTTTGTTGTTGTTGTAATTAAATGACAAATCTGATTTATGTGACATTTGATAGCCGCAGCTAGAGCAAATGGCTAAGATGCTTGACCAACGCCTCGGATTGTGGCTTTTTGGGGGAGCTTTTCTTTGTCATTTGACGACAGCTACAGCTGCAGGTAGACAGGTGGGCAGGTGGACTTCAGCTCATTTGTGGCTATTTGCTGTTCCCGAACATGGCCAAGATTTTGTTGGCTAATAAATGTGCCAGCACCAAAAGCAGTAGCCGCTTATAATTTGTTTGGCTTTGTCATCTATTTATCAAATGTGCTTATTTTTGGCAGCTTATTAGCTGTGCGACTTTTGAAGACAAACATAAATGCGACTTACACAATATTATGGGATGTTTGTTCGTGAAATGGGAGAAGCCAGCTAAAAAAACAGTAGATTCTTTTGCTGAAATATTTCGAAAAATATTTAGAAAAGTAAGCTGAACTAGTTACTTACTGAACTTCATTCCAACTCAGCTGCAATTTCAACTCTGCTGCAAAGTTTGTTCATATCACCTATGTCCAGGATGCTCTTTCCTTTTTTTACTGCTAAACGGTTTGGGCTGTCCTTCCTTCTTATTATTGCCGGACAGTCGTTGGAATTTGTGTTGTCACGTACGTGCCGCCCATTTTCACGTATTTGAAATATTTTCTTAAAATTACCCAATTTTCTGTGCAGCCTCTTAAAAAAGTATGTAACAATTTGCCAAGAATACGACGCATACATAAATAAATTGGGCTCAAAATTGCTGAAAATTGTGCAAGAAAATGAAGCAAAAAGGCCTCAGTTGATTTTGAAACAAATATTATTTTTGTTTTTATTAATTCTTCTTCAAGATTTTTCGTTCATAATTTTTGTTTGATTTGCTTTTGTGTCAGATACTTTCGTATCGTACATTGAATTATGCTTAAAGATATTTACAGAGTTTTCAGTTGTTTGTTGTAGCTGTTGTTAAATTCAAGTTAAGTTACTTTATGGCATTCGTTTTTGTTGTTGGTTTTTTCTTCTTCTTTTTTTTTAGTATGCAGCTCTTTATGTTTATATTATCATACTCGTATATATGCGAATGCATTTTTATCTTACTTTTTTATACATCTAAAAATTGATTTTTAAATACACAAATAATTTACACTTACAATTAGCACACAGTTATTTCTTTTTTATGTTTTTGCGATCGTTTAGCCCGACCATAATGGATTCTATTATTATACTTTTTTTTGTATCAATATATTTTATGTTAATTGTAGTTTATAGCGTTGATATTAAGTGAGACTTAAAAATGCAGTGCTACAGTGGAGCAAGCTCGACAGTAGGAGACCCAGTACTTTTTGAGTGCAAAGCGTTCACTATTGACTGTTCTTCAATAATGCGTACCAAACAATAGATGGCGCCACTACGAAGTTAATAAACACGGAGGTCGCTAGCGTCTCTTCTTCTTCCTTTTGCCTTTAACATTGTTAGTTGAATAACTTCCGGTTTATCATCCGATTGGAATGACATTTTCTGACAGGTTTGGACCATAGTGTATATTATATATACCAATAATCAAGTCGCTAACATTTAAGGGGCTCCTTCAATTCGACTTCGAAATTTTGTATTTCAATTTCCGGGGGGCGGAGGGGGCGTGGCGAAAATCTAAAACAAACTTGATCAATGGAGATATATATGAACCTACATACCAAATTTGATGTCTCTAGCTGTTATAGTCTCTGAGATCTAGGTGTTCATATTTTCGAAATTTCGATCAGCCGTATACTATCCGTTTATTATCCGATCCGGATAAAACTTTCAGGACAGGATTGGACTATAGAGTTTATCATGTATGCCAAAAATCATATCGCTAGCATTAAAGGAGCTTTCGTTATTGGACTTTGAAATTTTGTTTCAAATTTACGTGGGCGGAGGGGGAGCGTGGCAAAAATCTAAAACAAACTCGTTTAATGCAGTATGCAGATGAACGTACATGCCAAATTTGGTAGCTCTAGCTCTTATAGTCTCTGAGATATAGGTGTTCAAAAAAGGGACAGAGGAGACGGGAGAGCAGAGGCAGAGGACAGACGGACAGACAGACGGACATCGCTATATCGACTCGGCTGTTGATGCTGATCAAGAATATATATACTTTATGGGGTCTGCCACGCCTCCTTCTGCCTGTTAGCGCACATTTTTTTGCTACAAACTTAATAGACCCATTTGTACTTTTTTAAAAGTAATGGGTCTAAAAACAGTTTACAGTTTACAACAATGCACATTTATTTTTATTAAAATTGCATACATTATATAAATAGATTTAGACCTACGCTTAATCCGACACCTCATTCACTCACACAAACTCTCTCAAACACACAAGTGCACATTTAAATATATCTCATAGATAGATACTCTTGCAAAGTGTATTCGCTATTTATCAGTAGATTTATGGAAGTACATAAGAAGTTTAAGAAAACTTTGTAGCATTGCTAATAAAACTTGGCACAAATGCTTCTATTTGTTTAAAGTTAATTATCTGATAAGTGAGCTCTCTGCAAGGGTATCTTCTTCGGCTAACCGAAGTTGTCAATTTATAAATTGATTTGCTTATTATTAAAATTGGCGCATTATTTTGTTTTCACTTTGCTATTGTTAGCTGACATCTTAATACAAATTTTGTAATCATTTAGATAGAAGTATTTACACATAAAATGTATATTTATGACACTCATTGTGATTATAATTGTAATTGAAATTAAAATACGCCCAATCGGCAATCGAAAATCAAAATATAGTCATATATATTTATATATACATTGATACACATAATTGTATAAGGAAATTGTATTAATAATTGTAATGGACAAAGCATTTCATTGTGGCGCTGCTCTCGGGCTATTTACATAATATTTAATTGTATTTGAATTATTTTCAACTCTTCATTAAGGCTTAATCACAATCATTTTGCTATTGTTTTGTATTTTTTTTTAATCTTTTTTAATTTTAATTTTCTTTTTTGTTTTGACTTTTGCTATTGTTTCTAAATTTGGCTAACTAAACTGTTACTATTTTAACAATTTATCAATAAATAGCGCTTTGTTTAGTTTCTTCTTTTTCAATGGATGATAGCAAAATAACATGGAATGTTATTAGTAGTTATTCTTTTTTGTTAAATTTTTTTATTTTATCTATGAACAAATAAAAAGATGTGCTAATACGGACAGAGAACGGATTGAACATGGTATACTTAAATAGTAAATAGTTTCATTATAATGCTCGTATATCATTAAGTATTCGTATAATGCATTCCGTATTCATAATTGAGTTCACACATACATATACATAAAAACTTTGGCAATTTATAAATTTACGATATGTTTTTGTTAGTTTTAAGACTTTTCAACAGTCACCAGCTTTTAGATGCTAAGTTTGATTAGATTTCATTCAAGTTTTCATCGTTTTCTTTATCAACTTTATTAAATTTAAATCATGTGCTTCCTTCTCTCCAACTTTTTATTTGAAAGATCTTTGCTTTAATGTACACAAATATTCATTGAGTGCAATAATGTTAACATTAAATAAATACAATTTTAGAGATTTGACAATATCTTTCGAAAATGAATTTATAGCCTAAATAATTATATTCGACTTTAATAAAATGTGCTTGAATCAATTGAATATTGTAATTATATTTTACATTCACAAATAACTATTAGATTACAGTTAAGTTTTGCGCATTTATTCAATATTCCATTAAATCTTCAATGCTTAGTTTAATATTGTTATTTAACTAGAGAATGCTTACAGCTATTCATTATTTTAAATATATATATTTGTTTAAACTCTTTTTATTTGCAATGCACTACATTGAAATTGTTTAATTCTTTGAGCCGTATCTTTTGTTTTTACTTATTCATAATAATTTGTTTTTGTTATAAATTTTATTTTATTTTAGTTAGTGCAGCGCCGCTTTATCCTTATCTTTTTGTGTGGAAGTACTTATAAATTAATAACATACAATACATACATTAAATATTAACTATATACAGTTTTTCGTTTAATACGCTTAACAATTTTGTTTTCTCTCTTGTTTTTTGTTTTAGTTTCTGTTTTTGTTTTGTTTTGTTTTGTTGCTCTACACAATGTCAGAGTTGCTTTTGTTTAAATTTAATTAATTATACGCATATGAATATATTTTTGTTTATACAAATTAAATTCAAGAAAGCTTTTGTTAACGACATAAATAAATGAACGGTTTTCTCTGCAAATTTTCCATTTTTTATTTGTATTTTCTGTAAACTCTTTTTTTTTGCAACATTTTTTTGTCCTTCTATTTATTTGCGAAGCGAAGACGGAAATTCAGTGGAAATTTGTTTTGTGGGCGGGGCTGAAATGCATGGGCGGGCGGAAATAGAAGAAGAAGCTAACTTAATTCAGCTACCGCGCAGACAACAACACTTGCCTCTGCTGCTGTTGTTGCTGATGTTGCTGCTGCGTCGTTGCAGTTGCAACTGAACAACGCAGCTGCCGCACAAATCTCTTGAGCTTTTGCCTGAGCAACTCTACAACAGCAATAATTGGTTTATCTTTATTTAGATTTTTCTCTTTCTTTTTCTGTTTTTGTTTCTGTTTGTCCTTATCTTTATCTTTGGGCTCATTAGCAACAACGTTATTATTATTAATATTATTCATCGAATCTCGTATCGATCTAACCTCGGCCTTGCTGCTGTGCATCGCCGTTGGCCAACTGCAATTGCAACCACAACCGACGCCAACAAATGTTGCAGCTGTGGCCAAGGCGAGCAACAGCAGAGCACTTGGTGCACGGGCCATTAAAAGTGAGTCCGTTTTGCTGGCTGCATTTGGTTGAAGGAAAAGCGATAAGAATTGTGTAACAAATAATTCCCGGTATGACATACCTTGCACCGGATCGGCGCGTGAGTTGCTGGCAAAGGCGCCGTCACTTTCACTCGACTTTGACTCGAGCACCGGCGCCTTCTGTGGTCGATCACCTTCAACGGACTCCTCATTACTGCGCCAATAGAAGGTAGACAACGAGGCCACACACTGTCGAATCAAACAAGAATTAATCATTGTATTTACAAAGTGTTTTCAAAAACTCACCTTTAATTTCATGTCGCCATTGCGAAAATGTTGCTGCTCCACACGAAATTGCAGTCCTAGTACAGAAGTTTCGAGTCCTTCTCTTCCGGATACTATGGTGTCGTATTTACGCAGCTTTTGTGGCTCAGCATTCTCACCATTGATGAACCAGGACAGATTGACAGCCGGCTTGGATCGACCAGCAGTACAGTTGATGCGTACCCAATCGCCAATTTGATAACGTGGACGTCCTCCACTTATTTTCGGTGGTCCCTGATCCGGTAGAGCTGCAAAAATAAAACAAGACAAGAACCAATATCCACTTGGTTAGTTTGATGCTTCGACAAGGCTTACGTATTCAAGCTGTGCAAAATTTAATTTACGCCTAGTTGCAGCAACTGGACAGATCAGACAGGACAACTGGACATAGCGACTGTGCCTAGTGACCAAGCACACAGACACAGTTGGAAGCGTCGAAATGCCGTAATAAACCAAAAACCAACACCCCAAAAAAAGATAAGCCAACAAAAACATCAGCGAGAACAACAAAATCTCCGGCGCCCTGCCGGAAATTCAATAAAAGTTCCAGCCGCTGATGCACTGACAGACTGCTGATAAAATTGCACAAAAAAGCAAAGAAAAATCAAAATAAAAGTAAATTTGAAATGACGAGCAAGTCGACACTTAAGCAGAGAACTTGTGAATACTCTAAGTGATGTGAAATACTTTAAAAGCAGTAACAGATAATAAATAAAATAAGATAGAAAGATGATAATCTGCTTGGTTAACATATAAAAATAAAGAACAAGTTCCACAATTCTAGTAGCGAAATTAATAATATTCTAACAGAGGCAGCTTTTATTATTTAACATTGAAGTAAAATTTATGGAAGTCTAACAAATATACAGCAAAAATATTGAATGTAAAAATGTCAAGGAAAACAGTTATAGGAAAATTTCAGCTAAAAATTAAGCCACAAATGATTAAGTAATTAGTACTTTATACTAAGTAAACTAGACTCAATTTAGAAAATATTTGAGAAAATCTGCCAAACATTTCTAAAAAGAAAGTAGAAAGTAAGTATTTATAACGTACCCACATTACATTTTTATTTAAAAACAAACATTTAACATAAATAAATGCTAAAGCAGATTATAATTAAGCCAAAACTTTAACCATTGATCATTTGACAACGGAACAAAACAGAAACATAGCTGATCTTTATACTTCCTGTCATGTTGAGTGTGTTTCATGACAAAGTTCTAATACCCGTCCGAAGACTATAAATCGTTGCTAAGCAAAACTATGCGAACGGAAACGGAAATGGTTTTTTTTCTCTCTTCTGCCAAGAGGACTAACGGCATCTGTGGGCGCAGAGAGTTGGGAGCCTAGAGAGTTGTGAGCTGAGAGTTGAGAGCGTGAGCCGAGAGCTGTGGCATATGCGAGCAGTTTGTTGTTGAAGCTTTTAAAAACTTTGATTGAAAGCCAAACAGGCAGGACACAATATGAGCAGCAAAAAGTCAAAAAAAAAACCAAGCACAACAAGCGCGTTAGAACAAAGACAAAGAACACCAAAGGACAGCACATGTCGGGTTTGGGGACTAGAGACCTGACAGAGAGAGAGAGAGACAGGAATTGTTGTAATAAAAGAAAGAGATAGCCAGATGTGGGCACGCCCACGCAAAAGTTTATAATTGAACAAACGAAATGTCAACGGCAGCTCAAAGCGTTCCGGTTGCCTGGTCCACGTGTGAGTCGTTGTCCGTGGCAATAAGCGTGGGATCCTTTGCCCCGGATAGAAGTCATGTCCTTCCTTCTCATACTAGTTCCTTTCCTGTCCTGTCTTGTCCTGTCCACACCCATCCAGCTAGTCAGCTGGAACTTAAAGTAGCTGCAAAATTTTGTTCTGTTTGCATTTCGAGTTTGTCGCTGCGTCTTCAAAATGTTCCTGTAGTTGTTGTAGATTTTGTGCCCTCAGGAAATTGTTGAACAAGACAGACAGTTGCAAAATTGAGTTAGATCCTAAGCTTTTGCAGGTTAAGGGTACTGAAATGAGGACACACAATAAACATTTCCTATGTCTTGTCTCCAGACGCTTAGGGGGACAGTTGAGAGTTCAGTTGAATTTCCTAAGCTTATTATAAACATGAAATCAAATGAAGCCTGTCAAATGCAGTTAAACAGTTGAGCAGTTAAATGAGCGATTCAATTGCCCAAATCAAATGGAGCTGAATTAACCTAAGCAATACTGTAAATAACAAAGGTCATAGGCTTTCTTTAAATAAAATGTAGCTTAAACTCACAGATTATTTGTAAGGACAGGTAACTAATGTTCACAGGATAATGGCAAATTAAATCAAATATAGTATTAACAGCTTATTTAATTTGTTCAGATGGCATTCAATGAACAAAAATTCTTTTCAGTCTTTTTGAACACAAGCTCTGAAAATAATTAAGCAATTGAGCTAAAAAATTCATTGGTAATAAATCATCTAACGAATTCACTTTAGTTTCACTAAAACACAACTCACTAAATTAAAACAAAAGTAGTTGAAATTCGACAATATTATTCGTTACTGAAATTCCAATCTAAAGCTACCTATGAGTAAGCAGACTAATTAAACCATCTTTGATTACTGTGTTGTAAAGATAAATGCTGTCCAATTTACAGCACGCCAAATAGTTTAAACTTTTAAGAGGCTTAAATCTAGAGAGAAGCTAGTAATTGGCTTGTGAATAGTTCGATGGTCAAATTCATGAAGGAAAAAAAGCTGACTTGATTTAGGTTGTTCCGTATCGAAAACATTTGAGATTTGATTTTGACGGTAATTAGCGATATTGGTTTAGGCTCTGATTTGATTCGGCCTGCAGATTGATATTAAAATCATTTCTAAACAACATAATTATTAAAACACTTTCATAAATGTTAAATGCCACTTTATATTTTATGATTAGTTTCGACTTCAAACAAGTTCTGCTTCATTGTGCAGTAAGCAAACCCACCTCAAAAACAACTTTCTGTGGCAAGTTGCAGTTGCAGTGACCACAGCTTCCTTTTGCAATTTCTAATTAGATTTATAAGTTTTCGCTTGACTTTTCCCAAACACACAAGGGCATAAACAGAAAGAGAGAATGATACTTACATACTACAACCATATCGCCATGTTCGGTGACCGTTTGGAAAGATGGCGCCTCACCGGAAACCTCGCAACGGAAACGCCCCGCCGACTGTAGATTGACGTTGTGCAGGTTAACAATCGCATCGCTCGAGTTGTGCAACTGCAATTAAAAATTGTTGAATGAGTATAAAAAAAAAGTGGAAAAATAATGTGGAAAAGTAAAATTAAAAAAGCACAAGCAGAAACAGATTTAACAACAGCAACAATAACAACAACAACAGCAACAATACGCGAATGTCAACGAAAAGTGGCAAAAGTTGTAAGGCCAAAAAGGAGTGAAGAATGTCGTCGCTGTCCGTGTCGAAGGATCCTCTTTTGTGACTGTCGACTGCCTGCTTGTTGGCAGTTTCAATAGCAGCCACTTTGGACGTTAATGTAGCGTAATTGTTTTTGGCCCCGACGTATTTCAAATGCTTTTTCAATGTTTGCGCTTAAAGTGTTGTTGGCCACTTTAAGGGTCAGATACAACGCTTGGAACCCAAAAAGTAAATGTTAGGCAAATATTTCACTTGAACTTTAAGCCATTAAGCTGGCAGTTGCCAGTTGGCAGTAGACTGTTTGCCTGTTACCCGGTTGTTGAGGTTCGCTTTTGCCTCAGAGTCAGAGTCGAATGGGTTTTTGTTTATCTGGCCAACGAAAAGTGCACTTTGTTATCTTTTATTGCGCATTTTTTATCCGTTTGTGCTCATTGTGCTGCTGCTTCTTCAGCTCCTGTTGTTGTTTTAACCTAATTTATAGTTTACCTAGCACACACACACACACACACACACACACACACTTATGACCCTTAGGTAAAGCTCACGTCTAAGCAGCCAACAATTTCCAACTGCAATAAAACAAAACGAAATCCAAACAAAACCAAAACAACTACAACAACGCTGGCCAAAAAGTTGTTAGCCTGGCCACGTCAGTCACTTGAATCGATTATGCTAAAACAATATCCGCCAATGGACTTGGATATAACCATTAGCATTGGCTCCCAGCCAAAAACGTATCCGCAGCTATCGCTTTCATTGTATCTCTTTGCAACATGTTTCGCCTTTTATCTGCGGCCCAACATCAAAGTTGAGAAGGCCGCAGTGCGTATGAGTGTGGAGAAGAGTGTGTGCAGGTGTAGATGGGGGAGTGTGTGTGTGTCAGTGATGCCAACAGAAATAGGAAGAACTGCTCAGAAGTTAACTGAGACAAAGGTCTGTATATTAACTTAAATAGAAGACCGAAGATGCGACAATTTGTTTCATATTAAAAGTAATTGAAGTATGGAAATGTGCCTGTATTTACTTCACGAATTCTTTAGATTAAACTCAGAGTTTAACTTTAATAAAGGACTCTTAAAAAACAGTTCATTATAACTGTCGCCAAATGAAAAATAAAATAGAAACTAAAACTATTTTAACATTTATAAAAATAGAATAAGGCATGTGTGGCTATTTCCTATTTCCCTGCTAAAGTGGTTTTAAAAAGGACAAATCTATCCGGAAAAGGCTGAGTCGACAACACTGGTGTGTGTGTAGATGTGTGTTTATTCAACTCGCTTGTTATAACGCGCATTATAGACACGTTCGGCCACGCCCAATCGCCGCCAGTCACTAGTGAAAAGCGCAACTTGAATTTATTGCGCTCGCAAGTTGAAACACATGTAGAACTAAGGAACAGGAACTAAACAGGATGAGCAGAAGGAGTTGAAGTGGGAGTAGAGGTAGAAAGATGAAGGGGAGGAGTTGCCAGGACATGCATGCCAAGCAGTTTCACTTTTTCGGTAGACGATTAGTGTTAGTTCGTTCATACAAGTTTGTACTATATATAGTTATAGCTCGACTCTCAGGTTGGGGCGTCTGCTCTGTGCTCACGTGCTTATCTTGAACTCACTGAGCCGTTTACCAGCACTGGAAGTGCCACTGGCACTCTAAACGTGTGTTCGCCATGCGTTCGCCTTTCTTTTTTTTTGGCAAGAAAGTGGATAAAGAAGGGGTAAAGAGTGAGAATAACCGGGTAACCGTAGCCTCAACCGGTAACGTGCATCGCATTTTACGTGCAAAAGTTTTACTGGCAAAAATAATGGAGCAATGGCATTTTAGTGCGCTACTTCTATACGATAGTTCTAGCTCTTCTCCTTGTTGTTGTTTTGGGGGTCTCGTCAGTCCATTGAGTTTGGTCTATGATCATTGTTCGATTTGGGGGAGGGACTTAGTGTACAATCGGACACATCTCCAAATGCCAAACTGATGTGCACTTTATTTTAAAACCATGAGAAGCTCTTATTGTCAATGTGGACTGAATACACAATTAAATAACAAGTATACGTAGGGACCTTCTTTTTATAATAGGATCAAAGTATTAATTTAAAATAGAATTCAGCTTAGCAATTCAATGTTGAATTATGAGTGAAAGTTTAAATTTAGAAGAGAAAAATTACAGAGCGAGGTCATTTGTTTCATAGACTCAAGGTGTTTGTTTAAGAAGAGTTCATTATTTAAATAACAGGTTTTGTTTTAAAATATCTGTATGTGCTTATACGTATATACGTATATACGTTGAACTAATAAATATTTTCAGTTTGATGGCCTTAAAACGCGTTAAGATATACCGAAAAAAGATTAACAGAACTCAAAAAAAATAAATATTTTACAAGATTAAGTTTCTCTTTAATATATTGAAAAATTTTCCTTCATTTCGAATGAAAAGGTATTTATACTTTGATTTATTCAAAAAATTAATCAATTTTAAAGTCTAATGTATCTAACAAATTTTACTTCAATCATAATACAAATTTTAAGTGATTATTTTTTTTATTATTGTCTATGTATTAAATCCCGTTAAAATTAAGCATTGTCTGACAACAGGTCAAAGAACCTTAAATTTTTTTGAGAAGAAATAGACCTAAAACTGCGTGAATCTTAATTTCAGGAGTTGGGTCATTGTTTGCGTTCCTGTTATAGTATTTGTCTGCCTGCTTATAAACAACAGCACGAAGTGGATGTTTTCTTTAGAAGAGAGTCTTTGTCTGGAATTTTCAGTACTAAATACTCGTATGCAGTGGCAAAGGCCAGGCAAAAACTCGCGTACAAGGTAGCGCATTGTCTGCTCGGTTCGACGCAGTGATAAACATTGTTGTTATCGTTGTAACTGTTGTTGTTGTTGTTGTTATTGTTATCGTTCTTGTTGTTGTTGTTGCAGTTCATTTTAAGTACAGCCACAAGACACAGGCCACACAGTGACATAAGGGAGGAGTCAAACGAGGCGGGCTTTCCATTGTCTGGCAACGCCGCAAAGTATGCAATGTTGTTTTAATGTTTAGTTCTAGTGCGCACAATGGCGCCCAACGTGGGTCGTAATTTAATTTTTTTTTCTGTGCTTTCTCGTTTTCTCGTTTTTTTTTCATTGCTTTTTTAAAGGCATACTCACATCAACGGCAACACCTGGCAAACGAAACGTTTGCGCCGGCGGATTATCCCTGGGCACATAGCGATAAAACTCATTGCCATCCTTGTACCATTTGACCGAATACAGGGCCTCACCATCCAGATCGTAGAGGCATTCCAACTGCGCTGTGGCGCCCTTAATCACGTAATTTGGTATGCGCACCTCGACCAGACGCAGTCCGGCTGTGAAATCTGAAAAACGAGGAATATTTAAATAGTTAGTATCCTTTATCCAAAAGGGCTGCGTATGTTTAAATTTTTAATGTCGTTCTCTACCCAACTCATGATTGATTTATGTTTAAACAAATTGCCTGACTGGACGCCTGAACGACCCTCTTGTTATTTTAATGTTAATTAATTATAAAACTTTGTTTGCTACTCTGCATAAATGTCAACCCGTTGGCCAAATGACTGATTGCATCGGAGTTGTTCACCCTTTTTGCTTTTATAATTCAACACAATTTATGTATATTTAATATAATTTATAATAACATTTTATCATCGAGTCAGGGCCATTTTATTTATTTTCCTTCTCTTTTTTTTAATTTACAAAAGTGCACAGCTGCATAAAAGGACACAAACTACTCGAATATATATGATGTATAATGTGTGATACAATATATATAAAATTTGTATGGTACGAGTATATTCCCGATTAATAAGTCAATGTGATGACATGTGGGTTTGAGGATTGAGGTTGCTTTTGGCCTTCAGCTTGATTGAGTGCCTGATTTATGTGCCCTCTTTGGGCTGAGCATTAAACTTGTTGTCCTGCCACTTGAATGCTCCACTCGACTCCTTCCACTTAACTCAACTCTAGTCGACTCATGTAACATTTTATGGCAAACTTGTTTATTGTCAATATTGACAATGATACACATACATACACACATTTCGAGATACAACTGCCACCTACTGCCGCATGTAGGTCATTGTGCGTGTATTATATTATTAGAGAGCCTTGGGCAGACAAACATTCCAGCAAACATCCTCAACAGTAGACTGCTCACTTGTCTGCTTCTAAGGACTCGAGAGGACCTTTTGCTGCTGCTGATGCTGTTGATACTTCTTCTCCCACTCATACGACCAACCAATCGTTGCACATTACAAGTGTAATAAAATGTGAAAGGATATTATTATACTAGGAGCAGAAGACTCTTCAGCTTCCACTGTTGATGCCCAGCAAATGTTGCCTGCAAAGGGACATTCTTCAGCATCTACAAAAGCAAGAAAAATTCGTTGCAACTGTTGTTCTCTTGCAACAAAATGAGTGAGATGCGGAGTGCAATGTCATGTTCTTTAGGGGTTCGATGACAGCTTAAGAGCCCAGCAAATGTCAAGTAAAATAAGTATAAAACAAGAACTCGGCACAGAATGCAGCAAAAACAAAGTAATTAAAGGATCTTAACGATTTTGTAAATGTAATTTTGCCATGGAGAATTAAATTAAACACGTACTTTCTTCTATTAAAATTAAACGAAAGGGAATTAAAACTCGAATAAAAATAATCAAGTTTCATATTAAATTTATAGTGAATTATTGCAATAAAAAGAAAAAGTTAGAAAGTATTTAATTGAATTATTAATAAATGCTGTGAAAGAAGAACCAGAAAAAGTTAATTCCTAAATAATTGTAATTTAAGCCTGAGGAAACAATTGAATTTAATATATGTGTATTAAGTTTTACGGCCTTAACTTGTTATAAGAACTATGAATATTTTTAATTTGTAACCATTCAAGTCAATATTTTAACTTAGAAGCTAAATTTCATTAAAACTAGCCTGAGCACAAATATGTAAATAAATGTATTTATATTTTGATGGCTTATAAAATGCAACAATAACTAAAAATGTCCACAAACTAAATCCCAGATGTAAATGCATGTTTGTGGAAATTTTGTGACGTATCAAAGGCGTTGATCTGGCAGCAGATGCAGATACAAAGTGCATAGAAGCAAACACCCAAAAGCAACAACAACAACCTGGATAAAAGTGCTTTCAGTTAGAACAACAAAAGTGACAACAATAACAACAGACAGTAACAAGAACAACTTGAGCTCAAAACATATCAAGTGCAAGTGAAAGACATTCATGACTCTGAGGGCAACTTTAAAAAGAAAACGAGCCTTAGCAGAAAACGGTAGTAAGGATATACGTACAAATGTACATACACAAACACAATCTCACATGTTATAATAAAAAGTTTGCAAAGTGCAATATATGTATGTGTATGCATAGAAAACATATAGAAACTTTCACTCGACTTTTGGGCTCTCTTAAAACGTATTCTGGGCTGCATGGCTCGTCGGGCAAACTGAAGCAAACTGCTTGCAGTGGCATCTTTTGACTTTTAGCAGCAGAAAAACAAAGAAAATGTGAAAGGAAAACCAGCTTTCCACTCATTAATTCTGCTTAAGAGTCAGCATCGGCATCGGCAATGGCAACTTCAACGGCATTGAGCTGAAGCAAAGTAAGCGCAACTAAAGTTTTGTCTGGTAATTTAAGTAACTTTGTCATTTGGGTTACACACACACACACATGCTCGCACATACACTCTCACTATAAGAGGAATGTCAACGCACAAGAGCAATACAATGTTAAACTTGTACACTGAAAGAAAAGAGCAGCGTCTTATGTGAAGAATTTTATTCTTACAAAGATTTTGATTGAAAATAAAATTATTTACAATTTTTTAAACTAAGAAAATTTATTATACTAAATTTTAAGGTTAGTAGTCTCAAATTCTTTATAATATTAATTAATGAATGATAAAAAGAAATACATTCCTTTAAGATATTAAGAATTTTTAATCTTTTTCTTAGATTTGTAAATTTTGGATCTGCAATCTCCATTGTTAGAATTTGTTTAATATTTGAAATGTTCCTAAAATTAAGATGCTGTTTTTTTCCCCTTCTTTCTATCAGTGTATTAACCGTAGAGAACCCAGAGTAGGAAACTGAAGAACTGGGCGTGGTGGAATTAATATGCTCATGCTGCGACCTCGTCCAAGTGAAAAATCAATTTCCCCTCAGCCGCATGCGAGGACAAAATTTCTTTGCGCTTTTCTTATAACATCATCCAGAGACAACTTTTCGCCGGTTCGGAAAAGTTGTTCACCATACCGCCGGCTTTTATACTTCATTGGGGTTAAGTGATTAAATTTCCACAACAAAAAAAAGGGAAAAGAAAAACGTCAAGAAAAACTTAACCAAAAGGAAAAGCGCAGCCCGAAAAAGAGAAGAAAAAAAGAAACTTGAAGACACATGTGACACACACGCATCGTATGCCGCATAATTGCTGCAGAGTCAAAAACTTTATGAAGCACACACATTTTTGGGGGTACGCACAATTTGATTATGCTGATTATAATGGGGAAGGAAGTTTTGCATCTTGTGCTCTGACGACAAATCATTTGCCAGGCAACTTTTGAATGGCAATTTACCCTTTTCGGCAAGTCCGAGAAATTCTCAGAACTGTCGATTCAAACTGTTGCTGGATGGGAATTCAACCCGGAGCAAGGTTTTCCCTTTGCTTGTGTTCAAGCCATCAGTTGTTAAGCAGGCAAATGGAGAGCCTATTGGAATGGCTAAGAGATTGACAAAGGGAATGGGAAATGGATTGGCAACAGGAGCAGCATGACCAGTAACAGATCCTGCCTCCTTAATGTCGGTCACTTTTGCTCTTTTTGGCCAACTTACCGACCGTCTTTTCCTCCCCTCCTTGAACTTTACTTCATCACACTTCTCATCGGTTAAATATTTTTTTTTGAGGGAAGAGGGACTGTTGTCCTCGGGGCAGTTTCAGCTTAATATCCGTTGCCATTGTTGTTGCTGCTGTTGTTGGTTTATTAGTAGTTCGTGCACAGGACACACAGAGTCAGGATGCGAGGCTGTGAGGATGCCAGGATGCCAGAATGCCAGGATGGCAGTGTCTGCGTCTGCTGGGACTGCGTCGAGCTGCCACATAAAAGCAGAAGCTGTTTGCTTATGTAAATGTCTGCACATGAGCCTCGCACCGCATCCTGCCCGAATCTCCTCTCTCACTATCACAGTCCCTTCGTCCTGTGTCCTGTGCCCTGTGTCCTGCCAACAGCCAAACAATGCCTTTCATGTGTGTTGTTGTGCGTGTGTTGCTGTGTGTGCCGTTGTGGCCATCGCCCGAGGTAGCAATATTTGTTTTCTTGCTTTCATCATTTGCATATAATGGAGACGTAAAAGTTCATAAGATGTCCTGGCAGCAGGACACCAACAGGATAACTATTGCCTAGCTTGCATTGACTGCCTGCATGTCCTCCCTCTTCCTACCTCTCTCTACCAATCTCTCGATAGAATTGATGAAATTTAATAAGCCAAACTATGCATAGCCTTTGGAAAATTGAAAATATCGTTGAAAATTGAAATTGATTCAATGATGTTAGCGCGGGGAGAAAATTCCTTAACAGAGTTTCTGTCTTCAAATCAGTTGGCCACAATAAAATTCACAACTTTTATTGCCATAAAAACTGAACAGAAAATGAAAAAATATTTGACTAGTATTACGAGTCCGCGGCGTGCTTGAGAATTCTCTACCATTTCCAATGCAATACGCCAGCGAAATGAGAAAATATGCCCGAGTTTTTCACGCTTTTCACTCGCATCGAAATGGGAATGGGCAAACGAATGGGAATGGAAATGGGAATGGGAATGAGAATGGGACTGGGATTGGAATTGGAACTGTGACTGGGAGTCCACACTGGCCCCGGCGTGGCTTTAATGTGCGCTGTGCCCAACTTGCCGCAGGGCGTGGCAAGCGCAACAATTACTTCAGCGCTCCCCAGGGCAACATCATAACGGGAAAAAAAACGAAGAGAAAAATGGGAAATGGAAAATAAGCGCACAGACCAGCAACAACAACAACAAAGACAACGTCTGTATAGAAAATGAAAAGAAAACAGACAACATGGAGCGGCCTTTAAGTAGTGGCCTCTGGGCCTTTGAGTTCAACTGGAGGTTAAACTAGGCTTCGCCTGTAGTTTTGAGTCCTGTATCTGAGAATCTTGTTGTCTCCTTCTCTGTTGTTGCTTGAAAAACTGCACTGCATTAATATTTAATTGCTTTGCCACTCGTCTGCAAGATAAGACAATTGTTGGCCTAATTAGACGGGGCTATCAAATAATTGTGATTGGGCAAAGGCAAAAGGGAATTACGGGTAAGGATGTTGACTTTTGTCTGACAGTTTTTGAACCGAATTATGAAATGTGCTTTTATCGCAATGACATTAGCTGAAAGTATTGAAAAGTGAGATAGAAATCTTCTATTATATGGAGAAACTCATATGAGCTTGAATTTAACTTGCAAAGAAAAATATTGGGGGTGGAAACCAGACAGCGTGAATAATTTTAGAAAGGTATCAAATGATTACATTTAAATAATCAATATGTAAGAAAAATAATACTTAAATAATTCATTATTTTCAAATTCTTACCTTAAGAAAGCTTAAAGTTTATTAACGCTATAAGCTACAAAGTTTTACTTTAAATAAACTTTGGCCGGAAAATCAACTATTTATATAACTTTGAGTTTTTCTCTAATAGGATCTTTTGATGATCTTAAAAATGATAAGTGCGTATAGAGCTGATAAAATTGTTAATTAAAAAGTAATAACTTTTTAAGTATTTAATTCGTTTTTCTAAAAAGACTTTTAATCAGATTTTATTCTATTAAATACTTGTTAAGCTTAATGAAACTTAACAAAGGTATAACAATATTCAAATAACACTAAAAGCTTAACCGCATTCAACGCTCAACAATGCTTTTCTAATTGAATTTCCAAGCAATATTTGAGAATTTTAAATGATATTTCCAGCATTTAATATTTAATTGTAATCTCGTTTGTATTTGTTGCTTAACCGACTGCGAATCCCCAATTAAGTATGCTATCTAATTTTTGTTGCTGTCAAAACAGTTTTCGCAGTACCTTAATTAATTTTTGCTCCCCAATATGAATTTGTGGCGCACTTCCTGTAGTTCAACATGAATTTCAATGGGAAACCTTTGGCTGTCCAAATATATCGTTTTCCATATACGATGTATGAGAACGACAACGAGAACGAGAATTGGGTATTGTGTTTATCGTTAAACCATGATTTACGCTCATTATTTGCTATTCGCCCGCATACACAATTACACAAAGTTTCCAAGTGTTTCTCTCCCGCTCTTTTTCTATCTCTCTCTTTCTCTCTAGACTGTTTGCAATTATTGGAGTACTATATATAAAATTTCCCACACATCAATGCCAGCAAGAACAACAGCAACTAGAATGGTTGCTAGCTCGCCAAACAGAGGCCATGCCGCCATTTATGTAACGCCATTATATTCATTAGCGCCCACACACACTCACTCCCACACACACTCCCTCACACACACCCTCAGTACACACACAGACAAAAGCAAACGCTCAAAACCAAATTGTTGCTATTGTTATGCAGTGCGCGAATTGCCTTCTTTCCCTTTGCCCTTCTTCTCTTCTGTTTCCCACACTTCCTATCTATGTATGTATGTGAGTGTGCGTGTGTGTGATTATATTTATATGTATGCACATGTACATAGTTGCCTGTGTATGTGTATGTGTTTATTTTTTCGCTGGATGGCGTCAGTAATTTGCTCCTTATTGAGATGTTGTTTATTTACCAAGCAATTTGTATTCATTGTGTGCCGCCCAGGCTCATGTTACCAACATTCACATGCAGTCCCCCCCCTTTCCCCTTCACTCACGCTTCCTCCTTCAAGCATTGCCAAATTCTACTTGAAAAGGAGGGGAGTGAGAAGTCGCCTCTCTGTAGTGTTGGTTGATCCTGCAGCTAGCGCTGACTCGTAAGTTATAGTTTCCGCAACTCATTTGCTTGTTTGTCGAATTGATTTTGATGCCACCACATGCCACATGCTGCATGCCACATGTTGGCCACTGCTTCAACTTTTGCGTATTTAAGCACAAAATAATTATTTTCTTTTCTTTATTTTTCTGCCAAGCTGTCGAGCTGGCCCTAACAACAACACAGTAGCCATAGCTGAAGCTGTAGCCGGCCTAAGCCATTAAAAGCCAAGTTAATTTATTTGCAATTAGTTGAGCTGTGTTCTCTTATTTTTTTTTTGCTATTCGCAGTATGCTGCTTCATTAGAATCTTTGCCTAGATTTTAACAACAACAAGTTAAGGCAATGTGCAAGGATTTGAGTAATACGGACTATAAATAAATTACAGCTAATATAAACTAATTTTAACTAAACTCAGAAACTTAAAAGTTAATTTTAGACATCTACTTTAAAAGCTCTAACAACAAAAAGTTAATGTAGATGAAAAGTTTTTGTTTTAAACTATACAGAATGTATTAAAATTTCAGGCATAGTAAACTAATTTTAACTAAGCTCTGAAAATTTTAAATGGATTAAGGAATCCTCATTAGGAACGCAAACAACAAAAAGTTTCAGCAGATCAAAATATTTTTGAATGAGTTCTGTAAATAATTTTTTAGTTATATTAACTGAACTGTGAAAAACATTATAATGTTTAAGTTAAATTTAAAACAAGTTATGTAGGTAAAGTAGACAGTCGAAAATCCTGTGAGGAAAATTCAGCTGTAGTAATAAGATTTTAAGATCAAATAAAGAACTTGACAAGCTATATATACGCATGTTAAAAATATGTACATCAAAACTAAATTTAGTGTACGACTAAAATAAATTAACAAAAATGTAAAAGCCATTGATGATGCTCAAGATTAAGTAAAATATTTATGTATTCGTATACTTTATAGAACATTTATATCTATCTTACGCAATTACTTACTAAAAGTTACAAAACCCATTTTTAAATATTCTTTTTAAGAGGTGAAGTGTACAAAAATTAAATAAGTTTTTGTGGCATGCACTTTGAAAAGTACAGAAAAGTCTTAAATAAATTGTGGATATATTTGAGTTACATTTTAAACTTGGCCAACTGTAATCTTGATTGCATAAATTACCTTAAGGTAACTCACACACACACACACACACACACACACACACACATTCAAACATATACAGAAACACATACAGATGCACACACTGAGGGCCAACAGAGCATGTCTTCTAATTTATGTAGAAATTAGCCAGGGTTCGCCTTAGGTAAGCAAAAAGTTTTCTTCAATGTCCAAAATTTGCCATGCTTGTAATATGCATTTCATATTATAATAGAGCACACCGAGCACAACAACCAACTTTTGTTGCACTTGAACTTTGCACACACACACACAGAGAGAAGAAGAAAAATGGAGAGAGTGAAAGAGAAAATACACTTGCACTCGTTTGCAGTGGGTTTGCCACACGTCGCCTCGGGTGCGGTGGCTGTAACATTTTGCTAATGGAGCTTAAAATTTATGTAAGCCATTGTCAGCCCTACAATGGGTATGTGTGCGAGAGGGAAAGGGAGAGGGATTGCTGGATTTCATGCATGCATACATAAGTGCAATTGCAACGTCCGTTAGTGTGTCTGTGTGTGTGTGTGTGGTATTGAGAGGGAGGTGAAGAAAAAACATATTGCATACTTTTGTGCATGCAAGCTGAAAATTAAAAGCGCTTACGTTGGCGAAAACGAAAACGAAAAGCGTCCGAAAAATGGCAAAACGACAATGAAAATGAATGTAACGAATGAAACGAATAAAACGAATGCACAATGCTAGCCAAGTAAATGAAGTTGTCTTTCAACACACACACACACAAATGCAAATACAAATACACAAACAGAAATATACACAGACAGTTGACAGTTGAGTCGTTTCTTTTCGCATACCCTGCTAAATAATTCAAAAGGGTATAATGTATGCAAGTCAAAGCAGCTGACTAAAGAAAATAAAGAGAACTATACGAATCCCTGAATCACTTTGAAATGTTTAAATTTTAATTGTAATTGAACTAATTTGGGTTATATTATAGTTTTAAAATATTAAAAAAGTATTTATCAATAAGTAGATAACTATGCTTATATTTATTTTTAAATAATTGAATATCTGATAATCAATTATAAAACTATTTCTAGGATATCATTCGGTTGTTCACTGACAATTGCAGCATTCATATTTGATTTTTTTTCTCGTTGTTATTCTCTTCTTCTCGTTATAATTTGCGCATATTAATGAAAGGCGCCAAGTCGAGTGCGAGGATAAAGAAAGCTTCCGCTTGTACATTCTCTTCTCTTCTTTTTTCTTATTGTTAGTGTTGTTGTTGATTTTTTTTTATGACTTTTGGCACGAGTCGCAGTCGCAATGGCAACGACAACGACAACGACAACTTCGAAGGCAGCTGTTGATGCTGATGACGATGATGATAATGTCACCGATTTGCCACATGAATACAAACAAAGAAAAGGAGAGTTAAGCTACAGTGTTGAGCTCTTTTCTGGATCTATTCACAATTGGTATTTGTAAACGTATTCGTAAGCTTACTCGTATTCACATTCCCATTCACATACTCATTCGTTCTCGGATTTTGTATCTTTTGGCTGGCAAACGAAGCGCAGGAATAATTTAGTGCTCTCTGTAGAATAAATGTTTTTGTTAAATTTAGCAATTCGTTGCAAGAGCACAACTTCAGTCCTGAGGCAACTAGGAAATTGTTTAATTTTTCATTTGTCAGCATACAAACACAGTTACACTCTATAGTGTCCTACTATTCCATTAGATTTCTCCCTCTCTCTTTTTGTCTTAGTTCTTAGGTCGTTCTTTATGTCTGTTCTTTGGGTTGTAATTACTCCTTGGATCTCCTTTTACCCATTTGTTTGACTTGAAATTTGTCAGGATATTGCGTTTGTTTCCAGGCAAACTTCAGTCACGTATCTGCCAGATACATTTAACTCAAACAATTATTAATCAATTGAGCCGTCAATGCTGCTGCCCCAAATCAATCAGTTACACTAAGCAACACAAATTAGGAAAGTTTCTTTGAAATTCGTGTTTCTGTAGAATCTTTTTTTGGGCTATATTTAAACTAATTTACAGACAAGTTGAAGAAAATTCAAATCGTATTAAAAACCACAAATTATAATTTGAAATAAATCTTTTTTTGTGTGTTCTTTATACCTTTTTTGAGGCTGTTCAGTGTAATCAGATAGGCTGACGGAAAAAGCAACAGTCTTTGGAGTGCCGATAGCCATCAGTTGGTTGTGACCTCTTCAGAAGAGCTGAGAGGCAGGAAGTGCGTCTTGTCGCTGGCTGCTTATTGAGGCTTAGATCCGATTTGGCAAAAGACAAGCCGCCCATGAAATTGTTTGTTTATTGAAAAATGATTGTGCGCTTGGGGTTGAGAGAGTGGCAGACAGCATAAAATTTATATAAGAGTATAAAAACAAACCAAAGACAAGGAAACCGATATCGATACCCGAATAACGAGATGAGCAAGAGGAAGGAGAAGGAGAAACTGGGATGAAGGCTAACGCGACTGGCAAGCGATGCGATTAGGCGATAACCCCAATACGAACCTTAAGCCGCCAAATGGTCTGTGAATGTTGCCAGTTGCCATTTTTGTTGTTGCTGTTGCTGTTTTTGTTACTGTTGTTGTTGTTGCTACTTGTTTCTGGGGGCTTTGCGGCTTTGGCAACGAGCTGGCTAAAGCACATTATCATTTTCGAAATCAATCTGTTAACAACACTTTGGGGCATGCCCGAAGACACATAATAAGTAAGTAAATACTCACAGATATGTATATGTATCTTACAGATACATAGATACAACTGGAGCTGCTAACAAGTAAAATGGGCAGCTGCGTTTTTTATTGTACTTTGATTGCTTGGTTTTTGTTTTTTTTTGCCACTGGTTTTTGCAAAAATTGTTTGTTGATTTGACCATTTCCATTTTGGCATTTCACTTTGCGCCACAAACTTATCTGCAGCACTATAAATTTTTTGTTTGTGTTTTTTTAGTGGCTACAGTTTGTTGTTGTTGCTGTTCGTGTTGTTGTTTGTTGGTTTGTTGTTGTTATTTTTTGATGAGAGCTTTTTGTGTTGAGTGTTTGGAACAAAAGGCGACTGTTGTTGTTTTTGTGCATTGATTGAGTGCATTGAGTTGTGGGAGCTATTGCCAACATGCAATACTCCCTCCTCTTTCTATAGGACACACTCCCCTCCCACCTCTCTTAGCTATCCATAAACAACAACAGCGAGCAAGCTGGCGAACAAAGTTTGTTGGCTTTTTGCGGTTTGCTGATATGGCCAACAGACAACAGAAAAATAGGAAAAACAGTTGACAACTGAATGCATTGGCCACTTTTTAATGGACAAGTTGAGCGCGACACTTTTATGACTGAGATTCAACGACTGTGTGTGTGTGTGTGTGTGTGTGTGTGTAGTTTCAAGTGGGTGTGGCTATTAAACAACACTTTGTTGGGGTGATAGCACTTTAAAGTTAACTTTCAGATAAATGACCAGCAAAGACCATCTTTTGGAATTAATATCGTTTATTATCACCAGTCATATCAACAGTTAAATACGAAAAAAATATATTATCTTCCAAATAATTCTTTTTCTTGAACTACTTATATCTAAAACAACTTTTAAAATACCTCTACATTTTTTATAATCTGTAGTATTACACAGTGACTTAAAAAGCATTCAATTTATCCCATATCGTCTCTTTTGCAATCTTCATATTATGCATTTGCCTTCTTGAACTAATTTGGCACTTGGTTTCAACAATTTCCAAGTACTGTACAAATTACCCAAGCACCTGTGCTTAAGTACCAATTTTTATTTTTGTTTATCGAATGGCAGAAACTGTTGCACTTGGAGTAAATTGTAGGCAAAATACTCCAAAAATGTGAGAATGCTTCAGAAAATGTTGCTTGAAATTGTTTTCTATTTTCATTTGCTGCAAAATAAACTTTTGCATGCAAGTGTTGAAGTGCATTTGAATGTTCCAAATGGAGAATAGAACTTTATTCCTCTTCCACTGCACTGTGCACTGTGACTGAGTGTGTGTGTGTGTGCATTCTATGAAACCATTAATGGAATTAGTCATGCTTGGGCTAAACCTCCCGCTGGGTGTGCAGCCCAATTAGTAATCCCCACGATTTCTTATTCCCTTCTCCACTCATCAAGTACTCAACTAACACGCCCAACAGGAGCAATATGAGTTAAAGGTGAAGCCAAACTGCACATAAAACCAAATTACCAAACACTCGCTACCTTTTTTGGCATTCATTAAACTTTGTGGCTTTTGCTGATGACACGCCCAGGAAGCCAACCGCCCCCATTTGCATGCTGGCGTTAAAAGTTCAAAAGTCGTCGCACCTTTTGACAGTCAGGGGGGGGGGGGTGAGAAACAGACAGGCAGAGTGAAAAAAATAAGAAGAAAAGGAAAAGAAAACACCTTCAGAGAGACATTGAAGTGGCTGACATTAATATAAGTACTACGGCAAACGTCTACGATTACCAGAAAGGAGCGGCAACTAAGCAGAGGGACCTCACCTTTTGACTAATTGTATTAGATAAATTGTGAAACCTTAATCATGTGGGCACCTCTTCCTCCCGCCTAATGGACACACAAGGTAACCGAGAGGCCTGTCGACATGCCAAAGTGCAGCGCCCAATGCCCAGCTACAGGGATAGTATCTCCCCCAAAGGAGAAAAATTTCCAGTGCACTGATGAAGTTTATGGAATATATAGGCAGGTGGGGAGTTGGTTCAAGAGGTCTCCCAATGCCACCCCCAAGTGTAAAGGCAACCAAGACATTGTGGGCACATTTTGCCGTTGATTTTCGTCTTTGGCATTGTTTTACATTATTTTTCCTTTGTCTTGGTTTCACTTCCGCCACGGCCTTCGTTTCCGTCTACTCGTCCCGCCACGGGCTTTATTCAATTTCAAGTTTCTCTTACTGTGCACGGTTTGTCTTTTCTGTTTTTTATTTAACTTCTTGGTTTACCTTTTTTTCTTATTTAATTAATTTGTGTCTGCGTATGTGTAGATGTTTGTCTGTATATATTTACTAGTGTATGTGTGTGTAATTTTAACCCTTTGCCTTTTGCCTCTGTCAGAAAACTGTCCGCTGCGGGTCATTTATTTTAAAGCTTCCTTTCACTCCTTCACAACGCCATCAGGTATCCAATTTAATTTATCCACCCACAAAATTTAAATATTTTTTCAACAAAACTTTGCTGCATTAAATTACATGCAATAATTTAAATTATGTGTGCGATAAAAAATAAATAAAATCAATTTGTCATAAATTGTTTGCCGGTTTTTGGGTTTGACATTAATCTACAGTAGTTATATTTCACGTACCAGCCAATTATAATTTAACTAATATTACTCAAAATACAATTAATTATGCAAAACTTTATGAACATTTTAATGAGGCACAACAACGGAAACAAAAATGTCAGTTTCAATAAACCATATTATTTGTATAGTGTCACACATAATTATTGCAAATTTATCAAGGGAAAACACACACAGACTTTCCCAAGGAAAGCTTCGCCTTTTCACTGTCAATTAGAGCATCTTGGCTTGCCCAGCTGCGCCCATCAGTTTAAACTGTATCGCAATTAAAACATAAAAGTCACTCATACGTCATGTAGGCCAGACCTCCACACCCGCCCAGTGTGTCTGTGTGTGTGTGCGTGTGCATTAATAGCATTTGTGCACAGCGTGAATTTATGTTTATGCGTGACGTATGTCTCGACAGCATGGAGGCCCTACAGTGATGTCCCTTTTAGTGGACATGCAACAAAAGTGTTGCCTACATTTATGGGCATAATTACAATGGGCATGGCGATAAAAGCAGTTGGATCTCAATTAATGACTTTAATTAAATTAAATTAAAACTTAAAAGTTTGTTTATTTATTTAATTGAAAATATTCAATATTAATTAATTGTATTTGTTTAAAATATATTTATTTTATTTGAAATATGTATGTGCTTATAATATGTATTCTTTAAAAATTTTAACTTTAACTTACTTTAACTGTGTTTAAGAACAAATTAAATATTCTCTGGCTGCAGTTGTTTAAATTTAATTAACTTATCGTTTATGTCTTCTTTTAAATTTATAAATATTAAATATTACCGGGAAGCAATTGTTGAACATTAATTATTTTATTTTAAATACATTTTCATCCACAGTACAACGTACATTTTATTATTTCATTTGTGCAAGAGTTTTGTTTGTTTGTTTATTTGTAATAAAAACAACAAATACACACGCATACACAATCACACAAAAGAGAGCGCATGTTGCCATGTATTCAAATGTTGTTGTTCTTGTTGTTTGTGCTCGTGTTTGTGTTTGCCTTCGCCTTACAACGGAATATAATTTGCGCCTTTTTTACGCTCTTGACAACGAGTGAGAATGTTGGTGGTGGGAGTGAGAGGAAGGAAACCGGAGCAACAACTTCTTTCACTTCCGCTATGCGACGACACTTTTGCTACTCCAGCAACGGTGTGTGTATGAGTGTGTGTGTGTATACTTTTCTGTGTGTGTTTAACTATGTAAATGTGTAAAATTGCTACGCGCCGTATGAAAATTCCCACATGTGGGTGGAGGAAGGACATTTGGGGGCTTGGGGACGTAGAGCTGTTTGCTTTTTGTTATTATTATTTCTTCGGCTCGCCTCGCAGGCACTCAACGTCAACGTCATCGTCACTGTTGTTGCCTCAGTTGCTGCTGTTCTTGTTGTTCTTGTTGTTTTTGTTGCAGATGTTGTTGTTTTATTCCCTTTTGTTTCTTGTTTTTTTTTATTATTATTATTGTTGGCGCTGCCTTACAAAGCAAATATGAGCGTCGCGCCGTGAGCTAAATATGTTGTTACTTCTTCTACTTTCTGTTCGTTTCTTTGGTTTCTTTTTTGGGAAAAACGTGTCTAGCTGAAGGAAAAGCCCTGGCAGTGGCACAGGCACTATGAGTTGCTGTCTCAGTTGCGTCTTTTGTTATTTGTTGGCCGTGCTGCACATCAAATGTATTTAAGACACGCGCTGACTTGTCGACGTTGCCACGTTGATCCTGTTGCCAAAAGGTAAAGCCAAAGCAGCTTAGCTCTCAGGTTGTCAGGCTGCAACACCGCGTTGCAGTTGCAGTTGCACGCACTGCACTGCAGTGCCACAGTCCCTCTTTTGCAAAAGTTCAACAGTCGTCACAGTTCTTAGTCTTAGACTTTTATTTGTTTACTTGAGCGCTATTTTTGCTCTTACATTACAGAATGCAAACAAAGCGCTGGAACACTGGCAAAAGCAAAGGCAAACAGTTCAACAGCAGTCGTGGCACAAACTGAAATCCCTCAAGGAAGTCGCTGGCACAAAGGGCTCCACACACAACAGCAAAGCCAAAAAGCATTATAATGCTGCAAAATACCAAAAAAAAAAATATATACAGAAAAAAAAACTGTAAGCTGTGAGCTGCCACGCCCACATGCTGACAACAAACAACGCGCCATGTTTCAAAATTCATTTATTACAATTGCAAGGCATGTGTGCGAGTATGTGCGGGAGTCAGTGTCAGCTCATCAACTGTCTCTTTTCACTACTCTCCCTCTTTTCCGCTCATGATGAAGCCCAGAAAAAATAGAGAGGCAAAGCCTCAGCTCCCAAAGCGCTGCGGGGCGCCATCAAAATGCTGGAGAAGTGTGTAGATTGTCTAAGTGTAGAAATTGCATAATATTTTTCAACAAACACACACACACACACACTTTCCCACACACACATAGATCTGAGAGTTGTGGCAGTCTTAACAGTCACATATCGGGTTAAGCGAGGCGACTTGCCACAAGCCAAAAGACAATAGTTAAGCACAGATTGAAAGATGACCTAAAGATACCCTCTAGTAACTGTGGTTTAATAACTTATTAAATACTATTTTCAAATGTGAACTTTATTTGCCAATTTTAATAAGTTTTAAATTTTTTTTATAAACATAAACTTCCAATATGTACAGATGGACCATATCCGTCTAGAAAATTTTTTTTTTTAATTTTCTTTGTGTTTAAAAACTTTTTTGATAATTTTAATATGGAAAAAAAATTAAATAGTCGAAGCATATTTCTATATTTTGTCTTGAATATCATATTTCATATCCTTGTTTCTTTTCTTTAATTTATATACAGCTTAAGAAACTTTATAAAAGAGAAATAAGAGAATGGTTTTTATCTAAATTGGAAATTCATCTTAGTTTTACTTTAACTTATTCTTCCTTTTAATCCATAAATCAATGATTAATTTACCCATTCTCAGCATTATTTACAGGGTAGCAAATCGGAGCGCTGCGAGCTCTAAGCCATAATCAGACGACAACGAGAACGACAACGACAACGAGTGGGGCGTGTCGGCGACAGGATAAAGGGATAGGAAAATGGTGGGGGCAACAGTTGAAGGACGAAATTGCAGTAAAAAAGGCAACTCAAGTGCGCAGCCTTAAATGAGGAAAGTTTAATGCTTTCATAAGCACAACAAATCCTAAGACAAACCCCCCTTGACAGACCGACAGACCGTCGAGTCGGTCCGACCAAGTGAAAAATAGACGCTGCGTGAAGCCTTCCGCATATCTTAGCGTTTTATGCCCCGTTATCCTTTCCATTCTATTCCGTATCCTGGGCGGGTAACATCAGGAAGAGGAGCAGCAGGTATTTCTGCTCCTATAAAAATCAAGAGTTTGTTGTCTTTGCTGCGGGGCAATATTTTCTTTAGCCGTTTGCATTTCGTTGCCTCGCGTTTTCTTATACCAGCTTTGCAATGAAAGTGCACAAGTTTTGCGTTTAATGGGTCATTTGTCTTTTTTTATAGAGTCCTAGAGGGGAAGGTACCTGAGGGTAACAACGCTGCGGGCTCTTTGTAGTACAAATAGTCTGCATATAGGCAAAATTAAATATTGCTATGGAAATGTATTCCATGCACAAGTATGTGGCGTACTTAAAGAATGTAACATATACTGTGATTAAATTCAGACATATTTTCCAAATTAGCTGTCGTTAACTTGATCAAGGGTATCAACCTTTCCTTGTCATTTCAACTTCAGACAGAGAATCTCTCTTCAGCTTTAAAGCTAAATATAATTATCTTCTTCGATTATATTAAAGTTTCATCAATCGTTTAAAAATAGTATATGGAGGAAATAAGGATATGTTTTGTTATATATCTTAGATATAATTCACAAATTGGCTGTTGTTATCTAAACTTTCATTATCCCTCTTTTATTAGTTTTATTGGGTTTTTCGCAAGCTTTATTAATCGATTAATTATATTATTTTTATGCTGAGTGCTTAAAAAAAGCTTTAGCGCGCATATTAAAAGTTAAACAAATGCGTTAAATTAATTAAAGAATTTAAATTTTGTTACATATCGCACTTTTCCACTTGATTCAATTAATAATTATATGTTCAGCTTTAGAGATTCGTTACGTAATTTGATTTTTCATAATCGATTTAATCCACAAAGCGGTTTCAAGTATTTGCAATTCATATAGCAGGCTTACAGGTTCAATTAGACTCTCATATATTGAGGCTGAAACAATTTGGCAACTCTAATGGCCTGAACCTGAACCGGCTGGCCAAAGGGAAACGTCGGCTTTGCCAGCCATTTTGCCACAATTAAACTCACACAAATTGTGTGGCACATAAAAAACGCTTTGCTTTCCAACAGCAAAAATTATGATCTCAAGTAAAAATTAAAGCGAGCTTAACGAGCGCCACTCAAAAAAGTAAAAAAGTAGGAAAACAGGCAACAAAAGGAGCAACAGCAGCCAACGGAATTGATGCAGCTGGCAAAAGACAGACGCAGTGGCCATTAAAATGCACAGAAGGAACAGAAGGAGCACAAGGAGCTCACAGTGGTAACAGGATATGCGAAGGAGCGGGTGGAAAATGTGAAATGGATATTAAAAATACACGCAGCAAAGAGCAACGAAATAATCATAATTTCTGCTAATAAATTTTATATATTGCTACCCCCCACTGACCACTGCCGCCCCCTTCTGTCCACTGTTCAATTGGCCATCATCAAGCCAGCTGGAAATGGAAACGGAAAAAATGGAGTTACTGAAGCAGTCTCTGTGTGTTTCTCTGTATATAGAGTGGCATAATTTTCTCGCTGAATCGGCTGGAATTGAAGCTGGTGATGTTGATGGTAATGCGGCCGCTTATGTGGTCATAAAATTTGAAGAGCTCTTTCTCTCTCTGAAGGAGCTTGCACAGCATGTGTACACGGCTACAAGGATAAATGCTAGACACAAGCATTCCATATAAAAATACATATAAAAGGATAGGAGAAAGGGGGAAAAAAAAATGATGTTGCTGCAACTACAGTTTCCCTTTTGAGCTTTTACACTGCACAGCAAAAAACTGTGCTCGAAATTAACTCACACACACTCAAAGGAACGCAACATGAAATGCACTTGCAACCAAATGAGCTCAAAACAACAACAAAGAGACAAACAAAACTGTGTGTGTTTTAATTAGGTTTATACAGTTGTCTTTATGAAGAACAACAACAACAAATTAAATTAAATTCCTTCAACTGGAATTCCAGGAATATAGTGATCAACTACAACATAAACTCATTCATTGACTTTCAGAGAGGTATTAAAAAATGTTAGAAACTATGAAGATTGCTTAGTAATTTTTAAATAAACGAAACAAAAGTTGAAATATGCAATCAACAAAAGAACTTGAGAATACAAGAAAACAATATATTTAATATAACATATTAATTAATAATATAGTAAGCAAAAAGGTATCGTAAGCGGAAATTAAAATAAATGATCGAGTTTAAAACTTTAAATGAGTTAAGCAAAAAATATTCGTTTAATAAATAAATTTTGGTTACTTTCAAATATTAACGATTAAGCACAGATCATGTTTAGACTACGCATAAACCAGATTTTTGTGTGTATGTTTGAGTGCGTCTACAAAATGTTACGTTTCATAAATTCCGTTGCTTTAATTACAAATTTGACTTGGCTGCTGCACAAACGGAGAACCGGGCAATGAGCCAACAGCCCGTCAGGAATAAAGCAGCAAATGCCATGTCGTTATACAGGCAACTCACACACACCCACACAGACACACACACACACATAGAGAGATACTCATGTAACCACCCACATGGAGAGTCATGTCCGTCCCAGGGACAGGGAAAACTGACTTCTCAGGCGTTCACTCTAACGGCATGTAATTAGTGTGGCTCTATTAAAATGGCAACGCCTGCCAGACGGCGGCATCATCGACAGGAGGAGGCTACAAGGGGAGGAAGAGTGAATAAAAAGAGGAGAACGAGGGGAAGTGCCATTCGTTTACAGCTTTTTTCTTTTTTTTGCTACTTTCATGGAAATTAGTATTTTAATGTATGCTAAGCGAGCCATTATCCCGGGCATGTCCCTAGCTGATGCTCGTAACTCACTGCAATTGGCTAAAACGAGCAATGGCATTCACTTGACTTGGCTAACATCTCCTTTCATGTCCAGCTGTTGCTCAAAATAAAGACATTCTTTGGTATACTGTGGCATTCTCCGTGTCTGCTTAAGGCCATCTTAATGCATTCAAGTCATTAAACTATAAATAACATTCAATTAGCAGGTACTTGGCTTAGTTGACTCTTAGCTCTAAACTTGGCCAGCAGCTAAACTCTGTTAGCCAATTGCTTTGTAATTGACTCAGCTCTACATTGGGCGTGACAGTTGCCATTGGCAATTAACCAAAGATTGTTGTGTTGGCCTAAAGCAGCTAACTGATTGGCATTAAGAGCACTTTGAAGATCACAGATTATTAGATAGTCAATCAGGAGAAAATAACTGAGCTCTCGTATGCACATTCCAATCATTTCAGATTTAAAACTACATAAGAGATATTTTTATAGTGCTATAATATTTTCCAGTTCTCATTTATCAAAGCACAAAAAAATGTCAAACTACGAGAAAATTCGAGTGGAAAAAGAGGGAAACGAAATCCAGCAGAAAAATAGAAAAATAAATATGCGAAGCTTCTTTTCTTTTGTGCTCTGTTTGTGTTTTCCTTTTGCCAATTTATGACAAGTAGCAACAGCAACAAGCTGTACAATGGAGCTGTATAGTGGGAATGCACAGCAGTTGCCTGTCTCGACCAGGAGTCGTCTCTTTTTGAAGATGCAACAAAGTAAAAGATGCACAACCAAAGATAAGCTAAGCAAAAATGCCAGCCAGAAGAGCAGAAAGTTCTTGGTAAGTGTATAAGTTACGCTAAATGAAATATTTATGAAAATTGCAGAGAAAAAAAGGAGAAAAAGAAGAAATATATAGAGAGAGAAGAGACATTTATCGGGCTGTGTGCATCTCGATTTATATGCATATGTAAAGAAAAGTACATATGATAATGGCAGGACTCGACTAAGCTCAGCTGTTGCCCGGAATACGAGACAGAAGAAACTGAGATAGCAGTTGCACATAAAAAATATAAAAACAATTTTATTTATGGCCGAAATGCTTGCAAACAAGTGCCAAAGACAGGCAGCTAAATAAAATTATGGACACTTGACAGCAGCCCTTTGAGGTGGATGTTGCCATTGCAGTTGAGGCAATTGGCAAATAGCTGTCAATATTTAAAATACGTTAAGCAGAGAAGAAGGATAGATATGTAGATAGAGAAAGAGAGAGAGAGAGAGAGAGAGGGGTCCATAAAGCAAATGGCAATGCCAAGTCATGGATGCAACTGCGACCCTGACTGGCCACGCTTCGTTTCCTCGACTCGCTCAGCGCTGTCTCCGGCAGATAAGAAGAGCTGCAACAGCAACAAGAAGGGGCAACATCAAGGGTCTTGTGGCAGCAGCTGAAAGATGTTGCAGATAGCAAAAATGTTGAATGCTGTATGGGTAAATGGGGTAAGGCAACTTTGGGTCTTTCATATAAATCGCTCAAACGAGTCTAAGTGGCAAGAGAGAAAAAAATCCAACAAAAAATAAAACTGTGGCACAAACTGTGGCATAAACCAGACTGAAGAAGCAACTCTAGCTGATGCTAGATAATTTCCAGCCACGCTGCGATTCATTACTAAAATTGTACGCATAAGAAATTGCTGAATGTTGAATGAAAGGGACAAAAAGAAGAGAAAAATAAGTAAGTATAAATTTATTTGAAAATATACTCGTAATTCGCACTGCGTTTTGTCAGAGTCCCATTCCAGCTGTCTCTTTCTTTGAAGCATAATGAAGAGTGAGAGAGAGAGCGAAAGAGGGGGCAAGCAAATCAATTTTAATTGATTTATGACTAAAGTGTTTTCGGCTGCAATCAGCTTGAGGCATGCCCCAAGTGCCCAAATGCCACTGCCCCGCGATTGATTGACAGGCGTCTCTCTTTTAGCGGCTCAGTTCATCTGTGTGGTCGCCTCGACTTTGACTTACCCTGCCCCTCTTCCCCCACCGACACACACTTATGCCTGTGGTTAGGGCTGTGGCTATGAGAGTGTTGTTGTTGCTAGACAGTGACTTATAAAGTTGCACTCTTAATTGCACTTGAGTCCCATTCGGGTGTTGATACTTAACAGCCCACAAGAGGTAAAGGAACTAATGCACCACAGTTATGGAGTTTAAAGTGCAATGGATCAGTCATTACTGCCCCAGACTTAACTGCTTTGAAGATAGCCAAGTGCTGATAAGAAGTGCGGGAAGAGGAGCAACAACAAACTCGAAGAAAATCGAGGAGATATTTTACGAACAAAACAGTTTTTCAAATAAATGAATTCAAATTTATTATAAAACTAGGGGGTTTGCCCCCTGCTCGCTTCGCTCGCCAACCCCCGGCTCGCTACGCTCGCTGAAATCTCGGGGAAAAATGTGGTGAAAATAGGAAACATTTCTCACAGCTATAGCCAGACCTTATGTCATTTCTAATTAGATATCGGGAATTGTAAATTCAATTTTTCCCTATAGTTGGACTTAAGATAATAGTAATAAGTAGTACTTTATATAATATAGAGAATTTACATTTTCGCTGCTCGTATAATATAGAGAATTTACATTTTCGCTGCTCGCTGTTTTAAAGTAAATAACTTTAAATAACTTTATTTAAAAGTATATAAATAAAAAAAAAATAAATAAAATACCGCTCGAACCGGCACTCGAACCCACAACATTTCGATCTCGAGTCTGCTGCTCTTCCATTAAGCCATTGCACCCGCTTGGACTCGAGCAGTTAAACTCGGTATAGATTAGGCTCTGTTCTGAAGCCTTAGAAGAGTGTTTTTTTTTCAATGCGTAATATGAAAAAATCAACAAAAGCGAGAATAAGAGAAAAGAAAGAAATATTTTAGGAAAAGCGAATAATAGGTCCATATGCTGCAAATTGAGTTTGAAAGTCGCAACAACAATGCAAAGCACGTTACTTTATTTAAAAGTATATAAATAAAAAAAATATAAATAAAATACCGCACGAACTGGCACTCGAACCCACAACATTTTGATCTCGCGTCAAAATAACAAAGTCTTCATACAAAGTTTTAATTTGCATCTGGTTGTTCCTATGGCAGCTATATGATATAGTGGTCCGATCTTGACCAAATTTCTCAGGATGTAGCAGTGAGTAAGAAATACATAATCTGTGAGTTTGGTTGAGATATCTCAAAAAATAACAAAGATCTTCATACAAAGTTTTAATTTGCATCTGGTTGTTCCTATGGCAGCTATATGATATAGTGGTCCGATCTTGACCAAATTTTCTCAGGATGTAGCAGTGAGTAAAAAATACATAATCTGTGAGTTTGGTTAAGATAGCTCAAAACACAAAACAAAATTTCATACTAAGCAATTTTGACCTTTGACCCCCATTTTAGCCCCTTCCAGTGGGGATATCAAAAATCCCGTCTTATTGCACGATAATTATGTCTCAGCTATGTTGTGTAAAAATTTCATCTTAATATCTTGAACCGTTTGGCCTACAGCGTGATGACTCAGTCAGTCAGTCAGTCAGTCAGTCAGTCAGTCAGTCAGTCAGTCAGTCAGTCAGTCAGTCAGTCAGTCAGTCAGTCAGTCAGTCAGGACAAAGAGTTTTATATATATAGATAGAGAATTTGCATTTTCGCTGCTCGTATAATATAGAGAATTTACATTTTCGCTGCTCGCTGTTTTAAAGTAAATAACTTTAAATAACTTTATTTAAAAGTATATAAATAAAAAAATAAATAAAATACCGCTCGAACCGGCATTCGAACCCACAACATTTCGATCTCGAGTCTGCTGCTCTTCCATTAAGCCATTGCACCCGCTTGGACTCGAGCAGTTAAACTCGGTATAGATTAGGCTCTGTTCTGAAGCCTTAGAAGAGTGTTTTTTTTTCAATGCGTAATATGAAAAAATGAACAAAAGCTGAGAATAAGAGAAAAGGAAGAAATATTTTAGGAAAAGCGAATAATAGGTCCATATGCTGCAAATTGAGTTGGAAAGTCGCAACAACAATGCAAAGCACGTTACTTTATTTAAAAGTATATAAATAAAAAAAAATATAAATAAAATACCGACGAACTGGCACTCGAACCCACAACATTTTGATCTCGCGTCAAAATAACAAAATCTTCATACAAAGTTTTAATTTGCATCTGGTTGTTCCTATGGCAGCTATATGATATAGTGGTCCGATCTTGACCAAATTTTCTCAGGATGTAGCAGTGAGTAAGAAATACATAATCTGTGAGTTTGGTTGAGATATCTCAAAAAATAACAAAGATCTTCATACAAAGTTTTAATTTGCATCTGGTTGTTCCTATGGCAGCTATATGATATAGTGGTTCGATCTTGACCAAATTTTCTCAGGATGTAGCAGTGAGTAAGAAATACATAATCTGTGAGTTTGGTTAAGATAGCTCAAAACAAAACAAAATTTCATACTAAGCAATTTTGACCTTTGACCCCCATTTTAGCCCCTTCCAGTGGGGATATCAAAAAATCCCGTCTTATTGCACGATAATTATGTCTCAGCTATGTTGTGTAAAAATTTCATCTTAATATCTTGAACCGTTTGGCCTACAGCGTGATGACTCAGTCAGTCAGTCAGTCAGTCAGTCAGTCAGTCAGTCAGTCAGTCAGTCAGTCAGGACAAAGAGTTTTATATATATAGATTATAATTATATATTATTAAACCATGAAATTTTGCAGAAATATGTGTCGACATGTGGTTAACATAGTTTAAAGATATTTAACGAAACTATATATATGTTTCATACAATTTTTTCCGTAAATTTGTCTTCTTTTCGATGTATAATACTCACAAAAAAATAATATAAGAACCAACTTATAGCCATTTAATACAGACCCATTTTCATTCTATATATTTTGTTTATATTGTCAAAAAAATACTTGAAAGTATATAACATTCTGGTAAAAAGTTTTATTAAAAGCAGAATTGTGTAAAAAAATGCTTGTGATTATTTATTGCAGACAGAACAAATATTAAGTTAATCCAAAACTTTTTGTATAAATAAACATACACAATCTCACCAAAGACAAAACAAATAGATGCAGAAATCAATTTAAATAATTGATAGATTCATTAAATTGACAATTTTAAATGCTAAAGAAAACAATTTAAAGGATAGAAATAGGGATGTGATAACTTGGAATTTATCAAATTTATTTTGTGTCAATTTTGTAAAAGAAGTCAACTTCAATTGACATAAATAAATAGTACATAAATAAATTAATCTGTAAACTACTCGGACTCTTTGGACAAGTCTTAGTGCTTGTCTAAGTTAGTAGAAGGGGCAAACAAGTACAAACATGTTAACTTTGTTGACAACACAAATTAACACTCATAAAAGTTTTTGTGCCGCAAACAAAATGAAACGAGAGTGCGAAAACGAAAAACTTCAACATAAACAACAAAAATACGAATTTATGTGCATATTTGGACAACTTGGCCTGTGGCACAAAGTGATGAGGAAGGGGCAGGACAAGGCAAGGCAAGGCACGGCTTGTGGCAAGTCGAGTTGGGAACAAACATTTACTTTCAGAAATTGCAATTTTGTCTAATTGACGCATTTCGTGGCTGACAAGAACACAATGGCAACATGCGTGCAGTGGCATGCAACTTGATTTGGCGGCACGGTCCTAACGAGTGCCACATGGCTGAAAAATCAGCCAAAAGTAGCAGCTACAAACTGAAACTGAAACTTAAGCTGAAGCTGAAGCCGAAGCTGCAAACTGGAAGCTGGAAACTGCAATTGAAACTGGACATGGCAGCAACTGGGATTTGCAGTGGCAAAGGGGCATGTGGGACCCTTCCACGTAGTGGCAACTGTAATTGAAAATGTCTTACGCTTGTCGAACCGCAAGTCACATATACACACAGATACTTAGCTCAACACACACAAACACACACAAACACACACAACAAACACCCAATGCTGAATGTCATTCCCTGGGCATTTTCCGTGAGCCGTAACAATGCAATTCGAGCAAAAAGGGCACACAAAAAATGGTGGAAAATAGAAGAGAGAAGATGAAATTCAACGCCGCCATTGCGAAAAGCGAAAATGAGCGCAAAGCTCGGAATGACAAGCGGAGAGAGAAGCGAAGAGAAAAGCTGCAATACCGGAGATGGAGATGGCGATGGAGATGGAGATGGAGACGTTGCCGGAGTCGTGCCACTTGCAGTGCTGCCAACTCGGTTATCTCGTGACTGCACAAACACACACACACACACACACAGTGTTGTCATATTAGCTACTTTAAAGCTACATAAGATTAGCGATAAGCTAAAAAACTGGTTATTTTTGAAAACGATTTGACTATTTGTAATATTAGGATAGTCAATATATCTATTTTAATATTGTAGTGAAGGATATACTGTGTCATTTATATTGCTATAAGGAAATCCCGTTGTATATAACAGGAAATTACTACTGACAAGGCAAAATACTGAGCAGCGCATTTGAATACAAAAATGTCGAAAATAAAAAATCATTGGCCCAGTTAAGACCTTGGACTTTGGAGAGTGTTGATAAAATATCATTGATATTAGTTAGTATAAAAAAGATAAGTAGCGTATCATATTTAAATTACTAAACAAAAATTAAACTTTTCTTATTTTAAAATTCATTGCTTAGCATTTTAATTTATCACTTTTTATTATTTTTTAGCTGTTTCTTGTGTTGGGCTTTAATCAAATTTGCGCTCTTTGGTCTAAAAATGTGGACAACACTGCACTGCACGGTTTCAATTCGAACCAGCGACCCATTGCTTGCACTGTAATTTGCCCCACAACAACATGAACAACAATAACAACTTGCTGTGGCACAACTAGAAGTTAGGTTATAGTATGTCGCAAGGCTGAGCCGGAGAGCAGCTTTAGCAACTTCATTTGCACTGCTTCGCTTCGTTGCATGCCACATCATCCTTTCAGTTCAACTCCGTACTTCATTCCTCAATTTCTTTTTTTTTTCATTCTTCGCTCCCTTTCTTTTTGGGTTGGTGCAACATCATTTGATGTCTCTTACTGTGTGCTGGCTTGACAGTTTCAGTTGTTGTTTTGTTGCAACGTTCTGGCTACTTGCGATGAGGTCAACTAGTTGACACTTTTTGCTTCTTTTTTTTTCCTGCCCCAAACTGTGCGTGCCACTCGCGTTCTTTGGCTCGTTGACTGTCAGGCAATTTCTGGAATTAGTCGTTGGGTAAAATAATGCTGCAAAAAAATGGTTGACGTTGCAAACGATTTTTATCTTATTAAACACATATTTTCCCATTCAAATTGAAGTAGCTTTTGAGTTCAAAGTTTCTCTTCCAAATAAAAGTCATTTACTAATTAAACGAGAGACTTGCAAAATTACATCATGAAAACATTTTCTTTTCTCCGCTACAGTTTTCAATGAACTTAGTCTGTTTTATTGTAGTTCTTCGTTTTGCTTGGAAGCCTAAATAGATCTAAATTACCATGTAAAATTCAACTAGTCAAAGCTATCAACTATGTTACATTGGTTGGTTTTGATTGGGAATATTAAACAGTATAACTTAATCAAAACCAAACCGACTTCGATGCGGAATGTCATTTTATTCAAAGCTTGATCTATAAAATTGATCTCTTATAATTTTTGAAAATATTGATAAGGGGAAACAAAATGTTTTTAATTTAAAATCGTAAGTTTTCACTTATAATAAAATTCTGGCTTGTGTTTGTATTTATCTAGAATACTGAAGAAAATATGAAATATCTTACATAGCAAGCAAAATTGTATGTGAAAAGTTTGTAAACTCCACCTTAACTATCTGTAATTAATAACTAGCAGTTTAATTACTAATAAAAGAGAATAGCTAGCAGTATATATTTAAGTGAATTTCAAATTCCTTTGATTGCCCGATATTGTGTTTAGACTTTAATTAAGTCAAACATAAACTTGGCTTGTGGTCTTTGGTTTAATAAAGCTTATTCGTAGCAAAGAAACTAATCATAGGCAAACAGTCATCACACACACACACACACACACACACACACACACACACACACACACACACACTTCGGACAACAACAATATCTAATGCCGCCCACAAACTGTTGTGTAATATTCTCTATTTCCAATGAAAATCATAATTTATTATTAATTGACTGGGGGCTGCACAAGGGTTAAGAAATGTGTGTGGGAGTGTGTGTGTGGTTGGTGTGGGTGAATTTAGTCATTGGGGGAATTATGTGACCAAACATGCGATGCGACTTTCTGGCAATAATACGCCCGTTGAACATTTCAATTAAGGACGAGTCGAGCGGCAACAAAACATATTGATAAAATCACAATCAAATACAAATAAAACAGAAATTGCACATAAAAATGAACGCAATTTAACAGCTGTGGCAGTGGCAGTGGCAATAGCAAGAGGGGTTAGTAACCCACAAGGGAAAGTGGCTGTTGGCCACGTTTGCTGGCAGCACAGTAGTTGGTAGTTGGTAGTTGCGTGTGAAAATGAAACAATGACATGACCACAAAAGCCATGACAGACAGATAGACAGACATACAGACAGACAGGCCTACAACAACTACAGCTAAACTAACAAAAGTTTAATGCCCATGAAAATCGAAAAACACTGGCAGTGGGAAGGAGGAGAAAAGGAGGCAGGGATATGAAAACAGAATAGAGAATTGACATTTGCGCTAAAATGGGAAAATGCGATGTCGCTTGCCAGATGCGTTGACCAGACAAAGTCAATAATTGCAGCTAAATGGGAGGTGGGAGTAGGAGAGTGGGACCATATAAGGACTAAAAGCAAACAAAACAAAACAAACACACTGCATTATAGTTTGTAATCGTTTTTCGATTTAATAGACCAGGCCCAAGGGGTTGCGACTTCATTTTTAGCTAAGCCCACTTGTGGGTGGAATCAATGTGAGGGTAGGAAATTGCGGTAAATGGAAATGTCCGTTGCAGAGCGAGAGAGAGAGAGAGAGAGAAAGCGTAAAAAAAACAAGAAGAGTGCGTGCCAACGTCAGGAAGTGCCAGGATATGCCAGGCCAGAAACACGAAGGCGTGCCTGACATCACACAGCTCCGGAAAATGCTCCATGGGGACACCATTTTGGGCCTTAAATGAGTTTTGCGACTGACAGGCTAACAACAACAACAACAAGAGCAACAACATCAACCCCAATCCTCATCCTAAAACTAGTTTCCAGTTCCAGCTAAAGCGCATTATACGCTTCGCTGGTAGCGCTTTTCTTTTGACCAGTTGTCAATGTAATCCGCACGCGCCCAAAATAAAAACTGCAATTAAAGCGTATTGACCATGAGAACTTTATAATTGAATTACGAAAGACGAGAGACGAATGATGAGTGGGAGGTCCAAATAAGCCAAGTAGCTAGCCAAAAAAAGGGGTTGTCTGACTGTCCAACTGTCCAACTGACCAGACACAATTCACATTCAGACTCAGACAGCGACCCAAAAAATCGTAACGCATTCAAGCGGAACTTCTGGTCAAAGGTCAGGCTGACAGAAGGTCAGCAATTAAATGCGGGGGTGAGGCCTCGACTCACTGATGAATTGTGGGATGTGCTGAAGGCTTAATAAATAGCCAGAAGATTCAGAGCATTGGGGGTGGATTCGCATTTGATTGTTGACCAATGGTCCGCTCTTTCTAAATTGTGTCATCTTCAGCGCAAATAACCCTCCGCTTTACTCTGTTAACCCCTCTGACCTTCTGACCCCTTGCTGGCCAAGGGTACATTGACCGTTCATTGCCTACTCAGAATGAGAGTGAGAGCCTTTAATGCGCTTACAACAGATGTTTCTGTGGCAGCAAGTTTTAGGGATGTTCGGACCAAAGGGAAAATGCTTCAATAGAAAAAAGGCTAAATGAATTTTTAAGCTGTAAGTCAAATACTTCGCAGAGGGCTGGCTAATAATAGTATTAACGAATTTTGTAAATGTAAAGTGGATTCCGAATATTTTGTAAAATTAATTAAGATTTATTTATGTTAAAAGCTAACAGCTTAGTTCGGATTACATTTAAAAATATACAATTTTCTCAGATTTTACTCTGAGAAGAAATATTTTTTTAGAATTTTGTAAATACTTTAATGTATCAAAAGTTTTTAGATGTTTAATTTAAACTTCAAAACATAAAAGATTTGTTATAAGTAGATTAAATTGAATTTAAATATGTTTAGCTTGAAAATAAGATATCTTTAACCAGCGTATTGAAACAGCTTAAGCTTAATTATTATGACTTGTTTACTTAGTTTATCTTATGTTCTTAATTGATCCACATTTCCTTTGGCCCATTTCTGTGAATGTCAATGCGCGCTGTCGTTGTCCCTAATTAAGTTTTATTTGGCATCAATTAGGCAATAAATAAACCGTCTATGCTATTCATAGAAACAAGTCTTTCCCTAGTGACAAATTTAGCCATGACAATGGGCCATCTAATTGAGCTCAGCTTGATATAAAAATAGTCACATTTATTAGAATTATATTTAGTTAGCAGCTGTGCGTCAGACGAAAAAAAAACATGCAAGGACTTTGAGTGGATTGTGTGGAAACAAAAGGAGAAAAGGTGCAGCTGCTTTTGTCTGGCCAGGTAAGTAAACACACACTCAGGTAGAAGGTGCACATAATCAATACAAACATCAATATGGCTAAAGGACCCTTGTACGGGGCATAAAGGACATTGTCCAAGAGGCAGTGCCTGCACGTGCTAATAAATTCATTAAACATTCATGCGGAGAACAGGGAGCAGCAAGTGCAGCAGCAATAAAACTATTAGCATAATGACAGCATTAGGCAATAGAATGGAAGGAAGCAAGGATCGAAGGAACAGCTGACTGAGCTAAGAGCTAAGAGCTCCTGTCAAGAGCCGACATAAAAGAGCCGCATTGGGGGGCAAATTTGTAATGCTCAGATAAATTGTTATTTTATGTGCCATCGTAATAAGCGCATTATGAGACAGCAGCTAAAATGTGTGTGCGAGTATGTGTGTGCCAATTCATACAGAAAACTACGCACGTTTCCACATGCACAAGCATGTTATTGAGACGAGGACGACGATGACGCCTTGGGGACATTGAACCCTATTCCTTTTTTGAGGGAAAATAGGAGGAAAAACCTTGGCGCGTGCCGAGGCCAAAAAGGAGCCATGGCCCAAAGGCACAAAGGTGCAGACGTGGCCCAGACAAGCTGACTCGCAACCTCGCAACCTCGCAACTCACAACGCGCAACTCGCAGCTGTGTTGCATGCCACTCAAAATTATAAACATTTTTAAAACACTTTTTTGGCAGAGTGTTGAGAATTTATAGCCAAAAACTCGTACGTGCTGCGGTCACGCATCAATTTCGAATGTGACCCATACTCACATTCAAAAGCAGAGTCAGCTCAAGGACCAGGGCATTTATCCAAGCGTGCGTGAAAAGGACGTAGGAGGACAGCACACACTCACTTAATAAAGTGTTTGTTTGAAGCCCCTGGAAAAGAGCCCCACGGCGCCAATGACTGAATCCTGTTGCTGTTCCTGTCACTTGGCCGACTTTGACATTTCAATTCTGCTTTTCAGCTATATGGACTGGCATTTAGTTTGTTTAAACACAGGATTCGATCGGAAATCTACTTCATCTGTCACCTGCCAAGAGATTCACAACACATAGTTCTTGAACCAGTTGCGAATTATTTCTGTACATTTATTGTAAAAGTAAGGTAAACTTGGGTGAACACTAAATTATCATGTCATTACACTTGGGTTACTTTGCTATTGATTACATGGCATCTTTTGAGTCAAATAATAACGACATATTTTAATCCAAATATAGAGTTATTCTTAATCCAAATCATAATAGATATGAAGGCTAATCAAGTTTCTTGTAAAATCATAATTTCGGGACAGTTTGCACTTTTATACTGGATATATTTGTAGTCAAACAGGCTTGAAATAGAATGTTGTTAATGGTCTAGGTTGTGTGCACTAAATTAAAATTATTATAAATATTTTATACGCAGTAAAATGTATACAGCTGAGTGCAGGGTATTATAATAGTCCATTTCGCTCGATAGTCTGCCTGAAAATACATCTATACATTTATAAACCATATAGTTTACCACGTTTCCATAGAACACTGTTCAGCAAATTTAGCAGCAGACGATTACACATCATTACAGGGTTGCGGTCCGGATTCTGATCCGGATCCTGGTTCTGTTTAAGGGGTTTTGTGGGCTCAATTCAGTGGATGCTTTGCACTTTTATTTACATTAAAACATCATCAACATGTTTATATCAACATCAAACTCATTTTGCGCATCACCAAACTTTTCGTAATCCTTTGATCCGATGCAGAAAAAGGGTCGCTCCGGTAGGAAAAAGAATTGGAGAAGTAGAAAAAAAACACATTGAGCAAAAGAAAAATCAAGGCAGAGCTCATAAAAAGCTTGGCGCTCCAATTTTTTGTTCCTGGGGGAGCAGACACACATAGAGAGATGGTGAAAGGCAAAGGCTAACACAGAAAAGGGTTTCATATGCTCTGATTGTTGCTGTTGCTCCCAATCTTATTGTTGTTGATGTTGTTGTTGTCAACTCATTCGTGTGCCGCAACCCAGTAATATAAATCCAAAATAAATCAGTAAACTTTTCGAACCGAGTGCTTGTTAATTTGAAATTTATACGAAAAACAATTTAATCGGTTCAACCAAAACATTGTCCCTGAAAATGGAAGCCCAAAACGGTGTGTGTGTGTGTATTTATGACCTTGCCAAGGCCAATGAGTTAAAGTTCTTTAGGGCCTATTGAGGTAGGTCTACCTCAAGCAACCTAAATTTACACATTTAAATAAATGCACCGTAAATTCTTGGAAAAACTTGTGGGTTTGATCTTGGGGTTGTCTGTTCTGTGAAAAAACCCTAGAAATACTCAGAATCTTTGGAATCGACTTGAGTTAAAAGTAAATAAATCCAAGAGATTCCAGGTATTACTTGAGTGTATTTTTGTATCCTTTCTATAAATATTTTATCAGATCAATGACTTTAAAAGAGTTGTCTTAAATATTGTCTGAAATGGCTAGACAGTTAATCCCAGATAAATATCATGATACAAAATATGCAGGTTTCCTATAAAACAAAAAAAGTTTAATAATAAACACATATAAAAACATTTGCATATTAATGAATACACACTATTTAGCACCTATTCATTATTAGGCAAACATACTGACTCTCGAGTAGGTATAGTCTTAACTACAAAATATTTATTTAAAACTCAACCTGCCAATTTGTTTAAGCTAAAACTATATACCCTGCCTATACCGATGCCAAAAATTGTACAAATCATTCTATGCATTGACTTGTGAGTCTTTTAAATTACACAAAGCAAACCTGCAAACCCAAATTGTAAACTCTTTACAGTTGAATAGGTATAGTGTTAGTGTGACAACGAGAAGTCAATCAAATATAGGAACATGATTAAACTCTTCTCGCTGAAGCAACAATTAAAGGATGGTAACCAAGATGGGAAGAAAAGAAAAGCCTTCTCACAGTTGCCGAGATACGCATATGAGAGATAATGAGAGAATGAGTTGAATCTGCCGAAGACTTGTGAAGTAATCTTTCCAAATCCCGATGACTTATTCAACTTCAAACTGATCCTTTCCGTGGACGAGGGATTCTACAGAGATGGACACTTTTTGTTCAACTTTCAAGCTGGTCGCAATTATCCATTTGATCCACCAAAGGTGAAGTGTGGCAGCAAAGTCACCAAATCATCCCAACTCGTACACTAAAATCATCCAGAAGAACAACAGCAACAACAACTAATTGTAACACTCTCGAACTTGATCATAAATGTGTATTGATAACTTTTTTTTAAGTTTAAGTTTTAATTTTACATTTTTATAATGTATATAATATTGTTGAAAAACTGTCCAATCAAGTCAGCAGTTGTTGTAGCCTCTCAGCATTACTCAACACTGAATAAAGCCACAGCCTCTGAGCACTGTCAATTAGCTGCCAGTCTGTCTTCCAACCTGTCTGTCAGTCTGTCGGTCGTGTTGCCTGACGCGGTTTTGTGGCCCAACTAGCAAACAATGTCAACGTCATAAAACCGCAGCCTCATTACGAAATATTTAATCATATTTAGCGAGGAAAATGAAAAGCGCAAACGTGCGGAGCAGACAAGGATCAAGGAAATGAAAGGAGTAAAACCGCAGCCACAATTTGAACAATACAAGAAGTGAAAACCTCAGCAGCCACATGCCACAGATATCACAGCTGCCTTGGCTCTGCTACAGTTAAGTAAATGTGACAAAATGGCAATATTTTCCACACACAAGAGCAGAGAGTGCACAGATACAAAGATACACAGAGTTACATACTTGTAGATACTCAGGTTGTAGTATTTGAAAATCCCGACTAGTTACAGACAAACTGTTTCATGTGACGCTAACAGTATTTGCTATTTGGCAATAATATCAAATTGCACTTTTCTGCACACCCTCACACACTTACACACCTATACACACATAGATACATTTACAAGCCAGACAATTGCCATATAGCAAAAAAGATACACAAATATCTGGCAAATACAAACAAATGTGCAAACAGAAGTCGCAGGAGCACAAGCCAAACAGAGACAGAGAGAACTAGAGAGAGATGAAAGAGGGGATATAAAGTGGCAACTGCAGCTGAACTGAACTGCAGTCGACGACGACGTCGACGTCAGCATCTCTGCGGCTTCGTAAACATCATTTAAGTCTATTTGTGCATAGAGCAAAGCCACAATGAGACTCAGACTCCAAGTCAGAGTATCTCACAACTCGCATCCTCTCGCAAATTCTGCAACGTTCGCAAAAAGTCTCTGTTCTGTTATTTGATATGCGCGCTTATTTGATAATAAGCTGGCTGACAGCTGGATGAGGAGCCAGAGAGGGAAGGGGGTTGGCAGTGAAAGGAGGGAGGGTGTCTGTCACTATGGAATCAATCAAAAGTGCCACATTTGCCGTGTAGTTGGCATCATCGTGTTGCTGATGAGGCAACTCAATTGTTCGCCAACTGATTGGCAAATGCAACTACAACTATGGTAAGTATCCAACAGATACATTAGCTTAAGGCAAACAATAACTACTTAGATACGATATATATGCATAGATTGATGAATAGATACTACAAGCTGATGAACCAGACCCCGTTTAAAGAGCATTGTTTGCTGGCTGTCTGAAAGGCAAGTGGATTCAAGAGTATATGGGGAAAAAAATAAATAGATTAATAAAATTCTGTCTAATTAATCAGTTATATTTTCTTGTCGGATTTTCGACTTATTTTTATTCCCTTACTGAAATATTTCTAGCATTAATTTAGAGCAATTTCTTGTCCGATAAATATATTAATCTATTAAATTCGACATTTGTTCTACTTTAATTTAAAAAGACAAACTCAACATTTGGAGGGTCAGTCTAGGAATTGGGATTGAGTTTCGAGTCATGTTTGAGGCGAAGTATGTCAATTAAATTCAATTGAAATTAATTTAATGTTGTTATTGTTTCGTTTTTGTAAGACATCCCAAAGAAAAGGCACTTAGGGATGGAACAAACAAAAGAGGGTCGGAAGGGGGGTCAACAAATCAATGTGCTACCCAAAAGTTGCACGTGCGTCACTTGACTTTTTGGCTACCTGAAACTGGACACTTAATTAAATTGGGGCAGTGAGTTGTGTCGGGATATCCGATGTGGGGTAACTAAGTTAGAGTTGGATAACCCGAAAGCAAATTTCATTTGCACTTTTGCTGAGTGTTGGAAGGGGGGTTCGTGGAGAGGGGGGCAAACATTAGAAATGCATTTGGGCGAGTGGAGCTGGAAGCTAAATAATTCATGTCTGACACACGGCCTCAAAGCAGCATCGATAATGTATCTACATATAGAGGCAAACATAAGAATATGGTATGTATGTGTATTGTATGATTGTAAGTGTGTAAGTGTATTTGGGTCTGCTTGCATTTTTATACTCTTCTTTATGCGTTGGAAATTTGTGGTTTGTTTGCGTTCAACTCGTTCCCCTTTCTCATTCTCATTCTCATTCACATTCCGCATTCGTTTGTTTCAATCGATTGACACAGTTTAGTTCTAATGGATTTTCACGCCAGCGTTGACACAATTTGTGGCAAGCAGCAGCAGTGGCAGTGGCAAGCAGTCTGTGCAACTTGAGTGTTGGCTTCTTGTTGTTATTGTTACCTTAGCCAGAGCAGCAACTTTTGTAGCAAACTTACCTGCAACGAAAAAGAAGAAAAGAATAAAATGAAAATTGCATTAAAGTTTCAGTTTCAGTTACAGTTTCAATTTTATTTTCAATTTTAAATTCTCTCTCTCCTCTCTGCTTTTCTTAAGCTCATAAAGAGCTCAACTATCAGTCGCTGCATATAAACATAAATTTCTTTAAACCTAATTGCCAGAGATTATCAATAAGGCGAGCGACCCCTAATCAAGTCAAGACTTGAGATGGATGGAAAAAAAATCTTTTGTATTCTATTCAAATGATGTACGAAAATAAAAATAAAATTTGATATATTTATGAGCTCATCGAGTAAATACGGAAGAGCTGTCTGTGTTTTCATTCTCTGTCATGGCATTTAAGATTAAAGTATAAAGAACTTTTGAATACGAGCCACAAAAAGTTATCAGCGATGCGTTTTACTTTTAATTAAAAATTCAAGTAAATCTACCCAAAAAAAAACACACACAAGTTCAAATATAGTATAGAGAGACAAAAGTTGGAATATTATTTAAGGCAACCACTCTCTGGCGCTTTATCACAGCTGTAATCTGTCAGCGGGACAGAGACCAACAGTTAGGGGCAAAGAAGTCGAGTGTTGTTGGTGGCAGGGGAAGGGGCAGGGGTAGAGGCGGGGGCAGACAGACAATGCGAGTGCTCTTGCAACTCTCTGCCGGGCGGTCTCTGCTCCCCATTGACGAATGCTGCAACAACAACAATAACGACAGCAACAAGAACCACCATGACAACAGCAACAACAACAACTTCGTAAGAAGTGCAGCAAGTGAAGTGCACTTGTTGTTGTTGCTGTGTTTAGTTATTAAAACTGACAGTTTTATTTGTCAGCCCTCGCCTCGTGTGTGCACTCTTCCATCTGCAGCTGGAGTTCAACTCAAACTTGGAGTCACTGTTGTCGTTGTCGTTGCCGTTGCAGTTGCAGTTGCAGTGGCAAATGCCTTATGACACTTTTATTTTATACGTATTTGTTTTTTTTTCTTTTCGAAAACCGATTTTTTTCTTCATTCTTGTTTTTGACATGTGTCATGAGTGCGTGTATGAGTGCAGGCGATTGGGGTGAATACAATCGATTTTTTGTATACAAAAATAACTCAACTTTTTCAGTGTTGGGTGCAATGGAAAAGTTGTCAGAACTGTTTGCCGAAAAACTGTTGACAAATGCAATTGAAGTGCTTGAAAGTTGACATTGGCATTGCCAATCAGATCAGTTCAATTGATTTTTGAAAATTGTTAAAGAACATGGCAATACACTGAAAATCCACTGAATCCAATAAAGGAAACTAGCTAATTTATAAAACGTATCTATCTAAAATAAATAAATAAACTAATTATAATGGTGCCAAATTAATTGGTTTTCATATTAGTTTGAGAATATTAATACAATTTAATAACTTAAATGCCAAGTCAACAACTTAACATCAGATTTGTAAAAGTATTTTACATAAAAACCCTTTATTGAAGTTAAAATAAAGAATTTTGCAATAATTGTGTGGATCAATTTTATTATTAGGCAAGGTAAGAAATAAAAGATAACAAACTGCGGCTATAATTCACAGCTAATTTATTCATAAGAAATAAACGAATTAATATAATTTAAATACCAAAAGAAAATCTTAGAGTTGAGCACAATTTAAATGAAATTTATGTCAGTATCAACTTAATTTCTTAAATTAAATAACTTTTCAATACACAGCAAATCAATAAGCACCAATAAAAACAATTTACAATAATTGTGTGAATGAATTTGATTTGTGAAAATGTTCTTTAATACAGTAAAAACTTTACAACTAATTTAGTCATAATAAAGTATCTAATTTATGCTCTCCACACATAATTAAAATAACAAAAAGAATCTTAGAAATGGGCACAAATTAATTGGTATTTATGCCAGTTTGAGAATATGAACATTATTTAAAAAATTAAATACCATGCCAACAAATTAGTGTCAGGTTTGTCCTAAATCTATTTAACTAATGATCTAGCTGTAAAAGAAATGAAAATAAAATATATAGATGCCATGAAAATTGTTAAATAGAAAAGACTTTAGTGATTTTCGCACTTTTCATTCATTCCAACCAAGAGAAACAAATGAAACGTGTAATATTTGTTGTCGTCTTGTCTATTTATGATAATTAAGGTTTGACATTTTTATGATATTAATTAATTTGAGAGATGGGGGAAAAGTGTGAAAAGAAATTGCTCCCCATCACTCCACACTTCCCCTACTCCCCAGCTCCCCTCTCTCTTCTCAGTCACCTCATTCTTTACTCACTCACGGCTCAACGCCAACGCGCTTCTAATTTTGTCAACACTCGACGGATGTCGCCGACCACAAAAAGTTAATAGGCCCTGGCATGACCCCAAAAATGAAATGGGATGAATATGAGAAAAAGTAAATGCAACGGGATCTTGAAGGTGAGAAAAGTGTTGTTGTAGTCTTTGCTTTTATTATTGTTGCTGTTGCCCCACTTAATGAGGGGGCTTCCTTCGACTCTGGCATTAACACTGATCGTCAAGCATTTAAAACTGCAGCGAGGGCGACTCGGGTCATAAAACTGACAATAAACTATGCAGATCCCCATAAAAAATGCTAACCTATCTCTAGACTGGCGCTCTTTAGGCTTATGTGCGTTCCTTATTCCATCTCTTTGACTCACTTTGCTTTAGTTCAAGCGTTAAATTAAACTAGTAATATGGTTTCAGCATCCATAATCAAGATCTAATAGAACATATACCAAATTGGCTTTTTCTTTGATTGGGATCATAAGGTGGAAAGCTGGAAAATTACTTTTCTATATAACTCAAGACTAGTTCTTCAGTACAAGATCCACAAAAGAATTTATATACTAAAGAATTGCTTTATGTTCCATAGTCAAAAGGATACTAGAGCTATCCATGAGTCTATATCCCAAATTTCCAGTCTCCAGCTTTAATTCTCAGGGAGTTCACAACGTGCAGAAGTAGCTGTTGAATTGTTTCTTCTTTCAAATTTGTATAATCAAAATTCACTTTGCCAAGGAGCTTTAAAATCAAATTTGTGCCTGTTCCTTGTTCTTTCCATATGTTTCACTGCAAGAATTATGTGGCGCAAAACTAATGCAGCAAATTTATGCGTTGTGAAAACTTCTTTTCTTTTTATTTTTTCTTGTCATTCTTTCAGCTTTTCAGTGGGAGGCAGTCACTGGCCAGCTGTGAAAAAACTCAATGGAGTTTTGGCCAGCTGTAAGACAGGCCCAACAATATTTTTTTGGCTCTCTTTCCACTTTTTGGTTTTTTGCAAAATGAGGCGCAACGAAGCGTATGACAAACAGATTTTTCTCAAACGCAAATCCGTGCGCTGAAAAGAAAAGGCAAGAAAAAGTGTAGGAATTTCCATAAAATTAGAATAACAGCAGTGATTCTTTACGAAGCCCCTCAAACACAGACAGACGACGGACACCAAAATTTATGAGCAGCACCAAAAATGTGTATGGAAAAAAATGAAATGAAAGAAACAAAGAGAAAAGAAAAGAAGTTGAGAAAAGAGAGATGGGAGATCGTCGCAACAGTCGGCACAAGAGCGACAAAAAAATGAGTGTCGCCTCGAAAGAGACAAGAAAATTGTGTAAAAAATAATTGAAGCCGAGGCAGCGACAGATTTTGTACACGCACTAGATGCTGGAAGGGGAAACAAGAGTTGGGGAGAGTCCCCATAAAAAATGGGACTAACGCGAAACCCTTTTCAAAGCAAAATCTTGCTCACAACCCTGCCCTGTTTAGTCATGGCGCCTCGACATTTTTGGCAGTACTCGTAGATTGTAGCTCCCTTTCCTCTCTTGGATAATTCCATTTCTTTTTTCAGTGCATTTTTCATGTTGTGCACCGGCAGCCGCGACGCCAACTTACATTAAGTCATTTGTCTTGATAGTGTACTTTGTTTTGTTGTTTGTGTTGTCTTCTACTTTAATTCATTGTAAATTTATTTTTTAATTTTCATTTTTATTTATTTTGTTTTGACTGCACAAATTGTGTTGTCATTTTCATGTGGCGACCAGAAAAATGCACAGCAGGCGCCAACGCTAAAATCTATACACGATTTTCAATTTGCCGCACAAATTTGCATTCCCTGCGCCAAAAACCATTTAGCTGCATTTATTAGATTCCTTTCATCCTGCCAACATTCACAGCGAATTTTGGAAATAGCTTTCAAATTTTAAAGGTATTTTCGGAATATTTGCGCAATAGTTCAAAAAGCTTTTCCCTTAGATAATATGTCAACGTACTGAGATGACTTTTTGGTAGGTGACATTTTATATTTGATAGATAATGTGGATTATATTTAACATTTTAAAATAAAATCAAACAAAATCCGATTAGCAAAGTAATAAATAATGTTGGATCTCACTTTTGAATTTACTTGTTGGCTTAATACAAACGCTATTAAGATGTAATTTAAAATTCCAAATTAATTAGAATTTGGGTACAATCTTAGTATAACTAAGATTTGACATTTGAGTATAAACTTTCAGTATATATGGGCAATTTACAAAATATTTTTGAAATTTCAGAATTTCAATAAAATTTATAAATAAAGAAATAAGTAATCGTTAGGCTCTACAAGGTATCTCCTCGTCGTGCAATCTCGTTTATGCACTTTCAATTGCCTGTGCAATCTCTTGCATGTTGGGCATTTGTGGCCAACGGGTTTGCACTGATTTTTAAAGGATTTTTTCTGCATTGCATTTCTGAACTTTAAACTTTGCTTTTCTATTTTTTTTTATTCCATTTTTATTTTTTTTTACTCATACGTTTTGGTTTTTGTTATATTGTTGCGCCGTTTGTGGTATTTTGGTGATATTTGGCGTTGAGCAACTTTTGTGTTCAGTTTTCATTTCATTTTTTTTCGCTTCTCTTTTTTTGGCTTTGGCGTTTACTGAATTGGAATTACAGCAATTTTTTTTATTACTTTGCGGGGTTTTCAGTTTTTGGTTTCTATACTGTTTGTGTGTGTGCATGTTTTTTTTTCATAAATCTCTAAATTGAGATTTATGTTAGTTTTGCATATTTTAGCCATGTTGAAAAAGCGCTTTGGCGAGAACAGACGAGAGAATCGCAGAGAGAGAGACGACTGAATGGAGGATAGTAAAAAGGACAAAGGACCAAGAGGAAAGAGAAAGAACAAGCGTGGTTACAACTTGGCTTGACTTTTAAAGTTTAGGTTTCTATCTCCCTCTGTTTGTGTGTGAATGTTTGGATGGGAAACGGGATTAATAAATTAGTTTGTGGTCGAATTGTCGTTTGGCTCTTAACTTTTTGATTGCTGCCGGAGCGCGGTTAGCTGACATATGGGACGTAATTAAGTGTTAAGAAGGATGCGCCATTTAGTTTTCCCAACATTTAATGACATTTGTTAGTGTGAAATTAGTATAAAAGATGAATGATGAAACTTTCCTTAAACTAAGCAAAGTGTGTTTAAATAAATGTGATAGAACAGCATAAAGTTTAAAGACTTGGAATTAAATTCGATGAGCTTTAATCAATTTTAAAACTTATACTTATCTAAATATTTAAATAATAATAAGTACTTAATAAGCTTTTAAGGCTTCAACTTTTGTTAATCATCTAATTTATTTCAGATGTGACAATAGTAATATAATTATGTGGCTTTTTCTCATAAGGCTCTCTAGTGCTTTCAAAGCTCAAATAAAAGCTCTATTAACAGGCCATAAATTAATCAGCTTTAAGAAACACAGCTGTATTGAATTATTTAGTTCAAGTATGATTTGCATAGACTGAGCTAACAATCAACTTAAGCCTAAATGAATAACGTAAATTTTGGCAATATCGACAGCACACCTCCAAGCTGGCCAATACTCTGTGAGATGGTCAAGCACCTTATCCAAGTGGAACAATAAGCCAATAGCCAATATTGCAGCTGTAATATGCATATATGGAGCAAATACCTAGCCACGTTTGCATAATGAGGCACATTCTGGTTGCAAGTGCTGGTCCCTTTACTACCTGCAGGTAATATATAGATATGAAAGCAAGCCCTGTGTTGCCCCGAATCTTATCTCAGTGCGTATGTATGTGTATGTGTGTGAGTGATGCCAATATAGGCCAAAACCACAGCCACAACGACAGCAACAACAATAAGAAGAAACAACCGCAGCAAACTTGAGACCACACTAGCCAAATGCTGCCTATCTAGGGTTAGAGTTTGAGTTGAAACCTTTGGGATCTAGGTTATAAAAGAGGGTGGTTTTGGGTGGGGTATATGTTATGCCCAGGTTGCGGCTTAGCCGAGTCGAGCAATTTTAATCCCAGGCTGGAGCTTAAACAAATTTTGTTTAGGCCAAGTCAACCCAAGCGTCCAGACATATGGCATAATTGAAGCAGAGACGAGCACACACAACACACAAGTTACAACAACAAGCACACACAATAACACACACACACCCAGATACTCTCACACACACATAGGAACCCTCTATTGTATTTGCATTAGTGTAATGCAAAGTGTTATAAGCTTTATTATGGTAACCAGTAGATCCAACAACCCAACGACCTGCCGTCTAGAGTTCTGCCTCACTTTGGGGAATTTTATGTAATGATGTGCTTAAATCTACCCTACACACATATACACACACACACACTCACACACGAGAAGTGTGCGCTCATGTATTTTGTTGAGGGTAAAACCCAAAAATGGATTGATAATATCCCACAAATGATTAACTTGGCTGAAAGTTTTTCGCATGCCTTGGGCCAGAAATTGCTAACTGGAATACTTCTCATCGCTTCTCTTCTTTGGCTCTCACATATGCTAATAGTTTTTGGGTGGCCCGACAGATTTGTCAATCTTTGTAAAGCCCTTTTGTTGGGCTTTTGCCCTGGAAATTTGTCGCACATTTAAATCAATTGGCATTAGAAGTTTCAGTTCCAAAACCCCCAACTTAATGTTAACTGATCCCTGAGCTCGGGCATCGTATTACATTTTATTGGCCAAGCCAAATTGACAGCTATAATAGGCTTGCATTTTTCTAGCCACATTAGCTCGTAATTGATAAAGGGTTGAGTGGCAGTGGTTGATTACTTTTAGCCAGCACTGTACGACAGACCACATCTTATTTTGTCAGCTGATTTATGCAACTATGTCAATGTCAGATGGTTGCCATAATTCAGACTGAAAGAGAAGCGCAATAAATATTGTATCACATGCTGGCATCATAAGGAAATAATGATAAATAACCAAATCAGCGACCGAAATGACTTCATTTCATTGCATCCCCAATGTGTCTGAATATGCGACACATTCACTTTCACATTCATAAACATAATACAACTGAGACACATAGATATATACACAAGAGTCCAACTCAAAGATGGAGATGAAGTTCACCCCGCTCTTGATATGCGTAAATCTTTTATCCGCATAAAACGATAATAAATCTTTGCAGCAAAACGTACAGATTATTAGGCGCCCTCCTACCGAATGATGTTGCGACAAAACATCTGGCAACATCAGCAACATCAACAACAACAGCAGCAGCAATAACAACAATCCCAGCAACAACATTAAACATAATCGCCTGCTTACGAGTGTGATGACATTTTTCCACTGGCTGGCAGCAAACAGCGTTAGCATTAGCATTAGCATTAACATTAGCATTATCAGATTGGCAATGGAGCGTAAGCAAGCGAATTCAGTAAGTGTATACATATCGGAATTTAATTATACTCGTAAGTAGTTATCTGCTTTTTGCCGCTTAAGTGGCCATACATCAATCTGACCACGAATAATAATAGCTGAGTTGGAACTTGAAGTAGGTCAGCAAGCCCAAATAATACAGAGGAAAGAGAAGGAAATAAAAGCGAACAAATTAAACTTAAGAGTGATGGGGAAAAGCGAGAGTTTATTAAGGATTAGAATGTAAGATTTATTAGAACAGAGTTAACCCAAGAGCAGACGTTTGATTGACTACTAAAGGAGTGGCCAAAGAGAGTTGACCAACGATTAAAAAGCTAGTTAGCGAGTACACCATTTGAATATTGAAAAGAGTTTGGTAGTAGAATCTTGAATACCGAGTACACTGTTGTTGCTCACAGTTAAGAAAGTAACCAGTTGATTAATGAATTACCAGTTTCTAAACTGCTCTAGAGTATACTTCTCTCCAGAAGAAGAAAAACCTAAGCTCCCTTACCCTCTATCTTTTGATCAACCTGTATCCAGATACACCAAAATTCAAGGTATAAGAAGTATCTATTTTTCTTTGTTGTCAACTAATGCGATTGGGATACTTATGCTAACCTTAAGGGGCTAAGTTTGAGGCTCGTACATTTGTGCAATTTTATTGCCGACAGTTTGCCGTTTTGTGCTGACTTAACACTTTAAGACTGCCACACTATGGCACTCACATATGATTTATGGCTGCCAACGAGCGCTTGAAGGTATGCAACACAAAAACGATGCAAGAGTCGCCAAAGTGAGCAATGTTTCGGGGGGAGAAATGGGAAGAGAATGCAGAAATGGGGCGTGTAGGCGGGAGTCAACAGTCGCGGCGGTGGCAAATGTCGTCGGCAAGTCACTTAAATATGGCTCAGTCAAAGGTACATATACACACACACACATATGTTGCAACAGAGACTGAAATGTGTGCGGTGTTGCACCGAAATGCACTTAAAATGCAAGGCAAGCTCAGCGTCAGCTGAGAATAAAAATAAAGTTAAATAAAAATGTATAAAAAATAGCGAAAAGGCGGAGAAGAAAAAGAAGGAGAGAAGAACCAGAAGCCGGCAAAACCGGCTAAAGGCGGGCAGCATAAAAAAGAGCAAGAGCCCAAAACTAAAAGGCATGTCACGGGTTGTGTATGTGTGTGTGTGTGTGTGTGGAGTGCTATAAGCAAACACTTTGGAGTGCATTTAAAGTGTGGCACAAACAGTGGCAGCTACTTCAGCTGCCTCATCCGGTATTCCCACTACTTCCCTCTTCCTCCACCATTCTATGCCGATGTCTCTCTCTTATCATCCACTCCAACAGGGATGTTAAGCTCAGACACACACTTGAGAGCTGCTGCTGTTGCTGCTGCCATTGTCACTAGAATCTTGGCAATTTTTTCCGTTGTTGCCAATAATATTTACTAAAAAATTACATACAAAATGCGCAACGTTGCAAAAGCCGACAAGCCGGCAAGCGTCTGCCAAGTGCAACAAGTGAATGCCTCTCTCTCTCTCCCTCTCTGTCGCTCTCTAGTGCAACCGCCATACTGGCAACATCGTCCTGCCACTCAGCTGCTCACTTCCCTTGCTAAATTCACACTTGAAAGTGGCAACAACTTTTAGCTCGCATATGCCTGCCAAGTTGTGCGCCTTTCCTCCTCCCTACCAGCCTGTAGTCCTATTGCCTGCCTCCTTTCGCCTTCCGGTCTGTTTTTGGGCTTAAAGTGTCCCGACTGTGTCTGCAACTGTTACTGCCTGTGGGGATCCCTTTTGGACCGGCGCAACAGTTTGAATTTGCCTAAATATTTTCGGCTAAAAGATTTCCGGCAGTCGCTGCCGGAGTTGTAGTCGCAGCCAGAGCCAAAGCCCGGAGTCAGGCGTTGCGCTTAACATGAGAATAGTTTGCTAATTTTGGGAACCTAATTTGAGTCATCCTGTGTCTAAAGTTTCCAGTTGCCAGATAGTCAGCTAGTCAGTTGTAGTTTTTGCAACTGGAGTCTGGCAAAACGGTTTCGGATTGGGTTTGGGATTAGAACTTGAGTAGAGTTGACTCAGTTAGCAGCATATCTCGATGTGATTGTCACATATAAGTAATTGGACAAAGGATAATTAGTTTGCTGTGGAAAGTGTTCTCTTTTTAAGTGGGGAGAAATGGGGATTAGGGATGGATAATATCACACTTAATACTCATTTACTGACAGACAGCAAAATGTTTGTAAGGGGAAAAGGGAAAGAGTCGTTGAAATGACACTATTGCTGAAATGTAAAGAGATACCGACAGGATTCGAGAGTTCATAAGATGGCAGAGAGATAAACATAATAAGTATGTAAATTTCACTTGTTTGTTAGTTTGCACCTGGACGAGAAAGCATTTTGGCAAATATGAAACATTTAAAATGCAAAAGATTTTGCTTAGTTGACTAGAAAGTTAGTAATTAATATTTAATACAAAAATAGATTATTTAAACATGTGATAGTTTTGAAATCCTTTATGTATCTCGCCTGTACATCTACATATGTATCAAATTATACAGCACATCAATAATTTCGGCTTAAATTCAGCTCTGCTACTTTTTTGTTTGTCTCCGTAAACAAGCTGGAGCCAATTTTGGGTACATCTGTAAATGACGTAAGTTATTTGCTCACATTTCCCATTCACATTTATTGTGGTCCCAATACAATTTCTCTTCTCGCGCATCCTTTTCATTATATAAGACCCACCTAAAATACCCAAAGCCCCTATGAAAAACTTTCAGCCATTGGAAAGGCGGAGTAACAAATGTTTCTACCTGTACCCCGAGCACCTTAACGGAATTGCTGAATCGTCGCAAAATCACTTTTACGATTTTGGTTTATATAGCAATAAAAAAGAATCTGCTCTTATTTGCAATAGTTGTTGTTGTTGTTGTCGTAGTTGTTTTTACTTGTTTTTGTTGCCAACGGCGGCTCATTGCTCGAAAACTAGCGCAATACAACTGAGAAATCTTTTCTGACTTTCTCCGCATCCTCATGCTCACCATCATTTACTGAGATTCGCGCGAGCTGTGTGAAAACTTTTGGCAGAGCGTGTGTGTGCTTCAAGCTCAATAAAATTGCATGAGGCAAACAAAGTAATTTTTATAGCGCCTGCCAGATACACGAAGGAGTAGGAGTAGGAGTAGGAGATGGAGTACATAGTACATCGCATGTTTACTTATATGGGAATACTTTCGCTCTGATTTCCTTTACTTTGCTTTTCACATTTGCCTGATCCTTTTTGGCAGCGTCACGGCGAGCTATGCCAATCTGTTGAGGCTGCTCCTACAGCTCCTGCTCCTGCTCCTGCTTCCGAGCCCTGAGCATTGCTTATGGCCAAATTCCAACGAGAAAAAGGTGGAGCTGTAGTTCAATTCGTTAACAAGCTGTGGCAACTCGGGGGCGGAGGGTATTCACACTGACTGACTGAAAATTTACGCGTCGCCTTACATAAACTTTGCCATTTCATTCTGGTAAGGTTTTCTTCTCCTTCCCAGACTGAGAAGTCTCAAGACTTCTTCGGTCTTCAGGCTCGTGTAATGTTGGCATTGATGACGCTGCGCGACAGTCAGCATGACTATTCAGTTGCCCTAGATATATATATACATTTATAAAGCATAAAGAATATATGGTTTGGCATCTTTGGGTGTGCTAATTTCGCGCTCACTGTACATCTATATGTGTGTGTTTGTGGGTGTGCGAAGTTATTGAAAACGAATGGCGTGTGAAAAATGTGAATTACGAGTACTCGTTTCTTATCCTCATCCACGTATATGTGTGAAAGTTATTCTTTCTCTCACATGGGCTAAGAAAAAAAGGGGCTTCCTGTCTTGCATGACTGTCAATGGCGCTTGTTTTATATCGTTTGTTTTCCTGAAAAAGCAGCACGTTGATAAGACAGCAGGAAAAGTGAATAAGTTTTTAGCATATTGATTTTCTTTTTGCTTTGTTCAGCTACATATATCCATAACATAATAGACACGTGTAATGACTTTAGAAGATGATTTCATATTAGAAGGGGTATAGCGATTTTTTTTGTATCTAAGTAAATATTATTAAACATAGATAGTTGCTCTCTTGGTTGAAAAAATTATTAAATGGAATTTAAAATTTGTTCAGACAAATGTTTTTCTATACCTTTCTATCTTTTAAATTTAAAATTGTTCTTAAGTAATTTTGACAACTTCTAAATATAGGAAAATTTGGTTAAATCTGCATAATAGCTAAAAATTACTTAGTATGTATTGTTTAATTAGTTTAGTGTTTCATTAATACTTATCTTAAATTAACCATTCATTTATACTGCATATTTAGTTTGTTATTTTTTTATTTATTGCTCAATAGTTATTTTAATTAAATTGTTATATTTGAATTTCAAATTAAAAGTTTTTCATTTAACAATATTTTGCCAATTATAAAATTGTTTCACTTCAACTTGAATGAAAATTCGACCTTGACAATGCTGTTGCACTCAAGTGTATGTCAATTGGAAACTTTTTATAAACTGTATAGAGAGACAAAAAGCAACAGAGTAAAAAAGAGATGGAAAGGGGTTCGAAGAGGACAGACGCCAATGTCGTTTGGAGCAGCAGCTGCCGCTTAACCCTTCAACACCCGTCTAATTAACTCATACTGGTTTATTCAAGTCCAGCTGTCCCATCGTCCTGTGCTGACTCAGCTGCCATTGTTAGCTGAGCTCATTGGCTTTTTGCTTTACCCTCGATTCCCTCCTCCCGGACTAAGAGCCCCTCGGTTCCGGCACATATGTTTTTAATTATAATCACATACAATACCTCCTCTTTCCTCATCTCTCTCATCATCCAATTTCAGTCTCCGTCTGGGCTTTAGTCTGGCATTGAGAGACTCTTTCGCTCTCTCTTTCTTTGTGCTCCTTTATGAGGTCGGTTTGCTCCACTTTTTTTTTTATTTTTTGGTGGCCTGCCTCGTTTGCCATAATTTTGCGAATTTATGATGCGTTTATAGCAGATCATCAATCAATTTGTCAGCTTCCTAGAAGCGGCTGTGCCCACATTGACAATTATGGAGTGGCCCATGGTCCCTTTGCCCCATTTGCCACGCCCCCCAGCCGGTTAGTTAATGTGGCTGCAGGGGCATTGCAATAATTAAACATTTGCCTTGGGCGCCCATAAACTTATTTATAACGCTGGCACATGCTATAAAATATAAGTTTATGGCACAAACCGCAAAATGCAGCAAAGCGTGCTCTTTGGGGGCGCCTCCAACCTCCATGTTGCAACCAATGGCAAAAAATAAAAATAAAAGTGAAGGGAAAGTTTTCTTTCGCTAGCCAAATATTTTATACCCTTACAAAGACCTGTACTTAACATTCGACTGATGACAGCTATTTATTCGATATAGTTGTCCGATATTAAACAAAAGAGGGCTGGATGTATGAAACAACACCACATATGCAATATCGAAGTTTCTTTGAGTAAAGCTAAGAATAAAAAAAAATCAAAAATAATTTTGTATACTTTAAAGTTGAATATATATTAATGTAATTCGTTACATATTTCGTAATAGATTTATAACATCCTCTGCAAGGGTATAAAAAAAGCGAAAAGTGTCAAAAGCAGCAACAACGGTCGAGGAAGTTGCTGCCAGTTGACGGCCAGTCAGTTGAATGAGAAGAATGATCAGAAAGGCGGGTTGTAATAGTTGCAGGGGTGAGGAAGTAGTGAGGTTGAGAGAGAAAGTGGAGAGGGTAAGGTGATGGCAACTTTGCCACATTAATTTCCGCAACGTTTTCTTTTTTTCTGGCGACGTTTGCTGTCGATGTTGCTGGCGTGTCGTGCATGTTGCTGGCGTCGGGATGTTGCCGCTGCTACTGCTGCTGCTGCAGTTTGACAAGCACAAACAAACAGTGAGCGATGTTGCTGCTCCTCATCTGCCTGTTCTTCTTCTCTTGCTTCTTCTTGCTGTTGCTGTTGTTGTAATGTGACAAAATGAAGACATATGCTTGCTTGCTGAAAGCTGTGCAAAGTAATTAGACAAACATTTGCCCGTGGTCGAGGCCAGCTGCAAGCTGCAACCCTCACATGCCACATGCAACATACAACATACACACACACTCGCACACACACACACACACAACGACAACTGCTAATTGCTTCAATCAACACGTCGCCGCAGTTTTGTCGCCGTCTTTTGTTGGTTTTAACAGCTTTGGCCCCAGCTGGACAGACAGACAGACAGACAGACAGACAGACAGACAGAGAGGCATAAAACAAGTGAAGTCGAAAGTTTTTAAAAATATATATTCTTCAGCAAATGTTTTCAATATGCCACGCCCACTTCACTGCGCCTTCATTTCGCAGTCTGCGTTTATTGCAAAAATTTGTTGAACTTTTTGGAAATTGCCACGAAAATTGCACCAAAATTACAAATTATGTGCTTTGGCAACAAGAGAGTAGATAGGGAAGAAAGAGAAGACAGAGGAGAGATAGAGAAGCGAAGAGAGAGAGAGAGGTAAACTGGCGTTAATGACAACGCCATGGACAACAGCCAACCATGGGACAATACGCGGCTGTTTCTAATTGTTTTAACACTCGTTGAGTTGGGGGAAAAGCCCCCCCCCCTCCACCCATCAAAAGTAAGGTTATTGTTTTTGTTTCGTGATTGTATGTTGTTAATAGGATTGAAGGGCTACTGGTGGGTAGGAGGGAAACTTCAATTACAACGTCAGCATTTAAGTTTTTAGTCTGCGTGTTTGTGTGTGTGTGTGTGTGTCTCTGTGTAAGTGTTAATTACAACTCTGCGACAATTTGAAAGATTTTCCTGTGCACGAACCAAATTATTAGCGATCTGGCAACGCCATGCGTATCGACAGGGAATTACAATGGCAAATGAGCTTTGTGGCTTTGAGGTTTCCGGAAGGCCGGAACCACCCGCTGCTCCATTTGGACAATGAGTGTGTGTGCGGTCGTAACTTTATTTGAACAGAGTTCAGTTTTGTTTCGTGTCCGAAACACACAATTCGAAATTTTCGATTATTTGTTAAATGAATCTCATTAGGGTTACAAGAGTATACAGTGCGTTTCAATAGTAATCGTAATTTGCAATTTGAGGTTGCGTTTTGCGAGATTTACAGGCCGCCAAAATTCAGTTAAGTCTGATTGAGAATTGGTAATCATTTGCAATTTTCACATTTTTTTACATTTTAAACTAATTTATAAAAATTAACAGTTGTTGAAAGTCAAGAAAGATTTCGGATCATTAATAGTAGTTTTCTCATATATTAATCAAGCTAATCTTTCATGTATTTGTACAGTTTACTCAGAGTTGTGAGAAGTATTTCAGAATATTACAAATCAGTTAAGTAAATATTAAAGAAATATATTGCATAAGTATATTGATACAGTTCTAATGGAGTTACAGTACCTTAAAGAGTCGGAAGATCTAGAATTTTTGAATGTCAGTGCTAGATTTAAATAAATATTTTGTATCTAAGTCAACAATAGAAGTTGACTTTCTGTCTGGGTATTGATCCATTTTGGTCGAATTATGATAATTGGAATTCCAAGAAAACCATTACTTCATTTTGAATTGAGACTGGGAAATCCCAATGATGACATATCAATCTAAAGAATAAACCTTGGCAAAAAAAAAAAAAGTTTTCGCACAAGTAAATTGAGCAAATTTAACAAAGTTTTGGGACAAATAATTCTAGGAATAAACTGTCAGCATTTATTGGGAGCTTGGCATGCTTTGCAAGTCAAAAAATGTTACTTTTGCAAAGTAAAGTAAAGTGAAGTGAAGTAAAGTTGCTGCTAGGGCAACTGTCACGCCCACTCAAAGTATGTTCTTTCCACTTGAGGCAAAGCTAACCAAAAATACAGAAACAACAAGACGTGTAGCATCAGTATTAATTTGCACAATTCAATGTGCCACTTAATACCAAAGACGTGTCAATTTCATGGCTGACAAACCGTTTGAAATGCCGATGTCGTAGCTATGGTTCATGTTGTTGGTTGTGGTTGCTATAGTTGTTGGTGTTGCTGTTGCTATTGTTGTTGCCAAGAAGATGAAGCAACACATGCATCAAGCGTCAAGACAGCGCTTATGGGAATTAATTACAGCCATCAAAAGTTATTAGGCGCAATTATCACAATGAAGGCGACGTGCAAGTGGACGATGACCACGAGATCATCATGATGTCTTCATGTTGTTGTCAATGAGAATGTGGATGTGTGGATGACAACGCATTGTGGTCATTTTGGCCCCAGTCAGTTCCCTGTTTCGAGCTGATAATGGCCTGCTTTAAGGGCAGCATAAAAAGTAAGAGAGAAAAGTAAAGAAAAGTAGAGACTGGGAGCTGCCAAATGTCAAATGAGTTGTGCAGTTACCGCCACTTGAGACACTGACACGGCCCTTTGGCCGCTGGCAAACTGAAGGAGAAATATATTAAAAAAGAAAAAAGAAGTATGGCGAAAAATACGCCATAAATTAAAACTAAATGCCGCTTCGCCTGTCAGTGGCAGAAACTGGAGACAGCAGTGACTGCAGCGAAGATTAACGCACAAACACATACGCAGCTCACTGCGGCACGCCCACAGCGTGCAAAAGTGGGCGTTCACACCCACACACTCACATATAGTTACACACACGACAGGCTTGGCTGGCAGGCCGAAAACAAAAGTCAAGCATTGCCTGCATGATTTACGGCCCAAATGGAAAATTGCGCATACGCGACGTTGCCACCATGAATACTCACACACACAAACTCACACACTCACAAAAAATTGCTCATAAATTTTCGCGCACAGTAAAAGCGTTTGATGCAAATAACTAGAAGTTGGCTAAAGAGAAAGGATTGAAACTTGCAACTGAGGCCTGGGTGGTCCTTTCTGACACTTGGCAGACATTTGGTCATTTGTTGCCACCGCTTGTTGCTGCAAATTGCAAACAGTATATATCCAAAAAACATAAAAAGAAAAACCAGAGAGACTACTGTAAGGGACGCCAACGCAAAGACCACGACCATGTCACAGAGACATCATCTTGTTAGCATTTTGTCAGCCAAGTTGTCACATTCGCTTCTCTCAGTGCCCCGCAACAAGTTGACTAGGGCAACAACGCGACAGGCATTTCCCAATCCCCCATCCAACATTTCCACTGTGTTGGATTTTCCTCCCATTGCCTGCAGCCCGTATACTTATTCTTCCTCTCTCCTCTCTTCACCTCTTTTCTCCTGCCTCGTTTCTCCTCCACGCACTTCACGCCTCACTTGACTTACATTTGGGTTGACGCAGCTGACGACTCCGACGAGCAAAAATCTTTAATTGTCGCGCAATTTTCCAGTTACTGCATTTCTCGCTCTCAACTACACTCTACTTTTACTGCTGCCCAATTGCTATGGAATTCATGTATTCATTCATTTGCCACCCGGTTGCACAGTGGTGCCAAAACACGAATATTTATATTGGATTTTATTTTAATTGTAGTAGCGACATAGCAATTAATTACAATTAAAGTTGTAACACTAAAAAATATTGATTTCTATAACTGACCCTATTAACAATATAACTTAGAAGACATCTCTGAAAAATAAAATATAATACTAATATTATTCTCTACAGACTAAAGGACTAAGGAAAAGCCCTTATTATTAATTTTTTATAGTATAGGATTCTAAAAATATGTGTTTAAACTTTATTAACTTTTATAAAAAATGTAAATAATGCATTTATCATCAGTTAATAGTTTATGGACTGAAGAGTAATAAAAACCTAAGAAACAGTTCATTAATAATGTTCACTCTGTCCCACCTCTTTTCTCTTTCTCTCTCTCACTCTCTCTCTCTCTCTCTCTCTATTTCCTTCTTTCTTGAAGAATCTTACAATTATGAAAAGCGTAGTAGTAGTTTTATTGCTCAACAGCAAACAAAATCATAAACTGGAACTTAATTTTTATAGCATTTTAAGATATGTGCGTTGGGCTATTAAAATAAAATTCTTGAATTTACGAAGTGCTTTGGAATCAGTGTGCGAATGCCTTTGGAAATTCATTCATATATTTCTTTTCCTCTTTCATTGTGGAATCTGCCCGTTGCATTCATTTGGACGCCACTTGCGCATGCAACTGATATGCCCGAGTCTCCAGCCTCCAGTCTCCATCTCAGTTGTTGCCCCAAGACGGCGACAATGTTGAATGTACTCGGCATAATGGAGGACTGGGCCACAGTGAAGAGTAACTACCAATTAGGCGGGTAGCGACAGCAATTTCAATTAAATGAATTAATTGCGTGTGCAGCAGTCAAGCAATTGAAGTACTCCAAACAGTAGAGAAAGAAAGAGATAACGAAATGAGAAATAAAAAGAGACAGAGGATTTGCAACACTTTTGGTGGCGATAAGCGCCACTTATCTAAATACATATTTACTTTTCTTTTTTTTTTTGTGAGAAGTTCACCATTATTCGCCTCAAAGTATGCAGAGAGCCCGCATTGGCAAACAGCCCAGTTGGGAGTGTACAGAATAATGGCATGCAAACGTAGGTGGGAAATGCAGCAGCTTGCGATTTTTATCGCATTTCACGCAGCTTGACAGGCGCCAGCAACACTCTTAACATCTGACAACAACTTTTTATACACAATACCGACAACAACAACACAAAGCTTTTTCCTGTTTCCGTTGTGGAAGCTGTCGAAAGCGGCTTTCGGCAGCCGCAAAGAACTTTGAATTCACTTCATTTTCCTCATTCTTTTTTTTTGGGTGGAGTGAAGTTGAGGCTGTTGAAACCGGAACAAATTGTACAATATTGAAACTCCCGGTTAATTAGTGCCGCACACATAGTTGAGATCAAAGATTTAACAAGCATAGCATAAACTCACAATAAGATAAACATTAAGAACTGCAACTAAACAATAGGGAAATCATTGTGCCAAAGGTGCCAAGTGAAACGGGTCTGAGATCATAAAATTAGTCAATCAAGTCAACAATTTCTCAGTTTCTCATCAAACATAGCCAACAAATCAATGTCCAGAGATTCTGTAAGAATGGGAACACATAAAATAGAAATATATAAAAGAGTAAATATATTTTACGATCGAGTAAAACTAAGCTAAAAGCATTGCTGACTCATGAAGGCTTAAGGCTGGGAAAGGTGAGGAAAATGTAGATGAATTTTCTACGTGTAAATGTGCATGTAAAGTGTCACTTAAACTCGCTCAATATTTGATAGGGCCACAGGCAAATTGAGCCACCTACGAAAATCGCTCCAAATACCCAACGGATGCACACAGACAACACTGACAATGAGATGCAGATACAGATGCAGACAGAGATACAGATACAATGTGGGGACGACATCGGCGCATTATAAAAATGTTTTACGATTGCCGGCACAAAGAAGCGTTGCGACCCAACGAAAAGCAGAGAAGAAAACAAAAAAAAACAAAACAAAGACTCAGCAACTGGGCATAAAGCGAGTTTTATTATGTCGTCGTGAGACAGAGCAAGAGAGAGAGGGAAAGAGTGTGGCAGATAGAGAGGGATTGTGTCCACGCTTTGCATTACGATGGAGTCAACTGGCGTTGCATTAAGCAAAACGGCCACTGACGACGACAACGACAACGACGATGTCTGGACATGAGCGTGAACACATGAATAGCTGCCGGCAGCTTAATGGATATGGATATGGATATGCTACACCAACAAATAACAAATAAGAAATAACAAACAACAAGAGCAACTACAACATCGACAGCGCACAAATGGAGCGAGTATCTATATGTATATTGCTTTGCTATACACTTTCTTAAAGTATATTAATTCTTTGAGCGACTTTGAAAGACTTAAGATTGATTGGATAATAATACTAAAGCAGTTTTTAAACCTTTCTCTCAGAAATTTTGTAAGCTTGTAGTTAGTTTAATAGTTTATTTAAGTTATATAAGTTATATAATATGAATTTAGCTTAAACTTCAATACAGTTTACGTCAAGCCATTGCTTTTCTAATTTGCAGCTATTTTTAGCATTTTGAGTTTTCCTGGTGTCGAAATCTTAGTTTGGGCTATAGAAAAATCTTCTCAAAATTATTTTTCCTTAGTTAAAAGACAGCTAATATTTTTTAGGCCATTGTATCATTTATCTACCATTGCGGAGGCTATTAAATATGTCTTATACACTATTAATAATTTTGCCAAGACTATTCCAGTTACGATTTTTTTTAAAATATCACAGTTTATATTGCATATTGGAAAATATTTATTTTCAATTAGATAATTATATACTATAAACAAATTCTTTTTATAGGTAGCAGACAAGCTGTTTATTATTATATCTATTTTATTATTAAACATATCTAAGTACGTTCGGCTTAGAATTCAAAAATCTGGTAGTGTATATAAATTCCTTGTGCCTATGTTTATGTTTTCCCATTCTTGTTATTTTGCGTGGCATTTTTTCAATTTCATTATCAAGTTTTATGCGGTGCACCGCGGATCGGTTTACTTAACAGTCGGAGACATATGGGAAAGAGAAAAGGTCTTTGCGGTGACCTTTGTGACGTCTCGTCTGAGCATCGACTTCAACTCGTACTCGAACTCGGATTCGGACTGATTGCTGGTTAAAGTGATCCACTCGATTTTCAACTGTCCATTTGTGTGGTGCCCGCATTTTTTTTGTCTGTTGTGCCTTTGAGCTTTTTCGTTGAGGCATTTAATTGAATATTGTGGCTGACCAACTGTCGGCTCATCGGCAAAGTCAGCTGAGTCCAACTTTAGCTCGTGGCATGCTGCCTGTTGGTTGTCTGGCAACGCTTGTCCGTGGTCGGACATGACCATTACAACAACAAAAACAAAAACAACAACAGCAACAGAAAACAATACGACAGCAACTTTAACTTAACAGTGGCAAATGGAATTGTTGTTGCTGTCATATTAAGCATGAGCCACAACAGCTGGACATGACTTGAGATCTCTTTTCGTTTGTTTTATTGGTCTTTGATTTCAATATGGGATTATTATGGCAAATGATGTCATATGTTGAAGCATACACAAAGGAATGAGTAATAAAGAAATACTTGAATTATTCAATTGTCTGAAGTATGCAGAAAAGATAGAGAAAATATAAATGGAAATAAAATTAGAATTAGAAAAAAGACAAAACTATACAGGCTAAAAAAACAAAGAGCATAAGCTCTTTAATTGTAGTTATAAATTTTTTCATGAAGAACTTTTTAAGTTTTGATATAGAACATTCTTTGCTATTTACAAATATGAGCTAAAAAAACTTAATGTTGTAATTAGTATGTGTGTAAAATGTCATCGAAAAATTACGTAAAAGAGCTCATAAAATTTTACATTTCACTTCAAATAATACCTTTGAATCTTTTTAAGATAAATAGTAGAAATTTCAAATTTATTTTTTTTTTTTAATAGATCAGTTACAACCATAATTAATCATTTGAGAAGCTCTGATTTGGCTTACATAACCGGAACTACATAATCTATTGCCAGTAGCTTTTATTGTTTTAAGCAAGAAATTACATTTATTTACATGAACATGAAAATAAATCTAATAATTTCATTGTTGTTCTTGTTGTTGTAATTTATGTGTGTGTGCTAGTTGTTATTTTCATTTCAATGAAATAAACTTTGTATAAAACTATTATTCATATGAATTTCCCTCCATTGAGCCTTCAAGCACTCGAGCAACAGCAACAGCAACAACAATGAGAATAACAACAAACACAAATGGTCTGCTCTCAATATGTATGTAGTTGCAACCTTTTGCTTCGGTTCCCTTAACTTTTCTTTTAATGGCAACCAAAAAGTGCTCAGCAGTTTTACAACGGCAGCAACAACAATTGCCCTTATTGTTGTTGTTGGTTGAACACAAAAGGAACGATAACAACGATAACATTTTAGCACATAAATTACAAATTCATGAAAAATTTTACGCTCGTGTTGTGCAGTTTTTGTGTTTTATTTCGTTGTTGTACCCTATGTTGTTGCTGTTGTTGTTGCTGCTGTTGTTGTTCTTCGTGTTGTTGTTATTGCTTTTGTTGGGTTTTCTGTTTTTGGCGGCAAACGCATTGCATGTTGCCGCCGTCGTCGTTGTCGTCGTCGTTGCTGGTGCTGCTGCTGCTGGCATTTATGCTGCTCGCCGGCAGCAACATGCATATAGAACCGACAGATATCGCGCATGGATTGTGTGTGTGTTTGACTCTGTGAGTTTGTGTGTGTGTGTGTGTGTGTGGGGTTAGGCTTCGCCTTAGTTATCCACAAAAGGTGGCACCAAAGGTGCAGTGCGGTCAATGCGTTATTTGCAATTCATTGCTGCTGTTGCTGCTAGGAAATGGAGTTTGCGACTGTGCAACTGTGACACGGCAACAACAGCAACATTGTAGTGCTGGCGGCATCTGTTTAGTCAGCAGCAGGCCAAATTGTTGGCCACATGTGAGGTTTTCCTTCCTTCTTTTTTTTTTTTTGGCTGATATGGCTTCATTTTTATGCCACATTGCAAGCAATTTAAATGTTAATCAATTGCCGGGCGAATGCGAAAAGCGAAACTAAAATATCCGGACTTGCAACTCGTTCAAAAGCATTTATCAAATGTCTGACAAATGAAATAATAATCATAGACGAGGCAAATAAATAAACCAAATGCAAAATGTTCACTGCGAATGGAATTTAAATCAAAATAAATGCAACAAACGCGATTTGGCGATTTGTTTGCTTGTTTTAGGGGCGAAAGTTGGCACGAAAAATGACGAGAAGGTGCAGAGAGAGAGGGGGAAAAGGCAGCGGGTAAAGTGAAAAGTTATGAGCAGCGTCGTGTCGCGTCGAGTCCGGAAAAGCAACACGTAGCATTTTCACGCTGTTGATTTTTAGCCACACCAACAACATTTTCACTCACATACGAGCCAGACTACAGGAGGAAGCATCAACAACAACAGTGGCAACAATTTGTGGCACAGAGTTTGATTTATGCCCCTGTATTTTTGCTTACCTCCAGAGCAATCGCAATCCCAGCAACGGCAACGGCAACGGCAACGGCAACGGGTGGCAACTTAATTTGCAAAAACGCATCAAGCGAAAATATTTATTCAACAAAAAAAAAATGCAACAAAATTCGTCGCATTTATGCAGCCCTGGTTTTTAAACAAAATGAACAGCAGCCGGTTGTCAGCTAAGAACCGAGATGAAGTCCTGAAGACAGGACTTCAGCTGGCTAAGAACAGAAAATGCCAAACGGCACTAAGCAAAATAGAGAATGAAATGATGAAAAAATTCCATAGCTAAAATTGCATTATGTCGATTTTGTGGATTTCTCATCTTTTTCACTGGGACTTAATGCAAAAACAGACTGCGTTCACAGGGAGCATAAAAAAACCAGATAAAAAGATAAACTTAGGGGAAGAGAGGGAAGGCTAGAAATAAATAAGTCGAAGCTGGCCTGCAGTGGCTTAAAGAGGGAAGGTAGAGAAAGGAGTTTCTCCCTCTTCCCCCTCGAGCTATGAGAAACGCCAACATTGGTCGACAGTCCATAAAAAAGTTGTTTTTTTCTGCATACCATAGATGAGCTGTTCTTTATTATTGCTGTTTTTGTTGCTGTTGTTGCTGTTGTTGTTGCTGAGCAGCTTCGTAGAATAAACAACAAAAATTTAAAAGACTTTTATTGGTTTAAGCTGGAAGCAAAATGCGGAAACAGGTGCTGTTCAAATCGGTTTGCTAGTTTATGAATGAATATCTTGTTAAATGAAGACTAAAAGATTAAAGTTTATATGCGTTTGGTTTTAAAATTTATGCAAATTGTTTATTGAGGTTTTGCAAATATAAGAGTAATAGAAAATATACAAATATAACAATAAGTGATAAGACTCTTAAAAGACTTTTAATAAGTTTACAATTCAAAAAATTTTATTAATTTTTTAAGTTGACTATTATCATCATAAGTATTTTTAATCAAGATAAGATTTCCATTGGGTCTCCTTATATAGATTCCAAAAGTTTTGAAAGAAATTATTTTCAAAAAGTTATGCTTTGAGGAAGTTATGCAAGTTCAAAGTTTCGTAACCCTTTGAACTGGAATCTTTACAAGACAAGTTGTTGTCTATTATTTTTTTTTTATGATGTTATATTTTATTTTACTTATTACAAATGCAGTTTGCAATATTTAGTTATGTGTATGATTTTCCATAAGACTATGTTTACTACCATATTTGCTGACCTATGACCTAGATTTACAAATTCCAAATTCGTCCGTCTTTTATTACCCATTATACTGCTTTATCGAGTAGCATAAAAGGAGTACCTTTTCTCTATATAATATTCTATTCAACTCCAACATCTATATCATTTTTCCAACGAGCGCAAACCTTTGGACAATAAATTTGTAAACCCAAAACTTTGCACACTTTAATTTTATTTGTTCTTTGAGTAATTGTTGTTGTTGTTGCAGATGCTTTTGTTGTTGTTGTTTATCTCGGCACACGGCCGAGTCAAAAGACAGAGCTGCTGGGCGTGTTTTTAATTGCCGGGACAATTAAAAACAATTTTGCAGGCACCCAGAGCGGGGCAATAAATTTAATTGGCCGCTGTGACGCCCCTAAAATGTGACGCCCCCTTTGACTTTTGTTGGCTTACACGCCTTTCTCCACTTCTTACTCTTCTCTTATTCTCCTTTGTGCTGTCTCCATTCTCCATTCTTATTCTCCATTCCCATTTCCAGCTTCATCTCCGGCAAAGTCTACGTCTCCGGTTTTCTCTGGCTTGGCAGCCCATTTTCACACCTACTGACAAGGTGTCTGTGGGGCGCGGAGCAATTTATGCGGCTGTCAAATGCAACCCAGCTTGATTTTTATTGGCAGCAAGCACGCAGCCCTTGGCAATCACTCCACTCCCCACTCCTCACTCTGTATTCCGTCCCCCTTTGCTTTTCGGGTAATTGCATTGAGCACATAAATCAATTGAATTGCATTTTCATGCGACAAGTTTGGCCAACCCTCATGGACCAAGGGCTGCTGTTGCTGTTACTGGTCGCGCCCTTGGCTGCAAGTGAAAGCTAAAGTAGTTTTTCTTTCCAACTGTCTTTCATCTTTTTTGCACACTTGCCCCCCACCCGTTTTCCATTTTCCCCTTCTGTCCTGCTGGGAAACCCTTTCAAGCGAAGCATAATCAATTGAAATTGCATGCAATGCGTCATCAGCACGCCAAAGTCAAAGCCAAAAACGATGGATGAGAAAGTCCTTGTTTCCCTCCTCTCCTTCCTTTTGGTTTACCCTCCTCTTCCTCGACAACCATTAGTTGTGGCTTGTGGCTTGGCCCCAATTCGAAAAATTTGACTTTCCCTGCACGTAAAAAGATTATCAGAACTTCGTTTATTGCTTATCAAATTAAATGATTAATGTTGTTTGGTTTTTCGTCGCTTTTCCTCGTTTTGCTTATGCTTCGAAAATGTCAGCAACAGTTTTTCACAGTTCAAATGCTTTGCTTTTTCTTTTACTTGTTAAATTTATTTATTTTTCTTGTTGTTGTTGTTGGTGTTTGTATTTGATTCAAATTGTTGAGCATTTTATTGAGAAAGTTTTGTGGGCGACTTTGTGGCTCTTAACGCTCTGCTGAATTGCTGTCTGTGCTGTGGAAATTGGAGGCGGCAAATCATATTTTACATATTTTGAATATGAAATTCTCTACGACAGTTTTCGCCAAAGGCAATTTTATATATTGCAGTCAACAAGTGCCACAAGCTGAGCATTGAGTTTCATTTCTGTTTGAGACAGCAGAATAAAGTGGGTCGTAAGTTTTTTTTTTAAATTTAAAATACATATATATAAAGAGAAAATATTAGGATTTAAACTTGAAGTCCACAAGTTCCACATGGACTCCACTTTGTAATTTCTGTTTGTTGCAATATTGATACCATCCACATACAACTCATACGCTTAACCAACAAATTTCATTAATATTCTACAGATTTCAAAGAGCTCACTGCACAAATTACAAACTGTATTGTATCCACACACAAGCCACATACAATCCACAGCAAATTTCATTGCATTTCGCCACTTTCGAAGAGTAATCCAAATATAACTCGCACTTTGACATCCTCACACAATCCAGATTCATTATACAACTATATTTCAATAGATTTATTTAGATTTTAAAGAGCTCACAATCTACCAAATGACATCAACACACAGTCGACATGCGTTTCGCAACAATATTCCGTTAGATTTGCTCAGCTTTTTAAAGAGATGCCACATAATTTGTGTTAACTTGTAACTAACGCACCCGCATGTACAGCATATGATCCACAGCCCATTAATCAGTCGGGGCATCCAAACAAAAGTATAACTCATCAACGCACAAATTACAAAGACAAACGATGACTGACACGGCGAGAGGCAGCAACAACGGCAACATCAGCAGAAGCTGCAACGTCAGCGTTGCTCTTGCCACCACTTAGTATCCACACACACACGCAGAGACACACACACAATCCACATAGACGATGATGGCTAGGGTTTTTTGTTAATTAAACAAATGCCGCAGTGACATGTACACATCAGGATGATGACTGGCGTTTGGCGAATGCTGAAGTGCAACGCAGTTTGCGGTTATGCATCTGCATGGCAAAATGGTGATGAGGAAAGGGATGAAATTGAGGACAAAATTGGAGTTAGGGATGGGCTTTTTTTTGGGTGTGGGGGGGGGGCTGGCTTCTGAACATTGCACACAATTCCGGTTGACAAAATAACGAAAAACTGTTGTTGGCGAACGCAGGCGCCTCTAAATGGAAATGGGAATGGAAATGGAAATGGGCTCCACATGCAATTTAATTTATTTCAATTGCAGCAGAATTATTACGACAGGCGACAGGCGACAGTCGACAAAGTGCCGTTATTTTGCGGCACCGCAGCAATTTGTACATGTGTGTGCGTGTGTGTGTATTTGTTTTCTTTGTTTGTTGCATGGTTCTTCCTCTTTCACTGCTTCTTATTGTTCATAAACAAATTCTCAGTGTGAAGAAACCAAACACAGTAAGCGTCAATTTCAATTAAACAGACGCGTGTCCCTTGCCAGTATCATAATCATGGCTGATGATCATAATTTTTATCATAATGATGATGATTATGATGATATTACCACCAGCTGGCCTCGGCTTTTCCCTCATATGTGTTTGTTATCTTGCCACAGACGCCACTGCGTCAAAACTCGCGCCCAACTTGCAACTAAGCGGTTCAAACTCTGGCAGCGGTTTTCCCACCTCGACTGGCCAAACTCAGCACGAGATTTTCCGCGGAAAAGGAGTTGGCAAACATGGCGGAAAATCGAAATTATCATATATTCCCCACTCAACTAGTGGAACATTAAGAGGCCTCAGTAAACTTGCAACTACTAGTAAATTGGTATTTGGAAAGGAGAGGATCCTTACACAATAATGATTAAGAAGATAAATCTCTAATTTCTTAAACAATTCTAGCTTAAGCTTATTTAAATTTATATATTTACAAAATAATAAAGTTTTGCTAAAGTTTTGGGAAATAAAATTGCTTGAATTTCAAAAATTTTTGAATATCTCAAAAGAATATATATAATTTAAATTAAACATAACAATGAAATAAGAAATTGTTATTGAGAATTTTCAACCTTTGCTAAAATACTATAATTATTGCAAATTCAATTTTAAAATTATTCTAAAAAGTTAATTTTAATTTATGTTATAGCAGCTTTTAAATTAATTGTTTAATCATGATAATTGAAAGAAATACTCTTTATTCATAATTGAAGTACTTCTCTTTAATATTCTCTCAATGTTTAGTTATTCCGTAAATATATTTTGAGGTTAAATGTATAGAATTTAGTTTAAAATTCAATTACTGTATATTTCGTCGAGAATGTACCTAAAACACTTCAAATATCATTATTTATTTATTTAATTTGTAATAGAGAGCTTCTGCTTTAAACATTCAACTTCATTACTTTAATTAAAAACGGTTGATTAAGAATTAAAATTAAACTCACATATTTTTAATTACACTTTCACTTTAACACCGCAGTGCTGGCTGCTGGCTAGTTGTTTCTCCCCTTAAAACAGAATGTCATGCAACACAGCAATTGCAACTGCAACAGCAACATCAACAACAACAGCAACATCAACAACAACAACAACAATGGCAATTGCTGTACAGTTCAATCTTTAATGTGGCCATAACGAACTGCACTTGGCCCAAAACACCGCAGACTTTTGCAATGCCATTCACCATGGGTGGCAGCAGATTCAGTTGCATTTGATTTTAAGCTTTTAAGCATTATTGTTGTGGTTGTATAGTGTTCATGCTCTTGTTGCTTTTGCTATTGTTTTTGTATTTGTTTTTGTATTTGTTTTTGTTTTCGCTGTTGTGGTTGTTGTCGTTTTGTTGTTGCTTCTGGTTGCACAGCGCCGCAGAGTTTCAAGTGTAAATTAATTTATGAGGCATGCGGCGTCAACGGCGCCGCACTGTGCGACTGGGGTCAAATTGTAGTTATCCGCATTGCCCCTCTCCATTCTGAATTCCCCATACCCAACCCTCCCCCCTCTGTATGTCCCCTTGCCATTTTGGCCATTCGCCATTTGAAATGTCAACCAAAGTGTGAAATTTCATATTGAATGACGTCGTTTGGCAGCGACAAATGAAGCTGACCAAAGCAAAATGCATAATTGAGCACCATACGGCAGCAACATGCCACACACATACACACCAGCACACACCAACAATCAGCAACACCTATAAATTTTGATTTATGAATGTTTTTGGAATATACTCACTTACCTTTCAATGTGAGAAGTACGACGATTAAATGGAAGCAGGCAAACATTTTGTTCATTGAAGTAAAACTCGTGCTCATTTAAATCATACAAAAGTTATGCTCAATCTGTAAAGATTAGAAAAAGAGTGATATATTAATATGATTATTTATTTATCTGTTTATGTTTAAATTTAATGTATATCAGGATATAATAATTTTATTGAAACATTTTTCTTTCTTCTTTTTTATTAGTTTTCCCTGATATGTTGATTCTTTAAAATTAAAATTGATATCTTGCAGTGAGTGAAAGAGTGAGAGTAATAAACAAATGTTGATATGCATATCGTCATCATCATAATAATTGTTTTTGTCGGCCACGCCTAAAGACGCCCCGTCGCTGTGGCAGACACATGCAATTTGTCGCTTGTTTAGCACGCCATAATAGAGACATTAAGGATGGCTCTTCCCCCCAACTCCTCTCCCCTATATAATTCCGGATCTAAGCTTCGTCTCTGTTTCAGTTTCTGTTTCTGTTTCTGTTGGTGTTTCTGGCTCTGCTTTGCCGAAAACAAGTGTCAAGCGGAAGCGCCACCTGTGTCGTTGTCGTTGTGTATGTTGATGTCGATGTCGATGTCATCATTCAAATGTCATTCGCTCTTACAAATTGTTGTTTGACATGGCATGCCGCTAATCAAAACGGAACACAAACACACACGCTTATACACTTGCAACATGTGGCACATGTGTCAATGTGCCATTGCCATCAACACCACAGTCTGCCACACACTCCCATACTCATGTGCAATTAGGCGGTGCCCCTTCTTTGTTCAGCAAACGCCATGCCACGCCTTCCAGTTTCGAAAACAAAAAGAATTTTCATTAGTTTACCCATTGTCCAAAATGTGAATCACAATCTGAATTGAAATCCAAATCGAAATCCGATTCAAAATCATCTACCCATCTTCCCCAATCCATCTACCCGGAACATCTCTCCATCCAAAAGGCTTTTCATTTCATTTGAAAATCATTCGATGATTGTCATCGTAGGTGTGACTAATTGTTGGTCATTTATCTTCTTGCCTTTGCTTTTAGACACTTCTCTACCTCTACTACCTCTACTACATCTACTACCATTTCGAATACGGTTCTGCCTTTTGGTTTTAGCTTACACTTTGTGCCTTTCCATTTGGTTTCCATAGAAGCCATGAATTATTTCCGTTCCATTTGGGCTGGGGGTGTTTCTTTAACTGGTTAGCTGGGGCCATTGGTCTGTTTGTCTAAATTAGATACATTGGCCTTATGCTACATTGCCTACCTCTAATTGATGGCCAATTGTTTGGCTTAAATAGATGTTTAGCTTACGCAGCTTAAAGCCGGAAGAAGAGCCAGAATTTGAATGTTGAAAGAACAGGTAATTGATGTAATTAAGACTATACTCGTATTGAAATGAGCTTAAAGTAGAGTATATGTAAATCGTAATATTATTATGGTAGTTATCAGCCTAATATTACTTATAAGAAAATTGACTTTATGTCTTCTGATGATCTAAAGATCATATTAGTATTATTTGACATTTGTTATATTTAGCATTTATTTTCTGTAAATGTTTATAAACAATATCTATAAATTGTTTTAATTCTCCTTCCTCATAATCTGTTGTACTGTTTTAATATACAGATATTTAACTGATATACCTATCCTTTCACCAATTCAGTACTTTATCTCATTCTCATTCCGTGTCTCTTTCTTTATCTTTTGTTATGTTGTAACAAATGTGCTATGTTGGGCTCGATTCTTGATTGACAATTGCTGTGAAGGCGGCCACATGGACTGACAAATATTATACCAAAAATGATTGTCAAAAACGAATCGCATGCAATATTTGTTCGGCCCAAGGCCCCATATAGAATGTGCACAGAGCTACAAATAACTAGCCCCTAAATGCCCCAATGACTTGCAATACATGTGTATCTGTCTGTCAGTCTGTCTGGTAGTTCGTTGTGTAGCTGACAGATACATAGATACTCAGATACAGATACAGATACAGATACAGATAAAGGTAGTTGTAGTTGTCGTTGTCGTTGTAGTTGGAAGCAACCCCTGGCAAATACCATGGTAACATTTACACACAAAACTAGACCCTGTCCTGCCTTTGGGGTGTGTATTTCCTTACTTCCTTATATCTTTTTTTTAAATTTTTTTCTGTTCTTTCCAGTTTTTTTTTGGGCAGACAGGTGCACACACACGTCTCCGTTTTCAAACTAATTTCAAAGCAAATGCCATGCAGTCAGCGGGAATTGACTGATAAGAGGGGAAGCAAAAAAGGAAGCAGATGGAGGAGGAAAGAAAACTCGTGCTATTCGCGTGTCTTGGCTAATTTACATAATTTGCCCGTTAAGTGGCGGCAAAATGTAATCGAATGAATAGATAGGCACCTTAGGTGCCAGCTATTTTTATAGCCCCAACTGTAATTAGAATGTAACACAACATTTTGTCAGTCGATTCACTTGCTCATCAACTTGAATAAAAAGCCTGTTACGAGTCTCAAATGTAATTTAAACCAAGTTTTAAAAAGTAATTCTCCCTCTTTGCCAGCATTAGGCCAAATTCAAGCCCTACAAGTGACCAACTTGGGGGCGTTTTGTCAACCTTTTTGACCGTATTAATAAAAATGTGCTAACATAACAATGTCAAGATACTTTTACATTTTGCTTCATTGGTTTTTTGTCTTTTTGTGTGTGACTTTCCAGCTGAAGTATGTGTTACAAATTCACTGTGGATACTGTAAAGTTCTCAATTACAAGAACCACTGTGTGATTGTTTCGGAAATGTTTCAATTCTTGGCCTCAAGACAATGGAAAAGTATAGTCTATCGTTCATATAGTGTATACCAGCTTCAGATGCTGGCTTAAATTACCAATTGTCTCAGTAATTGAATTTGGTTTTTCTAAATTCTATTCTTACTTCCTTACGAAGAGTCGTTAAATTCAAGATACGTCAAAGAAACATAGCTCAGTAAAGTTTAACTAATTTTCATTGTTGAATAGCAGGCAGAATTTTAAATGAAGTTAAAATAAAATAAATATTCATTTACTTAAGTAAAACACTAAGATAAACCATTCTGTTTTATTTTTCCTTACGAAGAATGATGAAATTTATTATGAATCAGTATCTCAAGTATGTAAAATAAAATATATATAAAAAATTTAATCAAATATTACACTGTTATTTTTCCTTACGTTATTTTTGCGGTTTTTGCTCGTTGTTATAAATAAGTTATTAACTAACGAAAACATTTCTGTTCGAGCTTCAGATAAAGTTTGTGGTCAAAAATATTAAATAAAGCATTCTGTTATCGCAACAAATAATAAAAACATTCTTATTATTTATAAGTAACTGCAAAGGGCTCAGTTCTCTTGCGACCATCAAAATGAAAGCATTACTTGGACTAACTTTGCTGCTTTGGATTACACAGATCAGCAGTTCGGGGAGCACTGGATATATAGATGCAGATGAAAACATAAGCCCAGAACATTTATCCTGTATGAGTGATAAAATTAGAGAGGAGTTTGTTAAGCGAGATCAACGGTATACAAGTTGTTGTGAATTTCTATTATCGATGGACAATGCGAACGAATGCAAATGGTGTGAGGAATCTTTTTCGAAGGAATTACTAATCCAACAAGTGAGAGATGAATGTTTAGTGGGTTGTGGTTCCCTCAGAGCTTGTTGCAGGGAAAGAGATTTTTTGGGCAAGTGTAAGGAAAAGTTTCCAGATAAAAAGAAAAAAAAGGAAAAGTTTCCAAATAAAAGAAAAGAAGAAATTTTAAAATATTATGTGATTAACTCATTAATAGTGTGTTGAACAACAAATGTTTATAAAAAGTAAAAAACATTCAGAAGAATAATATTGGTATAACTTACACTTGTATTCTTAAATAAAGATTGAATAAGCTTATGTTGTATATTAAAAGATACATTTTTAAGTGGACGATTCCTGTTCTTTAAGTTTTATTTATAAAGAGACCTTGATGGATTTGAGAGTTGATTGACTCAAGTTAATAAGAAAGAGGGATAACTAACTAATTGGCTCTGCTTAGCTCTATTTTACTTAACTCTCTATTTTATTTCACTATTGACTTTCAGAGTCTGAAGTTTAGTTTTATTTTGAAAGGCAATATGAGAACATTTCTTTATTTGTTTCTAATTTTGTTAGTCATACATAAAATGACGTGTAATGTGCAAAACTGTGACAAACTCAAGGCGGAACTCAGAAAAGATATATTTGTAAAATGCTGTTTTGCTTTAATAACTATTAAAGGTCCAAATAGCTGTGAAGAGTGTAAGAAATATCTTAGTATTGATGCTGATGAAGAAGATCAAGAAGATGAAGAATGCGAAGTCCTGATTCCTAATTATCGAGTTGCAATGGGAAATAAATGTACTCATACAGGAGTATTTTGTAGATGGAAGAGGCTAAAATTTAAAGATTAAAAGAACTTCACAACATCTTCTCTTCATGCACAAACTGAAAGTTCATGAATCGAGTTATGATTGTAATTGAAGTATGGCCGATAATTAAAACCAATTAATAAATCAAGCGTATAAAAATCGAAACTCGACGTATTTTCTTTTAATTAAGAAACACAAAACTTGCCGCATTTGCAGAAGGGATAGGGTCTCCGCCCACTTGCTGAGTTGCCAAATCGATTTCAAAACTACTCATACATAAACAAGACGACGAGGAGGCCTCACAAATGGCCAGGCCATAAAAAGAAGGGGCCGCATAAAAAATCTCAGCTAATAAACTAACAAGAGTCGAAGTTGAAATTTATAAACAAAACTCGTGAAAACTCATTCGAGGAGTATGCGAGTTTATATTCTCTTTCTCTAATTTGTTTATTTTGTGCTAAATGCACAGCAAGAATAACAACAACAGCAACTGCGAGTGCCATAAAAAATCAACAGCAGCCACTGTGCGAGTTGTATTATAAATTTATACACTCAAAAAAGGGGGGGAAATTTGGAAAATGCTGTAAGTACAAGTTGGAATATTTATGCAAACGTCAATGCAATTGAGTTTTTCGGTGTTGCCAGCAATACTATTTTATTACAAATCATCCAACACACTCCCTCAGCGTGCCAAATTGATATGTAGTCGGGCAACGTGACGTATGAGTGATGATGCCTATGTAAACATGCAGAGTTGCCCTAGCTACTAAGTGTGTGTGGTGTGTGTGTGTGTTTGTGTGTGTTTGTGTGATTACTCACAGCATATGATTGCCATGCTTGATGTAGCGCCACTTGCTGGATTCAAAATTAGGTTGCAGTTGGCGGTGGCGCCCATTCAAAGACTCCAAAACGTCAACAAATCAAGCGAGACATTGGCAGCAGTTCCTCTTTCCCTCTCCGTTCTCCCTCTTTCTACACATTAGAGCCACTTGAGGCTGCTTTTAGGCCCAACTGACAGACCAACTGACTGACTGATTGTTTGCTGCACACATTTTGCCCATATTGATTTGCATTTGTATCTATTCGATTGATTCTTTATTTTTCTCCCTCTTCTCCACTTTCCCTTCTCTCAGTCAGACATTCCATAATTTATTTGATTGATATGGCTTTTCTGTCGGACGCTTTTGCTATCATATAATAATTTTATAAATTATCTGGCATACGAGCAGCGAGACCTCCGTTTGATTGCCGCTAATTTGACTGTCAATCAATGGAAATGTTGCAGTTTTTCCATCGCTTTTTCATCATTTTGTCCCCATTTTACATGATACATTTGTTTATTGGCCTCTTTTTTTTCTTTCCTTCTCTTTTATTGCTTTTTTTATATTTAGCCTGTTTGCTATAGCGTGTTTAATTCTCATGTGTTATGCATGATAATTCGCAACATGCATTTGAATTCTGTTTATGCATAAATCGAATTGTTTACGAGAATGTTGCCTATAGTTTGTGGGCTTAGCTGCATTACTAATACGATCTGAATATATATAGAGATTATTTAACTCTTGCTGATTAATAGAATTTGATTTGGTTTTTTTTTTGAATTGATAGCTTGAACAACTGGCACTGGAATTAACTAGCAATTTAAACTTTACAACTAGCATGTATTCAGCAGTTTATTTTATTTACTAAATAAGTAGTTTAATTTAAAAAAAAATCCACTTTGTAAGCGGAATAATGGATCATAAAATATTTTTTTATGATCAAATAAATAATTTTACCTATTTTATTGCAATGTTTCATCCTGGCGAAGAAATAAATTATTTATTTCAAATAATATGTGATAATTTTGTCTTAAAATCAGAATGTATCCTCTGATGATTCTCAAAATGCTCATAAATGTTTACAAAGCTATTATAATTCTCCCGCCACTTTCAGACTACTCAAATATTTTCAGAAAATCGACCTCAGAATTTCGAACTCTTGAAATTGCAGCCACTTTATTTGAGAACTCGTATTTACTATTTGTTTATTGATCATACCTAGTGGTTGCCCTTGAGTGCCACTTGAGAGGAGTGTGAAAGGAAAGGGAAATGGACTAGAATTGATCTCGGTCCTTTCAGAAACAATACTAAAATGTTGTTTAATTAAAACTTTGTTAATATTTGATAAATGTAAGCTATGAAAAAATATATATAAAATAATTTAGCAAACTTCTATTGACCAAAAATACATATATCATATGAAAGTTTTATTGAATGCTGCATTTTATGCATAAATTTTTCAATATATTCATTTGCCACATATTTTGAAAGCCCATGTGTGGGAGTGTGTTTGAGTGGGTGTATTTGTGTGTGTATTTATGTGTGTGTGCATAAGGCAAGTTCAACTTAATTGCCTGCACGATATTTGTCTTTCATTTTATGATTTTCAGCATGGGAGTAAGTATTTTTAATGAATTGCCAGAGCAGGGAGATGATGAAGGCCTAGACAATTGGGAATATGTATGCCATAAATTTGGTTGAGATTTTTCTCTATTCTCTGTTTTAGTTTTAGTCAGAGAAACGAGCATCAATTATGCATGACAACCCTGGCATCTCAGGAGGGCAACCCATTGTTGTCGACAGGCTTTTAAGTATTTTTTTTTTGCTTTTATTTTTGCTCTATTATTATGAGCAGAATATCATCGTCGATGCAAGACCATCAATAATGCAATTACGATTTTCATGTTCGTCACAAATTGAAGGAGAATGAAATATAAGTGAAAACAATTTAACCAGACAAATGCAGCAATGCATAATGCAGAGTATTTTCATAACTAGACCTCAAACAGCAAATTAAAAATAAGGGCGAAAGGCAACATAAAGAGAGAAAACTATATTTAAACTAATGACACTAGATGTACATAAGTAAAAGCAAAGTTAGAAGAACAAATTCGAATTATTTAAAATAAGATTTCTCTCAATAGTATATGTCAGGCAAGAGAATAAGACATAAGATAGACTGATTGGTTGTAAAGTCCATTAAAACTTTCAATAAAAGTATCTTATAATTATTTCTATGTTATGAAAGCACAACAGTGTTAGTTTAATTTTTAGCAGCAGAACAAACAGTTTTGAAAGTTCATTAAAGCTATTTCTGTTCGGCAAGTTTTTTAAGCGGAAAATAAAAATCAGACAGCGGAATACAATTTTATGCAACAGCAAAGGAGAGCTTTATAAACTGATTAAGCATATTTGCAGACAGTCAGAATTCAAAGTTAGTTTGTAGAATTTTAGCTGAGCTCCAATAAAAGAGAGAGAGAGTGAGAGAATAAGGCCTGCTACTAGCTCGATATAATTGCACTTCAGCACTGCCAAACTAATCGAATATTGAGAGGTCGCTGTCAGCTAGTGTCATTGCATCATAACCGCCACGTCCATCAACAACATTCATCGAAAGGGCAAAAAGGGCTAAAGACGATGATGACGTTGTTTCAACTGTGTAAATGAGTTAACCGCAAAATGTCAGTGCTCAACTAGTTCACCTTAGGGCCGACTTTCCTCTCTCTGCCCCTATTTTCTCCCTCTCTACTGCTTTCCCCCCTTTGAGAGTTACCGCCTAAAAGCCACAGACACGCACAGCTATTTGTAGGGGTCTTGAAGGAGAGAGACAGGGGAATGCAAGTGGAAGTCGAAGTCATGTGGGGGGGAGTGCAAATAAAATCAATCAATTTGTGTGGCAAAGCAATAACAACAAACACAGCAGCGTCTAAGTGCACAGCGACACTGAAATCTATTTACCAGAGTGTTGAGAAAAGTTCAAAGAGCTGGAGAAAGTCACAGAGAAAGACAGAGAGAGTGAGTGAGTAAGTGAGAGAGCGAATAGTTCACACGCCCCAATAAGTTATACTACTTATATGGTTAGAGTTTCGGAATTAGGGGACACACTTCAGTCGTGTGAGTGTGTGTACACTGATAAAAATGGGTGTACTATTAAGATTAAGAGATTAAGATACAACTAAGTTATGCATTTGGTCAGCAAATTTGTCAACTACTTAGTTCTTCAAATTAGAAAAGAAGTAATGATTGTATTTTAATGATTTTAATTTTTAATTTTAAGTTTAGAAAATACGACTTTTTGTGTAAATATTCTTAGTTTGAATAGTCTTATTTAGTAGGACAGTCTTATTTACGGTAACTTGACTTTAGTCGCTGATTTTTAATTTTGGTCAGAGAAGAAATTCTGATTAATTCCTTTATGTATATATAAGTAAGATCTTATTAAGATAAAAAACTCTCTTTTTTTATATCAAAATTAGTTTTAGTACATTAAGAGTTTTAGGCTTTTTAGATTAATTATATTAGTTTTCCTTTTAATATTTTGTTTTATTTAAAAAACAATGTTTTTAAGATGAATATTTTGGATTTTAGACGCTATTCCATTTTGTGTCAGTGTACATCTGTATTTGTGTGTTTGGGTGCAATTAATAAACACAACTAACCCAAAGACAGACAACCGAAAAATGCAGCTCAAGTGTCGATTGATTTAGCAGCTGACTTGAGCTGAAAAAATCCTAGAGTCTCATTTTCATTAGGAAGTGCGAAGGGCAGGAAAAATTGTGAAAACCGCAATGGAAATTTCGAAATGCAGTCAAATAAAAATCAATCAACACGCGCGCTTAATAGACAATGTTAAAGAGGAGGGGAAGCGAAGATGCTGTTCATCAAATGTATCTGCCAGATACATTTCGTGTTGCATGTATCTTTAGCTGTGTCTGTAAGTATATTGAACAATTGCCAAAGACAAATTGCCTTTGTCTCTAATTTTCAGACAACTCTCGTCGCCTGTGCCTTTGTTTTTACTTTAATTTGTCTTTTGCCGTGGGAGTCGAAAAAGTTTCACACGGTTTTTCTTTATTTTATACTTATGTATATATATTTTGTCTGGTTTTTTCCTGCTTTTGAGCCAATTGATTGGCGCACGTTTTGCGCGTGGCGAGACAAGCCAAAAAAAATAAGAGAAATGAAAATATAAAGAAAATGCTCATCTTGTTTTTATGGGTCTGAGCTCGCACCTAGAAGATAGACAAGCAGAGACAGGAATGCATTTACAGAGCTGAAACATTTTCCTTTTACCATTTACATTTTCAATTTTTCCTACTTTTTTTCGGGAGGTTTTTCTGTTTTTGGTTTTCTCATCTGTGCTTCAATTTTTATTGAAATGTGGTGGCAGTGTTGTTGTTGTTGTTGTTGTTGCTGTTGGTGTTCTGCTTGTTGTTGTTGCCTCAACAGCACTTTGTGGGTGCTTAAAACAGCTGACAGGCCCCACTGACAGATTGATGAATGTTTATGCTGCCTTTTTGCCTGGCCCTGTTATTTCAGCCCTCTTACAATTTATATATGTATATTCTCTCACTGTTTTCGTATTTTTATTTGTTCATTCTCAATTTTAATGAAAATATTTTGGAAATGCGCTATTTTCATTTAGCGTTGCCAAAGATTTATGGCACAAAAGACCCTCAGAACCTGCAACATCGGATGACGCGACGTGCTTTTCTTGGCCCCTTTTGGCCATCAGGTTAATTTGTTGTGAGCCTAATAGCCTGGTCCGAAGCCGAAAGATCGACACAAATGCGTTAAATCGTTGACAATTGGGATCAATTTGGCTCAAACTGAAAGAGATCTCTTTCCTCTTTTATGTCTTTCTTATTGTTGTTATTGGCTTTTTATGAGTGTGGCAAGCGTTGGTTGTGTGTGCCACATACATTAACACATGATTCAAGGGCTTTGTCTAATGCGCAACTCATGGGCATTAGCATTACATGTTCTGGGCGGGTCTTTAAAGAAGGTCAAGCTCATCTATAGCACATATGGAGTCAAGTCAATTAGAGTTGAAAACTTTAACGTGCTCCAGTTAATGGAAATAAATCATTGTAGAGGTAAAACATAAAAGAGGAACATAATAAAAAAGATTTGGGATTTGGGATTAAGTATTATGCATGTTAATTTGATATTATTTGTTTATAGTTAAAATAGGCTACACATAAATTTAAATTGTAATTAAACTACACTTTATAGTTAAAAGATTTAATTAAATTTTTCAAATGAATATCTATTTGTCAATATATTTTGTGTGAAGAGTACATAAAACATTCTGACACAAAGTGAAAACTTTTTCAGACTTTCTTAAACTTAATTGAATAAATGAATTCATTTACTTAGTTTATTAAGACAAGATGAAGAATAAAAAGGTTTCATTGGATTTTCAAAGGTTTTTTCCGCCTTCATTTAGGGTAGAATATTTGAAAACAATTCAGATAACTGTCATTTTTTGAGCTGTTTATGAATGGTAAAGCACTCAATCAACCTGTCAATCAATCAGTCAATTCATTCGATCGATCGTCACCCTAATTTTCTAATAAAGAGTTAATAGATCTTAAAGGTTTCTAATTGAAATCTCGATGTACTTCATTTTTTAGTACACAAAGTAGACCTTTATATGCAATCAATAAATATCCTCATTAGATACAAAGTTTCTTATGCAAATAAAATATTTGATATCTTACAATTAGTTTTTGAACTAATATTTATTTTTATCTTCAAAAGATACGAGAATTGTTAAACAAATAAAATAATTGATATCTTACCATTACTTCTTGAACTAATATTTATTTTTATTTGTTTAAAAAACATATATAATGTCAAACTTATTTCAAGAATTTTTAAAAAACAAATTGTTACAAACTTAAACATTATTGTTACTTTCTTATAAAATCGTATTTAATTTCAAAAGATTCAACAATAGAAGAGTTCTTTCCAATAAATTTCACATATTTAAAATACTCTCTTTTTTTAATATTTACAGAGTATTCAAATAAGCGCTTGTTTACTTGATTTTATCTATAGATTATACTTTGGTTTCGGTTAATTTTCCAGCTGTTTGTCGCACATTCAACACCTTATTTTTATTGAGGGCTAATCTAATTGAAATCTCAGCTTAGGATCGTTTACTTAATGGAGACATTTGTAGGCAAATGTTTAATGAAATCAGATCAAACTTTTAATGGGCTATCTATTGTTATGTTCTATTATTTTTCGGGTTTTTTTCCAACATTGTCTGAGTATGTCTGAGTTTGTTTTCTTTTGAACTGAGGAATGAGAGATAAAATATCAACCGTAACCAGAGAGAAAAGGGTTTAAAATCTTTGCCAGAAATTTCTTTTGCAAAATGTGTAAATAATCGAGAAAAACTTGTGAAAAGCCCACGCACAGCATAAACAACAACAACAACAATGACAAGAAGAAAAACAAATATACAACTGTTGAAAATCTCGCGCGGAAAAATTGGACGCATTTGCTGACCCAAAAAGACAAATGACCGAAAAGAAAATAAAGAAAAATAACAGAAAAAAATAGAGAAGCAAAAGGGACAACATTGGGTCGCATTGGGGATACAGGGATAGCATTTTTTCTGAAAAAGGCGGTAGGCGTGGCAGAGTGAGGGAACTCTGTTTATTTTAATGCAAATATTTGTTTATTTTTGAATGGCAGAGGCGTTTTCCCACTGCTTCTTCTTCTATCTATTTTTTTTTTCTGTGTTTTTTGGGTTCTTGTAAAGAATGTAAATTTCTAGGGAATTCGTTTTATTTAGTATTGTTATTGTTGTTTTTTTTTACACCCACATATTCGCGGATTTTGTACAAATTCGTCGAGTTTTATTTGATTTAAATCGCTTTACAATTGTCTTATGCTAATTTTTACAGGTGGACAAAGCTTACCTGGAACTCCTTATGTTTTTCTCCCAATTTTCAGATTAGTAAGTGGGTGGGGGCGGTGGAAGATGAGTGAAGAATTTGTTCTGTTTTTCGGTTATTTGGCTTTTTGGTTTTTCGGCTTTTGGTTTTTTCTCTGTTTGGCTTTTGATTAGGCCGAAACTGATAAATGAGCGATTTAAATGCTAATTAATTGTTAGGCACACAATCAAAAACACACACACACACAAATACATACGCCGCACAAGACATGCAGAGACACGCACAGACACGCACAGTGTGCGAGTGAAATGGGATGAGAGACACCAATTTACATCGAATGCAAACAAATTGTGGAACGATACGATTTTGTCTCGTTTTAATCTCAGTTCATTTATCAACAAATGCGCTTCTCATTTGCTTATTTCCCGTTATTTTTCCGACTCTGATTCAATTCGATTACACTCGCTTTCCGTTTTTCTTTTGTTGCGTTTTTCCGATCGGCAGCATCTTTGATTAATATTTTTTCGAAATTCGAATTCAAATCAAACCGTCAAACGGTCACACAAACACACACATGCACATGCACAGCATCACGATTACGACGAGAGCACGAAGCTGAAGCCGAAGTCGAAGTTAACTGTAAATTGGATAGCAGCAATTGATACGGATACTGACTGATAATAAACACAGGCGTCCGTGACTAACGTTCCGTTACGATGCACGCGTCGTGAAAGACTAAATCAGACTGAATCATACAAGTATAAGGCATAGGGACAAGGCAGCGCATACAACAAAACGCACGAAGTGCGTTCGTCAGCGGTCGGCTGGATAAACGAGGTGAACACACGAACGTTGCGTGGAACAGTTGCAGTGCCGGCAACAACAACAACAGCCGAATAACAGACAAACGAAGTAACAGTCCGATGTGCGAAGTGGCTCCATCTAGCGTTACTTGCTCCGTACTACACTCTTATACGCTGTTAGTGTCCAGTTAACAGTGTGTTAACATTATAGCATACTGTTGTGCTTACAACACGCGCTGGTTCGAAGAGGGGAAACCCAAGGAGCTGCTGTTAAATGATGGCACGAGGATAATTATTACATACTCCTTTTCCTGGATAGGTCGTTGTAATTAATTTCTGGTCTAGATACAGCCACGTCAACAACAACTACAACAACAAGAATCGTTGATGCATTGGCAGCAGCTTGTTGCACTAATACACACATTTACCTAATGTGAGAATGTCAAGATGCAATTATTTAGAAGGGAATGGAAATAGATGAGCTGAGGGGAAGTTATGTATAAGGATCATGTGTAAGTATAAATATGTGATAAAGTGTGCTTGTGTGTGCGTGTCGGCGGTAGAGTTGTATATGAATTTGTTGATGGTCTGGAATGTCCCTTCAAAGCATGATAGGATATAAATATACAGATTGTTAAATACTTTTTTTGACAAAATAATATATTATATATTTTTGTCTTTTCAATTTCTATTAGCTTTGCTTGAATTTATATTTTATTTTCTTATTTTACTTGGGTTTATGGTATTAATTTTTTTAAATTAAAATACAATTATGTGTCTTTTTCCAAAATAAATTCTTGACTCACTGTATGTAACAGATAGTGGGATCAGTGTTTTTAGTAAACTCAGCCTATACTTTCAGATAGTATAAGAGTTAGTTTAACTCTTCACATTCCTTCTTATATCCTGTATTTTTTTTTTATAAGTGGAGATTAAATTTCAATTGTTTAAGCACATATCGTTTTTCCAACTCTTCTTTCTCCCCATGCCTGACACACAAAACCAATGTAATTAAGACGTGTTCTATCTATCGGTGAACTTCAGCGAAAACCGGTGTTCTAAAATTTCCTCTGTTTACATGACTCCAAAGAATTTTTTTTTAAGAAATTTCGGCAAAAAGCTACATATATGACACGGGTTTAATTGTATGTTTCAGACTAAATTCTTTCCATTCTTAAATTTGAATTACATTAGATAAGTAAAATTATATGTAAAGTGTATATTTTTTAGGAGCTCGTCAAAATTTCACATATAAGAACATCTAAGCTGTTTAAACTTTAGCCAGCTTTGTTACGTAAATACCCTGTAATTTTTGGTAAGGGTTACCATAAATGGTATCTTTCTTTAAGGATACCATAAATGGTATCTTTCGTTAACCAAAACAACTGTTATGAGTTCCTTATCAGTCTCAAGGCGATAATATGCATAACAGACAACATGCTGAGCAACAATCAGAGTTGGTACCGCATTTTACCTCCATTGATAAGACTTTCAGGATGCCTCTCTCCATCTCTCTCACTCTGCTTTTCTCTCTGACTTTCCCTCTCTCTGTCTCTCAGTGTGTTTTCGTTAGGCGGCACGCCCATAAAACAATTTGCTAGTCGCATAAAAACCCAAGACAACAAATATAACACTTAATTGTATTAACAGGCTTGGACAGAGGCACACAGCCCAATCTCAGGTCAAGAGCTACTGAAATTCTTGTACCCCGAGGGAGGAGTGAAAGGAGCAACGACGCGTCGTGTGTTTGCTTTCACAGTTAACAGTCAGGCGGACAAACAAATAGCCCAACACAAAAGGCCGAGCCAAAGTCCGTGTCCGAGTCCGAGTCGAAGTCGATGTCGGAGTCTGAGGACGCACATTTGATTGATGATTTTATGACATTGTTTACTCAAGTGATGATGAGCAGAGCCAGCGGCACAAACTAGCACAGATAACTGGGTAGAGAAAGACAGAGAGAGAGAGAGAGAGAATAAGAGACAGACTCTGAGGAATGCGGGTGTCCTTTGGCTGGTGTCGAGTTAGGCTGAGATTTGTACTCTGACTCAGACTTCTTCTTCGGCACTTTCAATAATTTTTAGCCCCTTTTATGAGGCCGGGCACTTGAGGCCGTTGATTGTTTTCCCTGGAATGCTATCAATCTTTTGCTTATTAGGGATAATATTACAATTACTTGTAAGTGAGATAAGTCCCAAAACAAGGATAAGCACTTTCAAGTGGAAAACAGGCAACGAGCTACAGTCATGGTTAAACAGATGGTTATACAAGGAAATGTAATTTTAAAAACATTTTTAAGAGAGAAGATTTTTATTATATTTTAAATTTAAAAATGTTTTGAATACTATTCCCTCCTTTAGATCCAATAAAACTAATTGATAAATAAATTCTTTTACATTGAAAATAATATTTTCATTTAAATATTTTAGTTTTTAAGAGTTTGGTATATTTACAAAGACCAACTTGTTGTCTATTGTTCTATTTGTATGTCCATAGCTGTAGTGCCGCGTCTTACAACATGCAAGTGCAACTATTTGGTGTAAATAGATACTTGGAGACGCCACAGTCTGAGAGAGTGTGTGTAAATGTGGGTGAGCATGCACAATTGATTGACAAATTGACAGTGGTAAGGAGATTGCTTTCGCCTTTCACTGGAAAGTCAAGTGAATGTCCTACTTCCTGCCCCCTTCCTTCCCAGCCGACAACCTGTTTCAATTTAGCCATAAACTATTAAGGTTAACTGTAGGCTGCCCGCAGCTAAAACGCTTCTTGGCCAACCAGGAAGCCAGATGTTCCATGACCACACTTTGCCGTTGGTCCTTGGTGTCCTTTTGTGTCTGCTGTTTGATGATAAATTAGACCTGGCCAAATGCACTAAACAAAAGTGAACAAAAAAAAGTTATACAGACACACACACACACATCTATTGACTGTGTGTGTGCAGGTAGTATTTGTGGCTCTTTAGTTCACCATTTACCTGCCTCGTTTTTTATTGCTTTATTATGAGCTCGACTGGCTTCTATGCTGTGTTGCCTGTTGTTGTTTATGCTGGCCTAAAAAGGATGGCCAAAAGCCCAGGGACTGTTAACGTCGGCAACTCCTCTTTGAGTTTCTGTTGTTGTTGTTGTTTGTTACCAATTGGCAACGTTCCATCATCAACGCATCAAATATGGTCTATAGTTAGTTTTTAGCCATCTGGCGACAGTTGCTTAGAGATTGGTCTCTATGTAAAACAAATAATTATATCATTAAGTTATTGTAATTAGCAGCAAATAACTATTAATTAAGCCAAGAGTTATAAAAATAGTTTCTACGTTCTATAATTTCCATAAATAGTTAAAGGAATAACATGAAAATAATAGGAAGTACATTTGTGTATGTTACAGTGTGTTAAAGTAGTAATTCTTAATATAATAATAATAAGAATCCAAATAATATTACTAGAATTAGTACCAATAATGAAAACAACATTAAATAAATATTTAAATCAATCAATAAACAATAAAAATTTAAAAATGTTAAGTTTCAGTTAACCGAATAATATCAATATTGAATACAAAACTTTCGAAGTATACATTAACTTGTCAAAATAGACGTTTCTTTATTACAATCAACATTTTTAAGTCTGCTACAAAGATTTTGTCCAACAAAGACCGAATCGTTAGAAACTCCACAGTTTTCTAACATTTCTAAAAAAATCTCTAGCCTAAGAATTCGTTTTTATTAATTTCAAATTACATTTAGTTAAGTTTATATTTTAATATTAGTTTTTTATTTAGATAAACATCAATAGTTGTTAGTTTTCACAACACTTATTAAGGAGCCTTGACTTTAAGATGCCTTCAGAAATCTCTTTAAAATCTCAACAACTTAAAAGCTCCTACGCTTCGTCGGTACTCGCAGGTTTATGCTGAATTTACATACCTATCTTGAAGGTAGCTTACAGGTAGCTGGTAATCGTAGTGCTGCCATTTCCATTTCCCATAAACGGGCGTTACGAAATCAATTTGCACGCCTGTCTTGACTCTGGCTGGAACTTAATGCACCTTCTGTGGATTCACAGTAATTCAAGTCACAGTCACCGTCACCGTCAAAGTTGTAGTTAAAGACGCAGTGAAGCATTCAAGCCTGATGACAGACTGCCGCCAATAGTTCCCCAGGGAGGCAAATGGGGAAGGAAGGGGAAAGGGGAAAACTTGGGAAGTTGCTTTTAGCGGCTTTGCAGCCGATAAGCACAAATTAGTGGCAAATTAAGCCATCAATTGTGCTGCAGCTGCTTATATTTTGGGGGTACAGTCCGCAATAGCTACGGTGAACCCCTTTACCTCCCTCTTCTTCCCTTTTGGGCCACCCTGAAACCTCAACCACATTTGACAGACGCGCACTCAACACTTTCGCCAGCTGACAGTTACACTAATAACGACCAGCAAAGAGGCTCCCCTCTGGACATGCTCCCCCTATGTACAATGGGATAAAGAGTTCCATTTGTTGGCATTAACTCTAGACGATAGTTAAGTTAATGTAGACTAACATTGTCATTAACAACATTATTACTGGTAATTAATTTTTAACTTATTCAGAGTGTTTTTAAGAATTCCAGTTAAAAAACATTAGATCGAAGAATATAGGATAAATAATAGCAAATATTTTTAATACATACTGACAGATATAAACCTTACATAATTTCGAATACTAAAAATACTTTCTATATCTACTATCTTAAGTTATAAGAACAATTTCTAAATACTGAACGGCAATAAAATGTACTTTATGCCAAAATACTCCACTTTTCTTCCCATTGTGCTTTCGGCAGATGCCAATAGCAACAACAAGCAAAACAACAACAATAACCTAAACAAACAGGGTCGGCATCCTGTGGCTCGAGTCCTTCACGAGTCCTGCCTGGCATACGCTTATCAGTTTTCAATCACATTTGAAACACATTGGTATTTGTGTGCTCATAAATCAACAGGAACACACCGTAATCCTCAGGCTCGTGTTCGAGTGTCAAGGAGGCACACACACTTATACACACGCTTTTAGACACACTTTTACACTCACAAACACACACACGTGTGGCAAAAGCAAAGGCACCTTCAAATAGATAAACATTGACAGCTTGACATATGTAGAATATATCTAGAAAAAGGAGTGAGATGAAGGAAATAAAAGTAAAGAGATATACGATATAGAAGAACAAGAACTAGAACTAGAAAACAGCAAAAGCAGACGTGTTTTAATTTTTATTTTGTATTTTTTTGCGGTTACTATGTGAGTGATAAGCGCGTTCCTTGAATACGACTGAAACAAATGACATTGTCATCATTGGCAAAAACACTCTGATATTGGAGGCCGGCATATCCTTTTAGCCAATTGATACGCCCATCACGTTTCTGCCACGCCCACGAAAACAATTAGACTTCAAGGTCTTCTGAGCAATAAATACGTGTATATCAAGTTAACTGATAGCTCAGCTGGTAGCACGATAACAAGCTACCTATAAACGATAACTACTTATTTATTAGAACTGCGCTATTATGGAATAGAAGAATTTAGTCTTTTTGTGAGTATATCCGTAATATATTTAATTATGAAATAAAGAAAGGAAGAAAAGATATAGAAATTATTTGTTTCAAATTCCAAAAAAAACCTCGAAATATCTTTTTTAAGTTAGTTGTCTCTTATTTCTTCACTAAGTGTTCCTTAGCTCCTTTTAATTCTTCTCCAGTATCATTGAAAATCTATCTTCTATTTTCTTTAAAAGTTTCTTATTCCATATTTTTTTAAAATATTTTCTGTGTAAACCAAATTTTATTTATTAATGCTTCTTCATTTGATTTTTTCGTTTTCTATTTTCTATCAAATCATTTATTATCTATCAACTTTCTTATCTGCATATTCTTCGCTGCTGAATATCATATAAATCTAATATTCCTCGATTTCCTTCTCCTCCAAGTTTTCTGTATTTCCACCTAGTAGCCCATTTGCTGGGTCGGTATAGAAACCAAATTTGTTCATGCTTAAATAATTAATGTGAATTCAAAATACATGAGTAAATGTACGATATTATGCTGATTTGGCGGCTGTCGGAAAAAAAGTAATGTTGCAATAATAAATACAGTTAACGGTTTACTCTTTCGGCACAAAGGAGCTGGCAAGAATGTGTTTGATGTGGAAAAGGGAAGGAAAGGAAAGGAAAGGAAAGGAAAGGAAAGGTATCGGGGGGTATTTGTTGTTGAGGCAACGCGTCACAGCGTCAGAAATTAAGTGGAAATGAAGTACGCACTTGAATTTCAATTGAAATGCTTACTCTTTTGCCCCCTGACCCGCAATCAAGCTCAGCTGAGAGCCAAATTCAAGTCAGAAGTAGCTATTAATAATAATAAATTATTTTTGTTGTTTTTTACTTCTTTTTTCTGGCGGTGTTTTTGCGGTTTTCAGGTACAAAACAATTCCTTGGGGCTCAAAAGGGTTTTCGTTCAATGAGAATGAAAAGAAAAAATGTTGACTAATGATTATTTAACTGAATTACCATTAAGTACTGTCGCAAACCTCCAACCCTCTTCTATCCCGTCTTGTATACCATTCAGCATTTTTGCCCCTTGGGTATTTTGCCTTCGGTCGTAATTGTATAATTGTTACCTCCCTCTTTTTTGGCATTATTGTTGTCCTTCTTATTGCCGGCAGTTGTTTTGCTTATTAATATTAATAAAGTTGATTAAAAGGCTTATGCAAAACTAAGCACACTCACAGACTCATTCACTCACTCACTCACATACACTCACAACTACACTCGTTGACATTCATCTGTGTTTTTGTGTGCTTCACTCAAGTGTTTTCTCATATACTATATATTGGCCTCAAGTGGGAAATGCGTATATTTCTGGGATTTGTGTCCAAGTTATACTCTGATGCCAGCATTTTATTTGAGCTATTACGTGGATTATTTCATTGTTGTTGATTAAGGCTCTTATGACATTTAATGTGGCCAAGTGCCAAAACAAATAAAGTGATCAAACAATAGATGTTATTGGTTTTGCTAAATAAGCTCTAAAAAGCAGTTGATGGCATTTTTTATGCTGCAGCATTTCAATATAGATGTTTATATTTGGTTTGTTTAATTGTTATTGGGATTTTCCAGCAGATGTTGGGATTACAGTTTCAAATCTACTAAATGCAAGGTTGGTAGTAAAAGAGTTTCTTTTCAGGTCATTTTGTATACACTTCTTAAAATAAATCGGTATTGATCATTATCTAACACAAGGCTCTATAAGAAAAGAATTTCTCTCTCACAACATTTACTATATTTATTATATTATTCCAACTAAAAATTGATTTCATACATAATACAAAGAACTAATTTTAAGAACTGAACGATATATAAATCTGCAATAGTTAGCACAATATGAATGATTGAAATTATGCCAAAATTAAAAAAGACAAAAGCATATTCAAATTATTCTATTTTATAATAATTTAAATCTCAGAGAGACATAAAGCAGAAATACCTGCAACTCGCTTAATCAAATAGCGATAAAAACTTCATGGGTAATTTTTTTTACGAATCCATTCTTCAATATACATATCGTGAGTATAATATAAAGAAATCAAATAAAGTTTTTCATGTCATATTGCATTGTGAAGAGTCATCGCATAACCAATGCTAACAAACGAGCTCAATTCCGCACATAATCATTGTGAATTGCATTCTACTCAGTTGTATTATCAGTTGTAAGTACCAAAAACTTTAGCTTTTTTCCCTCAAGGACATACACGTGGGTTGACTAGCCCAAAAAAAAAAAGTAAAAAAAGAAAACCACAGACAATCCCCTTTCCAAAACCCGCACATGGGCAGCACGCGACAGAAATGAGTCAGCATTCACGTGAGTCGCTTTGAATGTCTGTCATTCTTTATGTCTAGGGTTCAATAAACCAAAAATAAAACATGCTGACCATAAACTATAACAAAGAATTCAAATAAATACTTAAAACATGCATTTCAAATTGAAGTTTATAGCCAGAGCAGGAGTTGAACTTTATAGTCTAACTACTGATTATACAGATGTGTGTGTTGCGGGTTCACATTGTTGTTGTAGTTGTTGTTTGACTTTGTTGTTGTTGTTGTTGTTATTGTTGTCAGAGGTCATGCGATTCGCAGACGAGGGCGTCGCAACCTTTCTCATAAAGCGAAAGTGAAATATTGTAAAAAAAAGAAAGAAGGAAAATAACTCAAATTTAAAAAGCGATTCCGCATAAAAACAAGAAAAATGCAACTGCAGTTGAGGGAGTGTTGAGGAAAAGAGGGAAAAGGGGAGTGGAGAGACAACATATGATGTGCCGACAGCAGGGGGAATTAATTAATTTCGACACGCGAATAAAAAGAATTTTATGAATACACTCATAAGTACTCACAATGATTCATGGCAATGAAATGCATCAAATATTTAACTTAAGTTGACTTTTACAAACAAGGAAGTTGCCAACTACTATAATACTGCAATGATACATGCAACATAATGTGGCAATAAGAAACTAAGGGATGATGGGGGGTACAATTCATATCCATTCGAAATCCTTTGTTGTCACATTTGGCACGCGTCATCAGGTGCACATCGAAAGAAAAGGGTCCAAGTCTCATAGTCTCTGTCTGTTTCTCTGTCTCGAGATCTCTGTCTCAGGGTCTCTGAAGGTCTCTCTCTGTGTGCCTCTGTTGTTGTTATTGTTATTCTTGATTGCTTTTATTGTTGTTGTCGACGCGTTTAAACACGAACGCCTTCTGCAGAGCGTGCTAAAGGTAAAGATGCCGACAGTTCAATGCAGGTAGACAGACCAGTGGCAAAGGTAGTGGAAAACGGAGGGAGTCTCGAATTGGATACTGGAAACTTATATCTGCCACCGTCTGTGTCTCTGTATACGTATCTGTATCTGTAGCTGTCTTGGGCAAGCTGCTTTGCATGACAACCGGTTGCAATGTGGATTTTTTAAGCATTCTCCTTCAGAGTGTTTAAATTGATTGGAGGATTTAATTTCAGTGGCAGCTGCCGACCAGGTGACCAACTAAACGGAACACCTTTGACTGTCAGTCTTTAACTAACTATGTTAAATTGCTCTTTTTATGAACACGCATTATTTTGAACTTTTTTATAAGGTATCAATTTTGCACATGTTGTGTAAAATAATCAAGCTTGATTTCAGCAGTCTTTAGGGTAGTGTGTCATACAGAGTATTTGCGAGTTTTGAAGTTCGAATAAACACATTTTGTAGCAGGATATATTGCCAATAGTAAGTTAGAAAATCAGCTAAATAAACTTAAATCCACGTTACTCAATTTAAAGTGAATTAAAACAATTGATTTACGTTAATTTAATTCATTAAATTTTATAGCTTTAACTGAAGTGTTTAAAGTAATAATATGAACACTATGAGTTTAAATCTAAAGTATTCGTTTAGTTACAAATATTTGTTTGTTTCCAAAAATCTTTTTACTAAATTTCTCATCTTTAAAAAGTTTCCTATTAATCTTCTAACTTTATCAAAATATGATGCTACATCTAAGGATGCTACAATATAAACGCAAATCTTGGTTCTGCAAACAAAACCCAGTTATTAAATCAATTTTCCATTTGCATAACATAGTAAAAAATATAATTAAAAAAACTTTAGTAAATTAGCCCGTGGAAATTAAAAACAATTCCGTCGATAAAAAATTGAGTAAATTAATAACAATGCTTTCAGGTAATTTTTGCGATTTATATTCATAACGCTCAATCGCCAGTTAACAGATTATTAAGCGGATCCTTATATAATCATATGCATTTATTTATATGGCTATCATATTACTGAGATTGACATAACAATTGATTGCCAGCTGTCCAGTATTGTTATGCAATTATTTACCAATGTTTTTCTTTTCATGTCGCGTTTTTGATTTGTTTGCTGAAAAAATAATGTTACAAATTAAGGTAAAAAGAATATAAATTAATCCACAAACTAATTATACGATTTTATGCAGTTGCAACAATTTTCAATTAATTGAAATACACCAATTGTGCCTAAAGGGTATAATAGCTTTAATAGACAGTATGTAACACCTTGAAAAAAGTTGATAAGGGTCTATAAACTAATTTCCAAAAAAAATCTATAACTTCTGTATAAAATGAACATCAACTTAGATAAGTTCTTGTGCAATTCTTTATGAGTTCTTTTATTTATTTTTGCTAGAATAATCTTAAGAAATAATTAATTTTCCTGTACTTAAAAGGGTATACTTTTGGTGCTTTGTTTTCATGTCGCATTAAAATAACTCTTTAATTTTGATATTAATTAATTTAGAAGCCTTGCGCAACTGAAACCTCTAGGCTGAAAATCCTGATTGAGTCAGGGATAGGAATAAGGGGAAGAAGAGGAATTATGGAGGGACTTTTGTTCAACCAAAGCGAAAAATCAGCGCAAAACTTAAAACATTAACGAGCCATTAACAAGTTGGGCCAATAAATTTGTATTATGGCCAATTAAAAGCGAATAAAAATAACAACAGAGACACGCACTCGAGCCCAATGCGAAAAATACATAAATAAATTCTATAGAAAATTACAACAAAAATACCAGAGAAGAAGCCACAAAAAATATATAGATATGTATGTATATAAGAAATGAGCAAATGGCCAACAAATTTCGATTAGGCAAGCGGCGGGCGAGAAAATTTGTGTTTGTCATGCGGCACAGCCCCGCCCCCCGCCCGTTCCTGCCCAAATGTCCCCTCCTCTCTTAGGGCTGGCCAGCGAAAAAACACTCATCAAGTTCACTTACACATTTACGCCACAAAATGTTGCTACTGCCGTTGCAGCACGTTGCATTGATTTATTGTGGCTGAATTAGAAGTCAGCAGATAACGAGCCATGAGAAGAGGCAACCACTGGGAGTGGCAAGAGGCAACCGGAGACTTGCCACCAGGCATTGTTCTAGGCGGCATTGTTGACTCTTGGAAGCTGTGTAGTCAAAGGGGGAAACGTGGAGTGGAGAGGAAACGATGTGGCACACACAGTGGGTCGCTCTCGGTTGGGGCAACTTAATACGCACGCGTAATCGTATATTTATTTAAATTTATTGCCACCAGCTACCGTGCTCGACCAATGGTTTGGAGGGATTCCAATGATAGTGGCTATAGCAGGGGTATGGGTAGGGAAAGGGGTAGGGAAAAGGGAAGAGGGCGGTGGGGGTAGGGGTATACCACGCATTGTTCGCTTGGCGGAAGAGTTTTCCAGCAGCATAGAAAATTTGCCAACTGGCCAAAGTACTCTCTCATTTGAGGGCAGCTCCTAAGTGAATTCAACAACGACGTCGACCAGTGTTGCCATCTTGGCTTTTTTAATGCTGCACAGATAGTAAAATAAATTTAATTTAGATGTACAGAATTCTTCAAATTAGCTTGAATTTTTTTAGGCATGAATTCGGGCTATTTAGTCAAATTATGACTCAACGCTTAAATACGCCACTAAGTAAAAAAATATTTGATTCAAGTAATTCTTCAAGATTGATTCAAGATTTTTTTTTAAACCCTTGTGATCTTAAATCCAATATTTCGCAATTAGTTTAACTCTAAAGACACCACTTGGTGTTATTAGTTTAAGTCCGGAATATATAACAAAACTGGATTGTTCTGTTTTACATTTACAATCTATTCTTAGCTTACCAAATAAAACACATTGTTTTGGAGTAGTATTTAAATTGAGTATTGTAAGATAATCAAATTTATAAAAAATCTATGACCACCAAATATGTTTGTGTTTCTGCATTCATTCAAGCTAAACCATATATATTTAAATATGCATATTTAATTTCAGTCGTACTTGTTAGTTTGTTACTTGTCTGTTTAATTTTTGTACTCTTTTATTTAAAATCTAGCCTAAGTTCACCTTCTAAATTCCGGCAGCACTGGCTGGGGCAGGAGCAGCTCTACTCCTGCTCCATGCTACGTGCAGCATAAGAAATATTCAATTAATCACACTTTATGGTTTAGTTCAACATTTGTTGCAATTTTTCTTGCTTTGCTCTTGACGCTTTATTACAATTGTTGCTTCAATTGTTGTTGTTGTTCTTATAGCTTGTTCTTTGCCATGTTTCCAACTTGTAAGCAATTAAATTTGTATGTGCGTCTCACTTTCTCTCTCTCTCTCTGTCTCTCACTCATTATGTGTGTGTGTGTGTGTGTGTGTGTGTATGTGTGTGGGGGTAACTACGGACTTTGGTGTGCATGACTTTCAGCTTTGCTTAATTAATTGCACTCAGTGTAAAGCTTTCAAGTGCTTGTCCAGTCACTATCCAGACCGTATTTATTCTCCCCCTCTCTTTCTCTGTCCCTAGCTCTCTATCTCTTTCTATCTCCCAAGCTTATTTGTATAGAGCTACAGCATTTTGCAGAAATGTTCCACTAATGTGAGAGCTGAAGGCGTCTCAAATGGCATTTGATTTTACGTTGCATTTCTGAAAGTTATAAAAAAGCTCCGACTCTGTTCTTAACTTTAAGCAGACGCACTCATTAAATCGATTAAACGTCAAGTGAATAATAATGTTCTTAGTGTAAGAGTGGAGTGTAATTTGACCCTGGACACACATACAATGATTCTCAGTTAGAGTTCAGGATATATGTAAATGACAACTGTCTGTCAAAAGAGAAAGACTTATAATTACTTATAGCAACTTTACCACATTCATTTGATGATTTTGAAACGAGTAGCAGGTTTTCAATTTGAGGTTGACCATCGTTTATGAATGTTTGCAGATATCCTGGATTCAGATTTCAGCTGTCGGTCAATCATCAAAGAAAGAATCAATGAATTTATATGAATGAGTGAGCAACTTGCTTCAGAAAACAACTGTCATTTAGTTAGGACAAAATCATAAATTTTCCCTCTACTTTAAACTACACTCAACTGACAATCTATACCTCATTCTTGCAGTCAATATGTACTCTAGAGCACTTTTCAAAGTGGCCATACTTATGTGAAATTAACATATTAATTCGTAGTGATTTGATAATTATAAAATTATGAAGTCAAACTAATTGTGTATTTTAATTGAAATGATGAAATATCAATTATAATTTGCAAGAACAATAAGCTATCATTTTCATTATTTGCTAATATATTAATACTAATTAATATTTGAACATAATAATAACAAATTTTGGGATCATTTACGTTAGCAGGACCTTTTTCTCGTATCAATCATTAATCCCTGCCACCCTTTGTGAACATTCGATGACCTGCATTTTAAATATGCATGGCAATTGCAATTACAAAATCATATTTGCATATGCGAATCCTTTCATTTGTCACTTTCATAAATAAGCGCCAATAATTTTTCATGTAAAATTTTATAAATTTTATGCGAGTGTATACATAAATATATATTTGTATGCCATGTACCCAGTAAAAAGAGGAAAGTAGGGATATGATAGACAGAAAAGACACTAAGTAAAAGTCTTGACTATATTTATAAAATTGAGTTTCTCTTTAAAACATTACATATGGTATCAAGCATTTATAGATCATGAGTATAATCTTTTATATATATATATATATATATATTCATGTAATCAGCATTGACCTATAATAATATCAGCTATGACAAAGCGTTTTATATATATAGATTTATATGATTATATTATACAAAGGGTATCCGCTAGTCGAATTCTTCTACTAACGTATATGGATTTATTTGCAATTACATGCAATTGCGATGGCCGCATAATTTAAAATAATTGAAGGCTGCGTTGAGTTTGACTGTGCGGAAGAAGTGACAAAGGCAGAAAAAAGAGATAAAAGAGAGAAAAAGAGAGAAAAAAAAGAGATGAATCATTATCAGTGCTGATAAGCGCATGAATTATTTCACATTTGGCAGGCATTAAAAGTGCATTAAAAGCATTAATTAATAAAAAAGTAATTTTAACTTAATAGAAATGCAATGGCAATGCAAGTCTCACAAATCAACTCGACAATCTCTTTATTATTTTCGTTTCTTTCTTTGTTTTTTTTTATCCATTACTTTTTTGGTATCGCATTTCATGCAAATCTAACATTTAGCTGAAATTATGAGCTGGGCACAAAAAGTAGCACAAAATGCCAACTCAGAGCGGCTATAACCGCTAAATAGCCATTTCGTGACTTGCAGCTGAGTCTGCGCGACGGTTTCCCCATTAAAAAGGGGGGGGGGGCTAATTAGACGCGGATTGGCGAAAAATAGAAAACGAATCTGAACAGAACCTAAAGCAACAGTGGCAAAAAAGGAGAAAACATCATACAAATCGCATCAGAATTTGCAAATCATGCGAGGCGACTGCCAATGTCCGTATTGTCCGCAGTGGGCGTGGCTGCTTTAACGCCCCTTTTTGGCTGGGCGTAAATTAGAGCAGGAAATTAGCACGTTAGCGTGATTTACGCGACAGTTTTACGAGCTGCCATCCAGACCCGCCCTCTGCTTTGCCCCTCGATAATCTCTCCAACAATTCCCTGGACAAAGTAACCAATCGGGAAAATGTTTTTGTCTTTGAAATAATATGGAACATATGTCGAGGTTGGTCAGATTTGTTAAGATAGCTTGTAATGTATTCAATTGATAGATGAATAACCCAAAGCGAAATTTATAATTTACTAAGGAACTGTGTTGAAAAAATGATGAAAATATTTTTTAAATTGTTATCATATATTAATATTAAAGATCATAAGTCATAGGTGATTTAAGAGAATAGATAAAATAAGAATTATTTCCATATCTAGTAATCTGTCTTAGGCCCATTTGTCAATGACATGATCGAAATCTTACAAAGAGATAAATATTCTTTAGATTGTGTACAGTTTCCTTTCGGAAAATTCCTTATATAAAATCTTAAATAACTATTCAAACAATAAACTGACGTAAAATGTATAGAAATTAATGTCAAATTTAAAAATATCTACACATAAAATAAAAATGATTTGGTCATTGAAAAATGGATCTTATTGTTAGACTATTTTAAATTAACCCCACCATTAGCTTTCACTTTTTATAAAGTAGTGTTAAAACTTGACTTATTTCTCTATCAACCCTCGTTATTTAAGTCCGCAACAAAAACGCAAAAACTTAAATTGAGTAAAGTGTTTATGTACAAGTATGGTATTACACAATTTATTCACACTACCCATTGCAATAATAATAATTCCTTTCCCCTTTGCATTCACCTGTCCCCTCTGCTCTTTAACAGACATACAAAAGCGCCGTATTTTTATTGAATTTGTGTAAATATTTTACAGTTTTTCATTTCATTTTTTTTCTTTATTATTTTGTTGTTGTTGTTTAATATTCCTGATGGATGACTGTGGCAATGATAAGCCGACTGACTGCATGGCAGACCAGAGTCAGCCTGTCCTTCTCTCTGTCTGTCTGTCTGTCTGTCTGTCTGTTTGTCTGTTGATTGACATTAAACCAATTTCGTGTTGCATATTGATATGTTTATTGACAATTTGTGGCAAGACTGGAAGCTCGTTTGCCGTATCGTTGCGGGTGGGCGGGGCAAAGTAAATCAAATTACGCAAAAATGACAAAAAGGCAACGGCGAATGACAACATTTGCCTGGCTTTTAATTGCACAACAAACATTTACAATTGTTGCCTGTCTTAACTTACAACACGCAGTGGCAACAAGATATGGCAAGCCAACTTGGCCAGACGGCATGACCCCCTCCACCACTCCATTATGTTGCATGCCCCTCATGCCACATAAATTACCAGGCAAAAGTGCAAAAGTTAAGGCTCATTAATCATAAATGTAAGGCCTTTGCGTGGGTGGCTCCCAAGCGAAGAGACAAGAAATGGCAAAAAAAAGATGAGAAGAGGAGAAGACGAGAGGAGGAAAAGATAGCGATAGACACAAAAAAGGACAGATGGATGAGCAAGCAAAAGGCACGCAAATTATTTATAAAGTTGACTGTGGCGTAAAACTGTAAATTGGTTGGCAATTCTAGATATTGTATATTCAGACTGTTTGCAAACTTTCTATTTGACAAAGACGGGGAGAAGTATAAATAAAGGGAAAGAAAAGTTAAAAGGCAGAGCGAGAACGAGACGACGAGAACATCATTCAATCATTTCATGCGAGTTGAGAAATTAAAAAGCAGACATATGTATCTATAAATTCACACAGGTGGAACTTTTAAGGGGCTTTTGTCCTTAACTTGAAAGCTTGATTGAATGCGTGAATGAAGCGATAAGCTGCGGTTGAGCTTGTTAAGCGTAACTTATTGAAAGTTTCCCACAGCTGGCTTAAAGCCGAGCAAGTAATAGAGCGTGTAATCAATTAAACTCGACCATAAGCCTTTCCTATAATTAGATAGAGGTAGTTGGATTCCTTGCAAATATAAAACAATCTAAGTGTCAGTAATCCTCATTAGTTAATGACACTACAATGACAAGACATTGCCGTTTTTGACGTTAATATAAATAAATATAGTGTATTTAATGTATTAATATTTATTGTATATTATTTTTTGTTTATTAATACTATGTGTTATTTATTACTTTTTATCTACTATGTTATGCCTATATTAATTAATGAATTTACGTCAACTTAATGCAGTATACAAACAACATTCTCAAGTTTAAAATAAACAAATTATGATTAAAAATTTAATTATTAAACTACATACAAAAAACTACATACAAATAAAAAGTCAAGTTAAAAAATGTTTACTTAGCCGAAAGATATTATAACAGACAACTGTCTGTTCAAGTGTTTACGATTTGGCTTGATATTAGATACACATATAGTTATGTGTGTCTCACTGTTCTCTGATTTTCACTATTATCTAGAAGGGCCCAATCTGATTGTATGTGTTTGTGAGATATATATATATAGCACTGGCATGATTGAAAGAACATAGAGCTCTTAGAACTTGAGCCTCAATAAGTGCAGTTGGGAATGTGAGTATCTGTTTTCTAATCTCTTTGTCAACTTTACCTATCGCTTTGCTCTTTCTGATTTTCCTTTCTGTTACATTTTTCTATGAATTTATAAGACATTGCTACGAATGAAAGAAGAAGAACTCACAGTATAAATAGTACTGACGTCTGAATTGTGGGTGTCAATAGTCAACGTCAGTTGACGCAATACAGAACTGAGGCAAAGGGGGAAGTTGAAAGGTCAGGCAGTTAAGTTAGTAGTTAATTAATTAACATTTACTTGCTTAAAGTCAACAAAGGTAGTGAACAACAGAGATTAGTTTAAAAATATCCTTTTAAATTACATTTAAGCGTAAGTATTAGTAAAAGTAACTGAGTAACTTAGTTTAATACATATATTACCTATATAATATAATGTACCGTAATGTAATGAAAATTATTAATAAATGTTAGTTAAACATACCATGTTTAATCTATAAATACCTCAAAAAGTTAAAATTTAATATTCTATAAAAATTTACATTTTCTTAACATTGTAATAAAATATACACAGTTAAATTTTTAGTAGTCTTTATATAAGTCGTTTCACTTAAACTTGTTACAGATTTAGGAATCTTTAAAAACAACTAGTAAAATCATTTCTCGAGTAGCAAGTAAAGTAAGTGGTTATTTTCATTTTTCTTTTCCTATTGCACTTAGGAGCATTATATTTATATATATATATATTAACTCTATATTCGTTTCTCTTAGCCTGACTGACAGGATGTATTCCCCTCCTCCCGATATGGCTGCCTATTTAGCCGTTCTGCTTGTTGTGTAGCGTGACACACACATCTACATTTCCTCATGGCTTATTTAGCATAATTACAGTCCATTACCTGGTCACGCGCCCCTACAGCTTACTCTGTCCCTCATTCTCTCCCTCTCTCTTACTGTGTCCAGTTTCTGTATTTCGTCCTACCCTCTCAACGACTGAGGTGCCATATGTTGTCAACTGTCCTTTGCTGCATGTTGACCAAAATTGTTCCAACTTCCCTTTCTCCTCTAGCTTATGCTACTGTCTCTCTCTCTCTCTCTCGCTCACACCCTGGCGACTTTTTTAACTGCAAAATGTAAATTTAATGAAGGTGCCGCGAAAGGCAACAACAACAAAAAAATTTAGCAAAATTATTCACATCAAAGGCGGCACAGCTGCGGCTTCTGCTTCAGCTTCTTAAGAGGCAATTGAAAGGGAGAATGCGAGGAAGATTAGAAAGGACCTATAAAAAAACCCAACGCTAATCACAGGACCAATAAAAAAAGCCTATGTCTAACTGTGCCCCAACTACAACAACAACAAACAGCAACCACAACAATGGAACACAAGTTTTTCTAATTTGTTTAAAGGTTGCTGCGGTCAGTTGGTCAATTTAAAGCAAATTTCCACATGACTGCCATTGTGTGTTATTATAGCCAAAGGCTATTGGCAGCAACAGCAGCCACAGTACAGCATCTGGACCAAGGGAGGGTTGCCACAGAGGGGGGCTGATCAGTAGGGGAAAGTAAAAGCGTTGGGGGAGAAACATTTGACATTGGCTTGGTTTTTAGTCAGTTTAATTAAAATGCAAGTAGGCAATTTATATACACTTCATGTCCTTTATATGGCTGTCGCCTGTTGGCTAACAGTTAGACAGAGAGACCGAGAGAGAGAGAGAGTGCAAGAGATAGATAGAATGAGAGAAAGAGAGGGAGATAGTAAACTGTATGTGGCCAGCCAGACTGGCTGCTATTAGGCCATGCTTTTTGATTTATGTTTTTACACGCTTAAATGAACTGTGGTTGTTGCTCTCTCATTCTCGTTGTTGTTGTTGTTGTTATTGTTGTTGATCTCGTTGTTTTTGTAGTTGTCCATGTTGTAGTTGGGGTTGACTTTCGAGCTGGTTCAGCTCGAGCTGTCATTGAAAGAGTTTTGCACATGAATGGCTTAAACTCGGCAACAGCAACAACAACATAAAAATGTGATATCAAAATAAAAGAAAAATTTTAAAAATGAAATGGAAAAGCGTATCAAAAAGGCGGAAAATGTTTGGCCACATGTCTGTAATACCAATATGCAGACCGTTGAGTGAATTGTCCTTCAGTCAGCTTCAATTGCTGTAAGTAGCTTAACTACTTTGCAACAGGCCAATCAACGTTTGTGTAAATGTAATTGACTCTGCAACCAGGCTAATAACTCTATTGCAATGAAGTTGCTTTAATTGAGTTGTAAGCAATGTATTTATGAACGTGGGGATATTTTAATAACACTAAGGGAACAGATATAGAAAAAACGACTCTTTTTACAAAATTAACATTGAAGTGTTATAAAATATTGTAAGAGCAGAAATAACTACACTGAACTTAAGCTTCCAAGTGAACATTACAAATAATGGATTTCTATGTAGTTGTTAATAAACACCAATATCATTAAAAGCATCAAACATTTATAAATATCACCAAAAACTTTGCAATTGTTGCCCACTCAATTTAAAAGTAGTATTACTAAAAATCAACTAAGAGTATTATTTTTATTTTTGGTGCTCTTTATTGCATTATATTGGTCTATGGCATTTAATGTTCCTTAAACATCAAGTAGTGCGTATTGATGCTATTTGAAATTCCTTTGACGACTTTACCGAAATTGTGCGATTATTTATGCCGCATTTTAATGTTTAAGAAGGATGGCAAAGCAGCAAGCAATGGCCAATATGGAATGTCGAACATCGAACAACGTTTTAGAATCGGTTTACGGGGTTTTAGTTTGAATTAAGGGAAAACGCAAGAGAGTGAAACGAGGCGAAATGCATTGTCAAACTATCAAATTCTTAAATTGCAACTGACAATCAAGTCACGTGCTGCAGCGGGAACAAAAGAAGAAACTAAAAGCAAAAGCCACCCACAATAAAAGCGGAGTTTAGAAGGAGAAAAAGAGGACATGGTAGAAGTTAAAGCACAGTGCCAGACCAAATGTTGTTCATTTTGATGGAGGTAGGTCAGTGAAAGTGGGAAATTATTTAATAAACTCTATGCTGGGGCTTTGTGTATGCAATTAACTTGGGGGCTTCATCAAAATTGATTTAGTTGGCAAAAGCCCGTGCTGAAATTCTAGAAAAAGCAAAGCACACAACGGCGGGGAAAAAACTAAAATAAACAACTTTCATTTTGCGGTTCACTGAAGTTGTAATTTGCTTCTGCCGACCGCACTGAGATATTTAAGTTGTAATTAAAATGCAACGCCAGGCAACGACAGAGGCAACAGCAACAGCAACAGCAACATGAAGCAAAAGCAACATCAAACTGAGAGCTGCACTTTTTATTTAGATAAACAGCTGTAACTCAATTTGCGCCCTGCTTCTTTTGCCCAAAATATTTGCACAGGTCTAATTGAATTTTCAATTAAGTCGCCGAAATGGCAGCGAGAGAAATTCTCAGAGAGTCAGCCTCGAAATAAAAGCTAATGCAAACCAAATGAGGCGCATGAGGTAAAAAAAATACACACACACATACACATAAAACATAATTTCCAGCGGCTTCTCAAATATTAAGCATTCGCCGTGTGCAACCGCAAAATGCAAACCAAAATTCAAAAAAAAAAAAAGAGAAAAAAGAAATCCATTAGCTAAAGTGTGCAAACAAATGAAGGACGGACGAATGCCTTTTTGAGCCTAACCAAGCAAATGAAAGCAACGACAACATGCAAATAAACAAGTTACACACACACAAATATACATAAAAAAAAGAAAGAAAAAAATAGCAATGGAAATAGCAAGAGTGTAAAAAATGAAATAAAAAAGCCTGTAGCAAAAGCAGCTGTAGCAAATGTGCCATCAACAGTCAAATGCCGAGCAGATTTGCATGTTACTGATCAAAATTCGGGGAGTCGGAGTAAGTGGAAAGTGCTTCATGGAGTACTTACACATATATACTCCTTCTATACTTCTATACTCTTCTCCCATGTGCAGTGGAGTGAATTGAAGTTGTGGGCATGTTTGCTGCCCACCCAGCTGTTCACATATTGTAGCTGCCCAGTGGAGTGGTCGTATTTTGTCTGAGAAGTCCACAACACCAGCATATCAGAGCTGCCAAAGATTGACCAGAAGAACGGTCCATGTTAGGTTGCCTTAGGGATATCGATATTATGTTTCTGATTATTTAACACCGACAAGAACAAAACACATGCGAAGATTGCGTAGACCGTTAACTCCGATTTATATTGCTTGAATTGTTGATACCTCATTTTTTCGTTTAAAAGTTGTATTGTCCATTTTAAATGTGTATGTTAATTCTTCTTCTTTTAACACCAATCAGTCATTAAAAACACTTAGATTTTACATTATACTATATGGTTTAAAAACGCATAGAATAGAAATGAATTGGATAACAAATAACTTGCGGGGAAAAAATAAATCGTGAAACTATCATAATAGCAAAGAATGTAGACTAAATTTTAAGTGAGCAACAAAAAACTGTTGTAAAATAAAATGAGTTAAGAGAATTTACTATTTATTATTATTTTCATTGAACTTGGCCTTAAACCTTAACTTGAAAAACAATAATTACTAGCTATAAAATGGACAACTACCCATCACTGATGGCACATGCAGCCATAAAAGTTTACAAGTGCGAAATTGCATTTCATGAAAAGTGTCCTTGGCTTTAGCATGAGCTCCTATTTTCCTGATTTTCTTTTTTGTTCACCCACTTTTTTTTGTTGGTGTTTGCTTTTTGGCCGCCGCCAACGCTTTTTAAATTCACTTATTCAAATTTCTTTTAGGTGCCCATACTCACACACACAATGCTCTTTGGATGTGTTTGGTGAAGAGAGTAGACTCTTTGGAGTGTGTGTGAGTGTTGACTGCTTTTTGGACATGTCACGTGCATAACGAATTTGTTGCCGAAATCTGTTTTTGATTTAGTGAACAGCTTGCACTTTTTTTTTGCCATTGTTGTTGTTGTTTGTGCCTTTTGGTTTTCCTTTTTGGAAAACTTGAAATAAATTGAATTTGTCGGCCTATGCAAAAGTGCATGTCCAACATTGGCCACTTGACAGTTAGCGGTAATCAAAGCCTCGCCAAACTTTTCCTCTGTGTCTGTGTCATGAGTGTGTCAGTATGAGTGTGTGTGAGTGTAGTGTTTGTGCGTGTGTGTTTGGTTGCCTAATTTTGCTGGCTGGCAAGTTGGAGCAGCAATCAGACAAGCGCAATGCTGATTAATGTGCTTCTAGCAACCAGAAATCAATCAATTCTTCAAGTTTTTTGCGCTGCTGCACGAATATCTCGAATTTTATTGGATTCGTTTTTATTTCTTTCGCTTTTATCGTTGTGTGTTAGTTTGCCTTTTGTTAGATGTGCGTAAATGTGCCAGGAGTAGACCTAATTAACACGTCCATACATCAATCATCTGGGCTGGGGCAATGGCAAAAGCAGAGTTCAACGAAGCGCATTATTGTGCGTAAATTACTTAGCTGGTATGGCAATTTGTGGGCTGACCCTCCTCCTCCTCCTCCTCCTCCATCATTCACTTCTATACTCACTCTTTATCTTCATCGAATTGTAGTCGCAGTCAAGCTGAAGCAGCGACATACGTGACGTATACGCAGCGTGCACACAACTCTGCTTTAAGTGGCAAACACTTAAAGTTGCACATTATTCATGGTGGTCCCATCATTCTAGTGGTTGTCTCTGTTATTGTTGTTGCTGTTGTTGTTGTTGTTGTTGTTGCTGTGGTCTGTCATGTTAAGGTTCAAAGTTGTGCCATGCAAAAACGTCAGTTTGCATTTGTTGTCGCGTTATGGACAGTGTCCAGCGTTGGAAGTGAAGATTTTCTGACAAAAGCAAAGTTGTGGGGTCGCCGTTTATAAATGGCATGGCATCAAAACGTAACAAGCGGCACTAAATCTAAACGACATACACATACACTGCCTCACAAATATATACACTCACACACACGGCAAGCTGTAAAGTTGCCATCAGACAGCGCAGTCACATTCACATTCTGATGCGTGTGGCCAGTCGGCCATTTTGTGGGCACTTTGGCTTTAGCTTTCGGGACTTCATATACACCCGGTACTCCCGTGATATTCAGCAATAACAAATTGCTGGCTCTATGCAAAATAGGGCAAGACCACACCATTTCAATGAAACAGGAAAGTGGAACAAGTGTTGAAGCAAATTGTCACAGCTTTCGGCTCAACTTAATTATCAGATAAATCTATTATTTCTTTCAGCTGACTAAAAATTCAGTTAATTACAATTTTATATTTATTACTAAATTAGTTGAGAGATATCAAACAACTTGACTCGTAAATGTTTCTATTTGCATAATCAACAAAGTTATTACAATATTAATATTTTATGCTTGAATGTTACTGTTATACTCTGTCATTATTGAAAGTGGCATAAAAAGGGTATAATGTCTTGATAAACATTTTTGTAACAACCAGAGAGAGAGGCCTGATTTAAAGAAAGATAACAACAGAACCCATCTGTCTGTATAAATTCATTATTCGAAACAAAGATCCAAATTTGGTATAGTCTCTATCGATACTAAAACTCAAAAGTTATTCAAACTATTTTCACATCACTATCTTGAGCACAGGGTGTTTTGCAGTCGAGCACATTCTTCTCCAATCTATATATTTACTGTTTTTATTTAAATCGAGGCGCACTGTTTAAAATGCTTTATCGAAAAAATGTGTCAACTGTTTTTGGTTGTGAGAAATAAATTTAAAAAAAAAATATTCTCACTCTGAATTTTGTCAAAATATGAAAATCATAGTCGACCTTTTGGCGCAGGTAAAATTAAAATTCGTTTGCCATAAAATCAATGAAAATATTTATGGTGCACCTAAAAACAAATAACAGCATATTTATTTTGCATTTCACGCATAAATTTTCATACCAACCATAAAAGTTTCTTTCTTTTTCACCTGAGCTTTAAAGTAAAGCAAAATATTTCAATATATACAGATACGAAATATGTATAGTAAATATCTCCCAGGCCTTTGTCGATGAACCCATTAATATTATTATATATATGTATACGTACATGTATATTCTGTTACATTTATTTTTATTTTTATGCATGATTTTTCATTAAAACTAAACTAAACGGAGAGCTGTGTAAACAAATGTTGGCTGCGCTGGCTTTTCACAACATTTCCCAAATCCAATGATAGAAAAAAAATATATGCATATTTAAAGTGAATCTCAGTTTGTTGCATTGTTGCACGTGTTGTTGAGTGTATCAAAAGTGCTGTAAAATAATGTGCAAACTGCAAAGCGAAAGTATTTGTTACATTTCATTGTTGTTGCAAACACTTTTGACCAGCTTTTTCGTTAGCCCTATCAGCTTTCATTGGGTTTTTGCTATTTTATGAAATATTCACGCAATCAAAACAAAAGCAGCTGAATTCTGTTGGAAATACAAAGCTTTAGTTGGCTTTACCCATCTACCAAAAAAATAGAAATCAATGGAAAATAACAAGTATTTTATGTTCAATTTGATCAATGTTTTCAGTGTCAAAGGCAAGTTTGAAATAAATTCTCAAATATTTACGCGTTGTTTGCTTATGTCGCTTTTGTTATTTAATTTTCAGTCCATCAAGTGAAAGTTTTGGGCCTTAGTTGAAAATTATAACGCTATTGTACGGATAGTTACTTTAGCCCCAAAGTTTGCCGCAAAAGTTTTGCGATGTGAGCTTGTGTGAAGCCAAGTGGTTTAGCCATGGATTTTTACACTTCTTCTCCTTAGTCCTGGCGCATTTGCTTGAGTCCAACTCAAGTCGGAAGTGTTTACATATGCGCATAAAGATGCAGCAAAAACCAGAGAGAAGGCAAAGGAGCAACCAACACACAAGCAACTTTACTTAAGACAAACTTTGTTTCATTTGTTATAAATCGTGACTGCATTCTGCGGAAATAATTTACGCTCAGCTTTCCCTACACATATGTGGGAAATCTCTGCAGATTTGGTAGGCATTGAAATGGAACTGAGACTCCTCTTCTTCTCGCTCATAAAGTTAGTTCATCTCCTTAATCCCAAATGAAAGTTGTGTGCCTTAAAAGATCTTATCAACAGCTTTAGAGATAGAGTAAGACATCTAATTATAATCTTAACTTTAGCACAGCACAAGTACTCTGTAAATATGTCTTACTCTGCAAAAACCGCTAATCACAATCCAGATTTCATTCGAAATTCAACAAAAAAGTTAACCTTTTCCCCATAAAATTTTTCCTCCCACAAGAGTTTTATTTCTCTCAATTTCAACTGCAATTGTACTCCATTATTATTATATTCTCTGTTAATTATTCGATAATTGTAAAGTAATTGAAACTATGAGCAGCTAAATAATATTTTTATGCAATTACGAAAATAATTGATTTAATTAATCTAGTCGTATATTAGATTTCTTACCCAAGAGAATGCAAACATTTAGTTGAGTTTCATATAAAAATTGCAAACAATTTGCATAAATTACGCAACAATTGCGTGTTGTCTCATAATTATTTTTGTTTTTGCTTTCGATTGTAAATAACAAAATTTATGCACTCATTGAGGGCAGCTGTGAGGTACCCAAAAAAAAACTAGTTAGACAGTTCAGAGACCGAGACAGCTGTCCTACGATATCTGATAATTGATTACAAATAAACACAGGGAGGGAGAGAGGAAGAGAGTTGGTTACGTGCTCAGTACATATTTACTTAGGCGATAGAAAGGAGAAAATAAAACTAAGCATAAAGGGGTGTCCCGTTTGACCCTGACCCCTGGGCACGAGCATATGAATATGTTAAAAAACTAAGCCTGACCCACCCTAAAGTCGTAGTCTTAGTTTGGCTTGACTTTTTTGTTTGACCAGGTGCAATAGTTTCCCAGTTGCACTACAAAAAATCAACAAACTTAATTTCCATGTAAATCTTTATTAGCTTCATTTGTGTGCTGGCCACTGAGCGTAACTTCAATTAATTAGACAATGTCACTTGTTCTGCAATTTACATGATGTTCAAGCTTCCACTAAGCTGCTAAGCAATGCACTCAACAATCAGGACATCAAGGACTCCAACCACTCCAACAACTGCAATGACTCCAAGGACTCCCTGGAAGCAAGGCATTAACTAGAAAGTCGACCAACGCCAAGTGAACATCTTTCTAATGAGGCTTAAGCTACAGACAGCAATGACTTTCATCCCTTTATGTGACAGAGAGAGACACAGAAAGAGAGAGTCTGACTTTATTTTAATCTCTTTATTTCTATCCTTTTTAGTGTTCAATCAATTAACTAGCATATAGTTAGTTCAGCTTCTCATGAGGCGAAGTCAAACTTAACTGAACGCATCATTGATGCAACTAAATTAACCCAACAAATAGTGGGAGTAAAGATCTGGACTTAAAAAACATCCGAGTTTTAGTTTTATTCCGAGTTTACAATTACAATTAGATTATAAATAACGTAAAACATATTTTTTTATCTTTTATAAATAAAAAGAGATCAAGTCTAGTTCCAGCAAATCGTAATATTTATACTACTTAACATTCACACAATATTAGCAAAATAGTACATTTATTATAATTTAATCTCAACTTGTCATCCTAGTTGATTTTTTAACAACAGTCCCTGTATAATTTTTCAAATTCATTTTCGAATATTTGCAATGCATTTTAATGTCACCTTTGGGTTAAGTTAGAGAAAACGAGGCAATCCATTAAGCTGCAACTGGCAGCATTGGCCATTTTATAATTTATCAAAATGAAAATTGATGTTCCCGAGCTGAGTGTACAAGTATTTGTCGCTGTCTTCCACCATCTGTCCCCTTCCTATTTGGAGCAGCGCATTCCACACGCTCCAAAATGGTAAGGGGGCAAAGTGAAGGGAAGTCGAGCTGCACCTTCGAGCCGAATGCGAATCCCTTGTGACCAAGTGGCCGCATACCTCACGAAATGCCGTCGTAAATACCAAAAATGCTTTGGCAAATATTTAGCTGCACTTGCAATGACACGAGCGCGCGCGTGTGCACCAAATCCCCAATCCCCGAATAGTACTCCTACCCTACTCCTTGCCCTCTCCCTTCTAACAACCGCTTCTTTCACACTGTTCAGAGTCTTTGTACACTGCATACCCTAACAGAGAGTATTATGAAGTATTAAAGAAGACATAGCATCTCAAAGACGATTATGTATCTATAATATAAAATAATCCTTTAGTCTTAAAGCTATCTTGATTAAACTTGGTAGTGATCTGACTATTTACTATAGGCATACATGTAGTACATACATACGTCAAAATCTGACTACAATATCACTTTTAAATACATAATTTATTAATTTTTGTTCAATAATTTTAATTAAATATGCAAGATCGGTCAATAAGCCACCTTAAACTGCAAATTCTTCTTCGTTGAATTATATATCAACCAATCTCATATATTTGGTGTCTCCTTATTCATCAAGTACTAAATTGGACTACATTTTAATAAAGCTGTCATTGAAAGATCAATTAAGAATTGAATACAGAGCTCCACAAGGGTAACAAATCTTCGACTTGAAAATAACTTTTAGTTCTTGTTTATACTCAAAACAAGCGCTTGGCGCCTGAAAGTATGCAATGTCTGCTTTAAGATTTTGTCTATTTGTTGTGCGGCTTTCCTTCCATTGGCAGTGCAGTTTTCTACGGACAGTTAAGTTTGTTGTTCTGGCCAGTTGGCCAGTTCGTGACTGCCGTTTCTTTTATTTACGCTTGCATTTTCATTTGTGCCTGTAAATAGCATTAAAAATAATTTTCCGGCTTAAAACGCAGCACACGCAGCGCTGACAGGCGACGGCTTATGCACTTAATGAAATGTACACGGCAATTGTCGACACAAGAAGAAGAAGGATACTCGGAAGGATATAAAGATGGCTTCGTCTGCGGCTATGGGTATGGATATAACTGTGGCTCTGTATCTGAATGTGGCTCCCGCTCTTGGCCAGGCTATAAATTGGGCCAACTTAAATTTCATTTCGCACATGTTGCTGCCAGAAAATACGCATTAAAGGCTTTGTCTGCAACAAATACGTGCCACCGATTGCAGGGGAGGAGAAAAAATGAGTGAGCAGAGAGAAAAACAGTGTCACCAGAGGAAAACTGCGAGAAAATTGTATTAAGCGACATATTGTCTGCACATTTAAAGTGTTTTTCACTTAACACGAGCTTAAAGCAAAAATAAATAAGCTGGCTTAAACAAAGCGATTACATTTAAAATTCAATAAAATATATTATTTGATTATGTTAATAATATTCCTTAGTTGGTCTATTTATCTAACTAATTAAATCTAATAATACACATAGATTATCATTATCTTAATGCAATTCCTTTTATTCTCTAAGTCCAACACATTTTATGGCAAACTTAAGCGTTATGCAAAATTATTTTAAATGGCCAATAAGGCTCTTGGGATTTAAGCCACTGATAAACTGAGCAAATACGTTAACGATGCCAGAAATTAGTTTTGCATCTTTCTCTGACCAAAAATGTTATTTGAATGGCGTCATTTGTTTACAAGTTTGAGGTGCACCTGCAATAATAAATCAAAATTAATTTATTTTGGAAATCCTCCTTCAGTCCGTAAAGGAAGTTGGCCGAATGGAATTTTCAATTATGTACGTTGCAAGGCAACAAAACAAAATGTCGAAATAAGTTATTAAACAAAGTTTTGCGACAGTCAATGCACAAAACCAGACAGAAGAGTTGGATTGAGGACCAAATAACAACAAGGATAAGCCTAAGAAACTGCCAAGATACAGAAGGAGATTCAGATTGAAATTCAAATACAGGAAACCGTCTGGGCCAGTAGAAGACGTAATTAAATATTCAACAGCTAAATGAGCTTGGACAGGAAGATAACACAAAACTGGCTAATCATATTGCAAACAATTGGCCAGATTCTGAGAATTTGGTCAAACGTATGCGTAGACATTTCCGGATATGGGACCAAGACTTAAAACAATTTTAATAGACATTTAGGTAGTAGTCAGTTTTAAGTGCATAACATAAAATACGGATACAAATGCTGATTAAATTTTAAGGTTTAGATTAAGATTGTTGAACAACTAACGTTTATTTGCCAGTCTCCTCATTGTTCTTTGCGGTGTCCTCCGTAGTATCGGACGTGGCTTCTGGGATCAAGGCTGTTTGAGCTGTTAGTTTTTGATAGCAATGATGATCGGGTTGAAATCCTGGCTCAATTTCAACTGGTGGGGGTATATACTCCACGCTGTCCTTTATCGAGATCTGGGAAACACTTGAGATCGGAGATTGGTTGCTTTGCTGAGTTGATGGTTCGTGATGACTGGAACATTCCTCGGGAAAGCAGCTTTCCTCCTTTAGTGGAGTTGACTCATCAGACATTGTGGACTCACAGATGGTCTTATCCCCAAACTCTTCGGCGATGAGGCGAAGTGCCAGGGGACGGACAAATACTCCCTGTCGTGCAACTTTCGACGACGTTCGAACTCCAAGCGACGCACCTTCTCATCAATAGACTCTGGATAATCCTCATCATCGGAGGAGTCATCCGAGTCATTATCAATACCAAAAGCCGGAGTCTCTGATTGTGCAGCAAGTCGCAGCTTCTCCATCAGAGTTTCTGTATCCAAATCATGTGGCAAGTCACTATCAAATACAAACGGAGTCTTTGGTTCATCAATTACCATATGGCCGTAATCCTTATTAGCCGGATGAAAAGTTTGCAACACATTGAGCTCATCGAACTTGGCAGTCTTCAATGTATTACTTGGAACTCCCTTGACCTTCAGTATACTCTTCACGTCATCGTTATCCATTTTATTAAAAGTTGTCTCTTTTTTCACTAGAAAAAATAATGTTATATTTATATTTTAATTCTTCTCTGCGAAGTAATTTTGATTACTGTTTGTTGCAATGTGAGTGAATAAAAGAGTTTGTTTCTACAAACAGCTAAACTGACAGTCGAACAAAAGCCTACTTACATTGTTTAAATTTTATAAAAGTTTACAAATATTCTGGTTTACTGTGATAAGAAATCATTTAATTATATTAATCACAGTTCGAAATTGTATCCAATTAAATGCAGGGGAATAAGAAATGGCTATTGGAACTTCACAAAATAAAGTAGATAATTACCAATTATATATTAAAATTACTGATATAATCTATAATTTTTATATTAAAACTATGAAATTTCATTTCTAATTTTAATAATGTAATAATTTTCCTTACATAGAGACTTTTAAAAAGATCTTGTTCAATTTTTAAAATTAATTGTTGCTCCTGGGCATAAAAAATATTTTCTATAGATGATTACCAAATTTATTCAATAACTACTGCAATAATTATTAATTAACATACAAAACCTGCCCATTGACAATAATTTCAGAAGTAATATTCAATTTTGTTAAATTAAGACGTTAATTAAGAATTTACAATTGGACTTAAGTACCATTTAAAATATTTGAACTAATGAAGAAGCTGCTTAACTTTAATCCAACTTATTGTTTGGCATAAAATTAAGTAGCCAAAGAGTTATAATTAAACAGAAGAGGAGAGAGAAGTATCTAATTAAAATGCCACTTTATGACTGTAAATTAAAAGCCAAAACCAGATTTGTAGCACAATTGCACTACCACAAAGTGCTCTTATGGGAGACTGCTTCAAAATTCGAGGACTTTTTATAGCTCAGAGTGAGAGAGTTGGAGAGAAAAAGGGATAGGGGGGAGAGACTAATCCTTGTTGTGTGGATATTAAGCACAGAAGGAGGATAAAGGAATGTTGCTGCCGCTTCAACTGAAAGTCGATGGTTGCAATCGCTGCTATCAAACCACAAAGTAAACTCATTCTGACATGTTCATCAGCGGCAGCTGCCACATGCGTTGCAGGAACTGAAAGTTGTGGCAACGCTTCATTATTGACCCGAGTTTTTGTTATTGATGTAAACATATTCATCACAACATGCCACAAAGAACTGTTGTTGTTGTTGTTGTTGTTGTCGTTGTTGTTGCTGCTGCTGATGCTGTGGCAGCTGCCGCTTCAAAACACTTGAGTGCACATATTTTTGCGCTGCAACGAGAATGTGGCATGTCTCTTGGGGAGAGAGAGAAAAGGAAGGGAGGAGAATAGAGTTCATGTATTGCGAATTGATTGCAGCACATTATTTCACAATTTTGCTAGCAAATAAACAGAAGTCCGGATCCGGGTCTGGAGTCTGGATTCTGGAGTGGAAAGGCCGGATCCAGGCACTCAGGCATGCATATTACGAGCTCTGCTTATCAGCTCTCAACTCAATGCGACAAGCATAGAAGATGATTAAGTTTACGAATGAAACTACTCATCATAACGATGATGATGAGGATGATGACAGAGTCGAGATCGAAGCTGGACAACTTTGATTGCTTGCATTATGCTGAGAATACACAATCCAGAATCCAGAACCCAGAAACCTGAATGCAACTTGCTGCGGGCTAACAGTTTTGTTCGATTTACGCAATTGCAGTTTGCCCGATTGCATTTCTTATGTACTGTGCCTAGTCTCGACAACACCAAAAAGAGAGAGGCCCATCAATTGCAACAATGTGTATCTATTCCAACCATATAACTATGTATGTGCAACGTTCTATGAGCATAAGTAACAGCTCTCGAGCTGAGCTCAGTTCAGGCATCCGTTGAAAGCAACGGCACAGGATCTACTTGCCACACATATTCACGCAATTTTATGGCAATCATAAATTTCACTTGATTTTGGCTTTTCCGCAATTTTTACGCAACACAAAAGCAGCATCCGTTGCAAGTCCGTATCCGTAAGATGCTCAACGCCCACCCCAACGTTATTGATATTAGCTGTTGAGGCTTTAGGGCGTGTCCAGTTTATGCCGGTTGCAATTTCATTGCAATCAACCTGCCACTATCTATCTTTATCTCTCTCTATCTCTCACTGTATCTGTTGCTCTCGCTCTCTTTTGCGTTGGCAGCGTTATGCATATTTATTAAAAACTGTCTGCTGCGATTAAAAGCCAATCAGGCCAATTGCAAATTCCTTTTATTGGCCCCAGCTTTATAAATATTTAAAATTTAATTTCGGTACCACAGCGCGTATACTTGATGCTGTGGGTGTTGGAATACATTTTTCTGCAGCTAGATTAAAATATGTGTGTGTGTGGTTGCGCATTTCTGCAACATCTGTATCTCCATGTGTACACACAGTGTGTGTGTGTGTGTGTTTATCTCTTTCCTTTTCTGTCTCTCAGGTACTCTCTCTCTCTCTTTCATTTACCACTCTCCACTGCAATGCAATCGAAGCGTAAAACGTTGTAGCTCACCAGCCTCGCAAAAGGCAAACACGTTGAGCGCAAATGTAGCGCGTTTCCTTTTGGCTTTTACACTGTACTCGCACCCGGGACAAGGACCACTACAAGGATACCAGTGCCTCTGTTCCCACTTCCCACTTCCCACAAATCCAAAACCCAAAGTCCCCAAAAATGTTCAGCATGTGGGTGAGTGTGTGTACTCTTGTGTGTGGCACTGTGGCAGTTAGCTAGCGCTTGACAGCTTGGCAAACAGTTAAATAGAGTTGGCAGCACTCCCGCTCTGTGGTTGGGTGACTGTTATCCCTTCATGACAGCCTGATGCACATACGACTTATACCCAAAGTTAAGGATTTTAGCTTTATCGCAATGTTTGCAACTCTTGGCGAACAACAAGCCATATCTTTGTTGTTATTATGTCTCTTACTGAATCAAAGTACAGCATATTCTGGCTATATCTTTTTAAAACTTTGAGCTCTTGTCTTGATCTGTACAATATCTGTATCAACAGTTTTCTGTAATATGTTTATTATAATTTATTTATATAATTTATTCTATATTTATGAGAGCATTAACAATTCGTGTTGGCTGTCACATTTACTTCCTCTTTAAATGTGCCAAATATAATTCTATTATGTCAATCTAATCAGCTTGTTGTGGTTATTTCTTGCGGCTAAACTCAAATTTAATTAAAAGCGTGTAAACAACAGTTTAGTTTAATAGAAATGTTGATTTATGCTTCGTAAAACTCATCCATATATTAAATTATGTCATGATTTAATAACTGATTTTATTATTACATTTTTACATAAAATAAATATTAAAATATTGCAATGACTCAGAATTTTCCTTATACGCTTAGCATCGTTTATTATTTTATATACATATTGGTGCAATTTCAATTCAACCTTATGATCTTTATTTGTAGTTTTCAAATTAATTCAATAGAATATAACAATGCAACAAAATATGTCTTCTTGATTTGAATAATTTTGATAAATAAATTTGTTTATACCAATTCTTTAGTCTTACATTCTCCAAATTAAAAAAACACAATCATGCTCTATTTTTACATGTTCTAATTATTTTATTAGTCTTCTTACTGACATTATGGTCTTATATGTCAATGTGTTTTATATGTTTTGTGTCTCGGGACGAAATATTATCCTAATTTCAGGGTCGGACATAGTTGGGGTGGTTAATAAAAACTATGGTTTTAAGATTTAACCGTTTCAGCATGAAGGTCCACAGCTACTGCAACAGCCTCCACAAGGTCCACAACAGGGGCCACAGGGACTACAGGGGCCGCAGCAGCCGAAGCATGGTCCAGTTGCACAGCACGGTCCACATGTATTAGGTCCATAGCAACCACCGCCAAAACAACCACCGCATGGTCCACAGCAGCCACCGCAAGGTCCACAGCACATGATTGATCCTTTAGATGTTCTGCAAAAAATATGACAAAATTTTTAGAATATATTTTCGAGTTTCTAAAATTTAATAGATTATTTTTATATATTTTTTCTTACCCAACAAAAATTGAGACTACAAAAAAATTTAGATGTTGTTTGTCGAGGCACAAAAGTAAGAATGAAATATTGTGAAAAGGCAAAGACCTATGTGTAGTTGGATGAAGTTTTTTTCAGAGGTAATATGATGATGTGTTTGTATTTAAAATAATTTCTGGAGCTTTGTTACATTTTTCTAAAAAGGGAATTGAGAAATGTAAAATTTTAAACTGTAATTGGTATACATATAGACGTCATCTCTTTTCTGTAAAAAACAGATACAAGTAAGTATATCGAAATAAATGTACAAAACTCTTATGCTCTCAAGTTAACGACTGTATATAAAAGTTATTCATATGATTTATTGGTCAGCATTCGCTTTAGTTTTCAACACAATTCTCAGTGGCACAGCTGCAACTGTGTATTCAACTATTTGTATGCATTTAATTGGTGGCATAATTTGGAGTCCTATTGCAAATTCATGGCACACAATGGAGTGCTAATGAATATGAATAACAAGAAACTCATGTGAGGCCACAGACAGACATTCGCGACAGAACACAAGTTGACAACAAACAGGCGAAACAAATAAACAAAAACTTAAGACAGAGACGGACGGACAGACGGACAGTCCCAGAAAGAACAACCGGATCCGGACAAACTACTTACTTACTTACGAGTACTTACCCACTTATGCGGGGGCAAGGAGATTGGGCATAGACTGGGACTGGAACTGAAACTGAGGAACTGAGAATGGGAATGGGAATGGCAACAAACTTATGCGGCAAGTTGGCCCATTTGTTGTTGTTATTGTCTGCACTCTGCAACAGTCTTTTCACATAATGTCACTCGTTGTTAAAGTTGCCTTCTCTATTCTATATTTTTTTTTTCAGCTCTCCCTGCTCCCTTCCTCTTTGTCTCTTTCACTCTAGTGCCCTCGAAGCCAAAGCAAACTTCACAGTGCAAAACTCACATAAATTACGCGCGCGGCAGCAAAAGTCACAAAATGTCAAATGCAGCAAACACAAAAAACTAAAACTCAAATTGCAGCGTATAAAGACAGAACTCGAACAAAACTAAAAAAAAAAAACAGCATTGAGAGAATATTTTTTACCATTTCAAGGAAAAATTATGCCAGCCCGCGGTTGAATCATCGTCTGTCGTTCCAGGCCCATCCACATCCAGAAACTCTCCTGTGCTCGGCAACTTTACGCAAGGAAATGCCGCCAATTTGTAGTCATCGCTGCAATATAAATGCCACGCCTCCTGCTGTTGCACCTCCACCTCCCCTTCAATTCTCTGTATGGCCATGGGCTGGTTGGTCGTTGTGTGGCCAGCTTTGTGGTCGATACGCGCGTGTTGGCCTTCAAAACTGTCAGCCAAGCGACATCAGCCGTAGGCCCAACAATAAAACGCAAAAAAATATAGTAAAGTTAACTATGATTTATTGCCTTGAAGCACAGGAAATGGCAATAGAAAGTTGCCACAAGGTGCCAATTAAATTATTGAATATCCGTATATTCGAGGCTAGTGAATAGTTGGCAAGAGATCATGGCCAACAACGACACAAAGTTACAAAATATATATGAAATAGTTGCATATTTTAAGTAATTTCTTGTTCAGATAAAATTGTTGGGAAAATCTGAGAAATATATTTTATTTCGTTTTTAATTTAATTAAATTTATTAATTTATTACTGCTCTCTTAAAAATAATCCGAATCCAAGCAATAACTGCTTGTGAAATATTATTTTAATTTATTTAATTTTGCTATCAAATTTTGTTTCGGACACATAACATTTTTTAAAGTCGAAGAATGTGCAGTTTAAGAATTCGAGAGCTAATTAAAAAACTAATATTTTGTATAAATAAATCACACAAAATCAAACAGTAAATGAATTTACTAAAATTTATTAGATACAACATTTAAAATTTACTTGCATTATATTCACTTTTGGATATAACAGAATAAAATTCCGTTTTAAAACTGCACAGTTTTCAATTGGCAGTCATAGAGGCAAATTTTATAAATCATTTAGACTTATGAATTATTAGATTTTAAGTTTTTCTTTGGGTGTTTTGTAGGCTAGTGTAATGAAACTGGATATATAGTAAAGGAAGGCAGCCAAAAACCATGCAAATGAGTTTAGCAACTGAAATGCAGAGAAATGCGTGGCCAATGGGTCGCCATCGTTCATGTCAGCTTCAGTTCGAATTCTCCGGGTCCTCTGTGCCGTAGTATACCCGAAATAATGGTCATGAAATGAAAACGAATCAGGGCAATTCACTGCCCGCCAACCAGACAGATAGACGGTCAGACAGACAGACGGATAGACAGGGATTCAAAGCTACCAAAGTCTCGGCAGGAAAGGCAGCCAAAAAAAAAGAAAAAGTGACCAGTCAGTGCCAATGATAAAGATTATGATGATGATGCAGCACAACCATGATGATGATAATGATGATGATGATGATACGGATGCGGATGCTGACGAGCCGTTGCCAGAAACTGTAAATGTTGAATGCGATGCGATGAGATGTGATGGAATGGGAATGGGATGCGTTTTCGTCAGCCATGCAGTTGGGCGTGAAAATGCAATTTACTGACGAGACGAAAGTGGAAAATGGGGTTTCAGGATCAACAGAACTTCGGGTTGCTTGTGGACTTTGTTTAAAGGCAAGAGCAACAAATAAAAACAGTACAGAAAAAAAACAAAAAAAGAAAAGCTTACCACAACAATTGTAATTAAAAGCAACGCAAACCAAAATGATAAATATCTTGGCAAAAAGCAACTTGGCAAAAAGTAAAACAAAAACTTGTACTTTTACTTTTGCTTTAGCTTTTTTGCTGTTTTTGTGCGCTTTGTCTGGACGTTGAGCTGTTTGTTACTTTTCACACAATCTACCAACATTCTCTCACTTCTCATTGGTCAACACACACACACACACACACACACTCACACATACATAAAATGGCCGGCCTGGGAGCTGCCATAATACAATTTATACGACAACACTTTAGTGCAAAGTTTATGCGCAGTGTTTACAACGTGCCATAAAAGCCGGACAATGCAAGGTCGGGATGAGGATGAGGTCTTCGGATGTGGAGAGAGGACAGTACAGTACAGCTCAGGATTAGGGCAACGGTTGGCTATAATGTTACCCGTAAATGTACTCGTTGTCCGCTGCGGGTGCGTAACAAGTGCAACTCACAACCCGCATAAGCAGGATGATCTACAGACATAGACGAAGTCGGAGTCGAAGTTCCGGTGTATTACGGAGTTCATTGCCTTGGTTGAAGCACAAAATTGTCGCCTGAAATTGGCAGCTAGTAAAAATTAAGTAATAAACTAACTTGAACACAGGTTGAGCTTCGTGTTGTGGCCAAAGAACAAATATGTTTTAGAGCATAATCCCAGACAATTTTAATGCCCCCAAAAAAACGACATTGTCTGGCAGTTTGTAAACATTTAACTCAAATGACTTTGAAGTTTGACCGCAACTTTAATTTGTTACCCAGTGCCCAAAAGTTTAAAGCACATCAATTAATAATTGAATAAGTCACAAGTAAGAGTGTCAATAAAAGACTTAAAGAGAAGTGGTTTAAAGCTTAATATTAAACTTAAATGGCATTAACAGAGTTTGAGTGGATTAAATGTTGTGATATGTTAAATTATCTCTATTATAAGTTAGTCTGCACTCTTTAAACTCAAAGCATACTCTATCTATTGGACTTCTATTATCTTTTACTCTGGCTTTCACATAAATCAGTTGATTAGCTCCTATAATACTTGGCATCTGGCTGGAAAGTGTTTACAAAGCTCATGCCACATATACATTCAATTAATGTTGTATAATTCGAAGCATAATGAAATTAGATAATTATGTAGTTCATGGAAAATAGAAAATTAATTAAAACAAACAGCAAAACGCCAACGGGGCTGCGAGTCAGTTACAGTCGTTCACTTTGTCAGTCAGTTAATCAATTTACAGCAAAATGTTGAGCCACTCAACCACCCCAACCACCCGACACTTTAGTTAAACAACACCACTCTGAAATGTCATGGTAGGGGCTGCCTATGAAGGTGACAATTGTTGTAGGTAAAGAGCTGAGTGAGTTTCGTCATTACCTGAGGTGGCAAATGCCGCAATCTAATTAAGTTTTTGCCGCTTCACAATTAGGCTGGCGGGAAATGAATTCAACGCTAAATAGGCAGGAAAACAAAACAAATTATAGGCAAATGAAGAACCGGAACGAAGCTATGAATGACAGCTAAATGGAGACAAACACACAAGCACTTGGGCAGATTGAAGCTAATGATTATGTTCAACATTCAATATAAACAAACGGCTGCTGCAGATACAATTTGTAATCGGTCGAGCAAACAAATCAATAAATTTCATCAGGCTATCAAAATTAATGTTATATTCGCAGGCAATATTCTTGGTTCTCAAATGAAAATGTGAAAGGCAAACATTTGCAGCAAAACTAACACACGCTCCATCAATTTCAATAAGGCCCATGCAGCTAATCAAATCACTCTGCCACACTGTTATATTGCCACTGCTACTGCCACGTGCCACACTTAATTGCTTTCAATTTAGACACTCAAAGTGCCACAAATTACACGACCGGCAAAGTCAGTGAGAGTGACCACAAAGAGCCTGAGAACCACAGCTCTGTTTATACTTTCTCTGTCTTTCTTTTTTATTTGTTTTTGTATCATCATCATTTTCATAAATTTTCCTCAAATTGACTTTATGACGCGCCGCAATTCCGAATCTAGACACTTGCGACTAATTTGCCACACGACTCACTCAAAACTTTGCTACAAAAAATATTTAAATACAAAAGAATATAGTTCTAAAAAAAAAATTTAAGGTAGTAGAAAATAGCTGACTAACAAATACCTTAAAAAAATGATGGAATATGTGAAAAGTTATAGAGAAAAGCAAAATTAATAAACTTTATAAAATATGTGTGAGGTAAAATTGCATAGTAAATATAAATATAGATTTGAATATACAAAATTTAAAATAAATTTCATTAACTGAATTTAATAAATATGTTAAAAATATATATATTATTATTATTTCATTTTAAATTAATATTCACGGCACTGGAAGTGAATATACTCTTGAGCTGTTAAAAATTTCAGGATCAAGTCTGATAAAAAATGAGCTGAAACTGGTGAAGCTTCATACTATTAAGAATCCTTTCCCTTTTAACAATTGACCTACGTCTAGCTACCCCTTTTGTACACTCTACAGAGTGTAATGGGCAAAAAAGGAAATGACAAAAATCACAAAAATCAGTGCACAAAACTTGCGTCAGCGACGACAAAAAAAAAGTGAACAGCAATGGAAAGCAATGAAAAACACAAGGAAAGCGCAAAGGCAGCGTTGAAAATTAAGTGGAAATGAATTGCACGCCTGAATTTCAATGGGGCGTCCGGCACGTTAATGTTTACTCAAGTGGAAATCGAGTCACTCGCGACTTGGACTCAAGTCCAGGACTCAGGACCCATCACAGATCCCACACCATACGCTCTCCATTTCCGACCGACCACATTTTTCTGCACAACCACAAAAGCTGAAAGTTGACAAAAAAATAAAAAACACAGGGTACTGGGAGAAATAATGAAAAATATTTGTGCAAAGGCAGACAAAGCCAAAAAAAAAAGCTGAAGTAAAAGTCCATTTCTAAGTGGTTGCTTGGCGGCAAACTGAGCCTAGAATTTAAGGACTCCTCCAAAAGGAAAGTTGGTTTCAGGCATCAACGATTCCATATTTAAATTGACTGCCATTTGAGTGTTGAGCTGGTTTTTAATCAAGTTAAAACACTAATCGAAATTAAATTTAGATTTCCTTTTAAGCTAATTTTTAAATCAAGATCAGGAAGCAAGTTTGATATCCCTAGATAAACAAGACGGGCAGCTCAACAAATCGAACTTTTTTCTATAAATAAAGAAAATAAAACCCTTTGAAATAAAATTTTAACTGATAATAAGAAAAATGGATATAACATAACTCTACAGATGAAATTTAACTTTTTGCTAAATTCTAAACCTCTCTTCATTTGGTCTGTCTCAACCATAATTTGTAAGAAATTCTCAACGCTAGACAATTTAAAGACTTACCTCTTGAGAGACTTGGAAGTTGTTCAACTTAAGATATACTATTTGCAAATATTATTGTTGCTGCCACAGATGCCATAAGAACGAGGTCGACTACAACGGACATTGTTTTTATTGTTGTTATTTAGGAAAAACTTTTGAGCAGCAAGTTGAGTTAATTTGTATCCACAACTCAATTGCAAAAGTTTAAGCGAGCAAAAGATTTATGAACTTTATATGCAATAACATGGCAAGAGAGAGAGAACAAACCAAAATCGAAAGGCAGAACAATGGAAAAGGACAAGACAGTGGGACAGTGGGCAATATAAGTATGCAGAAAGATTTTATTGCAGCAACAGAAAGCGAATCAGAAGCTGAAAAGGAGCAGCTACATTAAGGCCTGGGGCATTTGCAATCAGCTTTGATAAGCAGCAAATGGCCAGTCAAATGATAACGATAACGACTCTATCGATAACTGCAGCCCCAACCAAACTGGCAGAGAGGAGGAGAATCAGAGGGAATGGGAGTGGAAGTGGCAGTGGCAGACTAAAAGCCAAAGTCAATGCCGTTGCCAATTGACTTTTATGCCAGGCAGCGAGCGAAAGAGAACGCCACAAAATTAGTTTAGCTTGCGGCTAAAAAGTCAATTTTCATAACAATTTTGCTGGCTGCCATAATGAAGCTTCATTTTCTTGTTGATTTTACTGCTGATGCAGTTCCCAGTAACAGATACAGTTACAGTTACAGCTACAGTTGCACTAAGAGTTGTAGTTATAGTTACAGTTACAGTTCAAGTTATTAAAATGCATGTTGATTTATCGCGCAGCTGGCAACGATTTGTGCTATTATAAAATATGTATTTGTCAGTGTGTATTATTAAAAAAAAAAATATAGCGCAAGCTAACTTTGGCGCGCCAAAGTTTGGATACCCTTGCAGTGTCCTGTGTAAGCCGACAGACTTTTTTCAAAATTTGTAAAATGTTGATTTTTAACCGATCGTTCCTATGGCAGCTATATGATATAGTAGTCTGATTTGCACCAAATTTGGTCAGCCTGTTTAAAACTTAATCACACACAATATGTGTATATTTGGTTGAGATATCTTGAGAAAAAAAAGTTTTTCATACTAAATGTTTATTTCCAACCGATCGTTCCTATGGCAGCTATATGATATAGTAGTCCGATTTACACCAAATTTGGTCAGCCTGTTTAAAACTTAATCAAACACACAATGTGTATATTTGGTTGAGATATCTTGAGAAACAAAAAAGTTTTTCATACTAAATGTTTATTTCCAACCGATCGTTCCTATGGCAGCTATATGATATAGTAGTCCGTTTTACACCAAATTTGGTCAGCCTGTTTAAAACTTAATCAAACACACAATGTGTATATTTGGCTGAAATATCTTGAGAAACAAAAAAGTTTTTCATACTAAATGTTTATTTCCAACCGATCGTTCCTATGGCAGCTATATGATATAGTTATCCGATCCGGCCGGTTCCGACATATGTACTGCGTGCAGCAATAAGACGGACCTGTACCAAGTTTCATCAAGATAGCTTCAAAACTGAGAGACTAGTTTGCATAGAAACAGACGGACACACGGACAGACAGACGGACAGACGGACAGACAGACGGACATGGCTATATCGACTCAGCTCGTCGCCCTGATCAAGAATATATATACTTTATGGGGTCTGTGAGGCTTCCTTCAATGCGTTACACATTTCGTGACAAAATTATAATACCCTCTGCAAGGGTATAAAAATAGAGTAGGTGCATTGTTAGCAGCGTGTATGGCATTGAAAGCAACTCAACAACTTTTGCCGTATGTGGCGTATACGTAATATCAACTTTGCATATGCATGCAAGAGACTTGGAGTTGTTGCTGTTGCATAATTTCGCATAAATTCCGCTGACATTTTTTAATCTATGTTGAAAGTTTGCAGCACACACACACACGCACACACACAAAGAGAGAGAGAGAGGGAGAGAGCGAGAGTGAGTCAGATAGAGGGCCCCTCATATATAGTATATCACCATTTGCATAAATCCCAATTGCAGTGCACTTTGCCATGCCCGTGTGTCTCAATGGCCAAATAAAATATCTGCCCCAGCGAAGAGAAAGAGTAAGAGGTAACGGCAGCTTAGCTCAGCTGCACTTTATTCGTTGGCATCTTGAAGATTCATAAAATGTGTATGAGTGCAAAATGTTTTAAATTTATTACAATAAAACGAGCTGGAGCGCCAAGTACGCAAATGCGACATAAAACGGCTAAAAGATAAAGCGGGGCCCAAAACAGGCCCCAAATGGCAATGGACATTTTTATGCGCCTTAAAGTGCGCTACATAAAAATGGCTAACACAAACACAGAGTGCGAGAGAGAGAGAGAGGGAGACTGAGAGACAGGTAACATCTGACGGAATGCATTGATGTGACTACACAAAATGTGAAAATTGTTGCAAGCACGCAGGAAAAACAAAAAGGAAGGAGAAACGTGCCACGTTTATGGGCCAAAGGCAAAAGTGAGGCTTCAGTTTCAGTTTCAAATTTCGACTCTTGTTGTTGTTGTTGTTGTTGCTGTTGCTGTTGCTGCTGTTTCTATCGGTCGCCGTTTTCATCATTTGCCTGTTTTACTCCTGCCGCTCTTCATCAGTTGCTGCCACACAAAGCAGACGCATTTATTACATTGCTTTTTCCGCCTTTTTTCCATTTCCCGGCCTTTTAACTGAAAAATTGGCACACTGCGCCGCTTGGCATGCAAAGCAACCATTTCAACGTTATTCTTTTCCTCTTTTTTTTTATTCGGTTTTGTTTCTCATTCTTTTGGAATTTCTTTTTTTAACTTTTTCTGGTCTCTGCCTTTTGCTTTTGTTGCTGCCATTGTCAGTTGGCCACGCGCCTGACACGCTTCACTGGCCCTGACTATGGAGTCTTCCCTCTTTTCTCCTTCTGCTTGTCTCTTAGCTTATGCCGCGCCGCAAGTCAGCTTCATTTTTGCAAAATACCCTGCAATTCTCGAGCTATTGCGAAGGTAGTGAAAGACTGCAGATGGAAGTATAACTACATACAATTTAATTAAATTAATTATTTATTGACAGTTTTCAAATTAATTCATATGAATGCCTTGTTATTCTCGTACCTCAACAAAACCAGTGATAGATTGATAGAAAGTTGTGTAACCAAATTATATGAATACTTTTTACTAAATATAGATAAATCAGGTCATTCAATATAAAGACATAGCTGCTTTAATAATTATCTACCCATATGATCTTAAAATTAATATTTCTTTCACAAAAATTAAAACTATTATCCAAAATTGAGTTGGCATGTTTTTTCTAAGTATATTTTATTTCTGTTTTCAATATATATTTCAATTATTTACTTTAATTAATATTAGCTTATTCTAGCAGTTAAATTTCGGATTTTATTAAAACATAAATAAGTCGAATATAAAAAGAGGTATCACTTAGTTGTTAATTTCTTGTTTTCCAGCTAGTTGTAGTTTCTATGCTGTAGGTGTGTGTGTGTGAGTGTGCGAACTTGATTGTTCATTCAAGTGTGTTGGAAATCAATTAATGTGCTGTTTCCTTTTCAAGTTGTTTTAAAAGATTTACGCATGGCTTCAGCATGTGTCAAGTGCAACTCAAACAAACCTGTGACCCGAGAGAGCAAATCAATTTTGGGTTAGCAGCCTTATACTCCCATCCCCTTTGGCAATAAGGGGTGAGGTATGAAAGGGGGATTGACCAGAGTCTCTCTGTTGTGGTAATTTTTGTAGTTCGCTTTTATAATGAGATCAAGAACACAATACTAGTTGGGAGTTGAGTTCAGACTGTGACTGAAGGTTGAAGAGGAGATGGAGAAGGGGTGTGGCAGTGGTAGAGGGAGGGTTTTTGGGGTACATATTGAGCTGGTTGGGCAAATATTTGGCTGCTTCGCTTTTTGTTGCTGACAACTGACCACAAAATTTGTTTAACATGCCAAGCAACTCAAATTTCATGCCGCATTGCCTGTGCAACTGACCCACTTTTGGACCAGCCCCGCCCACTGATGCCCCTTCCCCCCTCTGCTGCAATGTTAGAGCTCCAAGAGAGGGGGATTGTGGATTCGGGAATTGGGCAAACGCCTGAGCAAACAAGCGAGTGCCAAAGATGATGATGATGGCGATGATGGCGCTGATGACTCTGACGTTGACGACTCATCCGAACCGCAGACTTTGCTCTGTTCCCTGGCAACTGAGCTCAACTTGAAAAGCCGCAACAATTTCATTAAATTTACTTGATGGTATGCCGAAAATATGACAAAGGGACTATGCAATTGTACCCAAGTAATATGCCAGCTGCATATTTACACACGAGTGCATCTATCTCACTTCTCTCCTTCTCTATCCCTATCTCTATCTATCGCTCACTCTCTCTCTCGGTGTGGAATGACACAGGTGTACATATCTACTTCAAAATGTTGGTAATTGGAAAAGCGTCAAACCACAATGCAATGCATTATTCCAGTTGTTAACTGCAAGGAAGAAAATTCAAAGAAATCTCACATGTTGTTGGAAACAAAAACTATAATTACGAGCTGTAACTTTTTGCATTTCTCTTAATATTAGTAGAATAAAATTAAACAATTAATTAAATAGTATGCTTACATTTTCCAAACAATTATTGCAACTGGTTACTTTAAGGAATTTTGTGGCTACTTAATAAATTTTTGGATATTTGACACATTCATTAAATATTAAGGCTGTATAAAATTCTTTAATTTTCATAAGAGCTTGCTTAAGTTAGTACTTTAATTTTATCAGCTATATAGGATTTTTCAGATGACTAACTACATTACCGAGTATTTCCCCACGTAGAGCTAATTTTATTATTATTAAATTTGCTAAGAAGCTTTATTTTAAAAGTAGTTGAATTAAAGCATATGTAGTTAAATGAATGCAAAAATTTTAATTTGTTTAATAAGTTTACTAAAATTCTCTGAAATACTCTAAAATTCTAGCTGATAAAGTAAGTAATGTGTTTGAATATTTGCTAAATACAGAGTATCTGCCTGTCATAGCACGTACTCGTGCCTGTCAACATACTTTCCATCTTTTGTTTTGTCTAGATTTTTAACTTTACTTCATCGTGTTGTCTTTCGCGTTGACTTACAGTCATTTATTTAAGCAATTCTAGCAATCCATTAGTTAAATCGCAAAGCATTGCTTTCACATTAATTGCATGCAAGTCACTGTCCAAAGTCATTAACCATGTGTATTAGGGGAGACTGTAGACTGTAGAGAGAGAGAGAGAGAGAGTGGAATGTGCGTGTGTTAATGCCACTAACTGTTGCTTTGGCTGTTGCTTATCGGCCAAGGCTAACACGGAGGCAATGGCAATGGCAACTGGCTGGATTTGAGGATAACATTCAGCGCGACAAAGCGCTGGGCCAATTATACGGTTTGTTAACACACAAAACAGAAAATGTAATTACATTTGGAGCCAGGACTATGTCGAGTCCTTGGCGTTGGCGTTGCCTTTGAAATCCGATTTAATATTGTTAACTGTGTGCAAAACTTTGTCATTTAATTTTGCAAATTACACTAGAAGCGCGACAGATACCAGAGTGAGTAAAGGGAAAGAGGGGAAGAGCGTGAAGGGGAAGACAACTACAAGATACAATCGGGTGTATGCAAATAGTGGCAAGACGCTGCCAACTGCAAAATGCAAATGCAACGCGACCAATTCAAAGCGTAATCCCTTTGCCTCGTAATGGTGCTCATAATACTGCTTTAATGCTCCAACTAATGAGCCTACATTAACAGAATTCGGGCACGCAACGCCACGAGAGCCACCTGCTGCTCCACCTACCATCCCCTATCTCCCACCACCCTCTTTCCAACATCCTGCTATTTACTCCCTTCCACTAAAGAGCTTCCTTCTCCTGGTTGTCCAATGTGTAAGCCTCATGGGAAGGCTTAGAGCATTGCAGTTTGTCACGTAATTTATTAAAATGCTACACACATACCCATACACACACTTGCAGACGGCACATGCACGTACATTTACAGCTAGGCGTGCCACACACACACACACTCATATACAATTGGCGTAATCATCGTTATGGCATCGTCATAATCAGTGCGGCCATTGTATTGCAGCTCATTGATTTGCAATTATGACACGTGCCAGGTACGCTTTAAAGTCACACTTACCTGCAGACGTACACACACACACACCTAAACTCCCACACACACACACACACATTCATAAACACGCAGTTATTCGTCAAGTATCGTCATTTAAAGTCGCGCCTCTCTCCGATCAAAAATATAAAACCAAAAATCGCTTTGTGAAATTCGCAATTTATGTGTCCGTGTCGCCATCAAATTAAAAGCGATTTGGGACTTCATCTCAAGCATCCATTTAACAAGCTCTTTAAACTGGACTCAACTTGAAAATATGTTGAGGTATTTAAGTGGCATATGGCAAAAGTCAAGCGGTTTGGCTCTGCTAATATAAAACCAATATAATTACAGTTGAAGTGCTTCAATTAAGCTCTCAGAAAACTAAAATATTTTTGAGTGCTTATTAAATATTTAGTTAATAATTTTAAGTGTAGCTTTGTGCTCGGCAATTAATAAAAAAACAAAGTTAATTAATAAATGTACAAAAGAATTTATTGTGATAAAATATGATAATTTTGTGTGATAATGTGATAATAATGACAAACTAGTTACATATAATTTCCTTAAATTAATAACATATCACATTGAAATAATAAGTATAATCTGAGATAGAAGCTATAGAACTTAAAATGGCTGAATGAAAGGATCATTTAATTTAGTCGTATTCCCTCTTAAGATTAATATTGGTCAAAATATGCATTGCTAATAAAAGAACAACATTTAATTTAAATATTTTTTTCTCAATAGCCATGTCTAGTTATAATATTATTACATAACAATCAAAGTATCTAATGTTATGCCCACTTTTTCACACAATTTTGTTTGCTTTATTGTAAAGTCAAATCAGCTAGAGTATATCTAATTCGTTTTGCTTTCAGATTAATTTGATTTGTTCCATTGTTCCACAATTTTTGTATCACCATATTATTATGCTTAATTTTATTGTTGTTTTTAGTATTGTAATTTTGTAAATCTTTTTGTGAAAAACTTTTGCAATTGTGTTTTCTTGCCGTTGCCGTTGCTATCTCTGGTTGCCATTGTTGTTACTTGTTCTTGTTGTTGTTGTCGATGTGAATGTTGTAGCAGTTGTTGTGGTTGTTGTTGTGTGTAAAAATTAGCATCATTTTGTGTGTGGTTGTTGGCTGGCTTTTGTGTTTGGCTGCCTAGGGCCGAGTCGAGTAGGTTTGGAGTTGGAGTTGGCCTTGTTGGCATCTTGAGCAGCACACACACACAAGCAAACAAAGACATAATGAACTGTTTGAGTGAGAGAGAGAGTGAGAGAGGGAGGGAAAAAATAGCAGAAGAAAAAGGGAGCAGGAGGCAAAGAGACATGCTCAAAGTGCGCAGTAAATCAAAAGTTGAAAATTATAATAAAGTCACTTTTGCTGTTGCTATATCATGCACTCCCCTCCCGGAGCCTCTTCTCCACCCACGCATCCACTCAAGCTCTCTCTACTCTCGTCCTGGCTTTGGCTTAACTTTTATCAAGTTCAGTTGCAGTCGCAGCCGCAGAAACTTCTGTTGGCTAATAAAAACCAACATTTAGATTAACTGTAAATTGTGTTATTTTGTTTTTCTTTTGTTGACAGTTCTTGTTGTTGTAGTTGCTGCCGTAGTTCTTGTTGTTGCCGTTAATTTGCAATGGCGCGTGCTGCCCAGAAAAGTAGGCAACACTTTTGTGCGCAAATTAAGTAAATTGTACCAAAAAGGAAGTCAATACTTATACAGCTGCTGCCAGTTGAGAAATTATGCTAGAATAATTCCAAAAAACATGCACAGTTGATTTTAATGCCCAAAAATTCTGCTCTGTGAAAATTCCGTAATGCTGTAAGTTTTGCATTTTCAAAAGAGCAACTTCCGCAAGTTTATGCTGTTGTCGTTGTTGTTGTCGTAGCTGTAGTTGTTTTTGTTGTTGTTGCTGTGACATTTGGGCCCCGTTTGTGCAGGCAGGCAAGGCTTTTAGTCTTTTGTATAGAGTTCGGCCCCATTCAATGCGCTCTGTTAATTTGCGCTGCTCTAGAAAAGAGCCAGCGTCTCGAATGGGCCCAAAACAGGGCACAAAAAGGGCTTAGAGGCAGTTATCAGCATGCGCTTGAATTATTTATAAAAGCCATATTCATGGTGAACTGGGTAGCTGCAGGTAAAGTGCCAGCAGCGGAAATGTTAACTAGTTTTGAGGCAACGCAGCTTGACAATGGCATTAGAATGTCGAAAACTTAGTCACTCAATTAGCACGGCCAGTGCTACTTTCTATGCAAATCTGCAGACAGTTGTGGCCGGAATAAAACCAAAAGGACTCTTTGGTCTTGGCCCAAGCCCATTACAATGTACATCAACTGTACATTAACTTGTCTGTTTTTGTTTCATTAGTGAGGACAGCAGTGGCAAAGGCAGTTGGAAAAGCAGCTGTACTCGCTGCAGGATGACATCCTGCGGCTTCTGTCTCAAGTTGGTTGCCGCCCCCTAAAACCTCCGACAACTTGACACACTCTGACAACCACCCTGACTCAGCATACTAAATTTTGCGTCACACCCTCTCTCCTTCTCTCATTCACTCTCTGAAGCTCTTTAGCAGACTGCAACCAAAAAGAAAGACGATGCAAATAAGAGTGCTATAATCGAGTGCCCAACTATGAGATATCTGTTAATTAATTTAATAATATTTCAATTGTTTCTACGACTATTATACTCGAGCATAATAAATTTAACTTATTACTTTTAGGTAAAAAAAAAATTGTGGATGTGGTGCAGATTTACACAACTTTGGAAACGCCATAATGGTTAAAAACTTCATTTAAGTTACCTAGTTCGACTCTACTTTTGATGCTAATTATAATATATTTACTTGATAAAAGGAACCTGTTATAAATATTAAGCAAAATATATTCACACTACAATATACCCTTCTTTTATACCAGTAACGGGTGTAGTATTTGGAAAAAGCAAAATGAGAACGCCTGAGACCAGTTGTAGATTGACTTTTGCATATGCGAATCGATGAATGTTGATAACACTTTTAGCAAATTGCGAAAGATGTTCAACAAGATGATCGAAGTGCTTGAAGCACCTGATACTCGTACTTTTAGCTGCTGCATTTGAGTCAACAAAAACAGAACTAGCTGATAGGCAATGCTCGTAGCTCTCGATAAAAAGAAGGCTGAATTGTACAGAAAAAAGTTTTCGAAACGAAAATAAAAAAATTATAGTATACAGATAACATATGTTAAGCCCAAATCCGAAATACCCTAAATGATTCTATATCGACATACAAACTTCTTACACGATAAGTGTGATAGATGACGCTAGCTGCTCCTTCCGCTCTACAGTATTAGGTTTAGATTATTAAATAACATTTAACTTTAAGGTTAATTAAATTATTTCCTTCCAGCCTTCAAAATTATTTGCATAAATATATATATTATTCGTTTCTCTCTATAATAGAGACGATTCTACAACCAACTCTGTAGTAACAAAAATCGACACCACAACTTAATCATACTCTGTTCAAAGAGAACGGTTGAATGAAATAACGTGTTATAATGTTGGAGAGAAAAAAATGCTTAATTAAATTGTCTTTATTTTGTAGAGTTCGAAACGTGTAAAAAATGTGTAAAACGATTTTGCGATATATCGAGCTATTTGTAACCTTCACAAAAAAACTTGTAATGCATTTTGATATCACCAGTTATGACAAGGACATACAAGTAATGGTGTGCTCTTATCAACTATACAATGCCCTATAAAAGTGCAAATTCTGGGTATCTTATATAAAAATAAATAAATTTCCATCCTTATTGCAAGCATTTTGATAACATAAATAAAACATCTTATACCCTTTATGTACATGCATACAGTAAAAAGCTGACGTTTCCTTATACAAACAGTAGAATTTCGTGGAATTTTCATTTCCCCATCTATTATTTCCACTTTCAATATACCCTTTGAGTTTAAGCAAACATGCGGCCATTCAATAAAGTTATGTTTATTTATCAACAAACGATTCACCTTAATGCAATTTGCTTTTCACTTTAAATGGGAGTATGAACCAGCACACATACACATGCACAAACATTTATATATCTACCACAAACGGGCCAAAAAAAAGTGCGTTCCACTTTTTTCACACACAGTCGAATGGCTCGACAAAGGCTCATGTGTCGCTGCCATGTATATAATACTTTAACTTTATTTGATTTATGCATCATTCACGCACAATTTATCGAAAAGGGGAAAGGGGATAAAGAGGTATGTAAGTAGACGGCTTCATATTTATATTCATATGCATATTCATATAGTCGAATACTCGTTTGACTTTTTGATACATAATGCAGCAAACATAACTGATTTTCAATGTTTACTCGACTTACAAGCATTTTGATTTATACTGTGTGTACGTGTGTGTGTGTGTGTATCAATAACAACATCAACATGCAGCTACAACAACAACAATAATGACAGAGAAACTGACAGTCAGGCATGCGTAAGCCGCTGTATGTTTATATATTTACTTAACTTTTATAGCGTTGCCTCTTTGTTTCTGTATGTAAGTGTATTTATTTTCTCACGCACACAGCACATTTGCATAATGCTATGCACAACTGTACACACACACATACACAGACTCATACAACCACAATAATATTTGCATATGTCACACGCACAAAGAGAAAGAGAGACATTGGACATACGCGCCGTATGAGTGATGCCAGCAACGCCTATTTTTATGCAATATTTTTTTGTGCCTGCCACGCCTACAAATCAACATTAAGATACATGTTGCGATTGTCCTCATTCCATATATATCATAATATTATAATATTGACTTAATGCCAAATGCAAATGATTGATAAACAACTCAATTGATAACCCTGAATTGCAGAGGCAAGAAGACTCCAAACAAATTGACCGATTGCTTTATTTAAAATAAAACAATGGCGGTAAATGTAAAAATAAAAGCTAGTAAATGGATTGCTGAATGTGACACTGATATATAAAAAAAATAGGTTAACAGTATCACGAATTCATTTTAAGGAGAAATGTCTATAAGTTAATAAGTTCAGGGATTGATCTAATATAGACTTCCAGCCAGCCAAAACAATCAGTTAATACTTAATTAAAGAGGTCGCCAAAACAACCTGAACATAAACAAACAAGATTAATCGCAGAATAATTTAAATTTTGAACTAAACCATCGCCAATCAAAGGGTTAGATCTCGGTTTGAAATCTAAGAATGACTTTAATATATGCAGAAGAGTTATAAAAAAATAAATAAAAGAACTTGGAACGCACAAAGATTGACCTACTGCATTCATTGAAAAGTTAAAGATAAGAATTGGGTAATCTGGGTAATAGAATATTAAATATGCATAGTATTATATTAAATGCATAATGAAATGAAAATTAGATCTAATAGATTAATTGTTATTAAATAATTGTTTCATAAACGATACACTGAAACTTAGGTCCAATTGACTTCTACTTCCTTAACTGTCTCAAAATGTTATCCAAACTTTACTCATCGCACTTGAAAAAGATTGTTCGCTAAACAGAACCAATTAAAATGTTATTAAAGTGATCATTTATTTGAACGCCAGCATGTCTGGCAAACTGGATTGACTTCCTCCTAATGCTGTCTATTTACATGGAAGAGCACAAATACAGTAAATGCGAATATGGTGCACCAAATGTGAAAGGATCCAGTGTTATAGACATCATAGTACATCTCCAGAACTTCCCCCCGATGACTGCATCTCGCGGGGCAATAATTATTGCCAGCCATGCCGGAATGTAACTTAAATTTCGGTAACTTTTCAAAATATCATTTTGTTGAATTTGAAAACACGGCTTATTTCGATTAGGGTTTCCATTTCCTCCCATTTCCCCTTACTTCCTATTGTCCTATCTCAAAATGTTTAACAATGATGAATCATCAATTGTTGATGTGAAGCATCAGTTGCCCGACGAAGTGACTCCCAGACGTCGTCCCTGCCTATGAGATAATTGAATTTAGTGCTAATGATGACATTGATGATAATACATAATATTCAACATTAATTCAAGCAGACATTAATTGATTGATTGTTTGATTGCATTATTGTCATATCGCAATTGCAATTTGGCCCCGTCAACATGGCGTCTATATCCTATTGACATACAAATTCTCTACAGTTGTAGATTGCGAACAGTTTTGATAATAATTCAGACAAAATTTACACGATGACAAGACTAATTAACCACACACCCCAGACACACAGAGCTGTGTCTGTTGAGTTGTGGAAAGTTTGGCAGTTTCAACAAATACTAATTAATCGGTACCATATTGATATGTAGTTTCATCCAATTATGTATTTACTTTAATATTTCAACTGTAAAATATTAAATTCTATTTGACTAATTGACTTGAATTATTCTGAAATAATTATGCTGAAACATAATACTATGATTATTTATTTATACAAAATATGTGCCCAACATTTTAAATTATCTGTATAATTTGCAATTTCGGTCAATAGTTAAATTAAATTGGATATGATATCTCCCATAGTTTAGAATCTATTATTAAGCACTTAATTTTCATTGAGTAAGTCACTTGTCAGCTTGTCAGTTAAAGCGTCTCCAGTAAAGTTTATGGCAGTTGTAATTAAAAGCTGACTTTTATATCAATATTCTCAGAAAACAACAAATAAATCTACTTAACTTTAATCTGTCTGCAATTACAATTTAATTAAGAAAAGTTAGCAAAACCGAAAAACAACTTTAACTGTTCATCAATTCTTTTTCTCACTTTTGAACTTGCACTTTTTCCTGTGTTTACTTTTGTTAACTTGATTGATTGCATCTAATTTATAAAATTGGTTGAGCAAACTCAGGTTTGTCATCTCTCTTGAGATATATATTTTAATTGTAAGTTATTTCTACTCTGGGCAACTGTCGAGTCAGACTATCCCTTAGCAGTAAATTGAGATCTTACGACTGGCAATTTATATGCGAATGTGAATAGGAATGCATTTGTAATTTCTATTTAGAATGTATGTACAATGCACATATGTATGTGAAGGAGCAACGTTGAATGTCATGGCATGACATTCGTATAACATTTATAGTTTGGGGCCAGCCAACCGTGCGTATGCTTAATCTTATGCACACACGTTGCGCATACGTCAAGCCACAAAAGTTGTAGGAAACTAGAGAAACTAGAAAATGGGCAAAACAGGAAAATGTCAAATGGCAAATGGAAAATAGTAAAAGCAAAAGCAAAATGGCAATATTTTCGTAAGCAACAACAATGGCAGCTAAGAAAAACATATTTGCTGCAAATTTAACACAATTATGTTTTTGAAGCCTGACATGTTTTCATTTTCTATTTCGTTTACCAACGTCAACAGCAGCCGACTCTAAGGCATTTGTGGCAACTGACGAGGCAGCGGTAAAAGTGTTGCAAGTCGAGCTACTTGCCACAAGCTGCTGCCTGTATAACTTGCACATTAATTAAGCTCTGCTTCATTTCGCTTCTTGGTTGCTTAGCTGCTATCCTTGTTGTGATTCTTGTGTATCTGTGTAATGTTATATGCAATTTCCTGGCCATAATGAGCTTTATGACTAGCAACTTAAGCAATAAAATAACAAGACAACAACAGCAACAACAGCAACAATAGAAGGGGGCAACTGTCGCAACTGTTGACTTAACAAAAAGCAACAGCACTTGGTTGCATCTTGTGGTCGTTTCTGGTGTTGCATAAAAATCTCATTTACACTTCATTCGGCAGGGACACCAAGGACACATGACTCGCAGCTCAAAAACGGCCTGCAACTGCAACAAGGGACAGTGTGAAGGGGCACGCGGCATGTGGCACACTTGCGGTTGCCTCTGCGGCTCTCTGACTTTAGCTGCTGTGGTTTCAAGTGCAAATTAGTTTTGTGCACGCTACAAAACTGTCGCTCTCAAGTTGCGTGTGCCAAGTACTTTGAGAAAGAGGGAGAGAGAAAAAGAGAGAGAATTAGTGCCACAGTAGTCTGGTATTTCATAGAACAATAAAAATGACACATAAATTTGCATTTACACACTCTGCCTGTCTGTGTATGTGTGTGTGTGTGTGCGTGTGTGTGTCTATATGTGAGTGTCTATCGCTGTGGGGCCTAACGACGCCTTGGCTAAAGGTCAAAGAAAAACTGACACTCGCTTGATAATTATAAATAAATAAATAGAACTAATGAGTTTACTTTTGACACGAATTAAAATTTAAACAAATACAATAAGAAATTCATAGATTTGTCATTTTTAATATAAGAATGATAAAGGAGGAGGGAGAGGGAAAATAATGAAAGCCTTACACGTTGCTCTTTTTAAAACTTTATGTAGCTTTTTAAACTTTATTAGTTGAAAGTTATAATACATAAAAAATATTTAACAGTAACATGTACATCAAATTTGATTAATTCAACTTATATACTCCAAGAGACCAAGAAATTAAATATTAATATATATATTATATAGATAGTTTTACATGCATACAATTCGAATAATTATTATTGTGTAATAGGCCTGAAGCTCAGCTTTTTGATAGCTCAATTAAAATTTGCAACTTTCATTTCATAACTAAAAATATGCAATTATTATTTGCTTTAATTAAAAACAAGTGAAAGTAATTAAATAGATTTATGTCTAAAAATTATGGATAAATGCACAAACTGTTTTTGAACGCTTAAATAAAACTCATTTAAGGGAGAAACAAATGCGGCCTGTTGTGGTTTCGAATTTCAATTAAATATAATTAAAAGGCTGCGAAACTGGCGCCAAGTGCAACATGTGACGCAAACAATTTTGGGCAGAAGGCGATGCCAACTTTGGCGACGACTTTTCAATGTCTTTGGCTTTAGATTTGGAGTCTTGCCACATGCTGCATGCCCCTTGACAACCCGTCGACTGTTGCCTGCGACAAATGTTGCCAATTTGTAGACAATTAAAAAACTTTACATGTTTTGGCATTAAACGAGCAAATTGTTTTAAAATTGCTTCACAAACATACACACATAGTGTAAGCAACAGATAGAGAAAGTAAGAGAGAGGGTGAGAGAGAGAGAGAGAGGGAGTAAGAGAGGAAGAGTATCTGAGAAATGGAAAGACAAATTCAATTCAGCGCTGCCAAAACTGATTTCAATCGCGCACATGTGTCGTGACAACAACAGGAATACTAACAACACACGCACACCCCACCCAGCCACGCCCCCTAACCACCCTCTTTCACACCCACTGCATGCTCGGGCTTTCCTGTAAGAAACTTTATTTTGGAAATTGTGTACATTAATTCAATTAGTAAGCAATGCCACAAAAGTAAAAGCATAACCAAACTCGGCACCTACCTTTACACATACCTATATATGTATTTAGGTATACCTATTCACATACACACACTCCCACACTCACTCACATATGTGTACACTGTACAGCTTGCCAGCCTACATTTTTGGCCACGTAACATGGTGGCTTCACTTTCTCAACGCATTTCACTTCCACGTTGCTGTGGCAACTTTCTCTCTCTCACTCTCAGTTTCTCCGAAATTGCCGCAAAAGCGTTTAAGCTTTGAAAGCGTATTTGATTGCACCTGACACATGTCATCGGTAACTAAGCATCAGCACAAACTCAAAGTTTGTATCTTGTTGTGTTTATACGAAGTGTTGCAGAGCTTCGACTGCCAATTGCGAACTACCAATTAATAACTTGGCTTAAGTATGTTGCTAATGCTATAGGCGCTATTAATAAAAAAGAAAGCATGAACAATTAAGGAAAAATTAACGAATTAAATAAAGGGTAATCGAAAGTAAAAATTTATTATAATATAAGAGTGGTCTCAAATATTTATCTGATAGATTTTCTGACGTAAAGACTATATAAACTTATGTCAAAATCAAATATATCTATAAGATAAAATGTATAAAGACATTGCAAAACTATTTTAAAGTAAGGATTGATTTCTGCGATAATTTTTTAGGAGTTAATTATATAGAACCTAGAAAAGTAATATTTGAATTTATAATTGAGGTAACGATATTATGGTAAATAAATGAATAATTTTTTATTTAATATTATATACCAATATATAATATTCTCAACAGCTAACTAAATTTTGACGCGATCGTTTTTTTATTACCTTATGCCAATATTTCTATAGTTTAACATGGTTAAATATTTTCAAATATATATTTATAACTTTTAAATACCGTCTACCAGTTGACCAAAAGACTTACCTTATTGTATTTTTGGCAATATATTTATGGTAATCACGCTGCAGGGCACCAGGCAGTATTAGACACAAACACACACACACACCTGCCTTAACTTTCTCATTTCTCTGGACAAAAATAACATAAGTATCTGTTGCAGAAAGCAATTGGGGCTTACAAGTTCACGGCGTGTAATACGAGTTGTTAACTAAATCAGAGACACATGTAGATGTAATGTAAATGTAAGGCCTACAGGGTAGCAGAAAATAGAAAGAGATGGGAGGGGGGGGGGGGCAGGTTGCAAAGAGGCAACTTTTATTATGTGGCACTCTGTCTGGCCGTAGGCACAGAATAACATGAAAACTATAAACACAGCATAAAAGTCTCTGAACAACAACACAATGGCAACGGCAATGGCAATGGCCGCAAGGACAAATGGCAGGACAACCAGGTCCAAAGCCTCAAAATGGCTTAGAGTATTTGCGTAGACAAGAAGAAGAAGAAGGAGAGTAGCAACAATAACATTGGGGAGGTGGAAAAGTAGCTGAAAATTTACTTTTTAGTGTCAACAATGAATTGAATTGCTGCTCGCTTGGCTCGTGGCTGCCACAAAAATGTTGATACAACTGTCAGGCAATTGTAATGCAAAAAGAAAATTAATTAAGTGTCCTGCATTGAAGTAAAGAACTGGCCAGCAGCAATTTAAGTGCATTTTAAATTGCATTGTGTTAGCATCAGGAGCAGAGTTGCTATCATTTGCATTTGCATAATTATCTGTCCCCTTCTTAAATCCCATGAAATGTCCCTGCGTCAGCCGTTTGTCTCAATAAGGACGCGTTGCACGTCAACTTCATTTGTCATTGTGTATGTGAGTGTGTGTGTGTGTGTGTGTCTGAGGGTAAAATGTCACCCAAAAGCAAACAAAATGCATTAAAACAAGGCAAGAGCAAGGACTCGACTCCTCGTTGAGCCCTCGACTGTTGCTTGGCTTGTCTCACGCAGTTTCTTGGCAACTGACCCGACCCACAAAAATGCCAACCCAAACACACACGCACACACACACACACACACAAGCACATACACAATTCGCCTGCTTCGTACAAAATCCATTAGCAACTAAAGTGAAATTCATTGTTTCAAAAGTACATGTTGAAATAAATTGAGTTGTGGCAGCAACAGCAACAACGGCAACAAACAAAAAATGCTGCATGCCTGCACCTGTTACACAGTCAAAGGAGACAGCTCATAGATAGAGAAAGAGAGAGAGAGAGATAGAGAGGGAGACAGAGAAAGAGAGATATGAGAAACCAGAACTCTAGCTGAAGCAAAAGGCATGCATCTGTTGTCGACAAGCAGCCAACAACTGCTTGAAATGCATTGAAATGGCCAAAATGCTCGAAAGTGTCTGCTGACATGGCAATAGCTTGTGTTGTATGCGGTAACGTTGCGTATGCGCAACAACATTTCAATTCAATTTATTAAGAGCTAAGCAACTCAAAATTAAAAGCTAATATTTTTGCAAGTAACGCTAATACAAATATTGTAAAAATTCATGCAACAAATTAATTAAATGTATCTATCTACATATATTTAAAAACAATAAATTAACTTTAAACAATAACTTTGATCATCAGACTCGCCAAGAAAAACAATTTTGGGAGAGTCCACCAAAAACAATTACCAAACTGTATGCTTTAATAATTATTATTTTAATTTAATTGAAGATATGTATTTATAACCTTCTTTTAACATAGTTTATCTACCTATTGCGAACCTTCAAAGATTTTAATTGAAAGTTAAACATAATTCTTAATTCTTAATTTAAAATCATATTTTCCAGCTTTATTATAACTAAACTCAGAGTAAACTGAAGTCGCTTTTTTGTTTGCACCTTTACTTTTCATATTTATAAAAAAAGCAGCTTAAAAACTTGAGAATAAAAATGTTGTAAAATTTCAATTAAAGCTAGAGAACATTCGAGGCTTGATTTACTGTGGCAAATGTAAGTATACCATGCCACACAAACTGCTGCTGTTGATGTTGCCACGCGTAATTGCGTATACGACACGTGCAACGCACTCAACGTCCATAAAAGTTCAATTGCGACAAGTTGCCGCAAAATTTCAACAGTTTTTTGGTCGAAATACAAGAAAAATTTAATTTTAATTTGCGTGGACATGAGCCGTTGTGTGTACGAGAGCAGCTTACTTAATTGGCCAAATACAGTTAAACACACAAACTCTCACACAGAGACACACACTCAAACATACACATATACGTGAACACCCCCAATGCCACAGATAGGCGAATACCCCAAATTGTGTCATCTTTGGTTTTGGATGTGCGCATATTTGGATTTAGGCTGGCGAGCCGAACATCTGGCAGCGTGTGCAACTAGGCCTAAACAATTTGTGGCTAATTACACAGCATTGCCATCAATTGTAGGCAACCTAATGTTGTTCTTCTTGTTGTAGGCCAAAAGTGGGCGGCATACGTAATTCTTTTGCACATGTGCATCGTCTGTGCTCTGGCTGTAAAACTGGTCAAAGTTATTTTATAATTAAAAACTTGTTGACCAGAGGCTTGCTAAGTAATTTTTTGGCTACACTTTTGTACATTTCACTATTTCAAGTTGGCAATAAAATGGACAAAATAGATGTTCTTATTTAATTTAAGTTTGTAGGAGACAATTTGCCCATTAATAGTCAACAATTTTGGAAAGTATTATGTACTGAGATAAAAGAAATAAATACGTTAACGAAATGATCAGGCTTTAAAATAACTTTGGAAACTGCATAAAAACATAGTTTTCCTTACTATAAAACTTAAGTTAAGAGAATATCCCTTCAAACCTATTAATTTTAGTAACAACGTTCTTGGATTGATTGTATAATATAATCTACTCATGGCATTACTGGTATACTCCAAGATTTTCAGCAGCTTATTATGAAATACTATAAGAAATAGAACAAAAAAGCTTACTTCCCTTTGGACAAGAGATGAATAGCGGGAAATAAATGTCATATTCCCACAGCATTGGTGTCCACTTGAAAAATGCAAATAAATTTCATGAATTTTCATTTTATTTTCTAGAAAAAAAAGAAGTAAAAAACTCTCTGCCCGCATGGAGTTGCCTGCTTTGTTGCCTCGTGCCACAGCTCAGAGTTTCTCAGTTACTCACAACGTGGTGGCATGAAGAAATTAAACCTGAAAACTTCTTTGTCCCGCAGCAATTCACATGAAGTTAAGCACATTTAGTAGCTGGCAGCAAACTGGCCAAAAAAGTGCAGCTGAAAAAGTTTAATCAGCCGCCTGCCATAAAATGCATAACTTTGCAGGCCACACAAAAAAAAAAGACTGAGCAAAATGAAAAGTGAAGAAAATTAAAAGTAAAGTTTAGGAAACACTTGAGATTTTTCTTGTGGCTCACCTGCAGATGAAGTGGATGCCATCACTTAATTAGCAATTTTTTCATTTGCTGCTATTGTAATTTGAAGTTTATGCTAGCAACTTTATAAAATAAAGCTGCATAGGTTACGTATACGTCACGTATGCGGGCCAAATTTAATCCGACCTTATCGAGATTTCTGCCATATGGAGAGTTGCGTTTTTAATGTACCTTTGTGGCGTATAATAAAATCAGCACAAAATTGCCAAATTATTTAGATTTACCGGCAACATCACAACAACATTTCCCCTAGAGGTGGCAGACACAAGGGGTGCAAGCGACCATATTGTCAAATGAGCAATAAAAGCGCTTTTATGGCCAGCAGAAGAGCAGGCACGGTCTGCTCTCTCTGTACATAAAGATGCTCAGATATACCTGGACTACACACATGCATTACCCAAATTCATATATATATATTAACATAACTCTCTGCGAGCTTAGAATAAATAGGCCGTTAAGGGTTGTGCTCCAACTCCCAGCTAGAATTATGTTTAGAAATTGCTTATTAAAATAAACAATAAAATTATAAAACACATATATGTGCGTAAATACTTTAACTGTATGCAAAAGAGACAGCTGCAAATACTTAAGCCTGTAAATGGCACAAAACACATTATGAAACACTTTGTGTGCACTTGAATCAAGTTAAATTTCAATTTGAAGCCTTCTTTGTTTGTTAATTAACAATATTCACTAGCAATAACAGAGCAGAAAACAAAGTATACTATAGATGTGAAAACGAGCTTAAATTTCTTTGTACATTTGAGAATCAAGACTAAAAACTTTAATAATAACTAGACTTGCTCAACGAAAATCAAATCCAACATAAATAAAATTTTCAACACACAAAAAACAAAATAAAAATAGTGCAGAAAATTGCTGTTGGCTATCGACAAAAGCGCGAAAGCGACGCCAAAGAAGTTTGTCGCAATGTTTTTGGTTCGATAAAAAGATATGAGTAAAAAACTGAATATCCAAGTCATAGGGGAGTGTGAAGAAACAGCAGAGGAAAATGAAAAGCAGGAGACTGCAGTAAACTTGGCATATTTGCATAAAAAATGTTCCACTCTGACACCGAAACATAAACAGGCAACCGAGCAGGTAAAAAGCGACACAAAAAATGTCTATATAAATATTGTCAACAGCAAAAGCGAGTGATAAACAATGCAAGCTGTGGGTGTGAGAAATATGAACATACTATATACATACATATTTTATTCAACAGATTTTACTGCATATAATTATGTGGGAAGGAGAGTTGCGCCTAAGCACGTGCTAGTTGTTGTCGTTGTTGGGCTGTTCACGTATTTTCCAGCAACAGCAACAACAACAACAACAGCAACAACAACAGCAACAGCTGCAATCAAAATGAAAAGCCGCACAACTTTGCCAACATCGAATGCAATATTTACATGCAATCGCATTGCGCTGCATTGTTGTAAATGTTTTACATGCCAAATTATGCAAAAATACCAAACACAATACATATTCAAATATTTGCAGAGAGAGAGAAATCTATATAGTTAGACATGGCATGTTTATTCGTGTATTTGTATATGTTTTTGACACGCCCCGAGGCCAGGCAATCGATGTTGAATTTTGAATTCGCCTGTCATAACAACATAATGACATCTAACTGTATTTCACTATTTTTTTATCACTGCATATACACAAACGTACAATAAATGTATATATTTTCTGTGCTTACATGCATAAACTATAAATATTACGACTAGTTTTTGCTCTCACTGCAAGGTCATTGTTGATGCGATGTTTTATGTGAATTCTGTTGATTTTGATGGGTTTATATGTGTCTGGTTATGTGAGTGTGTATTGCATATTGTTACACTGACATTTGAATGTGTAATTATGACATTGACAAATCGTTTTGATGACTGAGCAACAGCATCTATAATAAGATCGAATGACAATACAAGGACCTCAAATTTGATAGGCGTTGCATTCGATTTTCTATTTAATCTATTGCAATTTATCGCATTTGGATTATTGTACAGTTAAATTAAATAAAGAAAATGTGCTTAAACAAAGTTTAAGTAAACCTCTAAAAAAAAAAAGGTGTATAAAAACTAATAATGAATCCACAAATATTCCATACTTGACAGCTTATGCTTGAATTTCTTTTGCATTTTAATTTTCTCAGCGTTTCATTAGCTTTACTCTGACAAAGCCTGCTTTTAGTCGACTTTGACTAGTTATATTGAACATTTTGCTGAACATAAACGAACCTAAAAATACTGTAGCATACTTTTCAGCTGCAGCTCGACTTTTTAAATAGCCACTCGATTTGTTGGCTACTAAACCGAACGCATGACATTACTTCACATATGTAGGACTTCCTCTTTCCTTTCTCCCCTTCAGTCATCTCTTTTGACAATCTCTCTTTCTCTCTGTACCGTAAATTCATGCCACTGTCAACGACTCTGTTGGTTTGGGGCTGCCCAAAGACCATTAAAAATATTTTTTCTGCCCATTCAGCATTCAATAGAAATTTACATCACGTCTGAGTTTTTACATATACGATAGATCTATGCATATATGTGTGTGTGTGTGTGCGTGTGTGGTAAAAGGACATTTTTGATAGCAGAGTGCCGCGTGAAGCATACTAACACTTTTTTGCATGTCGTCCAAAATGTTTGCTTAGCTTACGTTATACCTGATGAACAAAAAAAATATACAAATAAAAGGAAAAATAAAAAGCAACAAAAAGAAAGGCAAAGAAAGCATAATAGAACGAAGGTAACAACAATAAATGTTGAATACAACAACAGTAATAACAACGACAACACGAACAACATTTATGTTGAAAAGGAGAGAAGAAACTATTGCCACATAGGCAATTTCATTGTGCGTTTTATATGGCCAAAACGTATTTTGGCCAAACGAACAAAATTGGTTACCCTTTTCACATCATTTTATGTTGCCAACAAATTGTTGTTGACAATGAGGCAAATATAATGTAAGGGTACCAGAATTTACCAGGTAGGCCAAAAGGCCAAATTGAGGGCGTGGCCTCAACCGTCCCCCCTCAATTTTGTGGCTTGTACAGGCGCCAATTTGCTAATTAACACAATCAAAGTTTCGCCGCATATTCCCCAAATAATGCGCTCAACTTCAAAGCTGAAAGCTCAAAACTTCAGCCCTTAGCTGATAAATTATAAATTAAAGTGAATTTTTGAAAGTGCAATGCGGTTTGCTAAGCAGTTAGTTGAGCATATTTTCTTTGCTCTATACCCTGTAAGCAGTTAAATTCTAAAAAAAGGATCTGCTGTCTCTATAAAATATTCAGCAGCATATCAAATTACTTACATTATTTTAGAGCTGAGAATATCGGCCTTAACGTATTCTTTTATTTATAGGGTATCTTACACTTGAGTGAAGCATTTGCAGTTGGTTTTTCTTGAATAATTTAAGAATTCAACTCGCTTTCAGCTGCCAATATTTCAATTACGTTCGCCATTTTTTGTACTCAGACTTTAGTTGCCCTGGAGCCAAGGCGAGCCGAGTCAAGTGAAGTCAGGCCAAGAAATTCCAAGTCAAGTTAAGTCAAGTCAAGTCGCTTGTACTCACAAGTAGGCGGATTTAACTCAAGGCGAAATTAGTGGCCAAAATGCGGCAGATTACAGAGCACCAAAATGTAGTTCAAATATTTATTTATGCTTTTAATTTGTAACTAACGCTCTCTCACTCTCTTTATTCATAAATTATGCAAGGCAGTGGCAAAAAGTGTTTTGGCTAATTGACTGGAATACAAAAATTGGCCAGCCCTCTAATAGACAGGCTGCTTAAAGTTGTTAGCAAGTTTGTAGCTGGACAGTTGTCAAAGAACTCTATGCAATTAGCAGCAGCAGTTTGTGATTATCCTTAAAGTCTAACTGATAGCTAAGGTCTTGGCCTTGTTGCTGTTGCTGTTGCAACTGCCACATGTTCTGGACTTGACTTGTCTTGAGCTTTGGGGCTGCACTTAACGCTCAAGTTGCAGTGTCCTTCACTGAATCCTCTACCATAACAAGGATGCCCGTTGAGACAAGTGTGTGAAGGCAGCCGCTGAATGTCCTTGGCATGAACTTTTAATTTACAACTGCGGCAAGTTGCAACCAAGTTGCTTGCTTCTTGATTTCATTTATTATGCAAACGCTCTTGTATGCGTGCCTTTCAATATGTGTGTGAGTGTGAGTGTGTGTGTGTATGTGTGCTATCCATCTGACTTTATTTCTTTCTCAAAAGAAACGTCCATTATTCAAACGGAGCTGGCTGTTAACACGGCCTAGACTGACGCAACAAATGACAGCCAAGAACGTCGAAAGTTTTTTCACCTCGATTTTTCATTCCATTTATGTTATTTGTGAAAGACATGTGCGTGTGAGTGTGTGTGTGTGTCTCTCTGAAAATGTGTGTGCTCATTTTCTGGCGCTTATCAGTCACATAATGCCGGCATGCTGACATCATAACTTATAACATGATAAATAACTATGCGTTCTTACCCTTTTTTATACTCGGCACTGAAAGGGCACAAGAGTAAATCAACTTTGTGACAATGTTTGTAACAGACACAAGAAGTTTTTTTGACTCTATTATTCATGTACAACAACTATATACCAAATGTCTCTTAGAATAGATTGCTCATTAGTTAGTTAGAAGTATTTGTATTTAATTAGTGGTTTTTATATTTTTGTTGAATACAATTATATTTATTTTGTAAATATACATTTTCTTTAATATTGTTTTTATTTTTTTAAATTAAATAATATATATTAATTATTTTTTTTAAATATGTAAATTATTTATTTCACTTAATTTATTTTATTTGGTATTCTAATCTAATTTATACTATTTATACCCTGTGGGAGTATATTAAGTTTGTTTTTATTAAATATTTTTAATTTTGTATTCATTCTATAGTATTTAAATTTAGTTTTATATATTTTGTTTATTTAGATATGTTATTTATTTGTTTTAAATTAATTACATTCTATCTATTTAGTTGGTTTACTCAATCATATATCTAAATAGATTTGGATTTAGCGAGTATTTCACAGTCGAGCTCGCTCGATTGCAGTATTCTTACTTATTTCTTTCCCTGTGCGAGTCCAAAACGAGCGTTGATGAGACGGCTTCGCATTCAGGCAGACAAATGACTTGACTACAGACCCTGCCAAGGATATACTTACTTGCCACAATGTGTGTGTCTTCCTCTGTCTGTCTGTGTGTGTGTGTGTCTTGGTTATCCAACTGCAGTATGCTGAATTACTCGATGTCTGCGCAGTTTGTTTTGTCTGCTTCGTTGCTTCTCAGTCACGCAGTGCGATAATTTTACCTTGCCTTTTTTCAAACAGCTCTCATAAGTTGTTGCTCTTTAAAGGAGCACCTAGTTCCCTCAGCGTCCAAATTAATTAAATATAAGCGTAGTTATGTATTTATTTGGCTACCCGGTATCATTAACATACCTGAAACCCAGTTAACTGCAGACCTACTAGCTGCAATTATGTTACCGGTCTAAATGCCCACAACATCAGCAACATCAACGTTTGGCCAACATGACGTATGAGCATTTTACCACCATGTGGCCAACAACGAAAGTGGAAGCAAAGGGCGCACTGGGTGCTGGCCATAAAGTTTGAAAAATATTGTGCAGCTTTGAGCATGGCCACCATAACAAAAAAAATAGTTTGAACATGCAGTTAAAAGTCCCGAGCACATGTGAAATACGCTTAACTTTATTTACCTACAATGCATACCACAAAATAGTAAAAATGCGGTGCGTAAGTTCTGACTGTAAAAACATAAAATGCTGACTGTTATTCAGATGTGTAGCTTAAAGTGCATATGATTAAACTAAGTTTTATATACTCTTAATTTTACTTTAAGAGAAATACATTATTAAATGAATCTTTAATCATCATAATCATAACCTTTAGTAATATGACATTTTTCTATAAATTTCCAACTCTACACGGACAATGCCGGTCATAAGTAGTTACCTACTATAAATTGCATGTCTCACAACAAATTGTGCATAAACGGGGGCGTTGGTGTGTTGTCAGTCTGGGTCTGCCATGTGGCATGTGGCATATGCCAACGCCAGCTCACAAAAATATGACTAGCTTGATAGAGGGTCTAGGTGAAGAAGAAGCAGAAGAAGAGAGAGTGAGTGAGATGGAGACTGGTGAAAGTGTCCGTTGGGCAGGCAAACGAAAGCAACGAAGTTTTAATGAGCTACGTTGACTGGAGAGTCGCTGGCTCGTAATAGGCTGCAACAGAAGGAGGGCAGCCCAAGCTGCCTTCGAACTTGGCTAATATGCCACAGTAGCAGGAGATGTATGTGAAAGGCAAAAGGGACGGAGAGGGCAACCGTTGCAACATGGGGGAGTTATGAAATATTAAAAACATTAAAATGTTGTTTACTACTTTGGCATCAGCAAGGAATCTCCCAGTGTGGGCGAATAAAAAACGAGAACGCAAAACGAAAACATTTATTTATGCGCTGCAGATGGAACGTAAAGGAACCTAATGAAATGAGTCGACATTATGCATAAACTATGAGTTAGTAATGCACTGGGAAATGCTCAAAACTATATAGCTTTCATAATTGCAATTGCACATTGCATATTGCACATGGCACAAGTCAAAGGCAACAACAGTAAAAGTTTTTTTGTGTTGTGCACCCGCACTTTAAATGCGATACTTTTCAAACAAAATAAGGATGAGGTCCGTAAAATAAACAGCATTAAAAGTTTCTCACACTAAAAAGGGTGTGCGTGTGTGTGGCAGAACAAAATCCACTTAAATGTGTTTTCCAATTAAAAAAGTTTTCTACACTTGAAAATTTTCAAGCATGTGCGAAAATCTTTTATGCGAATGCCATTCGGCAAATGGCAATGGCAACAGTCAGAAGCAGAAGTAGAAGCAGTAACTGAATGAAAATCCGAATCGGAATCGAAGCCAACATCAGACTCCAAGAATCCAAGACTCCAGGCCACAAAACCTAATGAAAAGTGATTACAAACATGATAGATAAATGCAGCACAGCCACAGCCAATAGCTAACATACACCTCCCTATACACCCCCTTACACACACTCTCTCCTCTCACACTCACACACACTTACAGACAACAGTTCGGTTCTTAAGTAAAACATCTTCAGCTGCTGGCTTTAGCCAGGCGCCACTAAATGGCCAAATAAACTTTTGGCCAGTTGCCTCTCTGCTTGGCTATTGCTGTAATGAACTTCTTAAGAGCTTTTCATTCTCACAGTTTCTCTACATCTTTCTGTTTCTCTGCTCTCTCTCTCTCTCTTTCTCTCTCCCCTTATTATTCTTGCTTACGTTCATTGTTATTTTTTGCATCTCTATCATTTCACTTAATGAAAATCCATTAAAAACTACAACAATGTTGCGCACAGCTTAAGTATCTTTCTGGCCATGGCTGTAATGCTTACTTATAGCCAGCAGCTCAGCTTTTGGCATTCTCGCTTGATGCGTGTGCAACCTGTCGTATGCGTAATGTGCTTCTGCTTGGCTTAAGATCCAAACACACACTTTTTGCTTGCAGGCCTTTATTCAGGCAATTTTCTGTCCTAAAATGCCTAGCAATCGCATTTAAAATTTATCAAGTGGGCAAACTCCAAAAATAGACAAGAAAATGTAAAATTATCAATAGAAAAACAACAAAAGTAAACATAATATATTATTTTAAGAACAATCTTAATTAAAAATATTTCAATATTTTACTCACTAATATAAATACATACATATTAAATTATATTTACCTTTAGTTAAAAGTTTATTTGCTCTTCCTCTTTTTTGCTTACGATAAGATCATTTGAAAATTTTAATGCAATATTTTCAGATGTTTTCAAAACCAACCCTTTAAAAAATTTACCAAAAAAATGTATTAATTTTACTTCATTTACATGATAATTTTTATTAGTTTTTCTTTTTTATAAAAGTTGATTTGCTTTTTAATTTATTACTAAGCCAGCGTTAGAACTGATATACATATTTTAATATTTTTGTTTCGTAAATTTAAATATATTTTTGTTTTTGAAAATAGCTTAACGTTACACAGTTAAATTAGCATAAAAATCCAGGATGGCATAATTTATGTGTTGTTGCCTGAAACAAAATACAAATTTTGGCCTAGCTGCAATAAAATATGTGGAAGCATCTTTTACGCACCATTTCAATGTTTTAAACTTGCTTGAAGCGGCATTAAATTACAGGGCACCCACATACAATAACAGACCTTTACCTCTGCCATTGACTCACCTCTGGCTACACATACATACTTACACGTTTCTAGGTAGGATCAAATATAAAACAAAGCGGAATTGTTGTTGTCACTTTGAAGCTGCTCGAACGCCTAAAGTGTCCTTTTCACTGGCTATTATGAAATGTTCAACGAGCAACCTTTTTGGCGACATCCAACAAGGGGGAAATGTTGTAAGATTGCTGATGGTAAACAGGGGGTGAAGGTTGACATATGTGAGGAGCAAACAAATCGAAAAAGCACACACATAAAACCAATAAAAGTTTAAAGACGTTAAAATGTCAAATGCATTTGTTTTTGTGCCCTTTGAAATATGAAATTGTCCATGCTCGATGAGAACTTTGCCCAAAATAACTCTTGAAAAATACAAAAAACAAGAAAATCATAAACTACACTTTATTGAAAAGGACACACAAAACTTTTGCAGCTCAACTCTGATACCCCGATACGGTCAAAGGTTCAAAGATTCATTTCAACTTTTTGCTTTCTAGTTAATTTTGATATTATTCTCCATTTCCTGTTTTACTTTCACATTGTTCAGAATAAAGACAGAAAGAGCATTCATTTCGAAGTAGTATTGTATTTCACGCAAGTGTAAAACAAGTTAACAGCAAATTTATGAACATTTTCGCTATATTTTTTCATTTATCTGAAGAACTTTTGAAATCACCTTTCAAGCTCTGAGCGCTAGATGGCGCCAGTGCTGAATTTGCTACATACTATTGGAATTACTTTGTCGAATAAGTTCTGTGTTTTTATCAGACGACAATACAATTTTTTGGGCAAATACATGTCTTGGTAAAGTACTTTTATTCCAAATGAATCGACAAGTTATATCTTCTCGATTTTATCTATGAACCTCTTAATTTTGAATCTATATTTTTAAACTTTCCTTTAAAACTTTCAAATATTATTTGTCCACTGCATGTTAAATCTATAAGTAAATATGGTCTATGAAACGCCATTTCGACTATTTGTGTTTATATATAGGGGAGTAGAGCATAATTTGCAAATTATCTGTCGAAGATAAGTTGGCCCTTGAAGTTGGCCCAAACTCACCTTTAAGCCATTAACTTGTCCTGAATATTTAGCTTTGCTGCCAATCCAGTCAAAATGTCAATTTATGCTGCCACATGGCAGCCGCTAAGTAACCGATATTAACAAACATACTTGGCAGCTGTTTACAGCACGCACACACACATATACACACACACACATGGACGCACACACAGAGACACACGAAGCAATATACATTTATTTATAGTCAAGCTCATATCGGTTTTCGGGAGCCCCTTGGCATAATCGAGTGACAGTCAGTGCCAATATTGACGCTGATGCATTGCCAAGTGGCAAGTGTCGAAGGCAGACGCTTAACTGTTGCATACTACTTTTGGGCGCGACAGGCGGAAATGACAAACAGCAACAACAACAACAACAACAAGAGCAAGAAGAACAACAACAGCAACTAAAGTACAAGGACAGAAATGTAATTTAGTGCAAAGTTGAAAAGCGACCTCGGGTAGGGGCAAAAGAGGCGTATACATAACGACCACGACCCCGACCCCGACCACAATGTTGCTTTGTTTGGCTAACCTGAGTCTTTCAAACACTTGTGAGTACACTCACTATGTGTGGGAGGAATGAGTGTTTCAGGTAAATTTACTTTAATCACTGCAAAGTGCAAAGCGGCGGCAAAGAGGGCAACACTTAAAACTGGACTCGAATGCCTTTTGTCTTATGTTAATAACTGGTGTCAACTTGCGCGGCATGAAATGCAGAAAACGCAACTTTGAGTGCGCACTCATATATCCTTTGAGCACCCAAAGCCCACTCACTATTTCCACCTCTCTCTCACTCTCTCTCTCTCTCTCTCTCTCTCTATCTGTTTATTCTCTCTTTCTTTTGGTCTCTGGCATAAGCCAACTGGCGTTTCTTTTTGCCAGTTTCCGCGTTTGAAATTAAAAACCAACAGTGGCCAAGGCCCGAGCCACGCTTAACCTACAATAACAACTCTGGCTTGTTGACATTTTCCATAATTACCGTGCGCAAAGTGAAGCAAAATTGTTGATTTTATTTTGCATTATGCTCGGCACTTTTCCTTTTTACATTACATTACATTTTATTTTCTTACTATTTTTTGCAAATTACTTATAGAAAGTGCAGCGCAAAAAGCTGAAAACACAAGTCAATGCTGTTAAAATTTAACATTCACATTAACAGTGTGGATGCTGCAGCTACTGTTGCTGCTGTTAAGCTACTGCTGTAAAGCTGCTGCTGTTAAAGCTCTTGCTGCTGTTACCCCAGCCTGGAAGCAATACAACCCCTAACAGTGTTCATTTCTGGAAACTGCGCACTGTTGAGTTGCTGCTGTTGACTGTCCTTATTAACATGGCTCTGGTATAAGCTGTCGCTGTTAATATAGCCATTTGTCTGTTATCTGTCTGTTAACAATCACACACACTTATGAGAGCTCTAGCTTTTCTGCTAATAGACACAACTTTTTAAGCCAATTTCAGTTGTGGGCGTCACTTGACGCTTGCGGAAATGCATTTAAAAATTATGTGAAAAGTCGGCACAAAATGAATACACATATACGAGTATATTCACTTATTCGAGTACTCACTAGAAGCTGCTTCCACTGTTGCTGCTTGCTACTGCCACCCGCTGTGTTGTGCCTCCTCTTCTGCTTCCTTTTGCCGCACAAACTCCCAGCAGCCGTATGCATATTTGCATAATGGTTCCAGTGTTTCAAAAACTTGCTAAACACTCTTGATAGACAAGATAAAACACTGGCTGGTTGGTATTTTTGCGCATAATTTATGTTGTTGCTATGCAGATTTTTCCCTCCAATGAAGCCGCGTCGCGTCGCGTCTCGTTGTCTACCCTCATTTAATTTCCATGGTGCACAGTTATTCACCTGCCACAAGGCACTTTATTTTTTTCCACCTGCTGCGTTGAATTTATTTTAATTATTTTAATTAGTTAGTACAAGAGATTTGTGGCTTTCGTTGAGATTTCAATAGAGCAATTACAAAGAATTTTAGGTAAATCGTTTAATAAATAATATTATGTAGTTTAATTCATTGAATAAATGCTTGAAAGTGTCTATCCTTACGTTTCCATTATTGTTTCCTCTATAAACAGTCAATAAAATGGATTTGCAAACGAATTCAACTAAATTTGATTCAAGTTCGCATGCTACGACAAAAAATTGGAATATTTATTTTGATTGAAAAATAAATCGAATCTATGAATTTATTATGAAAACATAAGCGCCAACAATGGCAATGACAGTGTGACAGCAACCTACGACATATGACCCCTGACCCCAACCCCAATCCCACACCCATCACCCACTCTTCACCCACTTGCCAGGCAACTTCAATTTGGCTGTGCAGTGAAAATTGCTTCTATATGTTAGCTGATTTTCTTTTAGGGCAAACAACTTTTGGCCCTTCCCACTCCCTAGCCTTGACACTTGGCAAAAGTGAAATTTGGCATGTGAATTCTTTGGTCTTTGTTGTCATTATTGTTGTTGTTGCCATTAAGCTTAAGTAATGCCAATGAATATTTACTTTAAGCGACACATACGATAATTTTCTTTACATATTTTATTGTTTGGGGCAGGTGGCACATGGCCTACAATAAACTGTTTGCTTGTATGCCACTTGTAATTCCATTCAGTTTATTTGCCTAATCACAAATTCAATATGCCAAAGTGTGTATTGGAATAAATTGCATTTTCAGCCGCATTTGCACTTGAACTTTCACTTTCTACTGCTGCTTTTTCCACTTCCTCTTTCTGTTGTTAAAAATGTAACATGAATTTAATGTTTATTAGCACTTGGAACAAGAATAGCGCTGCAAATTGTTGTAGATGGGCGACAATTTTCCTGGTAAATTGCTCGCTGCATTTTAAATGCCAAAGAGTTTTTTTTTCCTTGGGTTCTTATTCGACGAATATTTTAATTAAATACCTGAGCTTGCAATAAGATGTAATGTAAAATTGTTTGTGTTAGCTATGCAGGAATACGAATTTTTAATTTCCATATTGTTCTTAATTTATCAAGAATACACATTTTGCGCAGTTCAGTTATATATTTATTAATATTAGTTTACTCATTTAAAAATGTAGTTTGCCGAATGTTTAAGATTCTTATACAAATAAAATTTAATCTAAAGCTTTAAGCAGATAATATCGGATGCTTTTGTCCAAACTGAACAGACTTTTATGGTAAAATACCTCTTTGTCATAAATCATAGTTTTAGCGCTTATTTACATATACTTATAAGATTTGTTATTACTCCAAAATATTTATATCAAACATATAGGTCAAAATGTACTTATAATAATAAAAACATATTTTTATATCCATTGATCATTAATTCCGTAATATAATAAAGTAATAAAACATGTATATACTCGTACAGCATTTATTATTTACCTACTTTGTCGGCTGCAAAATGTTGATAAAGTAATATAAAATTTAAATGAAACCAGAAAGTCAAATAGTAGACACGACTACTCGTCACAGTTGTGGTAAAAGTTTCTTTATAAGGACTGTGTCTACCCGAGAAATTATCTGGAAACATAGTGAGCAGACCAAGGGGCAAACACATGATTTCAGGTCAACAGCAAAGATGAAAGTGCATTTTAATTGTGGTAAAAGAGAAAAATGAAATTTCGAAGCTTTTCTCGGTCTCGGTTTTAAGCTACTTTTGAGTTTATTAGTTGTATGTATATTTTTTTTTGGAAACTGGTTGAGTAGAAGTTTGGCCAAATGTTGTTGGCCAGTTGGATGGTTGGCCTTTTGCATTTGGTATTTCGTATTTGCTTGCGGCCCTTTCATTTGTTAAATTGCTTGAGAACATTTTTAGCCTTTTATTAGCTCTGTCGAAGGGTAAATAATTTGGAGTAGTAAGTGAATTGAATGAGATTTTCCCAGAGAGAAAAACAGTCTTTAATTGAAAGTTTCGCAATTGAATGGATGGGAATTTATCAAGTATTGAGAGCAGTATGAAAGAATTGTATAGCTGATGAAAATTTATGATATCTTCTCTTTCTGCATTTCGTCTTTCATTTTTGGAGTTTCCCTTTCTCTTTGCTCTGCTTTTATGTGATTGCTACATTTGCTTTTGGTTGTTGGTTGCCATAGAAATTTCAGAAAATGCGCTTAAAATCTTTACTTATGGTTTGCCGACACAAATAGATGCAGCAAATGAGTGCGAATGGGGAGCGGGTGAGGGAATTGAATCTCAGTGCTACCACAAGACCGGACAAACAAACAAACACAAACACAAGCACACACAGGACAACAACAACAGCAAAGATGTGGCAGGAACAATGGCCAAAAGCTTACAATGCACAGCCGGTACAGATGTGCATAAGCAAACATATTGCGCATACGCCATGTTAACCATAAGCTTGGCTCGTTGTCAACAGCTGTTTCTTTGTGCCGCTTGCCGCCTGCTCCAAAGTGTTTAATGACAAATGACATGGGCCACTGCACGTCAGCTCTGCTAAGAACTCGAATACCCTCTCTATACCCTCTATTCTACTTATATCACTCTATACAATGTTGCACAGTTGCACACAGAACTGAGTGACCGGTGAGGAGTCGAAAAATGTAATGAAACATGGAGGATAACAACAGACAAGAACAACTCTGAAGATGCCAGGACATTTTGTGACCCGGGCATGCATAAATTGTCTCGGCTGGGCGACAGCTGAGATTGATTTGCATGCGACAGTTTTGTAAATGTTTTTGTTTTTTTGACTGCACAGCAACAACAATAGCCAGTTGTAACAGCAATAACAATAACGTAAATTAGAAAACATAAAATTTAAATTAAAACATATTTTAGTTGCAGCTAGAAAATGCTTTCGGTCAAGTTATTTATCAAAAAATTGCATTGCAGGCAATTTACATGGAATTTATAGTAAATGTTATGTTTTGTATTAAATTCACTTGTCTCTCCGGCTACTTCTTTCTCTCACTCTCTCTCTCTCTCTCTCTCTCCTTCTGTCTTGTCTCTCGTCTCAGTCTGTCTTTAAATATTGAAAAACGATTTTGTGGCAACGTCAAAAAGGCTTTTGCCACATCGTTGGGTTTTATGGTTTCGCGCACGCACAAAACTTTGCCAACAGCAACAGAATCAACAACAGCAACAGTTTTAACAACAAAAGTAACAACAACAGCAGTAAGAACAATAACTAAGCCAACTTCTGTCTTGAAGTTTAGAGTTTATAGCGCCGAAAATGTTCATTTTCGTTTTCATTTTCCTTCCCTACCTCTTCCGTCCTTCCCTCCCTCCTTCCTTCCTTGCAAGCAGTTGCAAGCTCACCTGGAGCTGCTTGTAGCGCAACTGTTTCTTCTGTTTTGCATTTAGCTTGATGCACCAAAACTTTTGCGCTGAGCAGCCAATCAAATTGCGGTTAAGCATGCGTAACCGAGCACCTGTGGGAAAAGGTGATGGAGAGGGAAGGAAACTAAGAGTCAGGAGGCAACTACTACCACGAATAGTTGGCAATCAAAAATTTATGGTAAGCGAAAAGTGGCGGTTGCCTTAAATTACCAGTCAGCCAGCCGCTTGGGTCTGAGCCTGGTCCAGCATTAAGTGCCACATAATTGCTTAATCTCTGCGGCTTTTACACGACAGTGTAATAATTTATTTGACTGTCAGTTGGGCACAAAAGTGCAGAGAGATTCAGAGACGGGAGAAACATGAAAATTAAAACGGCAAAAAATTGCCAGTGTCGAGTTGAGTTGAGCGGAAAAGGACAACGGCAAATTATGCAGTCACGTCCCCAGCTTCACAAAAAGGGTTAATATTTTTTGGGTCACTAAAGGATTTATGTCTATATATGTACGTATATATATATAGTAGGACCAGACTAGCCGGTTATGAGCCAGTCAAATGGAAAGCCTTCTTGTGGTAGGTCGAACCACTCTATGAGTGACTGTTGCTGTTTGCTGTGCAATTGAGCATGCCTCGTACTTCACTACCCCTCTACCTCTATCTCTCTCTCACTACCCCCTCACTACATTTGACTCTCCAACCCTCCACTTTTAATTTATTTACGTAGAAAAGGGTATCATCACACTGAAAGTGGTGATGTCGCAGACAGAGCGTATACTTGATTTGTTTGTGCTATCCGATTAAGCCCTTTACGTATCTCTCAGATAAAGTGTTTCTGTTGTAGAGAAAAAGAATTATAATCTTGATGAGAAACATGCCATCATTCTCTTTATTTATCCAAAAAAAACTCATTACTTATGGAAAATAAATACAGATTTAAGTTTAACACACAGGGTATCTCGCAGTCGAACAACCTTCAGTTATTTTACACATCATTTAGTTAAAATTTTAAACAATGCTAACGATATTTCATCAAATAATAATCTTACTATGATTCCAAGAACTTTAATTTTAAAAATGTCAAGAATTTTAATTTAGAATCAAAAAATATGTAAAATATTCTGGATATACAAACATATTTTGGAAACACATTCCTGTAGCTGTTAACAATGTGAAAACCAAACTTAATAATTCGAAGATTTAACCTCAAGTTGAGAGACGATTTAAGTGGCAAGAAACTCAACCAAATCGCAAATCAAATACTTAACCGCATGCCAAGTTTTGGTTAAAGGAACGTGCATAAATTATACATAGATATGTAGTAGCAAAATTCAAACAACAATAAGAACAACAATTTGAACAACAATTTGAACAACAATAAGAACAACTCATCATATGAACTCTGCATAAATTTACACCTAATCAATGCAATATTGAAAGGAATTTGACAGAACGCCAGGAAGTATGCTAGATAAATGCCAAATACACAACCAGCTGCAACAATAACAAATTGTCTTTATGAGTATGTGTGTGTGTGGTGTGGTGTGTGTGAAATATGCTGCATAATAATGTGGCATTTTGAAGATTAATAGATTTTAATTAGAGAGCGAATAAATAGACAAGTGCATTGGCTTTTGCCTGAGTTGAGTGTGTGTCGACTCAATGGAGATTGATTGATCGCAACAGGACTAAATTATATATACTTACTTATACAGGCATATACAAATATGAGTCCTTTGGGAAAGGGGCGTGATTGTGGGCGTGGGCGTGCAGCCGCCATGTTTGTTTATAACAGCATTTAATTACAAAATCATAAGCTGTCAGCAAACTCACATACTCACACATGATTGAAGCACGCCTTTACAGAGAGGGAGTCTCTTTTACTCACTTTCTCCCTCTCTCTCTCTCTCTCTTTCTCTGTCTATAACTATCTGCATTTGACAGGCGTCTGCCTAAGGCGTTTATCTGTGTAATATGATGATGATGTCTCCTGTGTGTACCATCTTCTCTCTCTCTGTCTCTCTCTGCTCTCGCCCATGCTCTCTGTTTCATGTCCTGTTTGCTGTGTCCTGTGGGTGGAGCACATAAAATATGCACGATACTGCACTTTGATATATGTATGCGACGCCATGTTGTCGCATTTATTTACCCAACCATTGGAACCACTTCACTCTCCACTCCCTCACCTCCCACCACCCCTCCTTTTCCCATTTCCCTCGTCAACTCAACTTTCACAGTGAAAAGCGCAAAAAAGTGCATATTTTCAATATGATGCCGTGTCAATAACAGTTATATTGCCCGCCCATACCCAAGTACATGCACATGAGTAGATTCACTGTTACTGAAGGAGGAGTAACAAAGGGAAAGGGGAGAGGAGAATGTGGTAAATATATATATATGTGGCTCGGTTGTGAGGTGTCACAATGCGCTGCCATTTTACGTGTCAGTAACATGCACTGTATAGCTAAAGTTTATGCATAAATATTATAGAATATTTATTGAGATTGAGCTGGCATTTAGTTAAAATTTGCCAGCAGGTTACCGTTTTTCTCATCTTCATGTTAACGGCAAGAATAAGTTAAATCTGAAATGCCAAGATCATATAGAAATAGAATAAAGTGGTAACTGATTGAACAGGTTGATGAGAAAATAGTTAATGAATTTTATTTCTTAGGTTTTGAACAATAATATGGACTTATTATTATTTATATATAATTACATTTGATTAATTACACTTTAATTTAAAAATACAAATACATAATTAAATGTAAATAAGAATAGTTTTGTTAAGAACAAAAATAAATTTTATTTAAAATGGTATATTTTTGTTAAAGTAATAATGAGAAAAAGAGTTTTAAACCGATAAAAAAGAAGAGAGACATAAAAGACTTACAAAAATATTCTTATATTTTTATAGATGATATTCCTTAATTATCGGAGCATTTACCTAGTTCCTTTGGCACATTAATCACCAAAGGCAGCCGACATCAAATTCAGCTTCAGGCATTGCAGCGCATACGAAAGGAAACAGCAGCTAACAAGCAGTAACAAGAAGAGAACAGAGAAAGGCATGAAGAAAGAGGAAAAGAGAGAGGGGAAAGTGGAAAAGCATGCAGGCAGCTCCCAAAGCCAGATGCTTGGTTTCCTTGAGAACTTCCTTCTACTTCCGGTTTGATGGCAGGCAAACGAAACGCTTTCTCGCTTTCTTGGTCGCCGCCACAAAGTGAAAAACGCTACAAGCGCCAAATATTTCATGGAAACTGCACACACACACACACAAACACCCCTGCCGCCCACCTACCATGCGTGTGTGGGCGTGGCATGATGTCGAGAGGAATGTTTGTTTATTTACAATGCCTAAACAGAAAGATTTTTTGGATGTCAGCCAAAAGACAAGCGCAACACAAATACGCATATCAAATTTTGCACCAGCTGTAAAAACTAGTAGAAATATAGAGAGAAAGATGGAGAAAGGGAGAGGAGAAGAGAGGGGAGCAACACACTCAAAGAGACTTTTGACTTTGCGTGCAACTGAGCATATGAGCGTGATTTCTGCATTTGCTTTTGCCCGTTGCCAGAAACGAAAGTTTGGTGTTGACCCAGAAGCCAGAGACTGTCCAGATTCCAGGCAAGGTTCAGACTCTCTCTGTATCTCTTTCTGTCTGTCACTTGCTTTCTCTCTCTCTCTCTCGTCCTCCCATTGCGTTCCGTTTTGTGTTGAGCGTGTTAAGCCTGCTGAAATTTCAAGCACTTTTGACACTTTTACAAACATTCACCCGGAAAGAGTGAACGCTAGTGAGTGAGAGTGAGAGGGAGTTATGTGTAACCAATACCACCCAAGCGGACAGTGTCCCTTGTATATGGCAACCCCTTGACACCCCCGTGAACGCTCTTTGATCCCCTTCTGAGCCCAGGGCCAAAGCGTTTGGCATAGTCTTACACAAAGATTTACGTACAACATGTTGACATAAAGTGCGCAAAAGTGGAATTGCATTTCGTATGAAACTTGAGTATGCTCTTTTGTTAACATGATGATGATGAGACTTCGTAATACACACACACACTTACACACACACACACACACAGAGACAGACTGTTATATACACCTTTACAACAATTCGCTTCAGTATTTGTGGTGCTTTCGCTCTTTGGGCATTTTTAACAAGGCATAATGTGGCACACACTGATGAACTTATACACACACACACACACACTGAAACAAACACACACAAACACATGTAATTCACACTTTAAGTGTTGCAGCTTAAAATTGCTGACATTGTTGCATGTTATGCCAGTTGACCACAGTTAAAAATTGAATGTCAAAAGCAAAATTCGAATCACAAAAATTCCAAATGGGTAATAAAATAATAAATGAAATAGTCAAGTGACTGCATTGAACAATATTTACTGAAATATATTCAAGAATTTCAATGAAATAACTAAAATATTTGATTAAATTTTCATACAATTTAAAAGACAACGACATAGTCGCACTAGGTATCGATAAAAAAAATAAATAAATAAACAAGAGAATTCTAAATCACCCTGTTATTTAAAAAGTGTACTCTGAAAATATTTGTGAAACTTATAAAATGTAAGATACATAATACAGCTTAACAGTTTGCTTTGTACATACATATACTAACTACATGTTGTTTAAAGCAATACAATTTATTGTCATTTCCGTTTCCGTTCTGTCTTAAACTTCCTACAGAAACAGCTACTAAATAATTTTAGTTGGTTAGTTTGCAATAAGCGCAGTTTTGTGACCATGAGCATTTTATTAAACTTGAAAATACTTGCAATTTAATGAAAAATTTTTAAAATGTTGTTGCAAGCTAGGAGCTGCCACATTTTTCTAGTTGTTGCCACTTGTTTGTGCATTAACCCAGACACCTTCTACTCCTTGGCTACCTTTTTTAGTATGACGTGGCCAGGTAATTATGCCAGGTGGGTTGCTGCAAACCGTACTTAGCTAAAGCTCCACCTGCTAGCTAACATTTTTCAGCACTTAAGTGGCCTTTAACACCCGTTGTTGCCGTTCTTCTTGTTGTTGTTACTGTTGTTGCTTGTGGCAGCTGCATTGTTGTTTGTTATGTTTTGCAACCATTAAGAAAAATCTAAAGCAAAATATAAACGCTACGTGACCATAAATAAAATTGACAAATGTCGCCAGAAATTTTTCAACATGTCTTTTCATGTCTTTTTCAGGGCCAAAACCAAGAGAGCGTATTTTCAGTTTGCGTAAATTGAGTTTGCGGATTTAGAGCTGAGCAAATTTGTTATGCAAAACTGTGCGTGATAGATATCAAAAAATCGGTATACAGTATATACATTTAATATTCAGTTATGATGATATCCAGAGTCAGCCCAAAGCAAAGCTGTTAACTCAATTAGAAGCAAAGCACACACACACACACACAAACACGGTCACAAAATTTAAATCTCGCATAAAAGATTTTGTGTAAAAGATTTGCCATAATGATTGCATAATCATAATCACAACATGCTTCTGGCACTTATCCGAATTTTGGACGAGTTGCCCGACGGACACGAAAAATTTTGATTTCATTGAGCACTTGATTGGCATAAGTAAGCATTGCCAAATTGCCAAATTGGCATTGTCGATGATCGGCCCCGGGAGCCGTTGCTATAAGTATCCGCCAATTTCTTACTCCTTCTCCTCTCCCTCCCTCTCTCATTTCACCAAGCTCTCTTTAAAAGCTTACATAACATTTAATTTGATTGCTGCATACGTTCAGGCGCTCAAATGGCCATGAAAACATATTGAGCAGCGCCCCATAAAAGGCAGTTTTATTAACTTCTATATAAATAGCAGAGGGAAGAGTGTGAAGGTGGAGGAAGGGGCCAGAAGGCAGGGGCATTCAATGGCTGCAGCAACAGCCACAACAGAGCAACAACAAAGTGGCCTATAAGCACATTCACAAACAGAAACAATTGAGGCAAGCCACCCGACACAATTGTCAGAGCCAAAGTCAAGGTTTTCAAAGCCAACAATTTATTGAATTATATTTGTGTACAATTTATTTTCTTATTTTAATATTTTAGCGGAAGCTGAGCTCTTGTATCTCTAAATTCCTATATTGCTGAAGATAATTATTTTTCTATTCATCTGGATCGTTTGAAGTGTGATTCCTCTTTATACATTTTCTATGTGATCAAATATGTGTTTTTGCTTTTACTTTTTGACCAATCACTTTTATGTCTTATATTATTTTGAGTAACCTTCCATTTTTTAATATATTTAATAGCGGGCTTTGAATTTATAAGATTTTCATATAATTTGCCAGTCAAATAATTTGGTTATATATCCATTATATTTTTACAGTGTTATATACTTATATTTATATTATACATACAGTGTTATCAGGTTTTCATTTATTTAATTTGCCAACAGAGTTTCGCCAAATGTTTAATTTTGAAGCTTTCCAACATTTTTGTCGACTGCACAAGTATCTGGCATACTCATACACACGTGCATGTTTGTGTATATATGTGTGCACAAATATGTATACTTGAAGGTACACATATAAGCACATACAATTCAATTTCCTCAAATGTTGTATTTATTATTTCCTCATTGCACTGCCGACAACGTCGCTGTCGACGTCCCGTTTGGAGTTTAGTCCGTAAATCGCAACAGTTAAACACAAGCGGGCACACACAATCACACACATATACAGGCAAACATAAATACAGATAGTAATACAGGACTACAGACAAAGGCAACACACACACACACACAGAGAAACAGGAACAGAATTGTGTATGAAATTTGACAATATTGTTGGTACACACACACACACAGAGGCAAAGAGACAATGTTGGCCTGGCTTGCAGGCAGGTAATCTGTCTGTCTGTCTGTCTGTTTGTCTGACTGTCTGTTTGTCTGACTGTGTGGCAGACAGGCAGGAGGAGAGGGGAAAGTGTGCCAGGAGTGTCAGGAGTGCGGCTCGTATCCTGTGCACAGTGCAGCGCTTCATGCTTTAAACAATGCGATAAAATGGTATTAGTCACGTTAAATTGAATTTATTTAAGCGCGCTTTTAGGCGCATACACAGGCAAGACTCGACATAAGCTCATGCTGCCTCCTGCCACACCGCTTTATGGCACACAGTGTGTATGTGAGTTAAGCCTCATTGTCAGCATATCCTTTGAGTGTTTTATGTTGGCGGCACAGCACAACATGAGGCACAGCCGGAGTCGGAGCTGTTGCCGGAACCAGAGCCTGACGATTACCTGCCGCGAACTGTGGCAGCTTCAATTGCTTTGGCTACCTGATGTTGTTACCTCTGCCACTTCTTCTGCCTCTGTCGCTGTCTATTAAATACGAGAATTATGCAAATTATGCGGGCGTTATTAGATTTATTTGTGGCATTATTTGGCCGTCAAGTAGGTGGTGTACGTGCATGTGTATTTGTATGCATAGAAGGGGGAGTGTATATATGAGTGGGCGTGGCACTACAATTGCTCGTTTTAAGTAACTCGCAAGGCAACTCACGCGCCAGGCATGATTTACACGCTTTACCTCCGCAACACTCTTATGAGACAGTGAATTATGGCTACAGTGACATTTGCCGGGAAACTCAAAGTCACAGTGAGCAAAGCGACTGATAAGAACTGACTGATAGAGTGAAAGAGAGAGAGAAAAAGAAAGACAGACACATAGAAAAGTTAAGAGAAGGGATATAAAAGACAGTTTGAGGTAATTGAAATCAATTTGTCTTGATTTCAGCTGTACCTTTTGAGCTAGCTCAAACTAGGGTTGCTTTCTAAAAATACTCTTCCATCAGCTGTGTTCTACAAACTTATAGTAACACAATATAACTTTTTCGGTAGTCGACTGCATTAAGTTGGCATAAAACAAATAAATAAATAAATACAAATGTGATAAAACAACACAGCAGTTTATGTATTCACAACAAATGAAGAAGATAGTAAATACTCTTTCTATATTTCTATTCGTTCAACTCTCCCACAACATCTTAAAATCTAGAAAGCTTTTCAAATTACACTTTTGGCAATTACCATTTGTGCCGTTTGCCTTAAAGTAGACTGTGGCTACAGTTTTTGAACAGAAAGGCTGATCAGAGTATGATATGCAGACCTTATGCTAATCCAGACACTCGGAAACTGCAATTTCAACAGAAAACAGAAATATACAGAAGCGGGATTAAGCCATTTGGTTTTGCAATTGTTTTGTTGCAAGTGTTGGTGCAGAAAGTGTTGCTGCTGTTGTTGTTGTTGTTGCTGAAGCTGCATAAATATTTAAAATTTAATTGAAATTGCATTTGCCAGCCGTGGGACCAGACACTGAACGAACAGAGAAAACGAGGGGCAATGGACAATGTGGAACGTGCAACGAGGTCACGGTAAGATCAAAAGACAAGCGTTTGGCAGTTGTGGAAATCAACGCCTGAAAGCATGCAACACGCATACACTCACACACACACACAGAGAGACACGCATACGCTCACACACATGCATATGCATGGAGGAAAAGCACAAAAGCGTGGGCAGCGTTGACAAGCGCCAAAGTTGTCCCCTAGCACCAGAGACGGAGTCAGAGGGTAAGAGTTGGAGGTCGGAGAACATGCGGTAGTCTCTCTATCTCTGCGTGCTTGTTTACTGTTGTCCGGGCTTTGGCAAGCGATTGTGTTACTTACACACACACACACACTCACACTGACACTCACAGAAACACATGTATATTGTAGGGTAGGGTTACGCCCACACATGCGCTTCCTTTTTGCATAAGCAACGCACGCCTGCACTTTGGGCATACAGTGCGTATGCGTTATATGGCTTGTTATTTATCTTTAGCTCATTGCTCTCGGGGTACTCTTGCTGGTAATGGCACTGGCATGCCAATAAACTCCCTCACAAAATACAGACGCAGTGAAAGAGGGAGAGACGGAGAAAGGGAGAGAGGAAAAGAGATAGTCTCGAACTGATGTACGCCCATAGGCGTGGCCGGCACTCAAGGGCGTTTAATTGAATGTACGTGCACCCGGAACGTAGCCGTAGACACATTAACAGTGCATCGCCGTCTGTTCCATGTGGCACCTTGACATCGTTTCAATGCAACATGGAAGCTGCCACAATTGCAGTTGCAACTGCAACCTGCAGCTTGCAGTTGCACTTACAGTTGCACCTTATAGTAGCATAAATCAATGCAAATTACGTAGCTTGAACTCTGACATCGCTTAAAACTTAACACATGGCCATGTGAGTATATGTGTGTGTGTGTGTGTGGATCTGTGTGTCTATGTGTGAGTATGTGCATGGCTATGACAATAGTCGTATTTCAACCTCGCTGTACCGCAATTTTTACATTTTTCATGTACGCATTTTAATCACTCACTCAAAGAATGCTTACAATGATAATCTTTGGTCGTTTTGCTTCCACATTCTGCTGCCAGGTTGCCATTTTTTATACTCGCATACACGAAGCTATGCAAATGCAGCAGATTGCATATGTATATATGCATCTCTCTTCATCTACATCAAATTCTAGAGCTCTCTCTCTCTCTCTCTGTCGCTTTACGATATATGCAATTCCCATGCATGTTCAACATGATTAATTTCTGTAATAACTCGATTGGAATCACGCGCCAGCAGCAACTTTTCCATCACGCATTACATGCACAGTGGCAATACAGAGCGAGGGTTGCCACTAAAGTTGGATAAATTAAGATGGCAAAATTATAATACAATTCTAATAACAGGCAAACTTCCTGCAATTTATAGAAATGTAGTAATGTAATAAGTATTTTTAGCTTAAATTTTTCTTCAACAATAACATTAAAACTGATATTTTTAAAATTTTTCATTCATAATTTTTAGAAACAATAAAGAAATTTGTTCCAAATTAGGACAAATTTTCTTACATTTGCCAGTAACATTCGTTACAATTACGTTATGCTAATCTTACAACTTTTACTTTCTGCATAATTTATGTAACCAATATTTAAATTGTTTCATTTTTTTAATTAACAAATAAACTATTTAATTATTCGTTAAACACACAGTTAAAAGGCTTTTAGATTTTAAGTTGTACTGAATTAAAATAATAACAAAATTCTCAAAGAGAATATCAATACCTAACACGAAGTTCTTTACTCTATAGAAGTTAATAAAGAGATGTAAGACTTTATAAAAAACTATATTTTAATTAACCTCTTATTGTAAAGTCCTATAGTTACAAGTTACTTTTTGAGCAATAACTCCAATAACATCCCTCGATTTTCTGTGTATCTGTCAGTGTATTTGTAGCTGTATCTGCTGGCTGTCCCCGGTGCTGGGGCACGTTCCTTTTCCTGTGCTGCCGCGTACGTGAGTGTGGATTGTATATGTGAGCGTATGTGTGTATGAGAGTGTTGGAGTGACTGTGTGTGTGTATGTGTGTGTGTGTATTGGCATCGCCTCTGTGGCGGCATTTAGCATTTGACTGCAGTCAACCAGGCGAACGACACAAATGCTCCGACGGGCACAGACGCAAAGCCCGTGTGCTAGTTAAATAATTTTGCATGCAACTGGAAAGTGCTGGTCCCTTGCAACATGCCACCAAGCTGGCACCTCCTACCGCATTCACTTCCCTGCCCTTCTGTCTGTCGTCTGCAGCCTGCCTCATCCTATATTCTACTCCTCTTTTCATACAGTTCAATAGGTTTTAATGCACTTAATTAATTCCCGCTGCGTCTGTGTAAGTAAGGAAAAGACATTTGCCATTTCAAATTCGATTTTGAAAATATGTTTGTTTTAGTTCTTTTAATTTATTTTAAATTGTCAATAACATTAGCTTGAGGCCTTCAACAGACTAGTTCATCTCTCCCTGTCCTTCTGTGTGTTTGTAAGTGTGTGTGTGTGTATGTGTTTACCTAATTTAAGTTATTCTAATTCAATTAGTTCATCTTCTAATTAATCGAGTTCGATGTGGTCCCCTTTTACAGCAGCTGTGCCCAATCACAAGTCAATTGGAAAATGCAATTTCGTTGGGTAAATATCGAATTTGTTAGTTGCAGTTACTGACAGAACTTCTTCAACTAGAAATACAAATAGTTGGAGCTAAAGAACTTGAATGAAAGATGAAATACTGTAAGTACAATCGTAATTATACCTCTTATGTATAAAACTATTAATTCATTATTAGATTTATCAATGGGCATAACTTATCAGCATCCAAACAAACCTTATCAGGCCTGATTGAATCGGAAATCCCACTAGAATAACTGACCTTCTCGTTACCCAAGCTTATTAAACATGTACTAAATAATAATTTACACAGTTACTCTATCTTCAATTTAAGCTGATAACAAAGGCTGTAAATAGTTCAAAGAGTTATCATTTTATACTCAAGTAATCAATCAGAATTTTGTAATTATAGAATTTATTACAGTACAGATAAGTACATACATTGTAAATGCATTACGGCGCTGAATTTTACGATTTTAAATATGTTTCCTTTATGGAACTATCATATTTCAATGTATACAATCTTGATCCAGTTTTCGGTTTTACTTTCGCAGTCTCGTCTGATTTACCATATAAAATTTCTTGATTTCTAGAGGGTTTCTCAAAAACATTCGCACAAATAGCATTCTTGCCTTTAAAAAAGAGGTGGATGCACCCATAAATATGACCACAAAGAGAATTCAAACCATTAACAATCATTAAAGACGAAGAAAGAACTCTTTTTTTTATTATGAGCTATTTTGATTAATATTAACGAGACAAGATCCCAAGAAATAAAGAAAAGAATAAATCGCTGGACTTAAATGTATAAAGAATTTATAGACTTAATTGAGTTTATAAAAACAATACGAAATAAATTCCAGTTTTGCGCATTATCATTCTTAATATCGCTCTGTCTCTTCCTTTACTTTAATCTCTTGGTCTCTTGACCTCTGATAGAATGTATAATTAGCTTAAGCCACAATAATTTAGATAGGTCAGTATTATAATCTTAAAGGCACGGAAATTTTACACAATTTGTTATGCTCTCATAATATTTATTTGAATACTTTTTATATATAATATGGTATGAATAAACACAGCTATATGCATACCGTATATGCATTATTTATTTATTTGTAAACAAGTTCCAATTGTATTGTTTTGTACTCGTCGATTGAATGAGGTCACAAGATGGTTAATCCGTTCTCTTTAGTTGTATTTGACTGCAGCATTTTATCACTTTGTGTCTTCGGGCCTGAACCACATTAAGGCGGTAACATCTTAGTTCTTTTTTGGTTTCCTTTAAATATTAAAAGAATATTTAATGTTTGATGGGAAAAAGATCCATGTGGAAGACTGAATGATGATTGACACGAATTTTATTATTAATTAAAATTTAACCTACGGTTTATTTCCAAATATTTTTCGGTTTTTATTATTAACGCCAATACTAATACTAGCGACTAAACTGTAACTTAACAACAAAATCAGACATACAAGAAGTCTCAGATAAATATTCATCGTTGAGCTGTTGTTTTGCGACTGACGATCAATGTGAAAAGAATACAGTATTAATACGTGAATTCAAGTTTTATTAGACCTGTATTCGATAAAAACAATGTTTTTTTTAAAAAAGAATTTGTGTGAATTGAATGTGACGTTTCATTTTGGGCAAATGGCAAAAGATCAATGAGACATTTGTGGGAAAATAGTAAATTGTCGGGGGAAACTTACACTATACCTAAACGTACAAGCCTCAAACTAATACTTATTATCCAGTTTACGATTTTACCTTATTAGATTCTTTTGCTGTATACTAGCTGGAATCTAGCTAATCGTTAATAGCCCAGCATTTCTCAGATACGTATTCATCGTTGAGCTGTTACTTTACGACTGCCAATCTATACAGAATTACAGAACTTAAATAAAATTGGATTGAAAACGACAGCCTGGGCTTATCAAACATTATTCTAACTATACAATGTCGTCACTGTTCTTAAAACAAAAACAAATTACTCTCTTATGCCTTAGTCAGTATAGGGGAATACGGGGTCAACCTGCTCATACTTATTTCCCAGAAAAATGCGCACACTTCTCATAAGATTTAGATCGAGATAAACCAGTTTAAAACCAATATTTTTAATTGATTGTGTTAATATTGCGTGTGCTAAATAAATTTTTAATCAAAATTGTCTGAGTCAACCAGTTCACGAAACAATAAAGTATAAATATATATTTAATATGGATTGCGTCAAATTCTTAAACACATTAAAATGCATACGTCATTGTTCAGTTCATTTATTGATAAGAAAAATCTGATGTATTAAAATTAAAATGTTAAACAAAAATAAAGCCATAAAGATACAGAAAATTAATAAAACTTTTTATTCATGACTTTATTCAATCTATTCATTTAATAAATTTAATTTAATTTTAAGAAGAAATTAAACCATATTTATAAATTATTGCAAGCATTACATAAAGAATGACAGAAAAATAATATCATAATATAGCTGTTAAAATGTCGACTTGAGACAGCCACATTTTTTAATGCTTAAAAGAATACAAAATAATATTGTGACCAGTGCATTATACTAAATGTATTATCATAGTTGTAGCTATAGAAAGTAATTAATAAATAACTAAATAATCACCAAAAGGTTATTAGAACCTTTCGATTAGCATAGAATCCGTGATTACGAACTGACATTAAATCAGTCTACCAAAGATTAAACTAAAACTACACAGATTACAGTTTATAGTGTTGATGTACATATAATAGTCTGTATTATATACTTACTGATATGATCCATTTATAATACTCTATTGCAAAAAGTAGAACATTCAAAACCAGTCAAAGTCAAAGTGTTTCGCCAGTAGATTCACACATTTTGCATAAAAACTGCCGTAATACCAGTAAAACAAGTTTTCATCGTGAAAAGATTTATTTATAATAAAATATGCCAGTTTTGAATTTTATGATAATGCTAAAAACATTCAATGTTATTGATCTCACAAGCCAAACATGCGTAAAAGTATGTATGTCATAGATTTAATAGTCTTATCACTAATGTATTAAGCTTTCTTTTTCAAGGTTTTAATTCAATTTTGAATACTTATAAACTGAATTTAGTTGTTTCTGTTGCGGCGATTTTTAAATATTTTTGTGAGTCTGTTTTGACCCAAAGATACTCTATCCTCGATTGAAATTGGCATTGTCTCACTAACACCATCACTTCCGGTTTTTTTCGATTCCTTAGTGATTCTCATTTCAGCCTTGATCTTTGCAGATGCCGCGTGCTCCGCAGTTGTTTCACAGCCTTTGCACTTATTTTGGTGTCTGTTGTGACGAATTCTAGGTAATTTGCCTGTGTTTGCACCCAAAGATACTCTATCCTCGATTGAAGTTGGCACTTTCTCACTAACACCATCACTTCCGGTTTTTTCGATTCCTTAGTGATTCTCATTTCAGCCTTGATCTTTGCAAATGCCGCGTGCTCCGCAGTTGTTTCACAGCCTTTGCACTTATTTTGGGAACTTTCATCGCAACACTTTTGAAAGAATTCATCTTTAAGTTCGTACCAACGTCGCACTAAGGCCTGACAAGGTTCCTTATGATTATCGCTAACCTTATCACACTCTTGACTTAATGCACTGCAAGTGATCAAAAAAATCCGCACATTGCGAGACAGAGGTACGTATTTGAATTCATCTTTGAGCAGCTGTCACTTTGCGACTAACGTGAATTCTGATTTTCAATCTGATTTAATCTATAATCGCATCAGCTGTTTAAAGCTTTAAGCTGTTTCTCGAGATCTCTCTCTCTCTCTCTCTCTCTCTGTCTCTCATTGTTAGTAGAGCTTTTGCATCGCTTGAAAATTCAGTTTGATCTACTTTCTCTGGAATTTTCAAAATGTTAATTGTGTAAGCCCGTTACTAAATGTGCATATGAACTCATTGCCATTTCTGAGGAAACACCCGATTTGATAGCAATTAAGATACAAATTGCGTCATTAATGCTTCACTTACTGTTTATATAAAGGGAAAGGGAATAATTACGTATGGGACTGCTCTAATTAAGAATAATTGAACACCACCGGGGAATTTTTTATGTCATGTGTATAAATATAGTACACAAGATATTATCTTTTCAAGTTGTTGCTGCAAGTGATGCTTGGCAACATAAATAATAATCTTAGAAACTATAAAAAGAATTTAAATTCAAATAAATCGCTGTGCTAAGAAATGTTTAGACTTTGGACTGCATTAGTTTGTCTATTAGTGTAGTGTAATTAATTATAGTTGAAGCCAATTTACACCTCAATCCCTATAATAACAAGTCTAGAGTCTTTAGGCTTTTAATAAATAAAGCATGATACTTTAGACTCTACAACCTTTTTAGGTTGTCTGGACTTTGGACTGCATTAGTTTATCTTTTAGTAATGTGAAAAATCCAGACTTAAATATATAGTTATAATTAATTATAGTTGAAACCAATTTACACCTTAATCCCTATAATAAAAAGTCTAGAGTCTTTAGGCTTTTAATAAATGAATCATGATACTTTAGACTCTACAACCTTTTTAGGTTGTCTGGACTTTGGACTGCATTAGTTTATCTTTTAGTAATGTGAAAAATCCAGACTTAAATATATGGTTATAATTAATTATAGTTGAAGCCAATTTACACCACAATCCCTATAATAACAAGTCTAGAGTCTTTAGGCTTTTAATAAATGAAGCATGATAAGTACTTTAGACTCTACAACCTGTTTAGACATGTTAATATATTGAAAGTGTAGATTAGATAATGTATCAATATATGGGAAAGATGAGCTTTCCTTTCTTGAGCCCTGTGGAATAAACATAACGCTCTTGGTTTTAGACCCTGTCCTTAGACCCTGCCTATATGTATATGTCTGCTCTTTCAACAGGGTTTACTTGCAGTCTATGACACCGGTTAGCTCAATCTTGTATTGCCAGCAGGATTTGCAAATCTCAATGACCGCCACATCAAATCCCTTGGGCATCCGAGGCGATCTGCAGTTTGCTTAAATTAAAAGCAAAGTTACAACTGCAACGACAAATTGCTGGAGAAGCGTTTATTTGTCATAGGATTTGGTCACAGCAGCGAACAGTGACCAAAGCAACAGTACAAACAAAATACATACATTGACAGGCGGCAAGAGAGACAAAAAGTGTGGCAGGAAAACAGGAGGAAAAACTGGGAAAATGGGAGAGGGAAGGGAAAAGGCAGCAGGAGACACCAGGCAACGGCCACAGCGGTTAGCAGTGGCGATGACTTAACGGATTTTCAATCTCAGCCGCGTCCCGGGCCACGTTTGGTGTCCGTTTGGCTGTTGGTTGTTGGGTGGTTAGGTGGTTGGGTGGTTGGGTGGTTGACATGATGCTCAGCTGTGGGATGTGGTTACTGACCTACCTCTTTCCCCTGATGCTGTCGCCTTGGCCACTTTGCAGCCGATATTTATATTTATTTTTATATTTATTTTATTTTTATATTTACACTGTCGTACATGTTTGCTTGTCCCCGTCTGTCCATCTGTCCAGTCTGTCTGTCTGACGCTCTGTTTGTTTGCAGCGTCAACTTTTGCCAGTCGAGGCAATGGCAATGGTCACGGCAACTGGAAACTGCAAAACTGTATGCGAAGGGTGGAGTTCACTGTACGGTAAGGGGCGTTACATCCGCAATGCATTTCCTTGCGGAGTTGAAATAAATTGCGAATAGTAAAAACCACCAATAAATTGTCATTTCCGTAAGAGGGATATTACATTTTTTAAATTTATGAGCGTGTGTTTGTGTGAGTGTGTGTGTGGGGTTTTTAACAAAAAGTAACAAGCTGTATGTAGTTCGGTTTGCATCTGCCCATTTACGAATTGTTTGCAATTTTTTGTTGTTTTTTTTTTTAACTCCTTTTATTTTCCTTATGCGTTTTGTTCTACTTGTTTTTTTTTTTTTTGTATCATCATCAGCCTTGGCTCAGGCAAGCGAAAGTTAAATTGAAACGGATGTGCAAAAATTTGCAACAATTTTTGTCATTTCCGGCCTCAAACAAACAGACAAGCAAAACAGACTTAACAACTTAAATGCAAGGCAAAAATTCTAATTAACTGATAAAAGCAAACAAATGCTACATATCAAAAATATCAAATATCGAAAATGAATTATTAGCCATGCCAAAAATGCGACCAGACCAAATATGCGGATAGCATAGCGTATGCGTAATATGCACAAATAACCAAATTGCAGCCCGCACCAATAACAAATTATAATACAGTTTATCGATTAATCACTGGGTGGTAATAGGAACTGGGGAGTGAGATTTGTAATAACCGTAGCACCGACAGCCACGACATGTAATATGTTTCAATATGTTACCTCAACTAAATGTGCCCCAAGCGAACAAGTAAAACAACCCAAACAACCAACACTGACACACTGTTGCAGTCAGACAATTTATGCTTGCTATAGAAAAAACAGTTCAATGCATATTTTAATGTATTTTTCTTGTTTGAAATCTATTTTATAGATTTAAAAAAATTCCTTATATACGAAATTTCTTTTATTTAATTATATTCTGCTTCAATTTGTCAGCTTTTATTTTTTTTTTTTAATAAAGAGCATGTGATATTCGTCTATTCCACATATTTTTCAGCTGGCTCTTATTATTTTATTTATACTTTTTTTCTGTTGTGGTTTGCTGCAAATTTCGTTTTGACATTCCAATCCCAGGCAAACCTCTTCTGCATGGCGCGTAGATTATTATTTGTAAATTTTCCAATCTGCATGTGAGTGTGCGTGTGTGTGTGTGTATGTGATGTTGTGGGTTGGCAATTTGCATGTGGTTATGCGCAAATTTCATTGTTAAGCGCACTGAAAAGCAATGCAAAAGGGCAGGGACAAACCATTTGGTCTCAGGTCCAGTAACAAACATGCAAACAAATAAACAAACAGGCAGATAGACGGACAACAATACAGAATAACCTTTGAAAAAAATGCTACTACATGCAGATTTGTATTTCAGTCAGAACAACTACATCGAGAGAGAGAGAGAACAACTACAACATATTGCTGCAAATGCAAAATAATGAAAAACTATCCAGCTTTCATTTGCAATAAGCTGCGGCGACGATTGCGGCATGCTCTAAAGCTGATTTTTGATGCTACTTCCATAGATGCTGTTGCTGTTGCACAAATATGAATATTCATTTTGTAATTTCTGCATTAGGTGTGGCTGTCGTTGCTGCTGCAGCTGCAGTAATTAGAGTTGCAAGTGCTTCTGCGGATATTAGGTAATTGGATGCGGCAACTATCCAGCTAATTATACCCGAAAAACCAAGCTCTCTTTCACTTCCACTCTATCTCTTTCTCTCTCTCTCTTCTCACTCTTACACATTTTCCCACTTACCCACGCCAAACAACCGTAGCAAATACGTTACAACAATTTGGCTTTTTTATCCAAACTAATAGCTGCATATAAATCGCGGACAAGGAACAGGAAACCGAAAGACAATGGAAATGCCAACAGGCTGGGTAGACTATAGAGGGGGTGTGGAGGGAAATAACAGCGGCTAAAACGCCTTAAGCCAAAGAATACGCATAAAATTTTCACGATAAATTTCACAAACAAACACCTGAGATACATCATTAGATTAAATAGAATGATACAGCGCTCTAAAGACAAAAGTCTGAATAGAAACGCGTGCCACGACAGTTTACTAAAGACACCTACTGCACAGTGGTAACAATGTGATCAAAAATTATTAAAATTATTTCATTTAAAAGTTACTTTTACCATATTTGGAAATATATTATATAAAATATATTTTAGAAAGCGTTGAGTACTAAAAAATAATATTTTCTGAATAGATTGTTTCCAATTTGTTAGAATCTCTTTGCAATTTTAAGAAATTTACACAACTCTACTGACAGAATTTATCAACAATATTTTTTTAATTCTTCAGTTTACAACTTGTTTACAGTTTACAATTCAACAAATATCAGTTAATAAATCTTATTTAAATCATATACCTAAAAGAACATTTAAAATGTTGTCAAACTAAGCCCACTGTGCTGGAGTTTACCTGGTAGCTGTGGCAAGCTCATTAGTGAAAAATTACTTTAGCGGTGACTTATGTCATTTTGCATGAATTTGTATTTGTGCTTTTATTTGCGATGCGGCTGCTTCTGTGGCTTTTGTCTTGTTCTTGGCTAAGAAATCTCAGCTCATGTATCATCTGCCAGCTTCAGGGGGATGGATAGACGACAGTTTATTTGACTACAAAAATATGACATTTTGTTGTTGCTTTTGCTGTGTACGCCAACGTTCACTTGGCAAATTTAAAAGCAAAAGGATTTTCCACATTGAAAATAGGTGAAGAAAGGCATTATACATTTCTTCTTAAGTACAATAGTTTAGTGGAGTTTTAAGTCTTTAAAAGGTTTACATTATTTTGGACAAAGAGAGAGTGTATCTGATATGTAAATATTAATCTGCTTAACCAATTAACTTTAATTTCCGGAGCAATCAAGAAGATTGACTGTTCTATAAATAAACTTTAAAGTCTTTTATCATTTATCAAAGGAAGGATATCCTAAAGTCTAGAAGTTCTTACTTCCGCATTCACAGTTTTTTTTGTGTTGGTTTTTTTTTAGTTATTTGCTTTTCCGGCTGCTGTTTTCTGCTTTTCCGCTGAGCCACGCAATTTCCCGTGCCGTTACGTGCTGCAATTGCAACCCCGTCAAAAATGTCAAACTCCGTTGAGACTTTTGTTGCTTTGGTGTCGGCATGTGAATCATTAAATAAATGCTTTGCATGTTCGTTACGTCAACTCTGGCAAAGATTGAGCTCAGCAAATGTTGTGGCGCTTAATGAAGCCAAAAAAGACAGCTCATAAAATATTAACGTGGCGTATGTTTAATTAAAAAATTGCGCATACGTCACAGAAATATTTTTAATGTTCAACTTTATATAAACGTTGCGCTTACGCCGCACAATAAACAACAAATGATTTAATGTAAAATACGAGCAAAAGTGGCACATTATTTATATTAAAACATTTTATAAACACTATAAAAAATAAACTTAAAGTTTGTTGTGTTGCCTTCAAGAGTTGACTTGACTTTTGGTCCTCTCGTTGTTGGTTCAACACATTAAATTGTTTCAAGATTATCGGCCCAGAAACAGATTGTAGCGCCTTATCAATGCCTCTCTTGCTTTCACTCAGTTGTTGGCAGCAAAATGTTGGCAAATTAAATTAAAATGCCAACACGCCGCATGCTTCACGGCATGCTCAAAAGGTTTGTTGCATATGCACCATTTACAGCTGGTGTTGCAACTTGCAACTTGAACTCGTACTTGGCTGGCACGCTTCATATTGCTGTACAGTGTACAACATTTTCATCAGACCTCCGCGGTGTCATTTATCAAAAAAGCTAAAAGAATATATTTGCATTTTGAAATATGGCATTTTTATGCATTGGTGTGTTGCATTTTGCGCTGCGACGCTTCGCTGAAATTACCCATGCCACAGCAGCAGCCGAGGCAGTGGCAGATATAGAAGCAGAGGCAGAGACAGAGGGAACATCTCTCACACACTCACACTCTCTCCACAAGCTAGCAAAATTCATATAAAATACGAATTCATAAGGCGAAAAATATGCGAGCGTATGCGCGTTGTGAGTTGTGCGTTGTGTATACGCCACGTTGGCCGCAATTTATGCATGCATGTCCGTATACATTCATATTCGCATTTTACTATTTGTTACACGCTGTTTTCTTCTCTCCTACTTTTGCTTAATACGCGAATGAAAAAAGTTTGTCATAAGTGCATTGGCCGTTCATCCTGCAGACGGATAGCTGTCTCATTTTTATGCCACGAACGCACCTGTGTATGGTATGTGGTTAATTAAATGGCCAATGAAGTGGCAATGCTACAAGTTGCAGATGGTAATTACATAAGTATTTAAATTATAAAACAAATTTAACAATTGGCAGTGCTCTTTTCATATATGTATAAACGAAAGTTTAGTATTAAGACTGTTTTCTTTTTAAGGGAAGTTTCTTTTAAGCTAAAGTTCTTCAAAAGTTCAAGCAAGTTCTGCAATGTGGCTGTGTGACAATTTAATGTTTACGAAAGAAGAAGTGAAAGTTTTTCAATTACTTTGAGAGTATGAAGTCAGAAACAACTCTCACTGATGAATATCAAACAATTGACAATTTGATATAAGTAAGATTAATATTGTAATTCTTTTGAAACAAAAGACGATTGGGCAATGTTTATTAAAATTTAATATCCGACAAGCTAATAAAAGTATTGTTATAGGTTTACAGTAGAAAGATTAAAAGGAAGAAAGATAGTTAAACACAGTTAAGAATTAATTGACAAAACTATTAAGGGATTGAAAGCTTACATGACTTTAAATCATTTAACTGCTCAACAAATTGTTGAGGGATCATGGTTGTTGCAAATTGGAAATAGTTTAATGTATTAATTTAATTGAACTAGTTTCGTGCGCTTTAAGAACAAATTAGCCACAAGCTCTCATAAAATACAACACTTAATGCTTTAATAAAACGAAGCTGGGGGAAACACATATGTTATTCAATTGTTGCCTGTTTCGAAGGCGGAGACAGAGAATGAAAGGCTTGGCAGCAGCTATGCCAACAAATTAAGCATTGACTATTCTTGCCCCTTGCTGTGGCATAGACTTGGCCAAAAGGCACCGACGAGTAAAATAGAACTTTAAGTATAGTTCAAGCTTAACACTCGGTTCAGTCAACCTCTCAATCTTCCTGTCTTTCTGTTGCTTTCAATACCCTGCGAAAAGTAGCAATGTGGGAAAGTTCTCTTAGAGTCAAAAGAAATATGCGAAATACATTTCAATCAGCTTATTTCTTTTACGAGGTATCTCGTATTCGATCACTGTCTGAGCAGAGCCTGCTATTTCCTGTTTGCTACTCCTTTTTTCTATTTGTAGCTCGTACATTTCTTTTCGTTTTTCTTTGCTTCTTTTACTCTTTTTCTGCTGTGTTTACTAATTAACCGAAACATGCGCTCCTTGTAGTTACGCCTTCCTTTGCCACTGTCTTTGGTATTCCTTCCAGTTTGTGTGTCTGTGTGGGTGGGTGTGTGTGAGTAGGTGTCTGTGTTTGTGTGTGGCATTGATGAAAGACCCAACACTGGTCCCTTGGCTATGTGTATTATTTTGCAATTAGACTTCCGGCCGTGCTTGTTGGTATACACATACACACACACACCCACAAACACCAAAACGCCCCTTCCCACCTGCCACGCCCATTCACTTTGCTATGCGAAAATTGTTTGGCTTTAAGGCTTTTCACATGCCCCAACAACGACTGTTGAACTTTTTTCGCTTACGCGCATTATTAATTCGCTCTTTGCTGTCATGTCAGCAGTTTTTTGTATATTTGGCTTTAATTGCGCTGCAGCACAATATTGCGCATACGCCCCATGAGTCCGTCGTTAATGAGCTGATAATGAATTTATTAAATTTACTACACGTTGCATTCTTCCATTTTTGTATTTTTTAACTCGACAAACTGCACATAGATAAATTAACCGGCCATGTAATAATAATATTGTATTAAGCGAATGGACAATGGGCAATGGGTTTATACATGGAATGCTTGGAATTACTTGAGTTTGTGTGGGGGGGAGGAACATAATTTATTATTTATGCAGGCACACCATATAAATTGATCTGAATTTTTTTGTATTACTCTTAATTTATGCACTTTGTTGAATTACTTTAATGCTCTTGTTACAAATGAGAATAAAACAAAAAAAAACAAAGATATGGGGAAACAAGTATGTAAGCCAATGTGGCGTTAATATATCAGCATTAACAGCACCAGCCAGACCGCAATTTAAAAATCATATATAATTATTTATATACAAAATATAACATTAAAATACAAACACACAAATTCACAAATTAGTTCGATAATAAATGGACTTGCACACACACACACACAACACACTTCAGTGTCCCCACAAATTTGTAAACATTTAATGCTAATTTCATTTAAATGCAATTAAGTCGAGTGCTTGATTTGTGCGAATTCATACCCTGTACAGTGCACAATCAAAAGGTTATGATGTTGTTATAAATCTAAAACTATCTGCGAATCATTAATCTGTCCTTTTTTTACTAACATTATTTATTCAGAATTATATATAACATAGTGATAAAGTATATAGGATATCCCTTAGTCGTGCCATTTTTTAATACCCATTTAATATGTTGTTGTTTTGAACTAAACGTTCGGTTTTTGAACTGAAAACAAACACAATAATTATGCATTTGAATGTTATGCGCGTTCTCCCATTTTGTCCCCCTCAATTAAAACGTTGATTCAATTAGCTGAACGAATTGCCTTGGCTGTGAAATTGTGGCCAAAACTGTGGCGTTGATATCACTGCATGAATACATACTATAGATATGTATAGCTCTTGATAATGACAACTACAGCAACAAATACTAAAAGCAAAGTTTAGCTAAATATTCATAAATTGGAACTGCTTTCAAAATGACTATGAAAATAGTTCTCATCAATTCAAGTTGAATTGAGAACATTAGGTTAATCGAATCGACTTCAATATAGCCAATCAATTATAGTTTTGACAATGGACTATGCTCCCATAAAATTTTCTAAAACAGCCTTTGATTAAAAGCAAAAGCCAAACAAAGTAGGAAAAGCTATTAATCCGATAAAGTGAAATTTTCTCTGAGCATTTTCCGGCAACTCTAAATTTTGTTGTGCTGCAGAGCTACTCGTAATTTAATAAGCTGAAACGACAAAAATTCTTGGTAAATCGGAATAATTCTCTGACTGCGTCAGAACTATAAAATCTCTTGCAGACCACACACAAAAACGTCTACCCCGCCCACACACACACACACACACACACACTGGCATAACAATTGAAAATCAGACCATGCCCACAGGCTTGGCCCAAAGCATAATAGAAGTTATACCCATCCCGCCCACAGTGTGTGTGCTCTTTGTGTGGCTCTATTGTTTTACGTACACACGAAAGAAGAAAAAAACACTCACATATACTAGATACTACTAGGCGTATACGCATTATCAGGCGCATAATAAGCTGGTTCCCAATGCCACGTGCATTATTTATTTATTTAAAAACGCCGCCTGGCCACAGCTCAATTATGCTGCAACTGGAAGGGGGATTGAAACTGTGAGGCAGGGAGAAGGGGGGCATCCAAGCAGCCGGGTAGTCGGGCCAACCTTTTTAGCCACTTTCGTTTTAATGTAATCAAATGAACGTGCCTGGCATTATTCCGTTGTCAATAAATTCCACGCGCCAAATAGACGAGCGTTCTTGGTTGGCACTCATTCCGCTCCTGCTCCTGTTTCTGAGCTGCTGCCCGCGGGAGCACCCCCTACTCCTGCTCCTGCTTCTCCTCCTGCTCCAGGAGCTGTGCCAGCAACACAAAAATAACAATGAGAAACACTCGTCGATGGCTTTTCTTTTCTTTTTGTTTTTTTCTTCTGGAGACGTGTAAAATTGAAAAATGCTTGAGTAGCCCAAAAACCACAGCATTAAGACGAAGTGGGATTGGTCCTGGTCCTTGGTCCTTGGCCTGAGCTTGGCCTGGCCTGGTCTAGCATAATTGAAAGGGACAACACGTCGAGGCGAGGCTATTAGGTTCGCCAGCTATCATTGCTCCTGGGACACGGCAGAAGCTCTCGAGTAACAACTAATGGATTTCGATCCATTCGCCTACACTCAAATGCAATCGCCGCATATTTATTTATATTTATTTATTTATTTATTTTTACTTAGCGCAAGTACTTTAAAATGTTGTCCATGCAAACATTGTAAAAAAATAACGGAAAAACATCTGTAAACGCCCATCAAAAACATTAGTCGACGTCCACCTTAAACCGGACTACAACGACTATATGAAAATATGCAAAATAGCTGTGAAAAATATTTCTATTATTTATTTAGTCGCACTTTTATGTATATGAATGTGTGTGTGTGTCTGTGTGTGTGTGTTTGTACGTACGAGTACAACTCAATGATGCGAATGGAATGTGCTTAGAGAACATTTCGTATTGTATATTTTTCATATTTTACTCTAACACCCCACGGGGGAGAGAGGAGAGGAGCAGGATGAACCAAAGGGAAGTGTCCAGGGCCACGTTAGTCCACATTTGTCTATATGTGGAAATGGAATATGAAGCGTGTGATTTAAAGCATTGAGTGCATGTACGTAGTATATTCTGAATTATGCAGATTTCGACCTACAATTTATTAGATTCTCTTGTACTTTGAACTTTATTTAAATATAAGTTGTTTTAAATATTTTCTCTTTATAGTTTAAGCAAACCTTTATCATTCATTAAGTTTAAACCAATTTAATTTATTACAAATTCTATGCAAATGGTTTACCAAGCGTATACTTAATTCGTTGCAACATGCATTTCACAGCTAAACTTCTCCTCCCCTGTCTCCCTCATGACACATAAGAAATTAATCAAGAATCTCTGTTGTATTTCTACAGTAGAGCTGATTAACAGACGATCAGCTTTTATTTAATCAACTTCTTTTTCTTGAATAGCATTAATTCAATCTATTTTGATAAAGTCAATCTGTAAACATATAGCATATAAACATAAGTACATATATAGTTTAATTAACCCCAATTTATTCTTATACATTTATTAAATCTATTTTTAACACATTTACTACTCAATGATGATCTATCTTCCAATTCATAGGAAGTCGTTTCGGATAATAATGTTATTGTAGCTTCCTGTCGGGACTTTGATTCACACTGAGAATAGATACATTGAAGGCCGATTGAAATGAGAGCTTCGCAGCATTCCTGAAAGTGTTTATCCTTTAGAAAGTACCACCGCCGTACAGCTACTCTGCATTTATGAAATTCCTCCAGGTTTTTGACTTGACTACAATTTGGATCGGCTTTGGTTATTATCAGCAAAAGTAGTGCTATACATATTCCGAGGTATGACCTCATTGTTGTGCGATTAAATGATGACTGAAATCACTTAGTCGTATTCTATGCCATAAATATACTTTATTTACTTTTTGCTCGAACAATTATTATTATAGTACATTTCTTTATGACAATGCCGTGAATAATAGATGTTCAAGTCTTTAACCATATTTTCATAGAACTTTAAATACCTTCTAGGGAAATCTTAAACGTATCATTCTGCCTCTGAAATCCCGACGTGCCTTTTTACCCAATGAAGTTTTATCCGCAATTTCCACTGGTTCAAGAATCATTTCTGTAGCATTTTTCTTGGCACTCGTCTCACAGTAAACTTTTAAATCTAAAAACTGTTGTTTTCAATCTTTTCACAACACTCCTGATATAATTGATCCTTTAGCTCGTACCAGCGACGAACCATAGCGTAGCAAGAATTTTTAGACTTGGGATTAACCCCATCACAGCTTGGATCCGATGCGATAGTCGTTATAAAAATCAGGAGAATAAAATATGAGTATGATCTCATCTCGACAAAGATTGTTCGTTGACTGAACCGACAAGAAATTTTTAAATCAACTCTGGATTAATTTTTCTTATCAAGCTAGATTTTTATTTTAAGACCAAGAGAGTGAGAGTAAGATTTAGAGAACAAGCCGCTCTGGTTTCGGAGAGCATTTCAGTAATCAAATGTCCCCTCGTAGAATTAATACTGTAGCTAAATTTCTATCAACTTACTAACATTGTACATACATACATATATAAGTGGAAATATTTTTCATTTTCCTTTCTGTAGCTCTCAATTGAATCTTGATGCACGTGGCCTGGCACAAATCCCAATAGAATTGTGTGTGTGGCAGCCATTCCATTGTCGAATCGTACAGTCAGTTCCCAAAGGGTGCAAACCACTCCAGCCAGGAGTCGTTAGTTGTCTCCCTTCCCTTCTTGAAAGAAGGAGTAGAAAAAAAAAGAGATGCCCAATTCATTCGCTCAAGGGCTTAGGCAATAGGGGCCAATGGGTTTTTCTTGTTCTTGTTCATTCATAATAATTTTTATTATGGGTCATCGGCCATTTGTTTAACGCAACACACACACACGCACACACACACACACACACACACGCACACGCACGCACAAATGTTGGCCTGCGGGTTCCTGGCAAGGCTCATTTCATTCAGCACATCTATTAGGCCAAATGTATTCTGGACCCTTTTTCTCCCTCAGCATGTTTGTTGTTGGATATTGTTGCCGGTTATATTTCAATGGTTTTTATACTTTTTATTTTGCATATTTTTGTATTATTTGTTTTATTTATGGGACTTGGGAGCTGATAAATGGCTTGGCCCCTGTCCCGTGTCCAAGCTATCAACGTGTTGATGTGATTTCTTCTATGCAAATTATTCACATTTTCTTTGTCGGTGCTGGAGCTAAAGTAGATCGATTGATAGATGGTCCTCTATAAGCTTAGCAGCTGTGCAATACTTTAGACTTATTAAGGACTAATGGCACAAGGACTAAGTACTAATCACAGCACGTAGCAGCACTCTCAGCTGATTAGCACACCTCTTAAATGGCACTGATTGAAACACCTTGAGGCTAGGATAACGCCACGCTTGACTTCCTAATTCCCAGAGAGCATTTAAAACTTAATTCAATTGAAGCAACTGGGTCCTTACCAAATTGCATGCAAAATTATAATCATAATTATTATTGCACAAATTCAAATTCAATACAGCTCACTATTTGTTAAAGTGTAATTCAAATTGAAACTCCTTCTCTTTCGTTTGCTTAGAGTCGCTTTGACGATTTCTGTAAAATACAATTCAAAGGTCTTCCTTTCTGGACTTTTTTGGGTTTCCTTGGAAGAAAGGTGAAATCAATTTATATTTTTTGCATTGCCAATTGTCTTCGTTTTATAAATAAATAAATAATTTATAAATTGATAACACATGTCATTTTTTCATTATGTAGTCAAGCGTCCAACTTGAGGAAGCAAAATATAAGTATTTATAAAAATTAGACAGAAAACAGAAATATAGTGCAAATTGTAATTTAATATTTATTAATTCACAAAACTTTCTTATTTCGAGCACTGAGATATTTGTAGTCACATTTACTAGATTATATTGAAATAAAAACAAAAACTAGAAAATCCCCTTCAATACAAAAGTATTAATTTTAAAATTGAGTGAATTTCAATTTAGTTTAACACCAGCAGTTAAATAGCTTTGCTGTTTGATTAGCATTTGCATAAATTAGTTACAAATGTTGTCCGGCAACTGTAAAGGAAAGTGATTGACCTAGTTACTAACACAAGTATAGGCCAACATTCATCACTGTCTACACTTCTAGACCCAATAAAGCAAAGTGTTTCAGCTTGCCGAGCAGTCGAGCAGCTCTCAACTTGCAGTCTGGCTTTAAATGCACACTAAGCACATCATTATGTTGCCTCAACTTTGTGATTATAATACCCTTACATAAAGTAAGCAGAAAAGAAAATCCTTCAGCTTGAACGGCAACCAGTTGAGCACTCGTATCAAAGTCAGATGGGAAGTGTATTAAATCTTCGACTAGCCAGTGTTGACTATTGCTTATTGCTTTTAATTACTCGTACCTCACTGCCAAGTGTGCACTTTGTTTTCTGCACTTTTCAACGTCTTTTTTCTCTCCTTCCTCACTGTCATTAATTGCTTTAATGGAAGAGAGCATTAATAAAAAATATGTTATAAACGCAAAATAGAAATAAAAGCTAATGTAATTACAGGCAGTGCTTGTTACGCCTTGTTGCCTGCAACGTCAAGTCAATGGCGGCAGCAAAGCCAGCTATACTAAAAATTAAATTCAACAGCTTGTTGCCAGTTTTGTTGCAATGCGCATACGACGCGTTGGCTCGCTACCGACTGCCAACTGGCAACTGCCAACTGCCGGCGGCTGCTTAAAAGCTTTGCATTAACTATTAAAGCCAACTTATATTGCATAATGGGCATCGTTACTGCAACGAGGGAGAAGAGAGTGCTAAAAAGGGGTGTGTAGTTGGCTGGGGGGGGTCAGGCAACAAATGCGAAACAAATAAAATGTAAAGTGTGCACCGGAAAATTGGTGTCAGCAAAGGACCCGCGGCCAGACACAAGCGAAAGCGAAATGCAAATAAAACTCTGACTAATTTATGTGAATGGCAGCCCTTTTTTTTAGCACCACCAACTCACACTTTCCCCTCTTTGGCTACACCCATTTTCGACACCATTTACTTTTATGATTTGTACCAATAAATTGCAGCCAATAGACGTGGGAAAGTCAGTTTGCTAAATAAATTTTTATTTATTTTTATCTCTCGCATTTAGCCAAAAAAAAAAAAGAATGAAAGGCACCAGCAGCTTTTAGATATGTTAGCTGAATGTTGTGAGCCATTTTAAAAAATTCATTCGTGGCACAAAGCAAACAAACATCCCTCTCCTCATCTGAGTGGGGCGTGGGAAAAAAGATGTGGCAGTTAGCAGAGCACAAATGCTATAAAATGCAATCAGCTGCAAAGAAAATAGGTTTTGCTTCACCTGCCAGAAGCTACCAGTTGCAAGTAGCAAGTAGCAAGTTGGAAGTTGCCAGCCAAACAAGCATGTAAAGACAACTCTTGTCAGTGGCACGGCAGCAACAGCATCGGTTGGTTCCTTGTGCCGCATGCCACTTGCATGGCATAAATTAAAGCGCAACAGCAACGTGGGTGAGTTGACGAGCAGCATATGCCGTGGCATGTGTCATGTGGCATGGGGCATGGGGCATGGAGCATGAGGTATGGTGCAAAAGGCGAGACGGACGGATATTGCGGCAAGCTCAGCATGCCAAATGTCCTTATGAATGCTAACAGGCGTGTTCATTGGACAAAAGCATAACTGACAACTTGTTGAAATCGGCGATTAAAAGTCACTTAACAGCAGCTTATTGCTCATTTAGATGCCTTATCAATTTGGCTGAACCATATCACTGAATGATTTGACAGTAACGCGAAATTAGATACTTGAAATAATGAAGTGAAGAATATAAAATGTATTAGTTTCTAAAGAGATTACACTTCAATTGAAAGTAAATAAATTCAACTAGGTAGAGTCTTTGCTAAAGACAGACATTGTACAATATTGAAATCCAGACCATTGTAAACATAATAAAACATTTTCTTCAGACGAATAAATAGTTCCTACATCCAAAAGGTCTATCATCTATTAAAGAGGAAATGCATACACTTTTGACATCAACAACATAACTTTCTATATCGCATTCAATATCTCAAATAGCTATTGTCTATTATCTAAGTATTAGTTCATGCAAGTCAAAAAGAAATTGCATTGGAATTTGTCAGAAAACAACTGCATTTCTTTGGCCCAGTTAAAAAGAAAAAAACCTGTAAAACCAAATCGCAAATAATACTTTTTGGATTTACGGACTTATCCTCAGTTGAAATGTAAAAATGTAAATAATTTATTCATTTTGATAGTTGCCAATGCTATCAATGTAAAGTTTTTATCAATTGCTTTGCAGCACATTCAACCGCAAAATGCATTCAATATGGCAAAGGAATTGGCATTGAAATTGCATTGCATTTCATTTATTGTTCAATAAAAATGCTCAACTAAAATGCATAAAAGAATATGTTAGGCAAAACTTTCAATTGCTGTGGTAGTTTTCCCAACTCCCTGGTCAACTATGACTATGAAAACCGAAAAATACAAAAAGAAGCAAGAAAAGAATTGCAATTGCTTTTTTGTGGCTTCGTTTTTGCGAATTGATAACGAAAGATTTTGATGAAGTTGCCTTTGTCATGGCGAACTTTATTAAAAACTCGGCAGTCTCGTGATGTCAGCCAGCTAATATTTTATTCATTTCGTTTTCACGCAATGCAATAAAATCGCCATCGCAATCAAAAAAAATGCAATTTTAGCTATTGTATAAAATTGTTGAAGTGTGAAAATAGCTCAAAGTTATGCCAATGGCTTTCATTTTTGGTCATAACTAAAAAATCAAGCGAATGATTCATACAAAAATTTGGAAATCTCTGAAAAGTATATTAAAAGCATAATTTAGTTGATCATGAAACTAGTGAATACTAATCATTTTCTATTGTACAACTTAAATTTAAAATTACTTTGAATATCATATTAATATTTTTCGCAGCCAAGTTGTTTTAGATATTACGTCAAAGGACAAAATTACCTTTAGCTTGATGGCAAATAAATTTCCGGAATTTTGACTGAAACTGACAACTGTTTTCCACAGGCAGCTGCCAGTCAAAAGTTTTCTTAGCCGTCGTCAATGGTATCGTCTTCTCAATCTCTGCTGCACATGATTATTACACACACATTCTCACACACACGCACACACATATCTACATATACAAATAGCTAGACAGCTGGGCTGATAGACAGACATCAAAGTTTGGCATGAAAAAGTTGTTCGCAAAACGCCAAAAACTTTTTAAGTAAACGCGCAGCAGGAGCAGGACGAAAATGATAATGATGAACGGGGAGGAGAATTCCGGGGTCTTAAATCCCGCCTAGATCACAGACCGCAAAACTAAAAATCAAACTTTAACTTAATGAAAATGCAATATTTGCTTTAAAAACTTTTGCCAGCCTGACGCAAATTTATGCATTGTGCGAAAACCGAAGCATGTTGATTCTGTAATTGAAACGAGAAGCAGGCTAAACACAAATGATCTCAATTTAAAACTTCAATATCAAATCTCAATTTGGAAATTCTCATTGTAACAAAAAGCACAAAATTCAAATGGCTATCAAACGTAAAAAGTCCATAAAACGTAAAAATCATAGAAATACATCTTGTCTTCGGAATAAAAACTTAAAAGCACCCAAAGTTGGAGGAGTGCGAAATTTGGATGAGTTGAGCAGCTGTGAATTAAGGCGCTTTCATTCAGCCCTAGATGCAGCTGCTAACTTGAATCAGGAAAGACGTCCTATGATGACATTTGATAGCAATATTGGACAAACAGAATATTCTTCTCAACTAGATATATTTGTTGAAGCTATCCAACTATTTGTGTATATGATAAGTCTGAGGAAGCTCGATGACAGCGATGTTAGCAAAGACAATCTCAGTCAACCTCAAGAGTTCGATTGCGCTTCTAGAATTGAGAACGAGTCGAAAACAAATTCAAAGTTGAGTACAAGTCTAACTAATACAAATACCTAACATGTGCACAAAGACTGTTCTTCTTTGATTGCTTACCTTTAACAGAAGCAACATGATCGGCTCTTTATATTGTTTATTGTTTGATAATAATCATAAGTCAATCTATTAAGAATCAATACCATCAGTACAATTTTTATGATATTTGGTGTAACAACAAATTCTATAAATTGCGGTAAATTTCTTAAAAGCATTTCATATCATCTATCTGCCAATATCACGTATTCGACCTGTTAATTATATGTATAATTAACATCATTTATGTTCTCTTAAATCTTAACTCATCAGTTTATTTCCTGCTTGCATTTGTTCTTTGTTCCTTTTATTTCATTATTTAAAACTAAAATACGAAAATAAAAGGTCTAGAAAATAATAAGAGAGCCTAAAAAGCAGCTAAAAAGTACAAAAATGCTGCTCATTAAAGCCTTAGCCCTATTTCAGCAGTCGCATAATTTGGTAGCCCGAAAACTTTAGAGTACGATTTTTTATGCGTCGCGTTGCACGTAAATTTCGGGGGTTGCAAGTTATGTGTCTGACTTTGTGTGTGTGTGTGTGTGTGAGTGAGTGTGTTAGGTAGGGCTGCGCAGATAATCCAAATCTCATTACGCGAAAGTCGTACTTAAGATTAAAAATAATTATTGCAATTTTTGTGCCGCGTCGCGCCATCACGTAGCCGCCATGTAAACCCCGTAACTCGCGCCTAGGCTGCATCACGATGCGGTGAACAAGGGCGGAGCAAAAGCAGTGAGAGAGTTGTGAGAGAAAAAAGTGAAAATTCAATTAGAATGTGGCAACTTCATGTGAACAAGCTCGACTGGCAGGCAGGCGGCTCTAACTGTCTGGTTCTGGTTCAGACCCCATTCCCAATGCCTTAGCCTGTGGCACGGTCTGTGCTCAAACTGCAATGGCGACATGTTACAGGTAGCAGGAGCAGGAGAAACAACATCAGCAGGAACAGCAGCAAGAGTAGGAGCAGAAACAGGAGCAGTCGCGTAATCCTTTTGCACGCCCGGCAGCCGACGGGCCAGGACGAGCCCAACCACAATAATTTGATTTTACTTTGCTTTAACTTCATGAAAAAGTTTCAAGTTTTTCACACACACATTCCAACACACAAACGCACACACTCACACACGTGGTCACAGCCCTGAACACACGTGCGTTTGCACTCCCCTTTTTTTGCCTTCACACTGATAAAGTTTTTAATTTTGCAGCTGAAACTCATTTAGCGCAATGAAAGTGCTCCAGCTCTGAAATCTGATACGTGTTTTAGAATGTTTGTTGAATATTAAATGTGCTTAAATCCCAACTTTAAAGACCTTTTCAGCATGTATGTAGAACAAAAGCTCTATATTCAAAAATATACCGCCTTAGGGGAACGACCACGGAGTCAAGTTGAAACACCAACTGAAACTTTGGCCAAACAATTTTCCAAAAAATGTGCCGCGAACTGGAAAAATACACAATCTCCAAATTCATCTTCATTACGAAAATGCATTCAAATGAGTTTCAGTAAGCGGAAGAAACTTTTCAAAAGGCTTGCTTGTTGGGGTTGTCATGCCAGAGAGTGGAAAGTGGAGAGAATCAAGGGGAGTCAGTTGGAGGCATAACAACAAAATGAAGCCAATTGAAAAGAATTTGCTGCGAAATTTGCACAACGGCTCCACCAAATGCCTAGGCAAATTAAATACAATTTTCCATATTTTTTGAATAAAATAATATTTAAATAGCATTGCCTAAAAGGCTCTAACTTAAGTATATTGTCTACATCCTTAAAAGGATTGCATTTGTTGAGATGCAAAATTTAAATATTTATATCTACATAGATAAAATTGTAAGCAGCTGATATTTTTAGAAATTCTTATCCTTCTGTATATAAATAATGAATAAAAGATTACTAAAAGTGGAAACTCATAAATTTAGGCATACCTCTGTAATGTTATGTTGACAATAAAACAAAGTTTGATTTTTTGCTCAACATTTTTAAAATTAAAGCGAAAAATAATATAAAAATAGTTAGCTTTAAAAATAAATGTTTGAAAATTTGTTATTTCAAGTTTAGCGTTCTTTTCATAATTTTAGTGTTCACAAATCATTCCAAGAATCAAGGATACCTAAATATATTATGCATATACTTAATTTTCTGTGTGGTTAATTATTCCGACCGTATTTAAAGTCCTTAAAGCTAGTTCCAAGAAAGGCCATCATTGTTTATAAATATTAAATAGTATTGTTGGCTTAATATACAATAGTTCCCCTTCAGTTACATCCCTTCTCATTCTTAGATATTAAGCAATATCTAAAATTGTCCTCATAATAACGTTGTCAGTTCCCTTCTCCCTTCTCATTCTTAGATATTAAGCAATATCTAGAATTGTCATCATAATAACGATGTCAGTTTCTTTCCTTTAGTGATGTCAATTTGTACTTGCATTAGCATTTGACTAGCAAATAAATTGTATTGTAATTATTATTATCTGTTAACTTGACTTGTGACTCATTTGGTAAACATTTGGACCAAGTCTTTGGGGTTCATTAGCATAAGTCACGGGGCACAATTGTCGTTTGACAATTTGCGGGCCATAAACTAAACGATGGTGAGACATAAACTAAGCACAATTAGTACTTACTGTTTGGGGTCAGTCATTAATTACGACAGCTCGTATTAGGCCTGCCCTAGGTAATGGTATCGCTTATTAATAATTCAGAGCATGAAGCCATTTCTCTAGTTACCAGTTGCCAAGAGCCAAAATAATAGAGACAGAAAGAGAGAGAGAGAGAGAGAGAGAGGGTGAAACAAGCTAACAGAGTAACTGACTCATTTGTCACACTGAAATTTATTAAAATGATTATCTCGTATCTACATTTCGCACGGAATGCGTAATTTTTGTCAGTTGATGGGACTCTGTTCCTTTTCCTCTTTTTATTTTTTGCCTGCCACAAATTGCACTTGGTTTCTTATTAGAGGCTTCCCCTTTTGGAAAGACAACAGCTTTTGGCATTTCCTGCTGATAAGACCCACAGTTGGCATTGTGTGTGGTTTTTTGTCCTTTGTCGTTGTATCCTTTGCTTGGGCATAGTTTAATTGTAGCGCGTGTCGGACCTGAGGATGGAGAAGACACAAGTGGGCGGGATTAAGGGAAGGGCAATTAGTTTAACTGTGCCCTGGGGAATTGCGATAATTAAAATGCTGCTGTATGTCGCAATATTTTTTAAGCTGCCATATCAGACTAATCAGATTGCTCCTATTTCAAACCAAGTCCAACCTTTCTTTTACTATGTCCTTGAAGGTCCCTACCTTCCTTCCTTCCTTCCCTTCTTCCTCTCTTCTGACACGCACTTGCCACGCTTGTTGGTAAATCAACATTTGCGTTTAATTTTATGGTAAAAAGCACTTTAATTTAGTTGCCAAAGCCATCGAGCTGGCATCAATGGCCATTCCTCTAATCCTATTAATTCAAATTCAAAGCGAATGCCAGATTGGTTGAGTTTTTCCTTTTACCAGGATACTTCTAGACTCAGTTGTTGTCGCTGCTTCTGCTGCTCCTGCTGCTGTTCTTTTTGTTACCCAAAAATTGAATGCATTGTTTCCATTCGAAAATATTTTTCGCAACTATTTTTTGAACGTTTCATGCAATGCGACGACTTCTTTTGTATTGCCTCTCTCTCTCTCTCTCTCTCTCTCTCTCTCTCTCTCTCTCTCTCTCTCTCTCTCTTTCACTCTGCACTTTCTCTTTCTCATTTACTCATTGGGACTTCCTTGAAGGAAAAAGACGACTAACGTTGGCCAAACTGCCACCTGACGCAATCAAATCAACCACTCGGACATTGGGTAAAAACGACTCTTATTTGAATGACTTTTGTGAGTGTTTGATTTCGATTATTACGAATCACTTTCAATTGAAGTCTATAAGTGGACGAGAAAGCTGAAAATTGCTTTAAGGTTTCTCAATCTGATTCGAAATGTGGCCACTAAGGAGTTAATTGAGATTTATTCATTGTGATTTTGCGGTTGCAGCTACATATGTATATAGCTACAAAACTGACAAAGACAAAGTTCTTCCAGCTAGAAAGAATTTGATTTTCATTTAAAGAAACTATTTACAAACGAGATGATGGAACATAAATCAAAAAAGTGTCTAATTCACTTGATATGTCAATTGAAACAGAAACGAAAGATTAAGTAATAATATCCATACTATTTTCTTGGGTTAGGTAGTAAAATAATCGGTTGTATTTTTTATTAAAATTGTTAAAAATAAAATATTTTTGTGTTAAATCTAAAACGAAATTATAAATAATATTGAACATAGTCAGTTTTAATAATACCATATGAACAGTAATTTATAAAAGGCAAGTGCGAATTTGAATAGATTGTTCATTAAAATATAAATATGAAATAGGAATTTGTTTTGTTTATAAATGTTATGGCCATTAAATTCTGTAAAGACAGCGAGCTGGAAACAATTGGATTAGCATGTTTACGAGTAATAAGTTAAATAAACGTATCCAATCAAATTTGACATGGAGCCTCTCTAAAGTCTCCATAACTAAAGCTGTAGAAAGATTTAAGTTTTGGTGTCTATAATTTACAACACAGCTTTAGTCTCCTTATCTGACGTTTACAGGCAGTGTAACTTGACTCAAGTTACTTGTTTAACTAAAGCTAAGTAATAAGTAAGCCCTGCGGTTATCAAATTTAATGAAAATTCCTTACAAATATTTGTTATTCTACCAACAGAATAAGTTTTATTACTCTAAGATGAATACACATTTCATCATCTTAATTTGTTTTCTTCTGCTGAAAGGTTGCATTGCTTCTGAGCCAAACTGTGATCGTAATAATGAAAGCTGTCTAACTAAAATTAGTCGCTATAAGGAGCTGTGGTTTGAATACTACACAAAATGTTTTTCCGAAAACGGCAAACGTGGATGGAAAGAGTGTAATGAATCTGCAAATAAACATGCAACAGAAAACTTAAGTAAACAATTGAATCTGCTATAATATTATTAATCGGTTAATTGCCTTATATAATTAGAAACCAAATAACTTACACCTAGAACTAATTGATCTTAACTTAAATAAAACTAGTTACAAAAATTAAAAAAAAATTTATAAATATTTATTATTTATACATTATTTATTACTTATACTATAATAGAATCATTAGTCATACAAAGTTCAAATTGACAAATTAAATGTGATTTCATTTGCATTAAAAATAAATATTGTTGATAATATAAAATTGACCGAAATATTTGCCAGGCAAGCGCTTTATCGATCAAGCTACCGCAATATTATTGCTCATTATCGTCATGCAAGTCTAACTATACAGTGGAACCTCTATAATACGTACAAACTTTTAGCAGGAACTGAATTAGAAAAATTTTGATTTCATTTTTAGTCAGCTTATTCTTTAACTATATTTTGTATTCCAAAGTAGAGATGCAATAAGTTAGGAGGACATAGTATCTAATAGGAGGATTTTACTGTATTTAACAGCATTCTTCATCATTTCAAAGTTTTGTAAACCACACAGCGTCGAATAATTGATTCAATCAGAGCTCATAAACAACTACTTTTCTGCCTCTATCGACAGTATTAAATTAACAACTCAACGATGACTACAAGTCTCTTTTTATTGTTCTGTATTCTTTTGCTGAAATTAATCATGGCTCCTGAGCCCAACTGTGATTATAATATTGATAGCTGTAAAGCTAAAGTGCGTCTTTTTTACAAGCTGAAAGATGAATTAAATTCAGAGTGCTTTTCTGAGAATGATGAAATTAACCAGAAGGAATGTAAAGAATATGCAGATGCATTTGCAACAAAAATCGTAAATCGACAAATGGATCCGTCTGAAGTCAGTGACAGAACAAGTTTAGGCATTAATATCCCTCGTCCGAATTCAAAAAGTTCTAGTCAACATAAGAACAAAATAAATATGATTATGTTTGTTTCTTTTTTATTATTGTCTTTAAAATGTACGTTTTAAAAATTTGTATTTTTTTAACATAATAAATATAATTAAAAACTTATTTTTTGTAACATTTCACTTATTGTATTCCGAGTGTTAGAAGAAGCATTCTTCATAGTAACAGATAAAAAAAAAAATACATATAAACAATAAATATCTGACTAACTAATAACCTATACCCAACTAAGTAGCTCTTATGATTATTGTGCAACAATTAAGTATGCGTTTAAATCATCACTTACATTGTATTGAAAAATATAATATTAAATAATACCTGGAGTATTATTATGATATTGTGTATTAATTATTTTTTATTATTTTTTTTCAATATTTTTCTATTATCATAATTTATACTGTTTATCTTGTGAATGAATTTACCCCAGCCGTTTTAAATAGCTTGGCGTGCGCTTTTAAATTTATAAATACCAAACTGGTTTACGTGTATTCTAAATTGAATAGATGATGGGCACTTCCACCTGGGAAACGGTTTGACGGGGCTTTCCCCGTTCACTATAGTAGACTACTTAGTGTAGCATAGTGAAATAGTAATTTACATATTATATTAAAATCTTCTCGATATAAAAGTCTCTTTACTTTCTCATATGTCGTCAGTCGTCATACATTCGCGTAACGATGAATATACATCAGAAAATTTGTATTTTTTTATGTCTGCTTTTTCTGATAAGCGGTGGTCCCAATTACTCCCGACTATTTAGAAAATTTTGGTAAGTCAGATTGCTATTTACAATCAAAATAATTCATTTCCCATTCCGTTTCCCGATTCGAAATTTCCATAATGGTTGTTCAGATATAAGTTTAGAAGTAGTATATAAACCCATAGCTAACCATTTTTTATATTTTCAGGAGACGTTCAAATGGCTAAAATGTTAATGTCCAGGATGTCACACACTCGACCTCTGGTTCTGTCGGATCGTGTTAGGGCAGAGACAGGCCTAACTTAAGATCTGTATCTTGGACACGATAATTGCTTCACTTGTCTACATTTATATCATCAACAGATAAGTTAATTTAATTTTCACATGTTTAAAATAATAATAAATTAACTAATACGATAATAATAATTTTGTTATGTTATGTTTTAATAAATAGACGCGAACGGGTTGACAAATAATGATAAACTAACTTTATTCGGTTCTGTTCAACGTCTTTTATAGACGCGTTCGAAAGATCACATATTAATAAAGATCTGATTTGTAACGGTTGTTTTTGACTGTTTAACTGGTTATTAAATTGCAACCGGCATAAATAAGAATAATAATAATAACTTGACCGATTTTATTTGACAAATTGACAAATATTGAATAGTATGTTATGTTATAATAATGCAGTCTGTCCAGTGTAAACGTCACAAGTAGTCTTGATCACACTCAAAAAAAGCACAATTCGTTCTGCAAAATAGCTTCTTAAATTGATCCCGTATAAGTGTAGAATCTTTTTTGATTCTAGTACAAAAATACTGGATTTTTCTCTCAGTGCATTTGACCAATTTTTTTTACCAAATTTAAGTCATTAGTTATAGTCTTGTTATGCAGTCAATCCAGTGCAATCGCGACACATATTTTGATTCCTCAATTATGAAACTATCTGTACAGGACCGTTTAACTGCATTGTGTACATACTATATGTCGGAACTTGCCAGATCGGATTACTTTATCGAGTTAGCTTAGGTATTTAAGCACGAGCTTCAGTACATCGATTGTCAGTCAAAAATTTCAGCTCAACGATGAAGACATATCTCAGGCTTTTCATATTTCTGCTTTATCTAATAAGCGCTACATTTGCTACAACCATAGGCGTCAATATTCCACGTGTGAATGTAAGACAAATTTAAAATTATAGATTAAACAGGACTTTTAAAAATCTAATTCTTTCTCCTTCTCTCTGGGAAACAAATCATTATTGTCCTTCATTTAAACTCGTTTACTTTGGACGCATTTTTGACAATCAATACAATAAAATCAATGACAATCCATCATCGACCAATATCTTCTTAATTAGACTTTAATCCTTAAATTCCTAAAATAATATATTTTATTTTATTACTTACAGATACTTTTCAAATTATTTTTAAATTCATTTTATAACACAAATATGTAAATTATAATTTGAAGTTACAGACACTGTATCTATTGGAGCTGAAAATATTTTCAAATAAAAACAAACCACCAAAATATAATTGCATGTATGTATTTCATTTTAAATAGCAAACACATGCTATTTGAATTTAATCTTCTTACTCTTTCTTATGACTTATGCATTTGTTAGTCCTTGACAGCAGAAACAATAATTTCCATCAATTGCTTGCGTTGCGCATTATGCAAATTTGGAAAACTATGTGAAGGAAAAACCTTTGTTTTCTTTATTTTTCGTTGTTCCGCAGCTGACGCAGAGTAAAAAGTCGTAGGCTGAAAATTAAAATCCTTGGAAAAGTCGTCAAAGAAAATGTTAGCTTTTGGTAAAAAGAAAAGAGTATTTGACAAATTGGAAAAGCGCGAGTTTGTTTTCTTGGCACCAAAGAGTTGGAGGGTGGGGAAAGGGCTCCGCTTTAGGCACATGTGTGCAAACATTTTGAAAGGCAACTTTTGGGAATTTTGGGAGAAACAAAAATGTGAACAAAAAAGTCGAGTTTACGTATGACAATTTCATTTTATTTGATATAATCGAAGACTTACAGTTTAGTGCATATTTCGCTTCGTATAAATGGGCTGGTAGAAAAGAAGTCTTTCTACAGGCTGTAGTTAGGACTAAGCTACATAATCATTATATAAATACTCGTATATGTATATGACAAATGGTATAATGTGTTAATATGTATTGATTGATCGTTTCATACTTAAAACAGTATTCATTCAGTTAGTTACTATATCTCTATCGAAATTTTGGCCAAAATGTGTTGACAAACAGCAAAAAGTATAACAGAAACAAATGGCTGGATGTTAACATACAGTTAAAGTGCATTCAAAACCTTAAGCCAGTCTATGTAATTAACTAATAATATTAATTCATATTATGACAAATTTAATAAATACTTTTTTTCTTTTTTTTCTTTTGTGACTCTAACTCAAATTCGTTGGTATATGTATGTGTATGTATGTATGTATGTTGTTTTGGTTTCATTGTGTTGTTGTTTCTTTGTGTATTTACATAAATAAATAAACTACATGTCTAAATGAAGTTTAACAAAGCATATGACATAATGTTGAGTGTGTACCCATATCTAAATTAACTTGACTACAAATACAACAAAATGAGGGGCCAACTTTCAACTTGTTCACAACAATATGCAGGAAACCCATGTGTGTCCATAAGTAGTTGTCCAAAGTAAGTCCAATGAAAGTACACGTTATCTAGCATCAAAAGGGAAGCTCTCCTTCCTTCTCTCTCCTCTCTCTCTCTAGACTAGAGGTGTGGGTGATAATGTGGCACGTGTTGTTCTGGTCGGTGATTTAGTGGGTGTGGCAGCTCCACTGCTGTTACCACTGCCACTGCCACTGCCGTTGCTGACCAAACCACTGCGATGCAGTCGAAAGAGTTCACCCACCGTGATGGAAACCTGGACGACGCCTTTGCCCTCCAAAACATCAGCTGCGCAGCAAATTAGATTCTGTATATTAAGTAAAATGAATGACAAACACATTATTATTAATTCACAACAATAACAATCACAAAATCACAATTACAAAAAATACAAAAAGTCTATCCTTGGCACGCCAAAGATTTTATACCCTTGCGGAAAGCTGTATTCAACTTTTGACTGATATATAATAAATGATATAGTAGACAGATATTAACTGAAATTTTTGAATTTTAACCAATTGTTCTTATGCCAAGTATATGAACAGTTTTAAAATCTATAACACCTGTAACAAGATTCTTCAGAATAGCTTTAGAAAAAGAACTTTATGACAAAATTATAATACTCTCTGCAAGGTTATAACAAATTGTACCTCATTAACTTTACAGTTTAATAGATTTGCTTTGGCGACAGTTTGACAGCCACTGTTATACATTGTTGGGTGCGCGTCTTAGCTATGGTTTCACAGTTCTTGTCAAACTGTGCGCACTGTGGTCAAAGAAATTACGTTTTCAGCTTATTGTTTAAATATTTATGCATATATTTCTTTGATTTTCATATAGTTGTGGTTCTTGTTGTTGTTTGTGCTTACAATAAATGCAACAGTTTTCGTTTGGTTTAAATGACTTGGCTCCACTGTGCCATACATATATTGAATTTAGCATTATTTCTTATAATAAATGCAACACTTTTGCTTGTTGTTTGGCTTCATTAGAATTAAATATGGGTCATAAATAGATTCATATAATCGTGTGTTTCCTGTTTCTGATTGTTTTTCATTTCGTTTACAGTGTCCAAAAGTTCTTAGTTTATATATACTTATAGAGCATAAATAGCTTGTCTTTGTTAAATGTTGTTTATAAAAATTAATGATCTATAAACTAAGTATATGTTTTTATGCATTTCTTATAGCTGCCTGAATGTTTATCTCTTTTCTTACTTTGTTCTACAATTTTGTTAGACAAAATATAAATATGTGTATATATGATTCTTTTTTGTTTTTGTTTTAATTTTTACTTGTTAAGTACTATATAAATATGCACATCTATATATATACATATGTATGTACGTATGCAAGTTGTCGAGTGTGTATGAGTGTGAGTGTGTTACAGTTTTGTGTTTCTTTTAGAAATTTGATTAGCTTTTCATCGAGAATTCATTAAGTACTTAAGCAGAATATTGAATATATATAATTTATATAGTATAATTCTTAGGCAAATTATATATGATATTTTTAGGAATGTAATTTTTAGTAATTTCATTATATAGTTATACATAAATAATACATTTATAGTCATTTGGGAAAAGAAGCACTCGGTTCACACTGTAAATTAGTATAAATTATGTTCTTTTAGTTAATCAAAATCAATTAAATATTGCTTTAGGTGTGTGTGTGTTTATATATAGTTATATAGCTGATTTGGACTGTCAACTGGTGCACAGTCAAAGGCACTATTTTTGTGAATTCTTATTTTGTGTGCGTTGAGAAGCAAATTTGTTTAAAATATTGTGCGCTATGGAGAACTACTTGTTGTTCTTCAAGTATATTTTGTTAAACTTTTTTTTATAACTATTTCACGCTTGTCTCTATAACTATATTGTGTCCCTGCTTCTGTTAAAACCATCCATTGATCCATAACAACTAACCTTTCACTGGTAACTGGAAAACTCTCTCTCTCACTCACTCTATTCGTTTCTCTACTTTCTACTTAGTTTAACTAGCAAACTGAACTCAAATCATTTTAATAGTTCGTTGTAATATGTATATAATTGAAGTCAAGCGTTTTTATAAATAATAGTTGTTAAATGGGAAATGATTTTGTGTGATGAATGAATAGTTTTTTATGTTTTCTAAATCTCACATGAGAGCAATTACAATTGAAAGTCTCTTTAAAGTCTTTGGGTTGTATATATATCAAATAAATGCCTCAAAATTGATATTTGTATTTTTGGGGATCTACGGCTAGAGCTAGTTATATATTTTTAGTAGCTTTAAAACAAAAAGCAGCCTCAAGAACTCACTACAAGAGTTAAATGTATGTCTATCGATTAGTACAAGCGCAATATAAGCTGCGAGTTCTCTTTAAAACTATTGGCAATACATAAAGGCAGTAAAAACTATTATGGAAACTAATTTCCCAGTCATTGCTAGCCTTTCAATGGGAAGAAGACAAGCCACAAAAAGGTGGCAATGAAGACACAGGATAATATGATGGTCAATGTATGGGAATCGTGTTTCAGCAATGAAGTGCCAGCTTCATGTTGCTTCAGTTTCTCCAGTTTATGTTGCTGCTGTTGTTGTTGCTGATCATCGATGCGACAGATGCTAAAAACTTCCAGTTTGGGTTTCGGCTCGAAGAATTCAATGCGTTTGGCCAAAGGCTTGACGAGTGTTGTGTCCTGTTTAGACTGTTGCTGCTGTTGTTGATTATGTTGCTGTTGCTGCTGTTGCTTCTCGTCTATTAGTTGATAGTGTCCAGCCGGTCCAGCGGCTGCCACATCGTGTTCATGCTCTATGATTGTTTGCAGTGTGCGATTGTTGTTGTTCAATTGAAAACTATGCTGGCCATGTGGACTTATTAAATTATGTTTAATCTTCTCAAATGTCTTTTGTTTTGCTGTGCGCAGCAGTTGTCCCACTGTGCCTAGCTGTTGTTGTTGTTGCTGCTGCTGCTGTTGTAGGTATTGTTGTGGCTCATAGAGCCAACAAGTTGTTGTTGACACATCATCAGACATATGCGCTTCTTTCACAAATTCACAATTCTCATATAATGCATTTTCTAATTGTTGTTGCTGTTGTTGTTGTTGCTGCAACATCTGTTCTGGCTGTTTGGTGCAGGTTACAGTTAATTGCTCTTGCTCAAAATGTTGCGCAACAATCAAATTCATTGGCTGCTGCTGCTGCAGTTGCTGTTGCAATTGCAACTGTTGCAGCTTCAGCTGCAACTCTTCCTGCTGTTGCAGGTAGCGCATATGCTGATGATGTGGATTTGAATCCAGGGCAATCAATGCGGCCACTGTGCGCAACAGAGCCACGGCATTTGGTACTTGACAACTTTTATTATGGCCAGCATTGTTATCAATGTTGTTGTTGTTGTTGCTACTGTTGCTGCTGTCGTTATCATTGACATACACATCAGCATCATAGTCATCGTCAGCGCGTTGTTGCTCGCTTTGTTGTGGCACAACATCTGCGCAGGAGCAAATCAACTCCTGCAACCAACACCAATAACAGATTTTATGCATCATTCATCAAAGTGTATTTTTTTTTAAAGAGAGTTGAAAGAGGGAAAAGGGTAGGGGGTATAGCGGGGGAAACTCTTACAACTAAAACTATTTTTAAAGCAACTCTACAAAGGCGGGAAAGCGTTTAGCGTTTAAAGAAGCATTTGAATTGCCCCATAACCGAATGATATCATGAATAGTTCTCAACTGACTTGACTTATAATTAAAGACTTTATCGGATAAGATCATGAAATACACACCTCATCCACGCCAATGCGACGACAGGCCTCCAAAAAGTTATCCACATTGCGTCGACAGCGCGCCATTGACAGTTTATTCTATGAAATGGAAAAATTTGTTATTAATAATAATTACAAGATTATAGATTAAGCGAAAACTGATTAAATTGTGTGGTGCAATCGATAAAGTTTAATTTAAGATCTATAAAACAAGTTCATTCGTTGAGCTAACAAATTTTTAACTCCTTAATAGAACTTCTTTATAGTTTATGTTTTTTTTTAAGTAAATATAGAATGAATCTGAAATTTTAAGTGATGTACACAAAGATTTCAAGCTTGTTAATTATGCTGTTCAATTTTAAATTTGGTGACCTCACAGAGGATCAAGAAATTACTTTATTTTATAAAAATTGCATTATATTTTATATCTTTATCTTTTTGATTATTTATGCACCACAGTAATTTAGTCTGAATCATAGCACTTACCACACCAGGCGATGGCACATGAATGCTGGCCACAGAACGAGGCCGCACATAGTTGGCCAAATGGCAAAGAATGACGCCGTCAGTAAGAGCATCTGCAATGTCCTCCGGCAACGTCATCTTCAGACGTGTCTCAATGATCTGCAAGAGAATAATAAATATTTATTTAACTTATAAGATTGTTTTCAAATTAATACACTTACAATGCGCAGTTGTGACATGAGTTCAATTTCTTCGCGATGCCGATCGAATTCACGTCTCATGGTGAAGCTTAGCTTTTCAGTAGGTATGTCATGATTCCAGGTGACCGTGCGATGAGTTTTCACTGTACCCAATTTACTAGTGGCACTCACAGGTGACTTGATGACGCTGCTTGTGGCAGCACCTCCATTGGACGTATTAAACTTGTTGCTGCTGCTGCTGCTGCTGTTATTGTTGCTATTGGTGAGAACACCAATGCCATTTTTCAAAGGACTATGCGGCTTCACATAGCCGAGACAATTGGCACCATTGGCTTCTGGCGAGGATGTGGGTGATGATTTTAATGCCTGCGATGACATTAACTCTGTGTTGCGTGAAGGTATCACTTTTTGTATGGGTTTCTTTGGTATAACAACATCATCGATGCCGTTGCCGATGCTGATGCCATTTCCATTATGGCCATTACTTCCATTGCTGCTCGGCTGTTTCATAATGGACTTTGGCAGTGTTGCTGTTGATGAGCCGTTTGTCAGACGCCCAAGTTCCTCATCATTTGGACTCTGATTGGCATTGGGATGCTTTTGCTTGTAGACGCTGCTAATCTCCTGATTACGTTGCTGCTTCAGCGCCTCCTTGTACTCCCTGAAAAGGTAAGAATAGTTTTATTTAACTGATTCAATTGATGTGAATTCAAGTCTTTTGTCTTACTTGTAGGTCTGTATGTTGTTGAGACTCTTGTTTAGCTTGCCATTGCTGCCGTGCACACTGCGCTCCTGATGATCCAGCATCAAATCCTCATCCTGATCCGGCGACGAACCATTGCTAGAGCTATAACTGAGCTGATCCGCTGAGGAAGTCGTGACTCGCTTACAGGGCGATGCCATTGGTGAAATACCCGCACTCAACGTTGGACTCTCATCCACAATTGTGCTCGTGCTGGAAGTTAACGATGCATCCATCAAATCACCACTCAGCGGCAACTGTTGCTGCTGTTGATTGTTGCTGCTGTTGCCGCTGGAGGTCAATGCCCGTGGCAATGTGGCACAGTGCAGTGGCGAGTCTGTCTTGGATTTGCCGGGTGCATCGTGGGACCAACGTTTGTCCAGTCCATCGCTGGTGCTATAACCCGAGTCGATTTGGTGTCGTGCTGCATGTCGCTGAGCGGTTGTCGTCTCCAGCATGTTGCCACTGGAATTGTGACGTGGTGCACGTCGCAATGTCGTATAGCCATCGTAATTGCCACCAGCTCGAGCACCTTTCTCCTCCCTCGTTGCTTGCGTCTCCAGAAACTTAAACACATGCACAAGGCCGCGCATGCAGAGCTGTAAATTAGTTTTGTTGGGATTAGTTTTGGAAGCAACTGGGGATTATGTATAGTGAGTTCTATAAACTATTAGCTGAGATAACTAAATTTGTAAACTATTCTTAATAAGGAAAGAAGTGATCGTTTGTAAGATGTGGATAACTAAAGACTTTGTTTTCTTAATTTAGTTATTTATAATTCATTGTCCTAAAAGTAGATAATTATGGTATGGAACTTAAGCGGCATTAAAGGTTAGTTTAGGAATAACTATTCGAAACTATTCTTATCAAAGAAATGTCTTTGATTTGTTAGTTGCCAGTTGATAAGACACTAAGTATCTCACTGTCGAGCACACTCGAATAAAATGCTTATATATTGTCTTACACTTTTTGTGCTTGGTACAAATACATATAAGTTTCTATCTATGATATATGATCACTAATAACAGTATTCAGCATTGTAATTATACAATTGGTTTTTTTATTTATATACCTACAATGACATAGATTTAGAACAAGTCAAATATGTGACCACATGAAGTGATCTATTTTCTATTTTCAATGCACTTGAAGTTAGATAGCTTTCGAATTGATAACTTATCTTATCTGTTAACTTGGTGATTATTCTATTCCTTTACTGTTTGTCTATATTATCAATCTATTGGTTACTTACACTTGCCGGCGGAGCAGTGAGTGGATTATTCTCCAGCTGCAATTCGACGAGTGTGCTCATATGTCTGATCTCCAACGGAAGACTGGCAATGCGATTGTTGCTCACATCCAAAGAGACGAGACTCAGGCAGGTGATCTCTCGCGGCAGATACAACAACAGATTGCTGCGTAGCGAGAGAGAGCGAAGAGTACGTAATTCTCCAAGACGCACGGGCAATGCCGTCAATTGATTGTAGGATGCATCCAGATCGGTTAACGTCTGATCGAGTCTTCCCAGTTCGTCGGGCAATGTGGCCAAACGATTATTGGACACGAGCAACACTTGCAACGGCAGGAAACAAATCTCACGTGGCAGTGAACTTAACTGATTGCTACGCAAATCCAGATACGTTAATGAGGAGAGTTGCTTTACGGACTCCGGTATGCTTCGTATGGCATTGTGATACAACATCAATGTCTCCAGAAAAGCAAATGTTGTGATCTCCTCGGGCAGCTCACAGAATCTATTTCGGGACAGATCTGTAAAAGACAAGGGGAGAATGACATTAATTGGGAACAGCAGAAAATGCACCCCTGCTTCGTTTAAAAAAAAGCAGGGAACGTAATAATTATAATTTGATTATTTAAATTGAATTGTTATTTGTAGAATATCTCGTTTGTTAAATCTTATGACTTTACTGAGCTCTTAGAATACTTTATATCTTGTAAAGGTTTGACAACTTTTATAAATTTCTTATTAACCATATTATTATTTGGGTTTGACTTTAATAAACTCTCTCTTGTGAAAAGGGAGAGTATACAGAGGAAGAGACTAAGGAGAGTTCTCCTTTATCAATTTACCGCTGCTTGTAGCATTCTACTTTGCCACGCATTACGATTCCGATTACGATTCCGACTCCGACGCTGCCACGCGAGACTGGAGCGCATGACCTCAATATGTGCCGGCAATTCAAGTTGCCCATTGCCCGTTGCCCGGTGCGGGTTTTTAGCTCGAGAACAAGTGGGAATAGCGACGTGGAATGGGCAATTAATTTACTAAATGAATTTGCATGCAAAATGAGCGCAAACAACAACGAAAGGGGAGCGTAAAGAGAGAGGAGACAGGGGAGGTAAGTTGAGGCAAGGCAACAAAATCAAGTAGACAATGCGGTAAACAGGCAAAATAAAAAAACCTCAACTAAAATTTATTGTATACACGAAATTGTGCGTAAAGTTGTGGAGTGGGCGTGGAGTGGGAATCGTAATGAGAATGGAAATGGAAATGTGGCTGGGAAAATGGGAAAATACGTGTTTAGGTGCAGCTTCATAAAATTATGTAATTCAAGTGCTATAAAAAAAACTATAGAGTGGGTAAAAATCTAATTTAATTGGAGCATGTGGAATTCCAAAGTTAACAATGAAGAAAGGACACTGTGTACAGAATAGAGTACATAGTGAGATCTATACTATGAGGCTAAGATTAGGGAGAATAGTTAACCAAATAAAAAACTTTACTATAAAGCCCTAACTTAAAGCTTAGAGTTTCGACCTGGCCTATGATTTTTAGACTTTAAAAAAATTACAAAAGGGTCTGTTATAAACTTGTTTATTTGTTGTTCAAAGTCTTTGAAATCAGTTTAATGATCTCTTAACTAGTTCAGACCCTATAAAAAAGACACACACATGAACGACTCATAAAAGTTTTATATATGATGATATCTTTAAAAGAGTTTCCGCACCTTTTTAGCTTACAGCTGATGGAACAGAGATCAGAATTAAAATTCATGAAATAGTTGAAAAACTAAATGGATTTTTAATCTAGATAACAGGGTTGTAAATAATTCTCAAATTGATTTATAATTGAAATTTTGATTCTCTTGGAATACATGTGAGGGTCGGACCATCAAGGAGTAACTTTTGTTTGAAAATAAAAAAGGTCTCCAAGGAACTGCTCTCTTATCGGAGGACTAAATAGAGACTAAATCATTTGTTCAATAGTGCGATTGACTGAACTAGTTCCCTGTTCGCACTTTGAACCAGTTGCGTATGAATTGAGAAATATTCATTAGTCTTTGGCTCAACTTATGCAACACTCGCGAAACCAGAAATAAGCGAATTCAAATCCATCAGAGACTTCACATCACTTCACTCTCAAGTACGCTGAAAACTCAACCATTTAAAACTGGCTGACGACAGTCAGTTGTTGTTGTTGCTGTTGTTGTTGTTAGTATTGTTGTTGCTGGGATTTACGCACACTCAATGACTCCTCAACCTACGTTGTTTATGGGCCGAGTGAAGATTGCTTTATGTGTTTCCTCTTCAATGTTGTTGCAACAAAAGTTGCTTGGGGTGCGGCTTGGGTAGATTCTCGCTATGGCTTCGCATTAGTTAAGTCTCCCCCTTTATCCACCTCCCCCACTTCAGTAATCCCCCCCCCTGTTACACTGTTACACAAAAGAAAAATGTCAGACAAAGGCAACGCTTAAGATGGCAATGGCTTGTCGCTTGTTGCAGTTGCAATTTGCAATATTTTTGCTGCACCCACATGCTGCAGCAGCACTCTTAGGTTGAATAAACTTTGCCTGGCAACAGGATGTGTCGAAGGACTCCACTCGTGACGTCATTATCTGTGGCATATTATCAGTTTCAATGCTGATGACTTTATGGGGCTCAACGTAACTTGCGGAAATTGGATTCCGTGCAGCATCCGAGCTAACTGGGCCAGCGACTTTGTACTGTGAACCTGCCACATGCCACATGCCGCATGCCACCACCAGCAGCTAGTACATGCCCGGGCAGCACTTTGCTCATTGGGGATTTGGCTGTTGGCCAACAACGCAATGCGCCAAAAACAATTCGCAAAACAAAAACCACATAAAATAAATCACATTTTTATATTCACTCTTCATGTATTTTATTTTTATTTTTTTAAGTGTCTGTCGCGACAACAAAATTGGGAACTGGATTGCTTTGGGTGTGAGCAATTTAAACCTGAAACACACCTGAGCCTAGGGATGGGTTTTGGGTTAGAAAAGTATTGACAATAACATCTGAGAAAATGTCATAAGAAGAAAAACTTTTATTGTAGCTCATATCTTTCAATCATGCATTGATAAATAAAATAAAGACCCTAATTAATTGGGATAAATTTTTCAAGAAATAATATTAAATAAATTAAATTCTTTAAATTTGAAAATAATTTTCAAACACTTTAAAAGAGCACTTCAGCTAAATTAATCAATTATGATGACAAATCAAAGAGATATTTTAAAAATCGATGCTTGTATTGTATAGAATATTAAAACCTTTTTTCAAAATCAAATTTATACTAAATTTGCTTAATTTTAGAATCTATAAAACCAGAAAATCGTCCGATTGGGAATGCTTGACATTTTTCCAGTCTGAAGTAGTTTTTAAAAGACGCACTGCTCTGCATTTATACTCTTCCGATATCAACATATCGATACAATACCATCCCTAGGCTGCAACAGCAACTCATAAATATTGCAGGAATGTATGTGCCACAAAAAGAGGCAAACAGCAGTTACCTCGAATTACTCATATGTATGACAACAAGGGTGCAGCTCAGGATCAGGCAACAAGCAAAAGGACTCAAAAAATAAAGGTGAAAAGGGAGAGGGAAGAGTAGAGAAATGACCAGACGCCATTTGATTTTTTGAAGGGCGTCAACGGAAGCAACAAAAAATTAAATTGATGGCGCCACATTCCACACAACTCAACTCAACTCAACTCGACTCGAACTGTGTGGCAACAACACGTGCCCCTTAACTAAAAACAACAACTCATCGCTTTATATGGCACAACGGGGCTCTCAATTTGGAACTGCTCCCCTCTTATTCTCCCCCTCAGAGAGTGGGTTCCTCTTCTCCCAGAGGAGGGTCTTTGCCACTGGGGACCATTAGGCAATTCCATCAGTTGCTAGCTATTGATGGATTTATTGAAATTAATTTACTCAATTTTATTGCCGACGACACACGCTGTTTGGAATTATGATTCATAATGCTACAAAAATAATAATAAAAGGGCCAGTTTCCCGTTGCCTGCCTTTTATAGCCTCGTTGTAGTTGTTTATGGTTACTTCCTAATAGAAAAAGACCAAGAAATGGATATGGTTACAAAGAGCAATCAGACCTTGTATGGCACTACACCTCCTAATAAGTTTGGAATGCGAGTAAACGAAGAGAAATCCAGTTTATCATCATCTTACAATGTAGAGAAAACTAAATTGCAAATATTGTAACATTGTAATCATTATAAGTAGTCTATGAAGTTTAAAAAAGAAATTATTAATTAGAATTTGGTGATGATTTATTTTAGTTAATGAGACTGATTGTGATATTTATATGCAATCTGTTTTTAAATCATCATTGAATTCTTGCTGAACTTTTCACAAAGAAACAGATTGACAGATTGAGTCCCAGGCTTTTGTCAATACTCCACAAATAGCTTTGGACTTAATGCTTATCTCGGCATAAACTTTAATTGTAAATACGCAGCTGAGAATACAAACAAAACGCAGTTGCCATATGGTCTGTTTCTCTGTTTCTCAATCACAATTCTCACAATCAGATTGAAACGGGACAACAATAACATCATTAATAAAGTCCGCTTCGATGTCTCATGAATTAATCGCTGCAATTGATGACATTTCAGCCCCCTTCAACCCTCTTTTCCTCCAATTAACATACACTTAGCACACACACACACACCCTCAGGGAGCACCTCTGCAATTCCTCGCATTTTTCCGTTTAATCATAATGTAAACTTTTAAAAAGCAAATACAACTTTTTGTTTGCATTAAATAAACAACCAACAAAAGTAAATATTTAAACAATCGAAGCATATCCGATAGCAGCTTTTGTTGTTTTTGTTTTTCTTGTTGTTGATGATGAATTTTCCCTTTTAGCCCCGAGTGGCTTTTCCGCTTAGACAGCATTTTCCAGTCTAACTGGAACAGCTGTGCCAAGTTTACAATTTTTCATAGACAAATACACAACGGCTGGCATTTGTCTGGCGTTTAATTTGTTGTTGTTGTCGTTTGTAGCTGTTATTATTATAATTGTTGTTGTTGCTGTTGTTGTTGCTGTTGTGGCTATTGCCCTTAATTTATTTGCAGTTGTTGTAAGCTGATACCAGCTGCTGTAGCTCAAGTAGCTCAGTTCTTCTAATGTTTATACAAGGATCAAGTTCATGATTTCATAATATTTATTAGTTGATGATATACATAATTTTAAATATGGAGATCACTTGTTGAGTTAATCATATAATAAAATCAGAAACTATCAACTAAAATATTAAATTACTGCTGCACTAATCACAAATAATTATAAAATATTCAGGAGGTAATTAAAATGTACTACATAAATATTGTAATATGTTTCCAGAATTTAATATGTAAGTAGTAGTAATGCTTAAGAAAAAAAATATTACTATGTAAACTAAATTCGCAAGCTTATCAGGAAAAGATACAAAATATTAAGATATTTGAGTTTTATTTAAGCTTACACGTTGACTTATCGTCGTAATTTTCTACTACAATAATATTAATTTGTATCTTCTTTATTTTAGATTTTAAATTAATGTACACAATTTGAAAATACAACTACAAAGAAGTTGACTTTCTTAATATATTTAAATTTAATATTGTAAAGTCCAAAAGTTGATAAATTGAGTTGTGAAAATATTAAGAATAATTCTCTTGCACTTAAACTGAACCTGAACTGAAACTGAACCTGATTGTCAGACAACTTAATAATTTTCATGATTTTCAATATCACGTTTAGCAGCGCATAAACGTAGTTCTTGTGTATTTGTGAGTATTGGTGAACGCGTGCTATGCTCAGCAATTAAACTATACATAAATTGTTTATGCCTCGACATTGCTGTTGTTGCTTTTTGCCATTGCTGCTTTTTGTTGCCACACAATATCTGTGGCATTAAATATTGCTTACACTTACAGATGAATTCATAAAATTGACTCAATGAATGCTCTTTTTCTGTGTCAAGTTTGCATTCGTAACCAAACGATTGGCCTCAATCCGAATTGTCCATTTATCTATAGATAGAAATGCCGTCAGTCGTGCAAATTATCTAAAAATTTCATTTATCGCGTATGTGCAATTAACTAGAGATAAACAAACAATAAAAAAACATTTGTAAATAGTTTGTTTATAAAATTAAGTGCATTCTAAGGAATTTACGTGGTTCTTCAAAAGATATTAAAATGATGTCATCAATTTCTTTAATATTATTCTCTCAATGAACTTTTCAATTTAATTTAAAATATTCATTTATTTTTATCTCGTCAGTTTTAGATTAAATTCAATTTGTACAATATTTATTATAATTGTTATCGATTTAAAGGCGAATGAACTCAGCTATATTTCATGTTTGTGCCTTAGAATTCCCAAATGGTTCTCACTGTGAAAGAGTGATGATCTTTAAACCCAAAGTGTCATCTCTAGTAATTGTAGTCTAATTTAAATGTTCAATACATTTTAAAGAATTTACTTTAACGATATTAAATATTGCATAAGAATTGTGCTTTAATTATTAATTGTAGAAATCACATGCGATAAAGATCTCTCACGCATAAGTGTCATCTCTATTCCTAATAATTTTTTTTCATTCATCGCACATGCAAAACACGCGGTTACAGTTTTGCAGCCACTGTAGCGTGTGTACAGACAAACTACGTGCTCGTCGTTTCCTCTCTCACTCTTTCTATGTGTTCTTTTGCTTTTATGACGGAGCAACAAATAATAATAAAAACAACAACAAAGCTGTCGCTTTGTGATTTACACATTACAGCAAAAAGAACAACAAAGTAGGGAACAACAACAACAACTATGACAGATACACACAACACACACGACAGTTGTTGTCTTTTGACCCCTCCCACCACCCCCCAACCATATGTTTTGTTTGCCAACTCTCCAACAAAAACAACAACAATAAGTCGTAAATTTCTAGTTTAGCTGCAGACGCTTCTGGACGCTCAGCAACACTGGCAGCAGCTTCACTGCGCAGCTGTCAATGACATTGCTACTACTTTTTCTGCGGATGCTGATGATACTACTTAATTACTTATACAGAAAAAAGTATAAGTACTGAAAAACTTAAGTACTACTTTCTAAAATGGTACTGCTAAAAAAGTACTATTAATATACTACTACTACCAAAGGCAATAGCTTTTCTGCTTCTGTTGCCGATACTTCTTTTATACCAATAACAAAATACTTTTAAACTACTACTAAAATTCTTTTACTACCTATGATGCTATCTTTGCTGCTACTACTAAAATAGAAATATTCAAAACTACTACGAATGACAAAGCTACTAACTTTTGTATTACTTTGGCGGCTACTACTAAACTACTACTACTTAAACGCAGCAACCGCAACAGCTGCCCTGTATTTTTTACTTCCAGTTTCCAGTTTGCAACTTGCAATTATTTTAAACAATTTCCTGCACGTCGTTAAGTTGATTTTTCAGGCTGCAGTTTCTCATTTTTCATGGCTTTTGTTTGATTTACGTGACATGCGTCTTAATCACGTGCTGCGAATGCAGCCAAAAGGAAATGAGAGGAAGGAGAGGAGAAGAGGAGGAAGCGTAGCACAGACCACAACAACAAATGGTTTTAGGAAGCGTTGACAGTCTGTCAAATAAGTATGGCTCCACCTTTAAACTCTCAGCTGCCTTGAGGGTTGTTTTCCAAGCAAAAAAAAAAAGAAATATATAAAGAAATACTTTTCTTATGGCTCTCATTGATTTCTTTTGGCCAAGTCAAGTGGTTACTTGAAACCCGCCCGGTCTGAGCCGTTTTCTCTATTTTATTTTGGGGTTGCAGCTCTTAACTTTCCATATTTTCACAAATACATATTTTAGCAATAAACAATCTTAGGTTACAGTGCCCTCTTAATGAAGTTCTTCACACCAAATAAGGGGGCAACAATTTAATTGCTAATTAGTCACGCCTTCGCATTTGGTCTGATGACTCAATTGAAGTGCTGGCAAAACGCATTGAACCACAAACAAAAAAACTTAATTGAGAAAATGCCGGAAGCAAAAGATACAAAAAGCGTAGGAGGAGGTTCAAAAAAAAAAGAATCTTGAAAATAAGTCACGATTTCAGTTAAATCACAACTTTCCTAAGTTCACGAGCAGAGAAAATTGATTTTGAGCTTCTGTGAAACTTTCTCACGAAATTAAGCCAGAACAAGTTAGGAACAAAAGCTATCTACAACTAATTCATGTGATTTGTTTTAGGAAATCAAGGAATGAAGAGAATTTGCATAAGATATATATATTTTACATATATGCATTATCCGCATCCTGTATAAGGATCAGCAAACTAATCAATTTCTTAGATATATTTGAATTTGACATAAGTTCCTATACATTATTATTCGGATCATTCGGATAGTTAGTGAATACCTTATAGAAAAAATGGGCCCTAGGATATAATGGGATATAATGATGTATGTTAGCTTATTACGGAACAAATTATGGAAGAAAAAGAATGATAAAGAATATAATGAAAATATTATTATATTTAAACTTTGCATTCTTTAGCTTAGTGTACTTTATCGAGTTTTTTATAAATACACCCTTGGGAACTGTTAATCAGATAAAAAAGTTAATTCAACAATTATTATGGTTATTGCGTTTATAAGTATAAATTCTGTTTTATTTTAAACTTATAACTTATCCAAGAAAAGCACTTTATACATTTCTCACATACCCAAAAAAAAAAAAAAGAAAAGAGGAAAACGGAACAAAGGAAATACAGCTGAAAATCGATGCGGGACGTCTATTAAACAGATGTTTCAGTCATCAGGGTGGTTATCATTAGGGTGGAGTGGGTGGTTGGGTGTTATATGTATATGTATATGTGTGTGGGTGTGGGTGTGTATGTGGATTGCATTTTTGGGCACAACAAAAACGAAAGTTGGCTGAACTTGAAACCACCCAAAAAAACATGAAATGCAGACGAAATAGTGCAAATGGAAAATGGCAAAACGAAGCAGAACGAATGGGCAAAGAGAAGATGGAAAAAACAGCTGCAATAATTACTGTCCTTGGCAGACCAGCAAACAGGGAGTAAATGAAAGAGAGGGAAAGAGATACGGTTAGCCCGAGCAAGTGCGTGTGAACGCAATAAAAATGGTAATAACTTGCCGGCAGGGAGAGCCAAAGAGCAAGAGAGAAAGAGTCAGTGAGCTGCAGGGCTGTGTTGCCAATTTAGTCTTTTTCTGGACAGATCTAACCTTTTTAATAAAATAGACAAGTTATTTGGCTATGATTAGCACAAGCAAAAAATACATATGCCTAATGGTAACAATACTCAACAAATAAACATTTCCAGAACAATGACAAGTCGACATTTTTAACTGTAGACTTCATTAAATATTTATCCTTTTCGCTCTTTTTTGGTTGGCCTGTTCTGCTCTTATCGCATGTAGTTGGCAACACTGATGCAGGCTGCTGCAAATTATTGATTTTCATACGAACAAAAAACTGAAATTCAGCAGATGTAAATTGTTTTGGGATGGGAATCTCTAAGGATTGCCAACCGCGCCCCAAAGGCAAGTGTGTCCAGAGAGAGTGAGAAAGAGAGGGGGAATTTATTAATTTACATATATTAGCTCACCTGCAATAACCGTATCCGTTAAACTGAATTTGGTGCCCATTTTGGGAAAATCCTTCAGCTTGCGATTGGTCAGTATCAGCTCCCCGCTGAAGTGCGCCTCCTCCAGGATACGTTCCAGAGAGCGCGTCAGCTGAGAGTGTCCCAGCATGGGAGAGGAGCCGGCAATGGAGGCGGGGGAGTTGGTGGAGACCGTTAAACCGCCGCCTCCGCCAATCTGTAGGCGTTTATACACTGAGGCTGCCATGCTTGTGTGTGTGTATGTGTGTGTGGGCGTGGTAGCAGCGACGCTGGCGTCGTCACGCACACAAACAAACAAGCTACAACGACAACAGCTAGGCTAGACGTGTTAGATTTGTTGGCATTTTCCAACTGTGGCAGACAGCGAAAAACTCATTGATAAGATTTCCAAGAATTGGATTTTCCTTTGCGGCTTCTTTCTTTTTCACACACACACTCGCGCGCGTGCATATACAAACACAAAACGCCAAAAAGCGAGTGAAGTAGCACCAGAAACACAAACGCACGGCACGAAATCAAAAAAATACTAAACGTGCCAACTGAGCGTGTGACCAGCTAGTGTCTACAAAAAAATACCTTACAATCCACAAAGTATCAACGTTTGGTATTTTCAACGGCAGTTGGCAGGCCTACATGCTGTCATACATAAAAACGGTAGAGGCGCCATCTCTAGTTCGTTAGCGCCGCCACCCTTTATGTTGTCTACTTTTAATATTAGATTATCGTTGAACATCTGGCAATCTTGTCAGTGCAACAACAAAAATTCCAACGCAGCCAACTAAAATTTCATAGTAAATTGAAAATCGTTTAATATAATATAAACGCGTTTGTATAATCAATTCGTTTTCCTCGCTATCGGTGCACTGCAGTGCAACACTTCTGAATAACGTCGCGGGGACGTGCAAACACGTCAGCGTTGGGTTTAAATAGAAACTGTGTCAATCGAACGGACGCAACAACAACAACAACGGCATCTTTTTTATTAGTTCAATGTTCATGCTCTCAATATTCGCAGTGCATTCGTGTAATCTACAACAACAACAAGAATTAGATTCAATAAGTGCCCAGTTAGTGATTGTGTGAGTGTGTGAAAATGATGCATAATTAATTCAAGGCGTTAAAGCGTCAGTTCCGCATATTTCAAATAATTTTTTTTCAAGCTGCCTCCAACAGAAAATAAAAGAGAAAAAAACAGCTCCAATCAGCTGTTTGTTGTATGCGCGCAAGCCGACGCGAGTGCGAGTGAGATAGCCTGAGTACGCGCCAAAACGACAATTGGCCGCACAGTGTGTCAATGTGCAACGAAAAGCGAATGAAAATATATAAATGAAATACATATATTCTTATTTTTAGACAATTTGAAGGTAAGTAATCAGCATTCAGACTAATACAAATTATTTTACACGTTTATTTTTGGCAGTTTATATTAGCCAAATTTTTATATCGTTTACATATTTAATACGCGTGTGTCTTATACAATAAAAAGTTTATAAATAAAAGTGCAAAATGAGTGAAGCAACAAATGTGGATGCGGCAACAGTTCCTGCAACACCAGTTGCAGTAGTAAAGCCTGCAACGGAAGCGGAAACGGAAGGAACTGCATCGAAAATTCCAAAAGGACCTATTCGGTCTAATATACCCACTCCGGCTGCGTCTGTAACGGGTATACCAATGAAGCCAAGGCCTCCGTCAAATTTTGGCTCCTCCAATTCCATATCGAAAATTGGAAGACCCTGTTGTACACACACCACACCAAAATCGGGACCTCCACCTAGAGGTGAGTTGATATTTTACTTACTTTTATTTAGTTTTTAGATCTATGAATATTACTATATCAATGGAGTTTCCAATATTTCTATATAAATTACGAAAGCTGAGTTCGAAGATCAATTTGTCCCTTTCTGATCATTTTTAATGGACTAGAAAATTCAAATAGGACAAATATTTTTATGATTATAAAATTAAAAAACTAAGAATAATAGTTAAGGTAAACTAAACAAAGATAGATAAAAAATAAAACCAAAAATAGTAAAATTAAATTGCAACAATTTCAGATTATAGAAATTACAAAAATATAGTTCATTATAAGCAAAAGACAAAAACTATTTTTGATTTTCTGTCTCCAGTTTTGTTTTAATTTTAATGTTTCGATGTTAAGTCGAGTTTAGATGATTTTTATATAACTGTTGAAGTATTCTTATTATTATAAGTTAATATTCTTATAGAGAATGTAGTTGATTATTGTCTAAGTACATTTGTGTCATCTCTAAGCGATTCATTGCTTGCGATTCCGGTTTAAGCCAGCTGGTTTTAGGTATAACACCCACTATGCAGCGGTAAATGCAACGATCTAATCTGAACGATGACGCACCCACGACTGTCCATAAAGAAAAGGCAAAATAATAATAAAAGTAAATTTGCAAATGACTTTTCTATGAACTTGCAATGTTTCGAGGTAGACTAGGAAACTGGAAACTGGTCAGCAATTTTAGAAAAGAAAAAGAAAAAAATCAGATCAACGCATTGTCAACTTCAATTCAATTGAATAGTTGACCAACAACAATTGGCACTTCAACTGTTTTGTTTGTAAACAAATGAATCCGCCTCATTTGCCCATTAAAAACTTAGAGACAGACAGACTATAAACAAACAGACTCTTTGAATTGTTTACCACTTGACAGACTGTCTGTCTGTCTGTCCATTTGTCTAACTGACAGTTAAGAGCAATTATCTCCCACGCAGCTCTACTCATCATAATTGCAGAGTTTTTTTTGTTTGTTTATTTTTTTTTTGCTCCCAAATTGAAACATTTGCGGGCAATTAAATAAAGCGGCTACCAATTTAATTAAGCCATGATTCACATGGAGGCGTCTGAGACATATTTCATTCACGTAATTGTGTTAAACCGCAACTCCATGTGATTGTATCGCTATCGATCGTAGATCGACCTAATAGCCCATATACTTGGCATGTTTTGTATCTATAAATATATATTTATTTATGTTAGTCGATCAACCCAGATCCTCTTCGTCTTTCATTACACGCTGTCTCATTCAATTGACAGTCATTGAAACCGCAGTCGCAGCGCATTAAATCCGGCGACAGTGTCTCGTTTCCAATTCCTAAGCTCTCTTTAATCCCAAAAACGCAGCGAAATTGTAGAGGTACTATTAAGCAAATTTTGTATACCCTTTAAGACGTTATATATTGAAAAGTATTCCTTATGGAAATTTTAGAGGAATATTAGGCAAATGTTGTATAAGCTTTCATATTTAAAATAGGTCAATATTCCTTATAGGAAACATAGGAGACTATTAACCAATTTTTGTTTACCTTTTAGGACGTTATATATTTTAAAGAGATCAGTATTCCTTTTAAAATTATAGGGGATTATTAGGCAAAGTTTGTATAGACTTTTATATTTAAAAGAGATCAATATACCTTATAGCAATTTTGTTTCCTCTTCAGAAGGTTTTATATTTAAAAGAGATCAGTATTCCCAATAACAATTATAAAATAATATTAGGCAAGATTTTTATAAACTGTAAAAGAGAAATGTTTAAGGTTTAAAAATTAAATATCCCTTTTGAATTGAAGATGATTTGATTAAGACAAAAGATATTTGAAAAATCAGTCACAGCTGAGTATAATAAGCTGACATTTTAATTTATCTACCGTGTGATGCTTTAATTTGATTATTTAAAATTTGTAATATAATTCGTTGATTTTTCGAAGTTTAAATTCTAGAATGAAATCACTTGATTTATTGCTGGGTTTTTCAACTAAATACAACCAAGTTTGGCTTGAATGAAATACATTCGATTACTTTATTAAGAGAAAAAGAAAGATATATTGTATTTTTAGCCTAGATAATATTTTTGAATATTATCGAGTGCTCTTTAAAGTTTTTAAGGAGACTAATTGTTGCTATTTGATAAAGCAGAGATTTTTATGGTGAATATTGTGCTAAATATGAAAAGCAAAAGTTCTGAACTATATAGTTTATATTCATTATTTCTATAATCTACACAAAGCTAAAAAATATTTGAGATATCTAAAGTCATACCACTTCCAACTATTTTGACACACATTATCGCAAATTCCAGCCAAAAATAAATTGTAAACTTTCTAATGAAGTGATCGTACTCCTCTAAAAGGGCATATAAATACTTAGTTACCACTTTGAAGTGAAACACTTGCATGTACCTGTCATTTATCTCTCATCACACTCCTCAATGTCAAACCCGCAGTCGAACAAACGATCACCGAGCAATCTTCAATCACCGCACAGTGGCGCACATCATTTACTCGTTTCTCTATGTGAGAATGTTGGGAAGAGAAAGAGGTTTGGGGAGAAGGAGAATCGGTAACTGGCAACTGGGGGGGCTGCTTATAAAAATGTAGCACTCATAATTGAATTTGTGTTCTGTGTTTTCTGTCTGTCAGGCGAGGCGATGATGACACACATATAGTAGTTGTACTTGTTGTTGTTGTTTTCTATATACTTATTTTTGTCAAGTTTTTGCACTGCGCATTTGAGATAGATACATAGAAAGAGCGACAGAGAGAAAGAGAGGGAGAGGTGTCGCCCCTTCCTCAGCTACCTTCACCCATCTCTCGTCGCACAGTTTCATTTCTCACTTTCTAGCTGAGCAGCTTGTGAACGAGCTTATGTCATTTCATATTGATCTTGATCGGAAACAAGCGTGCTCTCCACATTAATATTAATATAATGAAAAATGTGTGTGCTACAAAAAGCCGAATGCTCATTTGTCTTTGACTTAAGATCGAATCGTCGTAAGCTTCTAATGGGTGGATACATCCGTGATCTCTGAGAGGATAATGGCTTACAACTTGAGATCATGTTGACCTTTTAAATGTGGCGTCTCTCGTTGTAAACAATTATCATGACACGGCAAAGAACTTTAATGATTCACGTACATATTTGTACATTTATGTATAGCTTCTATAGAAATTGGTTCTAAAGTTCTTTGTATATAGTTGCACTGCCCTTGGGTAAGATCCCTTTCTTTACATTCTTTTAAATGGAAACATTCACATTTTGCCATGTGGCAATAAGTACTTAAAAGCCAAACGCAATTCAATTTCAGCTTCGGACTCAGACGGCATTATATGGGCGCCATAATCATCAATCAGTGCACGCACCCATTGCCAATATCAAAATATTTATGGACTTAATCGACTAACAGATACTCCTTGTATACAATAAAATACATTATCTAGCTAGAGAAAGTCGATAAATAACTCACAATCTTAATAACATTGACAATAATTGACTGAAAGACATCCTCTTATGGATTTAAATATTAAATCAGACTAACAAACATTTAATGAAAGTGTCACCGATTAAAATCGACTTTAAGATACTTTTTTATGCTTTTAAGTATCATAACAAGCAAAATGTTAATTAAGTAAAGTATCTAAACTATGATCTTCCCTTTTTAGTAAGCGGAAATAGATTATTATCAAATTAGTGGGAAACCTCTTATGAGAAAAGTAATCACAGTAACAATTAATGAATTTCGACTTGTCTGTTTAGTTATTGTTGAATCAGTTGGAACAATCGACTAAAAGGTACTCTAGTTTGAGTTTACATTTGTTATAAGGTAACTAAAATTTCTAGTTTAATCGAATCTATGTTAAAAACATATAATCTATATTAATATCTTAAATTAAACAGGAATAATTAACGACTTTTTATTTCTTTAAATCCAGTGCTTAACTAAGATATGCACGTTTAGATATTGTATCTTAATTTACTAAAAAATCAATCATATCTTCGAATGTAATTATTTAGCTTCGATCAAGTCAGGAAAATTATAGACACCTCTGTTCATTTTTGCTACAGAGTATAAAACTCGTAAAATGTGGCAACTCTATCAGAGCTTTGCCCTGAAATAAAGAGACGATCAGCGCTCTGCTTTTTGTTTGCGAAAATTATTAAAGTACGCGTCCGTGTTACGAGCTGAAATAAAAAAAAATAGCTTTACGGTTTTTCGTGTCGTCGTTGATTCAATAAAAACAACGTTGCCACACACACGTACACCCAGAGACAGACACACACACACATACATAACAACACTGCGCTACAAAGCTTGGTTCATAGACGTTCTCGCACTCTTGTCTACACACTCTCTTATTCGCTCTCTCTCTCTCTCAACAGTTCTCTCACACTCTCAAAGCTCGCTAAGTGCTCGTGGCTCTTGGCAAGTTTGCAAAACTTTGAGTTTTCAGTAACTTCAACGACTTTTCGCGAGACGGACGCGTTTTTTTTATTGGCAACAGCTCGATAGATGCGTGCAACAGATCTGGCCAACACTGGCTCTAACTGAAAGATACGGCTACTATATACTACAATATAGTGAATACGCTAAAACAAACAACAAATCAATTTCAATCTCGACAATTAAAAAAAGGTGAATTTGCTTGATAAGCGTGAAACAAAAGACAGAAAATTAAATATAATAAAATAGACTCTGAAAGTAAAAGTTGTGAACCTTTTGAACAACAAGTTGTTGTTATTGTTGTTGTCCCTCAATGTTGCCCTAAATGGGATATGGGAATATGCGAAACTGTGCTCTCTAAAAGTGTGCTGTGAAATTGTCTTTCTTGCCGGTTGCTTTAAAATACAGATACTTTTGTATTTCACATACAATTCAACGATCGATCGATCGATCGATTGATCAGCAATAAACTGTATCTTGTATCTGTTTCGATTGTTGTTTTTATCATATTTTCCATATACTTTTGACCTTGAATTTGGGTTGGTTGGTTCTTTTGAAGCAGCTGTTTTTACATAGCATATTTTTGAATAATTTTGAATTATTTCACAAACTTTGCCAACGATGTCTCAAGTTTTCTGTCAAGTATTTCATATTTCATATCATTGGTGATAAGATAATTTTAAATGGCCAACACTTAGTTACTGTTTTTACTATCTATAATCAAATTTTATAAGCATGTTTCTTATCGTTTGGCCGCACAGATTTAGTGTCTTTTGTGGGTTTGGCACAGTTTTATGTCAGGGGATTGGTTGTCAGCTCAAATTTGCAGCTCGAAAGTTATTTTAACATATCTGAATTATTTATTAATTATAAATAACAGGTTGTTCCCTGCAGTTATCAATTGATTTTGCCATAAAATATTATTCCTAGTTTTCTTTTTATCTGTTTACTTAATATATTTTCTGTACTTATAAATAGAGAGATATTCCCTATCGCTATTTATTTTATTTAGTTGTTCGTGTTTAAATAAAAGTCATCAATAGATTTGCCTGTTCTAAATAATTTAACTATTTATAAACAAAAGGAAATTCCCTGCAGCTAGTAATAGATTTCCCTCTTATTTATGAGTAAACGTTCTCTTGACAATATTAACCCTGACTTTAGCTACTTTAATTGTTTAATAGTTAGTTGTTAGATTGTTAATGCAGCAACACGTTTACCTGTTTTTATGAGCACTTAAGAATTGTTTGCTAATCGCTTTGATTGCAATTAAGCAGACATTTGTTGCCACTAGTTAAGACGGTAATACTTTTTAAATAGGCCAACTTTGTTGTCTCCAGTTAGTCTCGAGCATTGACAATCATCTGGCTAATAACGTATTTGGTTTTGGCCACAATACTAACCTTAGTTCGCATTCAATGCGAAACTTAAATTCAAAACTACAACAAAGTTGTCGCCGCATCTCAAGTAAAAGCTCAACAACAACAGCAACAGCAACAACAACAATGACAACAAAAAACACGAGCCGGATTTTTTTGCAATATTGAAATTTGCGGTTAACCGCTAATTAGGTATAAAAATGTATTATTGTTTATTTATCTTTTGACTGCATAAAACAGACACGAAATGTAAAGGCTAAAAAGAGAAAAAAGTAGTAGCTAAAAACTGATAAAGCAGATAAATACCCTATAGAAATAAAAGAATCAGCTAAATACCTCATACAAAATTTCTGTGTAATTATTTATTTGTAATTCAATAAAAGAATCAGTTCTCTTTTATGTGCAACCTTTGCAAAAATTAAAAGTTTACTGGAAACTCGCCAGCTACATTGAGTTTGGTGAAGGTCAAATTGAATAATGAGGGCAAATGAGGGAGGTTCAAATGCCACATGCGTCATGGGTTCTGTAGATATGGGCTGTTATCTTTCTCTCTCGCATTACAGGGTATACAAATATATACATGAGTAACTTTCCCATGCGACTGCTCAACACAATTTTTGCACTTTTTAAATTGAATGAAAAACGTTGTTATTAACATATTGCGCAAATGTTTTGCATTTGTTGTCAACCAAAATGCTGTTAATTGTTAATTTTGGCCATGTGTTGTGACGTCTTGTAGCCAAAACATTCAACTGGCTAATACTTAATGCAAATTAGCCGGCTGCCAAACTTTCTACAGTTCGGTTTGGGCTTTTTTTTCGGCCGGACGCGACTTGGACAACAACGCATTGTTGTCGAATGTTAGTGGAGAATGTAGAGAGAAGACTTTCGTTGTAGATTCCACTCTCAGCTCAATAGATCGCATAGCAATTGTTCGTTTACAACTACAAACATTGAACGAGACAATTGCTTGGCATTTTGTTATTGTTAATGGCATTTTATCAGCAAAAAACCGAATTTTTGTGTTCATTTTTTTCTGCTCTTTTCTTACTATCGCCCCGGCAGGTCTCGACAACTGATAAAGAGCCCAAATAAACAGAATTTTTTTTATTTTCATACAAACTGCCAGCATTGCCAGTCCAAAATTTACAAGTACTAGTTGTACACGCTATCTTGAAAGTTCCCAATTGGGAGGTAAACATGTCAGAACATAAAACAAACGCATTCAAGTAGCAGTCAAATCTGAGCTCAATTACAACTGGCAGATGGTCTTAGCTGATGAGGTCGTTGTAAAATGTAAACAAGCATAGATAATTTATAAAAATCATAAACACAAAAGATCTTCAAGTCTTTGGTAAACTTGTTTTGTAGCGCCACTTAAAAATGTCTTACATTTCCTATCTTTCAAAGGTTAATATCATATTTTATCATGTCTTTATTTGAATTAGATTCTTGTACGTGGTTTAGTGCAAAGAAACTTAAGATTTATGAAAGCGAGATTTTAAAATTTCTGCTCAGAAGTCTTCTTAGAAAATCATATCAAAATTATGATAAATCATTGAGGCTCTTAACTTTTGACAGCTGAAAGCTTGGCACAAATGCATTTGGTCATTATCTAGAGCACAAAAGACTGCAAATTGACATCATTAGAGTATGGCTTTGTCAACAGTTCTTAGCAGCTGTGATATATGTACTTTTTATATGCAACTCTTACCTAATCTACAATTCTGCTTATGTAAAAGAATATAATAGATTTAGAAATAATTATTTATGCCAAAAATGCAGTTGAATCCATGAAAAAACATTTGTAAAAAGATACAAATAAAGGAAAGAAATATTTATTTAAAAATATTTAAATATGTAGATACATCAAACTATTATTGTAAGTTTCTCAGAGTAGAAAGAATAGAAGGATATGATTAGTAAGAAATAATTTAGACTATTTTCTTAAGAACAAAAATAACTTATTTTTAATAGTTGGCAAGCTTTGTATTATATTCTTTGCTTTAATGTTTAATGAGTTTGAGAAACTTTGCGATATTTTATATGCCTTTCCACAAACTTAAAATAAAACTACATTAACTTTAATTCGAGTTTAGTTTTTTGTACGACGCAAAACATCTTTTCGAACTTACAGAATATATTTATGGGACTCCCATATGGAGACAAGGCGGTGACGTCGTCGCCTCCCTCGCTTACACAACTGAATCTAACCAATTTGATATATATTATATTTGCTAGACATTTTAAATGGCAGCTGTTTGTGTTTGTGGGCGCGAAATGTTACGAGTCTTTTGCCATATTTGTGTGGCACCTTAACAGAAACCCATTAAACTCATTCAGAGGGCAACGCGTGCTCATCCCGCGGCTGGACAAGACCATGTGCCATGTAGAACCATTTTATATTGGTAGCAGTAGATGTATTTTCAGTTTGTTCTTTTGTTTTTTTTTGTTAAATTTTAGTGAAAATTTAACAATAGAATCTGGCGTCATTCTCAATGTGTCGCTGTTTGAACGGTTTGTTTACTTATTTGTTTATTATTATTATTTTTTATTTATTTTGTAGCCATTTTAGCGCAATGAGCTCAGCTCAAGTTCCACACTAAGTTGTGTATTTGTATTTGTATTTGTATTTGTTCTAGAACGCAACGCGCATCCGTGTAGGTGGCGTATGAGTAATATTGTTGTTGCTGATGTGTTACGCATACGCATCATTAGCCGGCAATGCTGCATGCATTACATGCTGTACATGCTATAAATTATTACGACTCTTTAATTGCTATGCGATCCCAAAAGGTGTGAGACTCCCGGAATTATGGCAATCAAAATCGCTTGCTAATTGCATTTCCACACACCTTTTTGTGTTTTGTTTTTCCGCCGGCACCTTTTACTTTGTTGTCTTTTGTAATTCACTTACAGTTTCTTTTTGGCCCGGCTAAGGTGTTGCCGCTTTTGGTTAATTAATTTTTATGACCCACCAATTTTGGCCAGCCTGTATTTTTGTTATGCCTTTGCAAATGTCATTGAATTTCTAAACAAAATGAAATGAATTATAATTTTTTATATTTATTTATTTAAGTTCTTTTGCGCTTCGTTGCTTTCTTTTGCGTTGCCAAAAAAGTTCTAAGCCGCTTTTTTGCCGGCTTCTATTTTAGCGTAAACAAACTCATTATTGCTTTATATATTGTTTCTTTTTACGCTGATTCGACAAAGAAAATGTTACCTGGCCAGTTGTTGTTGGCTGTGTCCAATGAATTATTAACCTTTTGTGCTTGTAATGTGCCTCTAATGACAGAGTTCATTATGTTTATGATCAAGAGGATGTGGGCCACCCAACCATTAACTTTAAGCTGTATAAAACTGAGAACTTGTGGAAATGCTCAAATCTTTGATTAAGAGAAGGAGACAGAGGGAGAGAGAGAGAGAGAGAGGGGTGAGAGATTTCACTGAGTTCATGCTCTAGCAGCTGCTGAAGTTCAAAAATAACTTCAACTGCCTACAAAGCGTCAAAAGTTATACGCTTAACAATTAAGCAACAATTTTAATCACTTGCGAATGGTTTTTACTTTTTCGTTTTGTTTTTGCTGTTGCTGTTGTTGTTGTTGTTTCGTTTATTTTGTATTGTTGTGCGCACACTCGAGTGCTTTTAATTATTTTGTACGCGATATTGTTCTAAGCTTAAGGCAAATAAATTAACGTGTCACTTACCGGTACTAAAAACAAACAAACAAACAAACACATAGAAGATTAAGTCTCTGAATGCTTTGTAATTATTAAAAACGTGGCACTCCAAAGATTCATTTAACATATAAAGTGTTCTTTTCCATTGCAAAGACTTCAAAGTACACCTGTAATAACTTCCTCTGAATTTAAATTTAACTGTAGTATATTTTCTACCGAAATCAACTTGATTTTATCTATATTTAATCACAAGTGTTTGCCACCTAATTAATGCCCCGATTTGTCTGCATTTTACTCCGAAAACAGTTAGCCAAATTGCCGATCGCCCACAGTTTCAGTTGATTGAATGCCCAGCCCCAAAAGCGACTTTCAATTGTGTGTGGGTTGCATAATTTGTTACAGAAATATTAAAAATAAAAAAAAGGGGAAAAATAATAATAATAACATATTTGTTGTATTATTTATGGCTACTGGCCATAAGCAACAAATTACTTCAAGTCTTAATTGTATTTGGCCAAATTTGAAGGCTCTTTTCATAATTTTTGGCATAAAGCGCAAAAAAAGTAATTAAGTTGTTTTTATTTTTCTTTCATTCATTTCAAAAACTTAAGAGACACGCGGCAACTGTTTGCCTATCGTATTGAGTTGTACATAAATATATTATTAATGTTCAATCATTTAAGCAGACAACATCAACAACAAATAATCGAATAAAAAGACAATAACAACAACAATAACAAATGCTGAATTCTATATTCAGTTGTTGTCTTGCACGTTTGTTTATTCTGCTATCTGTCGTGCCTCATTTTGTTGTTAATTATTCAGCAACCAAACGATAAAGAACGCTGTAGTTAAACGCTGATTGACTTCAAGATACTCAGTATGACATTTGTGGAGCATCTGATAAGAGAAAGGACATAAATAATCTAGACAACCTTATAGGTTGTAGAATAAGAAACAAACATTGATATATGCAAAGACAAATTTAATTCTATCAAGAAAAATATTAGCAAATGTGCAAGCGAAAAGGAAAGATGCAAATGTAAAAATATTTCATTTAAAAAAAATTTAAACTGCCATAAATATTTTAAATTAATTATAAAGTTTATAATTAATTTTTCATGATTAAAGTATGAGTTAGGATCAACATTTGATGACTATGATTAATAATCACTACTTAACAGGAATGGATCATATAAACATAAATAACTTGATAGGGTTAAAGATACTGACATATTTTACAGATACTTTTTGAAATTAATGAGATACATAAAAAGGAAATAAATCTTTAATATTCTAAATTATATTGACCAAAGAAAGAAAATCGTATTGTGTGGATGTTTTTTTATAAACATCTTATTAGAGTTGATTACTTAATTCCTCATCTGTCTGTTATTTCTGTCTAGGTATCAATAATTGTGCTGGGTATTTTTTTTTTTTTAATTTTGTGTACGTAGACAATTTGCAATCAACCGGCACTTTTTGAGTGTCTCACGAGTAAATATACATATGTATATTCGAGACTCGATTGCCGGCAAAAAGTCAAATGTCGGAGAACGATTTGTTGATGCGACTTTTTGATTTTGAGTTAATTTTACTGAATACGTATTGACGTATTTTATAGGTCATTAAAATGGTGTCTAGTTTCGTTTGGGGAGGAAAACAAGTTTCTTTTTTTTCTACTTGATAGTTAAAGGTCTTGAGTTGATGGATTATGTTAGATGGAACTAAAGAAGCTGCGCGTGTATCGAGTATCTTTAACATCTGAAAAGTATCTTTGAGTGGTGTTCGCTTATGCAGATGTACGAGATACATTCACCTGTCTGTCTGTCTGTTTGTCTGTCTCTAGTTATCTCAGCAAGCGCGTTGTTTATATAACTTGCTTAACTGTGCAATTTGTTAACTGCGCTTGTACCAGCCCACACACACACACACACACACACACACACACAGGCAAAGATACATACAATGTTAGTTAGTTTATATTGAGTCTGAGTTCGAGTCTGAAACTTTGCCGGTCAACTAATTGCTATTTGCACATTTGCGCTTTTGTGTTGTTGTGCCGCCGTTTGCTTTCTTGGCTAATTAGTTGGCCCGTTATGGCCTGAATATAATGAACCTTTGGAGTCTTTTCTTAATATCATATTGACGCCCTTTATTAATGGTTTCTTTCGCATATTCTTCCCATTGTGGTGCGTAAGTACTTAGCTTTAATTTTAATTTAATTTTTGGTTCATTTTGAGTGCTTGCATGTGCTCTCCTCGTTATTGTTATTGTTATATGTTATTTGTTACTATGTTATGTCTGAATTTCTTGTATGTATATTTTTTCGCATTTATTTATTTATTTTTCTTTTTTTTTCTTTGCTTCCGTTATACGTTATTTCGTTTTATTTTTAGATACAAACAGCATGAGTCGTGAAAGCGATGACAATTTGAGTTCGATCAATTCGGCGTATACAGGTAAATAATCCATTTAATTAATTTGCATATTTATCACTTTTATCTTCATCTTTTACATTTGGCTTTATTTTTTAAATGCGTTTCATAAGATGATTTAATTCATGACATGGCATTAATTAACTGCATATGATGGGTTAATTAACAACTTGATTTAAACTGGGTTACTTTTCGTTAATCAAACACTAAAAGTGCAATAAAACTCACAATCAGTTTTATTGTCACATAATAAGGTTCTTAATTTAACAAAAATAAACATTTAACTGTCTCTTGAAAATTGAACTTGAAAACACATTTGATTGATATCTACAACAATTTAGGCTAATTTGTGTAGTATTTTATACCAATTAGTTCATTGATCTATCCCAACACCAAATAAGTTAAGGGGAACTTACTTGTGTATGCAACAACTGAAGTCAATCTACAAATGTCTAAACAGTTCCACGATCACCTCAATGGGTGACGGACTTTTTACGACTTTCCGGCAACTATAAAAATACCTATTGAATTAGCTATAATTTTAATCGCTTATTGCCCTGAAAAGTGAACGATCCAAAAATGATTTCCATTAAGCAAATTTGAGAAACAAATATCAACTGAATTTACCCTTCTCAGTGGAGGTCTTTCCAGTTGTTTCATATGCTAAACACGTTCTAAACATATGCGTACAGAAATTATACAATTTAAATTGTAATGTGAAATACGCGACAGTTTGACGAGTGTAGACATAAGGGGGGAATAGAGTGGGTTACCTCTATAGATTATTACCGGTATATCCCACTAATTTTGGGCTTTATTGTTTTGTAGCTGTCAGATGTTTGCTCAATATTTATATACTTGTATCTATAGTATATAATATTTGAAGTAACGCCTTCTAAAGTGGTTTGGGCGCTTCGTGAAAACCTGGCCAACAACTACGCAGCACCCGCGACACGTAAGCAGCCAAATTCCATAACGTATCCAACAAAAACAACAATATTCTAGAACCAGTTTTCCATTTGGTGAAATTCTAAAACATTCAACTGGGCGTCAAATGATGACAAAGGCGGGTGTTGAAAATATCTAAGATTATTATCATAGAAAATCAAATGCAATTATTGTCTGCTCACAAAAGATAATTAAATAAATTGCAATGCAAAATATAGATACTTTTATGGCATTTAAAAACTAACAGAGTGAGCATTAACTAAATGCAATTTAAACAATTGATTTATAGTAAATAAATCTTTTGCAAAGTCAAAAACTAGTCTCAGTAAAACAATTTCAAGAACATGTATTTATTTTGCATGAATAGAATTTATGTTCGAATTTTATTTATTTATTATCAACTATTACAATTTAAATTCAAATAGTCTAGAGATACTTTAATGTTAGAGGCTGTAGTCTTTTTGGCGAGGCCGCACTGTACTCAGCTTAAGCTTAAGCAATTCAACGGCGCTTGGGGATTGTGTTGAATGCTGCCCACAGCCAGTAAAAAGCGGCTAACAACTGTTGTCGGCAATTGCCACAAAAGCAACAAAAAGAGATTTGCATTTACATGCCGAAAAGTCATGTAAGTCATGCACAGTGTGTCCAGGCAATAACAGAAAACAGAAAACAAAAAAACAAAAACAATAACTGTGGGACGAGAGTCATTGAACGAACGAGTTAGGCGACCAGAGTCCAAGCTCAGATACAATTGTATCTGCATCTTAAATTGAGATAGCTGGTACAACCTACACGCTATGCGACATGCATTGACTTGCACAAACACTCACACAGAGTTTAGTTTAATTAAATGTTGTTTAATCATTTCAATAGATAATGAGCCACTGACGTGGCTTGATGATTTATCGTTTAAACGCACGCCCGATTCACATTGGATCCACATCGGTTCGGATCGCATTCGAATTCGAATCGATTCGTATGGAAATCCATAAATGGATGCGTCCATCCATTTGGCCAGAATCGTGCGCAAAGTGGGTCGGCGTTTGGTGCGTTTTTGGCCAAAACCACATTAGGCTAAGATAGACTTGGGGCGCCACACGAGTGAGTGTGGCAGTTGCCTCAACAACAGCAACAAAAGCACGCATCTAGACTGCGGCTGCTTTGATGATTCATTGCGTATCTGTCAGATACATGAGTTCATTAGTGTAGACACTGAATGTCAACTGCAAGGAAATTGTCAACACAAATGTATTTTTAGCAACTCGCATGACGTTTCACAGTTAAATGCTAACAAACAAAATATATATATATATAAAAATTAACAATTCAGATAACCAGCAAACGTTTACTTGGCCAAGTGCGATTAATGAAGGTTCTAGCCGTCTATCTATTAGCATGAAACGACATACAGACTGACATTGAAGGGGTCTGCTTTTCATTACTAACTAATATCATATAATATAATATTAAACAGTCGTTCAACTATTTGAGGGAGGCCTACAAAAATGTATTGTTGGCTAAAAGCCAATTGAAAAACTCGAGAGTTTCGCCTGCTTGGGCACCGAGTGAAAGTTTTCGTTTTGTATTTGGCGTAAAAAGAAAAATTGAAGGGAGCCATATAGAGTTAGATACAGATACATTTACAGATACAGATACATTTGCCAGATCCAACGGCTTGTTGTGATAATTAAAAAATTGCCAGCGTCACGAAATATAATAGCAAATAATAACAAATTGTCTTGACCGTTGAACACACACACACAAACACACACGCAAAGCACTCAGACAGACTGGCAGACAGTCTCCCAAAGGGGGAGGTAGGAGATGGACGCATCGAGATCAATGTATGTATCTTTTAAGCAACAATTGAACCTTGAAGTTGCTTTTGCTTATGTTTTGGTCAAGTCATGCTTCGGCTACCGTTCGACTGCCTGATTAGCTTGGCTTAGATACCAAACACAAACACAAAAACCGTCAGTAGCATAGGCCCGAGGCGCGCATCTTCCAGATACATACATTAATTTTTGCCACACACACACAATACACTTGGCAAAATAAATTGTATGAAAAGCGGCAATTTGAGCTGACAAAAAACACAATTAACTACGACAACATGGCGTATACGTCATGTGGCAGCTGTAAATTAAGCGGAAACCAACAAAGATCGTGCAATTGAAATGAAGAAAAATGCTTTTTGAAAACATTTGTGCTTTCTTACCTGCAGTTGTTGTATCTCTCGCAATCTGACAAACAAAAAGCAAACGTTACCAAACCGTCGACAATATAATTGATTTATGCTTTTATATTTTGGCTCTTGATAATTTACGACAATTGATTTTTGAAAGTCAACCACAGTCCGTCCACAAGTCGACAACTGCCACAACAAATTGGCCACATTGCAATTTGTGTCGTCCAAAAAAGAGAGAACGTCTCGTAACGGAATTCACTTTATGGCTATGGCTATGAAATTTCATAGCTGTAGCTACTTTTCCAGTTGCTGCAACAAATTGAAAATCTATTTCTTTTGTCCAAGTTTCTGCTCAAGCTGCTGTCGCATGTTGTTAATGATTTCCTGAGTCAATCAAACGGTAGAAGATTCTTGATTGATTTTGGTTTTAATTAAAAACGATTATGTTGGTATAAATAATTAAGATAAGTGTTGTGGCAGAATATATAAACGAAAGGGAGATAAGAGAGATTCATTAATATATAAAAGATTAAAAGTTAACTCTGTCAAGAATATTCTTATCATCATGAAGTTAGAAAATAGAAGACACATTAGCATCTGTTTTCGTCGCTCTTTTGTTGTTTTTATTATAAAAGAATATAAAGAATCTCTCTGAAATATTGTAGACCAACTTTATTTTAGTTTGTGAACTGAAGCAACTTGTTTCTGCTTCTCCAATTCTTTTTCTGCTCTTCAGTTGCTTTCAATCATAATTTCTACAGCTTCTTTTGAAGCTCTTCTCGACTCACCTGTTCTTTTCAGTCCATTCTGACAAGTTCTTTCACTCAAATTTGAAAAAGACTTTCAAGTTTATAAGACGCACCTTTCTAGTGCTCACATTTCAGTTTGAAAACTTCTTTCTTCTAACATGCTTGGGGGCTAATAACTGATTAAACAACCATAATATGAAATTACACACAGAGATCAGGAAAAACTTTCACATAATAATAATTTTGACACGTACCGTTGTATGTGATTAACACAAATTCGCTAATTATTAATTATTAACTAATAACAAGCTCAAAGTAAACAGATACCAAACGAGCTTTACCCAAAAACTAAAACCAGAAAACAACAAACTACATTTGCAACTTGAGCGTTGTTAACACACCCACAATAAAAATAACTACAACAACAAATAGTAAATGTATTTATTCGTAACATTTTATGTAAATTGCATGCATCTGCGAAACGTAACAAAACGTAACGAAACGAAACGTGTCCATACATGTCTATACTCGTAGATCTCTATCAAGAGACTGTAAAGCGCTTTACGCGCTCCTCACTCTCCCCCACATCAGATTGGGAACGCTTCTCGTCCGGCCGCGGATCGCTTAAATCTCGAACAACGCCAACACTGTCCGACAATGGACGTCGCACATCTTGTAAGTGTCCACCTTCTTCCCTCCCCCACCTCCTTAGCTGTTTTGCATGCTGTATGTGTAACTGTAAATGTGCTTTGTTTTTTCCGTTTTTTTGTTTCGGTTCATAGATGATTATTATCTTGAGGCCACAGGTCGACGTCGTAGCTCAGGTAAGCACAAAAGAGCATCAATGTATCTGTATCTGTATCTGTATCTCAATGGTGGTATCTGTATCTCCAATTGTATAGAGCGGGTGCCAAAACATACACACGTCAACAGTGTTGCCAACTTAGCTAATATGCAGCTAAAGCTGTACAGTTTTGAGAAGCTGTTATTAACCAGAAATCGTACTATTTTTTAAAAATGATTAGTTGATCAGTTAATAATAATATATCTAAAAAACTAGCAGTTTCTCATTATAATTATTGGTTGATAGCAGTTTCCTGAGCAGATTTAATAATTTTTTTGCTATTTTTAGCTACTTTTTATTAAGAAATTAGCTATTCTAGCACACCACACACACACACACACACACACACACACACACACACTTATACACAACATGTCAGTTAACTATTTGCGCAGGTGGTTTATTTGTATGTTATGTCTTGAATCTATGTCAGTTGCTCGCACCTTAAACGGCCATTGGACGTAACCCACGATTTATGGCATCTACAAAAAGATCTACAGTATGTAGATTTTGTCAGTACCATGAGAAAAGCAATACTCAGTTGCTTAGTTTACTGTAACACAGGCAGCCCAAATATTGTCAAATTAACAAAGCCTAATGAGCCGTCATCTATTATGACAATGTTTGTGGGTGTTGAACACATAATGTGGCAGCTAATATGTAGATACATCCATTTGTTAAGTGTGTGTACAGATTGTTGATTGTTATATAAGCTGCATTATGAGTAAATATAAACAAATGATGATGCGTTAGGTGTGATGTAAATGTATTAAAAGTTACATATTGTTAAGAAGCTTTATTATACAAATTTTCACCCTCAGAATGCACCATGTGATTCAATTTAAGGTGTTACAAATACTTATGTAACAGGTTTAATATTTGACCTAAGAATCTAAAGTTTAGATCTTTTAAACAGACTTTAAAAAGATCAATGACAATTCTACGATTAACATCTGAAATATGCTATAACAAGACTAAAGCTTTCAATCAAAAAAAAAAACAACAGGCAATAAATGTAAAAGATATATTTGAAGGTTAAGCATATTAAGGTACCGAATCAATTTAAATCAAATTAACAGTCCACTCTGCTAGACCCTTAGGACTGTCAACTTTACAAGTCAAATTTGTTGTATATTTTAGACGTACCCACGACTCAACGTTAGGAATAAATAGATTTGTCCAGTTGATATTTAGCGATATTAAGTTGACTGAGAATCAATTTTAAAATTAAATTGAAATACGCTCAAAGCATTCTCTTTAGCAATCAGTTGGAATGACACTTAGCATTTATCGAAGCAACAACTTGTCACCTGCTGAACTTAATTTATGTTAAAATATTTAAGAAATATAATAGCTCATCCCACATCGATACATAGATGAATTGATACTCGTAATCATCTAATGCATATGCATAAGTATTTATTTTGGCAACAAAAACTTGACACCTTTATGCAAGAGACCGAGAAACATGTCTTGTGTAGCACGGCAGCAAATACTTTGTTACTAAAACCGAAAATGATGAAATGAAAACTGTAGTTTTTTTGTACATTACCATATAATACGTGGGTGAAGTTGTTGCAGTTAAGAAATTCAACAACAAAATATATGTATACTGTGACTTCATGGCTGCAATTTATTGTTATTTTTGTAATTTTCCACTGAATGATTTTTGTATTTGAAAGCCATTTATCAATCATCAACAAGTAATTTGTTTAATCAAATCTTCCCATCATTTTAAGGCGTTGTCTCCATCGTAACAAAGGGGGGAAATCAGAACCAGAACCAGACTGAAATGATCTTTAGATGATCTGTCAAGTGCATTGGGTTTAATAGTCAATATCCGTTTTAAAGTCAAACACTGCGGGGGATCGTGTTGTAGTCATTTTTTATATGACAGCTTTAAATGATTTTCATTGAGTGCGACAGACATATGCAAATTGCACTAGAACAATTATTTTGCATATGACATCATATTGTTTATAGTATACCATATATGTATACTATATATAGAAAAGCGACTTTTATAGATATTGTACTCAATTGTAAAGATTACGAAACGCAGCCAAAACATATCAAGATGATTGCTGATTGATGATAATTTTGTATGAACTTTAACACAGCTTTAAAATTCTCTCATTCTTTCCCGTTTCATTTTGTAACAGATCACAACAGCACCGTGCTGACAGCCAACACAGAGCAGTTTATAATTGGCCAACGTGTGTGGGTGGGCGGACTGCGTTCTGGCCAAATAGCCTACATTGGCGAGACACACTTTGCCCCCGGCGACTGGGCGGGCATTGTGCTCGATGAACCAAATGGTAAGTGACAGATGACAGTAACAATCAATTGACCTTCATTATACCCTTGCAGAGGGTATTAACAATGTGTATAGGATTCCATAAGTGTAGTTTCTTGATCAGAACGAGAAACTGAGTCCGTCTAAAGCTATCTTGAAGAAAGTTGACAAAGATCAACCTTTCTGCTGTATATAGGATCACTTATTATGTACCTACCTAAAATACGATCGTTCAAAAATCAGAGTTTAGTATGAACTTTTGTTTCATAAGAAATCTCATTCAATCCCAAAGCTCAAGCATTTTAAATTATCTTATAAATCCCTAGCATATTTGGTTATAATTTGGTTACTATATCATTAAACTGCCTAAGTAATAATCGTTTAAAAACTTACCTTCAATGCTGTTTCTTTGAGTTATAACTTTTAGACTGTGTTGTTTATAATTTTTAATTCTTTTTAACTTCGAAATATATACTATACATAAAGCTGTCCTAGGAACGATACGTTAAAAATTAAATTTATGAACTCTGCAAGGATATTAAATCTTCGGCATGCCGAAAAAACCCTTTCTTTCTTACTTGTTTTTCACAAATTGTTACTTTTGCAGGCAAAAACGATGGCTGTGTCTCGGGCAAGCGTTACTTCCAGTGTGAGCCAAAGCGTGGCATTTTCTCTCGTCTCACACGTCTTACCACATATCCGCTATCGGGCGCCATGACACCCACTTCACCCTTGTCTAAAAACTCTCCAGAACGTTCACGCACAGTGTCCCCAACAGCCAGTGTGCGTAGCTCCATGATGCGTAGTCCTGGCATTGGCAGTAAGTTTATTAACTGATCAACTAAAAACATTATTCATCCATTGGTGATCCTTGCAGAAAATGGTCTGACGGTGGGAGATCGTGTGATTGTCTCCTCGGGCTTTGGCAGTCGACCTGGCATCTTGCGCTATTTGGGAGAGACACAGTTTGCTCCGGGCAACTGGTGTGGCGTTGAGCTGGACGAGAACAGCGGCAAAAATGATGGTGCCGTTGATGGCATTAGGTGGGAAATTATTTAATATCTATAATAAACTCGAATTCTTAATTTGCTGGCTATTGAAAGACAAAAGATGATTATAAAAATTAGCAGAATATTAATAGTTAAATTATAATTAGTTAAATTACATTATTTTGTACATACATATTTTTAGACATCGATTCAACGAATGATCAAATTTAACTTGACTTCTTTTTATTTAAACAAAATTATATTACTGAATTGAATCACATTTACATGTTTAGATGACTCTAGATCTAATGAATCTGTCGACAGATGTAAAACTCTTGATTCAAAGTCATTTAAATATTTAAATTCTCTGCAATTACACAAATTTAACACAAGCAAATTGGTTTAGAAAAATTACAAGGGACAACAAATTTGATTCATTAAAAAGAAAGTTGTATTGTATTAAAGTTTAGCTAAATTATCTTCAATATCTCAATTTCAAAGCCAAGCAAATAACCGATTTTTTAGCAATTTAATTGTTTTATATGGTACATTGTTATTTTAATCAACTGATCCTCAATATTTTCAGATATTTTGAGTGCAAACCGAAGTATGGCGTATTTGTGCCAATTGCCAAGGTTTCGCTATCGCCATCCACAAAGAAGACACGTTTATCTCGCACGGGTTCGCGCGAATCTCTAACCTCGATTGGCACCATGAACAGCATTGCCACAACAAATACGTCGCGCATGCGCATGAATGCTCAGGTATAAGACGCAGCAGCAACAGAAAAATAAAAGACACAAGCAACTTCACACTTTAGTTATCCAGTTATGTCCGTTATCAGTTACCTGTTATCAGTTGCCAGTTATCTGTTACAGTTCTATACTTACAATGCTGTTGTTAAACGTTAACCGTGCTCTGTTAATGTTAATGTTAATATTAATGTTAATTTACTAACGCCTTCAAATTTTACTTTTAATCCTCCCTTCCCAACCCTCGCAGCGCAAATCGAGCACGCCCATAAGGCCAATTGTAGCGACGCCAAAAAGTCAATTTTCAATGCAGGTAAACAAAAAAACAAAAAAGACTCAAGTTAGCGCGCTGTTAGTTAACATGCACGTCTACTGTACCCGCTGTTAAAGTCGCTTGAACGTGTGTTTCTATATGTCTGTAAATTAACTAAAACTATTAACTAACCTTAGACTTTAAGCCTGCCACAACTGACATACCTAACCATGCCACATTACACACTTGCCACAAATGATATTCCCTGCTCTGCCAACCACCTAACTGATGTACAAATAATATATCTATACTATATATCTATATCAAATATACATGACAATACAATTTTTTTGCACCATTCTTTTTTGGCTTTTTTGATTATCCGTATCTGTATCTTTTTATGTGTACATACCTTATTTTTATAATTTTGTGTGCTTGTGCATAATAAAAAGTGGATACAAATTTATTTTTTATGTGCACGCTTTTCTGTTTATATTTTTGTTATTATTGTTTCTAGTTTCTATTGATATTTTAAGCATGCGCATTTGAAATTGTGTTTTGGTTTATTGTTATTATTATATTCCGTTGGGTTGTCCTTCTTTATATACATATTTACACAGTGTGTTGAGTATTTGTTTTGACAAAGAGAAAAAGTGTTGGAAAAAATGCATTGTTTAGTTATTCAAGTTGTTTATGGTTCTTAAAAAAAATTATAAGATTCGTTGAGCTTAACTGTTAATGTAATATTTAAATGACCTTAAAAAATATAGAAAAACTAAATTCAACAGTTTTTCAATGTTATGATTTTGCCTTAAAAAATTAGAAATATTTGATACTTGTTTATTTTTATTTATAATACAAAAAACATAAAAATTTTCAAATGAAAATTATTGTTGGGTTTTAAAAATAAACAATATTAATATTGCAATCTTTATCAAAACAATTACTTGGCATGTTCTATATATGCTGCGCACCCTGTACATACACACACCATACACACACACACACCTACACCTACACCTACACCTACACCAACACTTGGATCTCTTTCCCGCTCTCTTTGTCTCCCTCTCTGTTTTTGTGTAACTCTTCACTTGTAACTCATGCGCTTGTTGTGCCACAAACACGCACACTTTCTGTATCTTTTCCTACAGGACTTGCTGCGCGAGAAGCAACAGCATGTGGAGCAGCTAATGGTGGAGAGGGAACTCGATCGGGAGGATGCACAGAATCAGGCGTTGCAGCTGCAAAAGAACATCAATGAGGTAATTATCTTCACCGACACAATGTACCTGCCGTTGCCCTATGCGGATCGCAGCCGTCCTTATCGATTGCGTCCTACGAATCATACCAGCAGTCGTACAACAATCAGTAAACCAACAACAGCAACAACATCAACATCACCCATAAAGACGGCAACAACAACGACCACAGCAAGACAACAGCAATCATCATTACAACTACAACAATTGCCGCGTTCCAATAAACCAAAGAAAGTTTGGTTTTGCGATAAAAAGAAATTATTTCCAGTTGGCTAAAGACATGGCTCTGGTCTCTGATGTTTTGGCTTTAACTCAGCTTTGATTTGGGTTTTATTTTATTTTATTTTTAGTTTGTTATGTGCCACAGCTGTTGTTGCAACTGCAAATAATGCAAAACACCCACACACACACACCCACAAACACACACTCACAAACACACACAGACATTATCTTCACTTGGTTGGTTTTTCTTTGTCTGTGTTAAACTTTTTTTTACAGTTTTTTTTTTGGATTATCTTATTATTTTTTTAATTTTTTGTTGCCTCACATTGTCTTCTTGTTATTGTTTGTTAATTTTACACACTTAATTTGCGCACGTTCATATTTTTGTTTTTGTTTTAATATAATATTTGGGGCTCTCTAAAATTGTCAGTCACTTGAAAGTGATTCATAACAATTTACTCAATTGGCTACAACAAAAACCGTCAAAACCCGTAAAAAAAAAAAGAACTTTACACTCACCTAAAAACAAGTACAAATTTCATAAGTTTAACTAGGCGTAGTAAATACTCTAACTATTGCTCTTCTTACTCGGCCAAGGTTCATGTGGGTTCATCATTTTAACTAGGCGCTAACGAGCTTAACAATTTTCTTATTGTCAATTGGCCAAAAGAATTGAAATTCTCAGTCCGTTTGAATGCAAATCTTATTAACTTTAGACATGGTGTTAATAGACATGAATTTAAAATTTGTTTTAAGCCAGATGGAACTTTTAAGCTGTCCATAATCTTACAATAACACAAAGTATTATCATTTACAGTTTTTATTAAAATTTCATTTAAGTCTATAAAAAATTAATCATGCTCATGGTAAACGCTAAAAAGTTTTTAAAAGATACAGACATTTCTGTAGATACTTCAAAAGAAATGATATCATCCAGCTGCACGTTTCTATTATCATCTTATTTTTCTTTTGGTATTTGACATACAAATTATACACTGGGTGCAAAAAAAAAACAACCGATTCAATATTTGCAGCATATGTTTAGCACAATTGCACAGCTTGATAGGGGGACTGACATTAATGAGTCAGAAATTTATGTTGTGTACTGCTTTTGTTTAGTTTTTGTTTGGTTTTATTGAATAAATTATTGAGTTGTGCTATAAACTTGGTTATTCTATATCTATATCTATATAAATGTCGTGCGCACTTTAAGTTGTGTTTTCTTTACCTTTTTCTTTAATTGGCAACAAATTTCACAACCCATCCAACAAACCAACCAAAGAACCCTATTGAAGCACAGTTCTAATCCCTTGCTGATCTTTTTAACGCAAAATCAAAAACAAAAACTGAAAATTTTAAAACTGAGTAACGACTTTTACGCACCACTGTATGTACCTGTTCATTTTTATAGCAACTGCTGATCGAGGCCGATCGCTGGAGGCAACTGATAGCCCGCCATAGCATTCGTATATCTGATCTGCGACGCGAGTTCCGTGGCTGGTCGGGAAAACATGAGAGGCACTGTATACTGCACAGTGTCCTGACACCATTGCGCATCAAATAGGAGGATATTCATCCCCCCATACATGTGCTCAAAGTTACCTTTGATGAATGATTTTTATTCGCTGGCAACCATGATGAAGGTCGAGATGAATGATGAAAGATGAATTTGATGTTAAAGCGGAAGTCTGCACAGCGTTTTATGCTGAAAACAACCAAAAAATATTTACGATATCTTCTACTTATCACAACAATCACAACAACAACAACAACGATAACAAAAACATAGAGCCACAAAAACCAAAATTGAATTTCAGATTTGATTGGTTTATTTTTATTTCTTATGGCCATTGTAGAATGGGAAGATTGATAAATGAATATCTTGATGAATATACATACATATATAATATAATACTTAATATGGAAATTGGAAAACCTGTATAAAATTATTTTTGTATGAAAGCGAATTTTCTTGCTGTTGGTTTAGTTGTACGATCTACGATAAAACATAATATACTTAACTATTTACGATATGAAACAAAAGTGAAAAATACATACATTAACGATATATCAAATATACGATATAAAAATATTATTGCAAAGCAATTTTGCCACCTTATGTTGTTTTATTTCTTTTGAACTGGAATATTTGTATCTAATCTTCAACTTTTCCTTGCTCTCTGCTCTTCTTCTACCCGGAAAATAGCTCAAGGCACGCGTTATAAAATTGGAATCGCAATTGGTCGATGAGCGCAAGAAATCCGAAGAATTGCAATTTTCTATAGATGAAGCCCAATTCTGTGGCGATGAAATTAATGTAAGAGCAATATTCATAGATAGGAGATGTGCATTGACTTGAAAGTGCTTGAAATTTATTTCACGTATTTAAGATGAATATTTTTAATGGTATATGAGGGCATTTAGATAGCAATACAATATACATTCTGAGGATTTAAGTTTTTAAGTTGGCAAATGAAATTATAAGTTAATTAATGCTTTTTAGTAAAACATTTCTTACGTTTTAAGAAAAGTACTGAATTATTTATGATCTTAGCTCAAAATATATTAGATATATTTTATTAAGAAGCAGCATTAAAAAATTGTTTGTTCAACAAACTGTAGCGATTAGATTTCATTATATTAATATGATTCCTTAGAAAATTATTAACAAACTAGAAATGAACAATTGTCGATGTCCTATAAATATTTGCCTAATTATTAGAAAATTATTTCTCTCGAACATCTTTTCTTAGCAATTATTTATTCTTTCTGCTTTAGTCTTTTATTTTTTTAACTATTGCCGCAATTGTTTACAGATGTAGTTTTTTTTTTTCAAATTTAAAGGTATTAAATCTGTCATAACAACTGTACGAGGGTGAGATATATTGATAGTATATAGATAGAGTGCTTTCTAAAACTCTGATGAGTCTTTAATGTTTATATTTACCCACATAAATGTTCTCTTACAAATTAACTTAGTTACACTATCCATCAAAGAAAATCAATTAGTTATGGACGATTAGCCAATCACATTAAATTATAGAACTAACAACAGTTTTTGATTTTCTGTAGAATAGTCTAAAACCAATTCTTACCGTTTCTGTTTTCATTTCAATTAGAAATTTCAAGATTATTATTATTATTTGAAACTAATTCCTACCCTATAAGTTTTATGTTTTGTTCTGCGTTTTTACACATTTTTTTTCCATTTTATTAAAATAAGGCTTGTTAAGAGCTGTACAAACAAACAATGATGTATAGTATTTTAATAATAGTTTACTAATTCCGCTTTAACAGTTTGTCAATTTTATTACAAACTTGCAGTTTCCTAACAGTTACAATAACAGTTTTATTGCTAACATTTCTATAGATATATTCAACTAATTTATTAAAAATTACTTATTATTAAATGATCTTAGCAAGTCTTTAATCCAAAAAATCTGGTAGTACAAACAAGTCAATGCACAGTCTCTAAACTAAATGTTATCCCAAATGTCAGTTCAAATTAAACCCACAACCAATTATTTCACTAACAGGCTCAATCCCAGGTCTATAAGGAAAAGATACATGATCTGGAGAAGAAAATAACACAGCTAGTCTCAGGTAAGCAGTCTACTTAGCACATACCCTAGATATGTCAACTAAACTCTGCCCTTCTTCCTACAGCCACGCCCAGTTTACAGAGCGTACCGCCTGTAGAGGAAAGTGTCGCCTTGTCTGCTGCCCAGACACAAATAAATCAACTGCAGGACAAGTTGAGCGAGCAAGAGAAATTAAGCGAAGCGCGTCTAGCCGAGTCCCTGGAGGAGGAGCAAAGACTTCGAGAGAATATAGGGTATCTACAGTCCCAGAATGCAACGTTGCAATCAGAGCTGGTAGCCAAAGATGAAAGTCTGGAGAAATTCTCGCTTTCTCAGTGCGGCATTGAGAATCTGCGACGAGAACTGGCCTTACTCAAGGAGGATAATGAGAAGCAGGCACAACAGGCAAAGGCAGACTTTGATGCGAGACTGGCAGCTAAAACAGAGCAACTGCAGCAGGTTAGCAATGAGCTAAAGAAGCTTAAAAGCAACTCGGATACATTGGAGAGTGAAAGAGCCACAGTCACAGATGAATGTGAAATACTGCAGACAGAGATTCGCATAAGAGACGAACAGATTAAGGAACTAAGTCAACAGCTTCATGAGCTGACAACAGATTTAAATGTTCAAAAAGCCGACAGTTCAGCGCTGGACGAGATGCTCAAGGCACAGCAGATGAATAACACTGAAAATAAGTCGCAATTGGAGCAACTGCAGTCAGATAATAACAAGTTGAAGGCATCCTATGAAGTGTTGGAGAAACAGAAGCAGGAACTAGAACAGCAACTGAGTGGCATGCAACAAGCATCAGAACAGCAACTACAAGACAGTGGCAATCACAAGACGCAGCTGGAAATGCAACAGACAGAGAATGCTCTGCTAAAATCTCAAAAAGAAGCTCTTGAAGAGTTGATGGGTACACTAAAAAAAGAGCTGGATTTGTTGCAGCAAACTACAAAAGCTCAGCTAGAGGACAGCAAAGCTGAAACAACTGAAAAAGAAGCTATGCTCAAAGAATTATCGCAATCCTTGGAGCAAGTGCAGCAGCAACTATCAGAAAAGTCCAAACAACATGAGGAGCTAATAACTAAACAAGAGCAGCTAGAGAAAAATAAACTAGAGCAAGAAAAGCAGCTGACGGAGGTTCAATCCAAGTCAGCAGAGACTGAAAACACACTCAAGGCAACACAATTGCAGCTGGAACAACTGCAACAACAGGCAACAATTAGTGGCGAGGCAGGAGCACAACAACTCGCCAAGTTGCAAGCAGAGCTAAAGGAAATACAATCCAAGGAAAAGGAAACACAAAGCGCTTTAAGTGAACGTTCCGCGGAACTGAAGACAGCAAAGTTGCTGGTAGAAAGCACACAAGCTGCATTGCAACAAATGACAGAGGAACTTGAGGCAGCCAAGTTGCAAGTGGCACAAACAGATGGTCAACTCAAAGTTAGCACAGAAAACTGTGCACAGCGTGAACTTGAATTGGGAGATGTCAAAAGACAACATGAGGCATTGCAACTTAAGTGTGAGACATTGCAACAGCAACATGAAACGCTGCAAACAGAGTTGCAGGCAACACGTGGTAACGTCTCACAGTTGCAAGCAACAGTGAAGCAACTCAATGATGAGCTGTTGGAAAAACAACAAAGCTATGCGACATTGGAGAGCAAAAGCAGTGGGCAGTGTCTGGAATTGGCCAGCGACAATGAGTTGTTGCAACAAACTAATGCGAGGTTGCAACGTGAACTCAAGGAGACACAAGAGCAACTTGAGAAACTCAAATCGGAATCGGATTTGAAACAAACACAGCTTACTGAACAGGAGCAACTTGCCACACAGCGGGAACTCGCATTGGGAGATGCAGAAAGGCAACGAGAGCAATTGGTGGCACGCAGTCAAGCCTTGCTGCAACAAAATGAAACGTTGCAACAGCAATTGTCTAATCTACAAAGCAGCTCCACTGACTCCAATGCGGAGCTAGTGAAACTCTCGCAACAGCTTGTGGAACAGCAGCAAACTAATGAACAACTTGCCACAAAGTCAAATGAGGAACGTGCCGCACTCGAGCGGCAGTTGCAATCAGGACAACAGCGTCTAGATTCTCTCTGTGCTCAGGTGGAATTGCTAACCCAAGAGCTGGCTGCCAGCACAGAGCAAGGAAATCAACTAAATGCTAAGCTCAAAACGGAGCAGGAACTTGCCGAAAAGCAGACATTGGAGTTAAGTGATGCCACACGCAAGTTGGAGGCAGCTACAGGCAAGTGTGTGCAACTGGAGCAGCAGCAGGAGAAGCTGCAACAGGAAATCAGTCATGTGAGAGCTGAGCACAGTGAGCTTACCACCAAATTAAATCAACTCACAGAGCAATTGTCGACTTCACAAAAGGAACTGAGCACACAAAAGGATGTGAGTTCCGAACAACGCTTGCAACTGGAAAGAGAGTTGCAAGAGGCAAGGCAACAACTACAGTCCAGCCAAGCCAACATGAGTGAGGCACAGTTGCAGGAAACCTCCCAAAGGGAGAAACTTAAAGCGGACGCAGAGAAGAGGGAGGCAAAGTTGCAAGAGCAACTAAAACAACTGGAAGATAAACTGTCTCAGTCCCAAACCGAGCAACAGCAGCAAAGTAGCGGCAATGAGTTGGCCATCAAGGAGCTTCAGGAACGTCTAGAAATCACAAACACCGAGTTGCAGCACAAAGAGCAACTAGCTCGAGAGGATGCACAAAAGATCACGGATCTAAAGACACTCGTAGAAGCTATTCAAGTGGCCAATGCAAATATTTCCGCTACCAATGCAGAGTTGTCCACTGTGCTGGAGGTGCTCCAGGCCGAGAAAAGTGAAACCGCCCATATCTTTGAGTTATTTGAAATGGAGGCGGACATGAATTCGGAAAGATTAATTGAAAAGCTACAGGGCATGAAGCAGGAGCTGCAAGAAACCCACAGTCAGTTGGATATACAACAAAACAGCAACAAGGATTTGCAGGAGAAGCTGCAACAAATGCAACAAAGTGAGGAAAGTCTACAAGGCACAGCTGTGGAAGCCGCTGAGCAACTGCGTCAGTTGCAACAGGCCAATGGTGAACTACAAGATGCAGTTAAGCAAAAGCAGGAAAGAATTACGGAAGCAGAACAACAGCTACAAAGTCAACAAGCTCAATTGGAGTCCCAAGCGAGCAGCCATAAAGACTTGCAACAAGAACTGCAACAGCTGCAACAATCCGGTCAAGATTTGCAGGCAGCTAAGCTCAAATTGGAGGAGCAACTGCAACAGCTTCAATCCGACCATGTAGAGCTACAAAAATCATTGCAGCAGAAGCAACAGCAGCTAGAAAAGGGCAATGAATATGATGCACAACTGGCAGAGTATCAAAAAGTCATCGATGAAATGGATGATGCCGCCAAAGAGAAGACTGTAAAGATGCAAGAGCTTCAAAGTCGCATTAAAGAACTGGAAGCGGGATTGCATCAGGCACAAAAATCCGAGCAAATGATGCAAATGGAATGCCAACAGTTGACACGGCAATTGCAGGCTCTCGAGCTAGAGGAGGCTCGAGAAATTATGGCGCTGAGGGCCAATGGTTCAACATCGAACAAACCGAATATTCAAGAGGTAAGATTTGTCGTTATAAAGATAAAAGATAAGAGACAAAATCCATTGTTTAATTTATCACAAAATAATTTATATTGTGAAATTTGTAATTTAAAAGTCGACTCTTTGGTTTTTATAGGAACCGGATACGGAAACCAGCACAGCAAAGATAAATTTCCTCAACTCTATCATTGCTGACATGCAGCAAAAGAATGATGCTCTAAAGGCCAAGGTTCAGACGCTGGAAATGCTCCCAATGGATTTCACAAAGTAACCTCCTTTTAATGTTAATATACTTGAAAGTAATCCTCATGCTCCTCTTTATTTACTTCCAGACCTCAAGCCTTTGATATGCTGAGCAAACGCAAGCCGGCTCCACGACTTTTCTGCGACATCTGCGATGAGTTTGATAAACATGAAACTGAGGATTGTCCACTGCAATGCAGTGAGGATCGGGACTACTCTCCACCGCCGCCTGCCGAAGCCAATAATAATGAGAAAAAGGAACGCAAGATCCCTGCTCCACGCAAATACTGCGATTCCTGTGAAGGTATACATTGAAAAATAGTCTCTAAATTTTGGTTTAATATACACAAACTTCTTAATCTATCCCTTACAGTCTTTGGACACGATACTAGCGAGTGCGCCGATGATGAAACCTATTAGAGCTAAAGCAATTTTGTTGGTTGTTTAAACACACAAACACACTATATTATATGCCAATCGATCGGATGAAACACTATTTACCTCAAGGGTGCTACGATTAGCGATGAATTCTACATACCTTAAACTAATGCACCGAAAACGTGGGATAATCATTAGATTGGCAATTTTTTAAATTGTTTTTTATTTATTTATACAAATAGTGAAATTATTTCTATTGTTTCGTAAATGTCTTGTAAAAATAAAGAAGTAACTAAATTTAATCACCACCTTCCTTCTTCTCTTTAATAGCGTCCTGTAAATGATAAAGAAGTAATGTATTTATTAGTATTAGGTATACAAACATATTCGATAACTCACCTTAAATCTCTCCTCAAAGAGGGACAGTTCAGCGAGCAGATCGGTTATGGCATTCATGAATGCCTCCTGTGGCGAATAATCCGCCGTAGTCTGAATGCGTATGACGAACTTGTGCTCCAGAGGATGCGGCACCTTGTAGCCGGCAAAGAGTACATTGGGATCCTTCAGCAGTTGGCTACAAAGTGTTGAAAGTTGTTTTATATTTAGGTTACTTTCAAAAATAAACCTTGACTTACTTGCGGATCATGTTTCCCAGTGTGTGATCCTCCTTGTTTATGGTAAATATCGCTGCATTTGTCACCTTCGTATCCAATTCCTTAATGATTCTAAACGCCGCCAAAAGCAAAACACTTGTTGTATTACTTGATAACAACAGTTTTCTTCACATTATAACTTACTTCTTTTCGCCTTCATACAGCAGAAATGATTCAAATGTGGGTGGCGCATTCATTTTGACGTTTTATTTCTTTATTTTAACAAATAAACGCAATATTATGAAAATTGTTCGCACACACGAAAATGCAATGAATATGTGTTGTAAAACAGCTGCAGTGCGTACACACTTACCAGCACTGTAACAATATCGATATTATTCATCGCATAGTCGGTGCGATGTTTTAGTGCTGAACAGTTTTTCAACAAGAAAATTCGATAGGTGCTATATTTATGCACGCGATACTAATGTGCCGACCGCGCTTATTTAAAAACGTTAAGCAAGTTAATAAAAAAATGTAATATGCAGAAAAATTAGAGAAAACTACAAGAAATGCGTGCAAAATTCCAGCTCAATCGGTTTTGTTCAGCAATTTCGAGTAAGAAAACTTTTGGCCGTCTCGTTTCTGGAAAATTCTCAAAAATACGGACAACATTTTCGCAGCTGCTCTTGTTTACTAGCGCTTCCACTAAACAATACGTTGTCTACTTTTAGAACTAAGGGCTTTTGATGAATCTTGTTGCTAGCGCCGCCACTAAAAAATCTGTCTACTTTTACAACTAAGGGGAATGAAGGATTTATTATAGAATTTTGCGCCAAAACATTAAGCGTTCTTGCTGTTTTAGAAGTAATTAAAACAGTTTATAAATTTTATTGTACAGTTTAAAGTCATATATAGTGTCTGTGGGAAAATGAGTGACACCAACAACGCTGCGAATGCCGCAGAAAGCGGCGAAGTGAATCCATTGGAGCAGTCAACAATTACAATGTTGGATGTGCTTGAAGAGGAAAAGGAGATGGAGGAGGAATATGCAGCTGTTCTCGGTGCCTCGGATGAGAAGTCCTGCACATATGTTAAAGAAGCTATCAAACGGCAGGCGTTGTACTCCTGTTTGACCTGTTGCCCCGAGGCACGCAACGATTTGTCGAAGGCCGCCGGCGTCTGTCTTGCTTGTTCCTATCGATGCCATGAAAATCACGAATTAATTGAACTCTATACCAAACGCAACTTTCGTTGCGATTGCCCAACGTTGCGCCTTGGCAGCGAGAAACGTTGTGCTCTAAATCCACAACTGGATGCAGTGCAGCCACCAAATGCTGCTAATCAGTATAATCAGAATTTTCAGGGATTGTACTGCAAGTGCAAGCGTCCTTATCCCGATCCTGAGCGCACCACTGAGGAGATAATGCTGCAGTGTGCCATATGTGAAGATTGGTTCCATCTGGCCCATATCCAGGCGCCGGGAGCCAGTGAGAAATGGCTGGATGCCTGCAGTGAAATGATTTGCGACAATTGCATGGAAAACCATGAGTTCCTGCGGGATTACACGGGCTTGGCATTACAGCCAGCAAAGGAGCTCAATGATCCTAAAGTAGAGGTTAATGTAGAGGAGGCACAGCCGAAGCAGGAGGAGGAGCAAAAGTCGCAGGAGAAGGAGCAACAGTCGCAGGAGTTGCCTAACAAACGCTCCAAGCCGGTAGAGCCGGGCCAGGAGGAGCAACAGTCGCAGGAGCCGCCTAACAAACGCTCCAAGCTGGCAGAGGATGCCTGTCGTCGTCCCAAGAGCAAGACAGAGCATAAGGGTAAGTTTAATCGAGTGAACTCGACTAAGAGAGTTCCTGTACCCATTGCTTAAAAAACAAAATGATGGTAAAAATTTAAGTTGTTGAGACACGCTGACTTTTGAAGCTTAGTAAATTGTTAGCTTATGCCCAATTGGCTCTAAAAAAAAGCTTACTCGACTAGCAGGTTACCCTTTATTTCATGCTTATAACTGAAACTATATTAACAACTTCAATACATAAAGAGCAAATCAAAATTTTTGCGTCCATCGCCCAGGTAGAGGAATCCATGCTTGCGTGAGTTCAACTTGTGAAAGAAGGTCATCCCCAGCCAGATACATGATTTAATCACTGCAATGCGTTCATTGCTCTGCATATTCAAGGAGAATGCCTGATTTAGTGGTATAATACCATCGATAGTATCCAGAAAATCAATAGCATAATTGTAATCGCTGCGCTTGGACAAGTTTGACTTTAAATCATTGCGCGGCAAGCGATAAAGTTGATAATAGGATAAATTATCAATCTGCAGATCATTTAGGCCACGAAACATCTGATTGGGAATGACACGTCCATCCACAAGCTTGTATAGAGCACCTCGTGGACAAATGGCACACTCCTCACTTATAATAAACACAATAGCCGCCAGACGTTCCTCCTCCTTTAACTTGATCACCTCGGGGCGAGCGATGCTTACAACTTGATTGGCCACAATATTAAATGTTGGATCCTATTAAAGTCTTTATTAACAAGGCAGACACTTTATTCTTATAAATACTTACCAGCTTAACGTAGGTTATCAAACTGGGATCACCGACAAAGGGTTCAGGTGCCAGGACAGTGGCCTGAAAGATTTTCGGACTTTGCACAAAAGGCAACAGCTGCCATTGATATTGATCCAAGCTATAGAAATACTTGCGATCCTTCAGGCAATCATTTGTATAACCAAAAGCAATGTAATAATCATTCTTGGTAGCTGTAATGCGACCCCAGAAATACATTCCCGAGAATCGGTTCTCCTGCAACAGCACAATCAATGAATTCTCAATAAGTATGCGCTGTTCCGGCGAAAGTTTTCTGCCACAATACATCAGGCACTCTAGTCCCTCCGAGAAGTACTCCACATTCATGTTCTCTGCTAAATTTAAAACGCACACACAAAATATATATACTTGAATAATAGAGAGCTCTAGCTAGCTCAGTGAATTATGTGGAACTGTTGACTGGGATTACTGAGAAAATAATTGACTCGCATCATATCAAGCTTTGACAAGGACTTGCATTAAATAAGAAATAAATCTCATATTGAATTTGTAGCAATTTAATAAAAGGTAGAACACATTTAAAGATATTTCTATTGTGAAAAATGTACAGTTATTATGGGATCATGTAATCAATCATATTTAACTATATACACTTTTTAATATTATTTATCACTATTTAAAACAAGTGCTAAAATATTAAAGTTTTTAGTAAATTATTTTATTATCTTCATTTTCAATGTTAAATTATATTCAGGATTGTTATACTTATATGTAAAATTATAGGAAGAGGATGTTAAATAAATATGACACTAAACAAATTCCGATTTATTTACTCAACAGGCGCCGCTTTCTGGACCAACGATTGGCGTAAATCTCTATGTCAGTGCGAAACGTGCATGGAGATCTACAAGGAGCAGTCGTTGCTATTTTTGCTAGATGCTGAGGATTCGTCCAAGTCGTATGAGGAACGTGGTATGAAGCGTGCCGAGGAGAACTCCAGCTATGAGCAGGGAATACGTGCTTTGGCCTCCATAGGACATTCTCAGCAGATTGATGCTATTACCGAATACAATCGCATGAAGGACAAACTCAAGGATTATCTGAAATCGTTTGCTACCAGCAAAAAGGTTGTCACCGAGGAGGACATTAACACTTTCTTTGCCGGCATGCGGAACGAGAACCAGAATAATGCCAACACCCCACAGAACTATTTTTGCCGTTAAATACCGTTTTGAAATTATAAATACATAGTATTATAACATAATAGTATTTATGTATGCGCATTCCCAAACGAAGTCAGTAATTTGTTTTAATTTTATTTTCATTTATAACGTTTAAACAATAAGATCAGAAGAAATGCTTAACATATTAGATGAGATTCGTGTTACATGCTATATAAACTATTTAGCCAAAAATATCTACAGGTGGCTCTATGAATATATTAGACATACATATACATATATATATATATATATACATATTATTGTACAATTTTGTTATTTTACTTGGGTGGCCATCCATTTGGAAAATCATTCTTTATATCACTGTCGACATTACACGCGTTTAAAAGCTCGTTTATTAAACCAGAACTAAAATGCAGAGGCAACTCCTGTTCCGCTGGCTGTTCCTGCTGTGGTTGAGGTTGAACTTCGGTTTGATGGGACTGTTGGACGGTTTGTTCACGTTGCATATAATGAAGGTTTGGGTTCATATTAGGACTAAAGACATTATTGTTATTCATATTATTAATATTATTGTTCTGGTTGGAATTTAAATTCGTTATGCTGCCTCCATTAAAATCCGTTGGATTTCCATTAAATCTATTATCAAATGTAAGGAACGGATTGTTATCCGTCATGGTGAGATGTCCTAGAGAATTCGTCAGCAGATCCTGTTCATCAGGACAGCTCGCTTCAGGAAACTGTAACTGCTGTTGCTGCTGCTGTGGCATTTGGAATCTCGTCATTGGATGATAACTCTGCGTCGTGTTGCTAGAACTGGAGCTTGGCGAGAGGGGAAAATTTGGACTTGCAACACAGTTCGGTTCAGGAAACTGTAACTGCTGTTGTGGCTGTTGCTGCTGCTGCTGTTGCAATTGCTGTTGCAGTAGCTGCTGCTGTTGCTGTTGCACTTGCTGCTGCTGTTGCACTTGCATTGCTGTCATTGGAGGATAACTCTGCGTCGTGTTGCTACAACTCGAGCTGGGCGAGAGAGGATAATTTGTGCAGTTGCTTGGACTTGCCACCGAAGGGCAGTTGCTTGTGATGTCCATTTGATAGGTCGTCTGCTCGTATTTAATATCCGGCCCATTCGTGCTCTTTGGACTTAGTTTGTTCGTATCCTGATAAGTGGATATGGTCTCAAATGGCCATGGCAACTGTGGCGAAGTCAATGATTCTATTGCTGCAAGTATCGAAAAAAGTTGATTAGAAAACTGTCAATAGCATACAACTTTTGTTTACAACTGACTTAATGAGTAGTGCTATGGAAACGAAGCATCAGTAAAAAGAAAACAAGGATTACTAATCAACATGTATTAAACTTAAAAGGTCACACAACAACAGTAACAACAACAACAAAAAATAACTTTTGTTACAACAACAATGACAACATCATTATCATATACTTAACTTACTGGCCAACAATTAGTTATCATACATCATTGCTGCGGACCCATTTGGCTTGCTAAACTTTAAGAAAAACTTAATGCGGGGAAATAAGATAACATCGTATCTTCGGTGAACCGAAGTTTAATGACATTTCTAGAAGGGATTAAAGCAGCTTAAAAACTTTTTACATAAACTTCGTTTACTTGAACCGGAAAATGACTTTGGTCGACAAAAATATGTTTCGAAATAACCATTTAAAATGACAAAAATTAAGCTTTTCAATTAGTAAAACAGTCATAAATATCTTCAAATCTAAGGAGAATAAGATGTGAGATTAACTAAAGTATTTTGCTATTTCAATTTGTTACTCTATAAAAATACTTTGGAAAGTTTACTTTGTCGATGTCTTCTTATAAGATAGAAATTAGTCTTAAATGCTTAAAAATATCTCTCGCTTGAAAGCACTATAAAATTTAGCTTATTTATTTTATTAATTGGATTTTGACTAACTTGTCATGTAAAGACCAAGTCATTCTTAAACTGAGGAACAGATACTATTAAGATATTAAGCTTTATAAGAGTACTATTTGCCATTTTCTAGAATCACCATGACCAACAACACCATGAGGAAAATCTTTGCTATGTTACCAAAAATTTTTTATTCATCAAATCGAGTTACACATATCAATTAACTTTTTCTATGGTTGTTCTTATTTTTTTTATACGACGAGGCAACAGAAAACTAGGAGAATACCCATGTATTGAATACCGTGTAATTCTACGAATTTCAAAAAAAAAACAATACTGGCCAAAAATGATTTGACCATTTGGTCCACAATGGGGGTTATGTTTATGTGTTTATAACTAGCAATACGAATATCTTGAACTATAACATTGAGAGACAAATTTTGCGACTATGTGTACGTGTGTGTGTATGTTTATGTGTGTTGTGAGGACTTAAGGACTCTGCTTGAAGTAGAGAATGAAAAACGCTCAAATGTAGGCAATGTTTATGGAAATTCGTGAAGTTTGTTGATACCCAAATACCAGGGAATATCGAATAATGGGACTTACATAGAATTCTCGATTGCTTGAAATTCTCGTTCAAAATATCAGGATATTTGCGTTTGAATCTTTCGGCATTTTGACGGCATCTCTGGGATATGGTTTCTATAAAGACAATTGGGTTTAAGATTATCAAGCTGTGTGTGGGTGTGTGTGTGTGTGTGTGTGCGTGCGTAGACTATAAATACATTTAGTATATATGCCATATATAATACTGAAAGAAAAGACGACTAGACAAAAGTTTATGTTTAACTATTAAAATGTCCCTCTCTCTCTCTCTCGATCTCGATAGTTTTATCGATCTCTTTTTTATTCCAGCCCATTAGCCTCAGCCAGACGCCTTGCAATCTCATCCGCACTTAAGAAATCTCCACCTTCCGCCTGTTCACCAACACCACCATCCATTACCCTTTCCGGCTCGGGAGATTTACTTGTATAGAGGGCAAAATGCTCCGCCTCGGACAGATCCACACTGGGATCGAGTATTACACCATAGGCTCCTTCACATAAATTCTTAATGCTCTGACGATCGGCAATGGCTATCAACTCCATGTTGCCGTCACTAATGGGTATATCTGCCAACTGCAGAGTGCTCAACGTCTTGCGATCCAAAGGACGTCCATAGGACAAGGTGCTGGCATTTGAGTAACTCTCGGGACGCAGCAAACTGTTCTCACTGTCACCTCCCTTGAGAGGGATGTGGATGACATCCGCATCCAGGTGAGCGGGTCTTTTACCCGAGACACTGCTGGAGCTGCGACCCACAGGACGTCCGCCACGTTGAGGACTCAAACCAGGTGGTTGCAAGGATCTAATGGAGCTACGGTTGGGATCACCCAGAGAAAACTGAGCCAGACTGGGTTCACGGCTGCCCGTGGGCGTAGTTGCCTTCGAATCCTGTTGCTTGCCATTCACCGAGAGCGTCTCCTCATCCTCGGCCCGACTGCGACGACGCGAGAATAATCTAGAAAAGAAACCCTGACGCTTCTTGGGCGAAGCTGAAGCGGAGGAGGAACTACTGGGCAATCCTGTGGGCAATCTCTTGGTGGGACTCTGATCTGGTGTGCGCATTATAATAATGGGAGAGGGTGTAGTCCTTGTGGAACTCACACTCCCATTCCTAGATCGACTCAAGGATACGGAATTCGAGACGCTCTGCTCGCTGACACTTAAGTCTTGAGAGTGTCGTGGCTTGGGAGGAAGTGGTGGTAATCGATGATCGGGATCGGGGGAAGGTGTGCGCGGTGGCAGCGGCAGAGGCGGTGATGGAGGCGTTGCTGGCGTCTGGGCAGCATTCACTTTAATCTTGGGTGCTGGCGGATTGGTCAACACCACCAACTCTGCCTCATCCAGTTGACTAAAGGGATTGCTGGCATGATAGGCATGATCGGGCTTTTGAGTCTGCGGCATTTCTACCGGATGATTAAAGGCAATCTGTAGACTCGTATAGGTTGCGGTCTCATCAAAATTCTCATCTATATCCACAGAGGCCTGAGCACTGGCGCTGACTGGCTGAGGTTCCTGCTCCGTCTCCGGCTCGGGCAGAGACTCTTCTCCGGCAGGCAACGAATCCTCTTCCACTGTTAACGTCTCCTCTCCCACCGGCAGCTCCTTAAGTGCAGCATTTTCCAATGTATCTCTTCGTGAACCGCTACCATCGCCATCCTCTAGCTTTGCCTCATCCTCCAGCTGATTTGTTATGGTCGTATTGGCGGTCATGCTGCTCACATTGGTAAATGCCGTCTGGGCAGTGCTGTGGGAGAAGGTGGGAGTGTCTCCGTTCTCTACGGTCAGACTGTCTGTCCGCTCAAATTCGCTGCTCTTCATCCATTCATTGATCTTATCCACATTGCTCAAGGGACGCGAAGTCAGCTGCGGTTGCTGAAGAATTTCCTCCATGGGCGTTGAGGTCTGTGTGCAATCATCTGCCAATTGTGGCAATAATTGCGGCACCTCTAACTCAATGCCCATATCCGGCTCCTGATCATTATCATTATCCAAACCATCGGTATACTCTGTAGCCGTGGCATCCGCCTCGGATTCCCCACGATTACGTAGCTGCAATTTCTTAACAGCAATCTCGAACTCATTTAAAGTTCCCGAACTCTGTTGCTCATCCGATGAAACCGTATTCTCATCCTCGTTGAGATCCACAGGTGGACACGAGTATTTCGTGGCCGTGGTCTCGCTATCTAGAGAAAGTATCTGCTGGAACACATCCAGCTCCTGTTTGCGCTTCAGCTTTCGCTGCAGACGCGCAAATGTTATCATACCTGGATTTGGATAATACTCGAAGGGCAGCGGGTCACTTGTCGCTCCATCTGAAGGTCGAAACAGCTGCAACTGCACCTGTAACAACGAGATTAAGGTTTTTTGCATTGCTTTAATGTTTCTTATCTACAAACCTCAACGCTATGCTGCGCCTCGGGATTATGATAACGTGGTGTCTTGAATGCAATCGCCGTCTGATGGTGAACATCCGTATCTGTGAATTCACCTACATCACTCCACACCTTTTCGTTCTTATCATTCGTCTCAAAGAAATGTATCTGGATGTTCTTCTTTACGACCTTCTCGCACAACAAGATGATCCTATCACCACCACTCATCCTTGAGGAGCAACTGCAGAGCGAGTTGATGGTCAGCTCATTGCTCTTTCCATAGATTGGAGCAGAGACGACGGGATCCAAGGCCACTTTGGTTTTGCCCACTGTGATGAACGCCTGATAGCACAGACGAAGTTGGTACAGATTCATGTTGGCCAAGTCATCCATGTGTCGAAATCCAGCTGCAAAAGGCAGATTAATCAGTTAAGAACAGAAAAAGTTTAAATAAGATATAATCAATTTGGTAGCTCTAGCTCTGAAATCTACATACTGTTACAAATGGACAGACGTACACATTTGCTTGTAATTGTTTTAATTTTGCTTGTAATTGTCACGAAAATATGTTTGATTACTTAATGTAATTTTTTATTTAATTTTTAATTTCTTATTTTAATAATAAACTCTATTTAATTTCGTGTCGACTGCTTTTGGTCGATGTTTAATAAATAAAGAAAAAGTGAATTACGTATACGCACCGTTAAATGGATCAATATTTTTCTCCTGGCGTTGCAACAGCGAATCACGTACTTCCGTCTTCTTGACACATTGAATACCCACTTTTTGCAATACCAGTCGACGCTCGTCAGGTCCCAGACGCTTGGTATAGACACCATGGCGGCAATTTGCCTCCTCTTCTTTGCTGACCAAATGATGTGGATGTTGGCAATAGGGCCAATCACGATAGACACATGTTACAACCACATGGACGGGTCCCTCGTGATCGCATATCATAACGGTGGGATACGTCTTTGCTTCCGGCTTGGAATTCTGGCCCGGAATGGAACCCGCCGTACGACCCTCGCATTTGTAGCGAAAGCGAATTGGTTTAGTTGTAGGCTCCTCGATGATCCGTATGTGAGGACGACGCTGGGCGGGCGCAGGATTCGGTACGTGGGACGGTATCGCCGGCAATGAGTTGGAAGGTCGGACTGAGCGATTAATAATCTCCTCTGGAGTGGGGTAAAAAGTTAAAAGACTTTGTCAATAAGCAAGAAAATCAATACGGCCGGCAATTTGGCTTGAATGGCAGAAACAATTTAGCAAAAAGGCCGTTGCCACTTGGCGGCACGAGTACGTGTGGCATGTAAGTAGAGCAATATCTTGCGGCATGTATCCATAAGATACATGTCGACCATATATTTATGAATTATGCATCTGTGTGGCATTAAATTGCGGTGTGCCATCTATCAAAGCTATTGTTATGCTCTACTCGAAGTACGGCTAGAAGTGCTTTGGTTACGTGGGGGTGGGGCGTTGGGCCAAGCTATAGGCCTTATTGGCCAGATGTTAACGTCTGACGTCAGAAGTATCTCAAGCAAACAGACACAAATATCTTAGCATTATTTTTTTTTATTGTTCGTTGTTGTTATTCTGGCTGCTGGTGGCAACAAAAAAAGAATAAGGCACAACCAGAAGCATGATTATGTACACACAAGTACAATTACAATTGGCTTTTAGCTGAGATTTAATGTGGCCACTAAAAATTCCAGACACTAAACTGACCAAGCAAATTGCAAATCTAATGAAGCTCTCTGACGATTGACTTATTGTGGCTAATTATTCATTAGCCAACAACGCACCACCAGCTAAACCATCCTCGGAAACCACATGTTTGTGCTTGTTAATGATTTTATGTGGCTTAATCATAGCTCTGGTTAGTTATTAATTAACTGTATTTGTTAACGGTCGACTCGTTTATACATACGCATATCATCAAAGTCCTCGTCCGCAGCCATTGGAGATTGATTGCCTGTAAATGAAAATAATGATTGATTAGAATAATCTGTCAGTTTTACATACATGATACATATATGACATATAAAATGTAAAAATATATTATCAGCGAATTACAAATAATAGGAGGTTTGATTAAAATGCACTCTTATATAAAGTATAAACAAATACTTTTTATCGTCATCCGTGCATTTAACTGTTTATGAATTTTACATAAGACCATTAATATATCTATTTCAATTTGTAATTTCTTAATGCTAAAATTTCTAATTGATAATTTCATTTATTCATTGCCAAAGCCTTGACCTAACGATCTGACTTTGCATTTATAATTTTTCTAATCTATTTCGCTTAATTAAGCTATTTTGTTTGACTCAAAAGTATCCAAAAATAGAAACAAACTATTTTTATCAGTGTTTAAATTTCAATAGAATTTCGTCAACCTTTTTAATCTAATTCCGGAAACTTATTTATACTGCTTATAACAATCTTAAATACTGTAGGTCTGGGAATTACCATTGTTATAAGATTATTAACTAGAAAATACAGTTTATACATTTATTTGGCGATTATTTTCGTCTGATTAGAGTTAGCTTTACATTTTATAGTACAAAAATGAATTTAAAAATTAATTTAAAAAGAAAGTTAGTAAGACAGTGATTCTTGTAAAGTGTTCACGTTTGATCTTTTAGTTTATTATGCATACGCAACGTTAAAAGGTCAATATTATATTCGATATTGGTCAACTATATGAATTTACTACATAATCTTTTTCAAATATTCTTGTTTGTAATAAAATTTAATTTTAATTCTTGCTAAGCACGACTAAAGTTTCTTTTATAAACTTAGCTAAGCACTCTCGTTATGAAAAATACTAATATTTCATAAACTTATCTAAACACTCCCCCTGCATTCTTAAGTGAGAGATACTTATTTATTATACACTTGCAGAAAGAAAAAAATGTACAAGCTCATAAAACAAATGCAATGACTTGCATTAGTTTATTAGCTGTAGTCCTTGGCACCTGGAGAAATATGCAAATATTATGCAAATAGCAATAACAACAACTTCCGTTCTAACTAGAAGTGTTTCTGCACATGTTTTACGAGTCGTATACGTAATATCTGGCTGTCTCAGATAAGCACTCAAGAGTTAGAGCGAGAGAGGAGGGAGAGTAATAGGATAACCGGTTATTTATCAAGGTTATCATTTTGGCCGTCTAATAATGCATATTTAATAGCAGCTTGGGAGTGAGAAAATACAAGGAAATGGGGAGGAAAAGTGCAGCATATGCCACTACGCCCATTTGCATTTTCTTCACATCATTCAACTTTTCAGCAGAAAATCTCGAATGGGAACTGTATCAGGCCCCTCAACCCCGCACAACACGAGACGCAGCTCTCAGACAGGCTATTTGTCTATAGGCCAAATACACATCAACACACAACACACACACACTGGGAACTGAGTCAGATTCACATGGACACACGTGGGCACATGAAAAATTTGCATATGTTAATTTTGTTTACATTTATAACATTGCAAAAACAATTTGTACACAAGTCTTTTTGTCTTGCTTTTTATTTTATTTTCTGCTCTACACGTTCGCAATTCACACCACACACACACACTCACACATTTAAAATACACACGTTGCCCGGAGTGTGTTTACGGACAACACGTTTTACGGCTCTGCTTCTTTTTTTTCTTTTTTTGGCCAGTTTGCCGGGTGGTGTCGAACATCTGAACTGTGTAATAAGTGAAATGTGGGTCGACTGCTCATCGCACTGACATCAGGAACTTTTAAGTAGATGATCCATCCGCTGGCATTCGCCTGCGGCCCTTTGTTCACTTACTGCTAATAACACTGGCCAACAGGAATTTGGGGTAAAAGGGTTATTTCTTTTTTTCCTTCGCTTTCTTTTATTTGTTGGCTCATTATCTGCGGCCATAACGCTTATGTAATCAGCTGTGTGTGGCAGAGTTTTGGGGCAGGTGCAGGCAGGTAAATTGCTACGCATGTCAGGGAACCCAGGGAAACCAACTGTCGTTGTTAGATCGATACTAAAGACACACACAATTTATGTCTCTCTTACATATTTAAGCAACATGCTCTGAATTATTCAAGTTTCAATTATTTAAAAATTAAGGAAATTTAAGGACGGCTTTGTTTGTGCTTCACAAAAGCATATCAAAATGTGAAACAAGTGTGTACACTTATTTGTAGGCTATAAGAAACAACCTTCTATCCTATCCTTAGCTTCTCCGAGCGCCTTTGAAAGTATATCAACTCTTACTAGCTATATTAGATTGACTATAACTTTGCGAAGTCTTTCAAACTCATTTGCCTTATTAAAGGGACTTTATACTTTAATTATTATTGAATTATGCATAATATTAATCTAAGCTTTCGTCTATCATGAGTAGAATCTTAAGCCAAACGAAGAATCCTTTAAGTCCTTAGACTCCTCTTCTCTTTCTCTCTCTCTCTCTTTAATTTCCAAAATGTATAAATAGATATTTTCAATTGGCTTCTCCATAATTTAAGCCACAAGTAAGGATTTTCTGCATTTCTAAATGATTAGTTGCTCATTTGGCTAATTGGTAAAAAATATACACATAAAGACAACCAAAGCTGTGTACAAATTGGAGCTTAATTTTTAAATTCCAATTAAAAATTTGCGTTCAATTTGTCTGTTATTCAGTGTAAATTTTATATTTAATTAAACGCCCAACGGAAAGCGCTTTAAAATTGCGCAATTGCTTGGGCTCATCCAAGGCAGGCAAGCAGCCATTGCTGCGAGGGGTTACCCCTCGTAACCCCTCCTTAAAATCCACCCCCTGGCAACCACTGAGCCGACGCCTGTGAGCGTTGACTGAGCTACTAATACTTTAAGACAACCTCGATGTGGCACTCAGCTAGAGAGAAACAAATTTAATTCGCATTTAGGCAAAACAAACATTTTTTTCCGGTTTAAGTTTTTTATTTATACTTTTTAAATACTCTTAAAGAGAGTCGATGGAAGATTATATGTTCTATAACTATTACATGTCCTTAATTTGTCAGTCATATTAGTAAAGCTTTGAGAAAATCTCTGCTTAAATTTTTTTTTTATTTGTGGTTGAATTAGTTCATAATGTGACTCTTATTGAGCATTATTTAAGTTTTAAATCTTTGGCTTAGGAAAACTGTTATCTTTTGTGATAGAAATATAAAGTGCCTACTATAGAATCAATCTTGATACAACAACATTTGAATAGTTCCTTTTTAAAAATCAAAAGGAAGAAAGAAGTCTTACAATAAATTTTTTATTCTTTTTTTTCTCTCAGCAACGAAAACAATTTATTAGAGTATATAATCTTTGGCTTAGAAAAGCTGTTATTCTTTGTGATTTTTTGTTTGGGTTTTGTCTATCTTTTTTTTTTTTTTTTTTTGGGAGCCGGCGACATAAATCAGCGCTACAAATTGATGCGTAAATAAATGGCAAAGTGAAAGCAGCAACAACAAAAAGGATGTCAGGCCAACAAACAACAACACAAAGAAAAGGGAAGAAATAAAAAATAAAACGAAAATAAAAGGAAAATAAAATGTTAATTAAATATGATCAAAAATAGAATGATATGAACAACAGACAGACAGGAAGACATACAGACAGGACGGCATTTCTAATGGCAACGGGGCAAGTTAAAGACGGTTTCCATTTACCGCACAGTTTTGAATTACTTGGCCAAAATGTCATTTGGTCTATACGACAGCAGCCGGTGCCATATGTGTGCCATGGGACACACACACACATACACCCAGCCACATACACACACACACATACATATATATTAATAAAGGTATGTGTGAGTGAGTGTGCTCAGTAGCTGGCACTGTAGGTTGTCATGTGTTCAATCGATTGGAAAATCGCGTTCTGAAGTGAAAATAAACACAGCTAAATAGAGAAAATGAAAATGAAAGCTTTGGACACCCGAGGCAGCAGACTGGCATTCTTCAATGAAAGGACTTGAACCAAAGCGTCCCCCAAAAAAAGTGTGAACTCCCAACTCCCAACTCTCCATGATGGCCTAATCACACCCAACAAAACACACAAACACACACACACCTACACACCGGTTGCGCTTTATAAGGTTCTACATCAAACACAGATACACAACATGAACATGAGCATGAACAGAAGCGGGAGTTTGGAACTGAAGCTGGGATCTAGACTAGGACATTTGCCATTCCCATTTACACCTCAAGTACTTAAAGGAAAGTTTGTCATAAGCTGACATGTGTGTGCATGCAAGCGTACCAGCATGTGTGTGTGTGTGTGTAGGAGTGTGTGTGGGAGTGTGTCTACATTTATGGCCACTTTTCATTTCATTTTTTAAACAAAATTTACATATACATATTTCTATATGAATAGAAAAATTGAATTGAAGCACTCAAAATCTGTGCGTGAAAAGTTTCCAACAGCCTGTCACAAATATTGTTGTTTTTTGTTTGCCACTGACTTTTTTAAGTGGCCATCAAGCAGCACGTTTACAGGGTATATTCACTTATAAGTATGTGTGTGATAATCGATAGTTGTAGAATTGATGATATTGTTTGTCTGACTATATCGATGACGTATACGAGTTGATAGTTTCTAGTGGCCTTCAGATTTTGTGTGTTTGCTTTTAGCCTGTCGCTTACAGCAAATCCATTAGAAGCCAAGTTGAGTCCAACTTTACTGTTATGACACAGCTTTCCAGTTCCTAACAGTTATTGCTTAGTTTACTTATCCCCTTTTTCACGTCAGACAAACACCACTTAACAGATTATTCTTCCCACAAACTTAAAAAATATAGGTTTAATACGGACAATCAGTTATTTTAGAGTTAACGAAGGAAGAATATTATAAGTGGTACTCAATTTGTATTCTTCTTACATTAAGTTTATTCAGATATCTCAACATCTGTCACAAGCCATTAACTAACCTGTCGAACAAACCCTTTCACTTTTTTAAAAACATTTAAAATTATACAAATGTGTATGAATTCGCTTTAAATTTTCATAACTGAATTTTGCTTTAGCAAATACTTTATTTCACGCATAACAATAACACAAACATAACTTTAGGCCGCTTATTAATTTCATTAGTATTACATGTAGCAAATTGGCGTTTAATTAGAGCCGACATCGGTCAAAATGAATTCAGGTTAAGTTGTTACACTTGTGAGGTAGAATTTCTAGTACACAGATTACCAAAATATTTCTTCCATTACCTTAAGGCTATAATTATTAAATTATCCAGCCAAAATGATGTTTGCTGAACATAATATGACAACGAAACATGAATTCTGTGAGTTTCCCAGTGAGATTGATTCCAAAATTATTCGGAATAGCCCAGCCAATAAAACGAGATTTACCTGCTCTATATAAATGCCAATTGACTAAGGATTTTGGAATAGCCCAATACTCCATGTGTAAACTCTGAAATGTGCTAATTTTGTCAGTCAGTTGAGCTTAATTGGCCAGCACCTGAAACAGGTGTCGAAAGTTAAAAATAACTTCGAATTTGTGCATACTTGTTGCCGTCATTATCGGAACTCATATATCGTAAAAGTTTTTGGCAAATTATTTAGAACATTTCTCCCTCGTGTGAACAGCAACTAATTAAAAAGCAATTAATTCAACGGCTCGTATGACTCGACTCATGTGTGTGTGTGTATGTATGATTGTGTTTGTATATAAAGTGAATTTTCTTGAAATGGCCAAGTTGATTTTCGGGCTTCATGAATTACAAAGAGACTTGAAGCGTGAAAGGTGCCAAAACGTTAAAGTGTACAACATCAAATACAATTAACACAAAATCGATTTTCATGTCTTTGCCAGGCAATCAAAAGAAATTGTGCCCAGCACAAAACGAACACCTTACAAGTTTTCTAGTCAAGTATATAACATCAAAAATGAGAAGACGACGGAGACGAAGCAAAAACCATAAACCAAAAGCGTTTTCAATATGCCGAAAAACCAGACGAGCGTACAAAATTTGTTGAGCTAGAAAAATTTCATTCCATTGGCAGAAAGATAGAAGGAAAATTCACACGCGATGCCTGAAAACCGCAGCATTTGATTGTATTGCGATAAAACTTTTCACAATTCAATCAATTCAACTTGACAGCGCCCTCTGTGCTGTGATATTTTGGTCTTCATTTTGTGTACAACGTGGCGTATGCGTGCTTCACGTTCCAAGTTGAAACATAATGACGTCCGGCCTGTGGGACGATCGGCAAAGTGGTCCCATGGCCCTTACATAGTTAACCAAAGGACAATGCTTCGCATTATAAAAAGTTCTAGCCTTAGGCATAACCGAAAACGCAATAACGGTCATTTGGGGCAAAGAAGTCAATTCGAAAATTCGTTTACGCCGGTAAATGTTTTATTATTATTTTTTTCTGCTCCTTATTGATCTATGTAAAGTTCAGGCTGAACATTGCGAAACGCTTGCTTGTGCAATTTGCAAGTAAATTATTAAATTATAAATTATTAAATTGGAAAAGAAGTTGCTAAAAACTTTTGCTTTCACAAATCAACAATTTTGTCAGCTTTGCTAAATGACTTAAAAGAGGAAAGAGGAGCCAGAAACATTTCCAGTTGTTAATGGTTAAGCTGAAGATGTTGAATAATGTAACTCTGGAAAAGTTAATATAGAAATAAGAGTTAAGATTCCACAATCTAGATTATTCGCCTACAAGCAGGGATTATATTTTGGTATAAAGTTAATTATCAAAACTTAATTGATTTAATAAACATTTAAAAGATATTTTACTAAGTATAACAAGTCTAAATTGCTTTAGCTTTAAGCAAGAGTTTAGTTAAGTACTACCAACAAGTAAAATTAAGATTTAAACTCTTGTAGGGCACTCCTCAGTCATATATACCCCCAATTGCTACTGGTTTTAACTGCTTTTTTCCTTGCCGCTGTTTATTTTTCTTTTAGCTGTTGTTCTTTTGTTCAGCATTTACTTAATTACCAAAAGGAAACTTTGTACGTTATTTTCGTTAAATTTAAATCTTTTCGCGTTTCTTCTACACGTGTACCTCGATATAAATATGTATTTAAATACCTCACTGATCTGACTGTATATACACATATATGTATGTTATATATTTATGTATTTATGTTGGCATGATGTGCGTGCAAAAGGTGTGAAACTTGTGTTGTTTTTGTTTGTTTGCTTTCATCAATTGCTGAAAACAATTCCATTCCGTTTGCTGCCAATGCAGAATTCTAGTTCCCACTGTAGGGGAAGAGTAATAGTGGTAGAGGAGTAGGTGGGAAGAATGGAAGGAAGGAAGGAAAAGGGGTACAAGTTTGATCTGGTATACTAAGCAGATAAATCGATATTCAAGTTACTTTGACCATGACTGTCCGCTGGCAACGCAAAACGTGCACTATTTTTGTGTATTAGCCATGGCCAACACAGCGCCTTAAAGACTTTATTGAATTTGGTTCCTTAGTTCTTTTCAATTGGCTGATGAGGCACCAAAGGCAAAAGGAAAATAATAAAACAGAACCAAACACCAGACACAGTTCCATTGCGTGTATTACGTGAATTGCTTTGATTGCAAATGAAATAAACGAAATGTTCCAGATGCCGCAGCAAATTTTTATAAACTTTTTTTTCATTTGTAAAAATATTTACAAACTGATTATCTAAATATTTGCATTTGGTCAATGGGTAGAACCTTGAAAAATTGTTTGTCGAAATGGAAAATGTATCGACCGATTGCGGATATATCCTCAAAATTTGTATAATACAATTACAATTATACTCAAATTTCTTTAAACTTACCATCAGGGCCAATATTTTGAGCCATGCCTTTGCCTTTTTAGTTGTTTGTAGTTATTAATAAATTTTCTTTTTAATTCTCTATGAACTTCTAACACTTCACACACTCATATGCACAGTTGTGCGCTTTTTCAAATTCGTTTATCGTATTTTTTTATCAGTGTTTGCGAGTTGTTTGCTGCTCTTATCAGAGGTTTCCTACAAAATGGAAATTTATAAGTCACTTTTTTTTTTTATTTAACCGATCGATAAAATCAAGGAAATCGAAGTAAGCAGTTAGACGAATTCTAAATTAGCTCCACACTCGATAGTCAATGCAAATTGTTAGCAATTTCTGCCATTTGCCATTTTCCATAATTACGCTGCCAATTGCCATAAAAGGAACACAACAACACACACCACAGACCACACAATTGACTCGTTAAATTAACTATAAAAACTATGATAAACACAATAAATTGCAGTTGTTTTATAAGTTAAGGAACCGCATTTTATTACAGCCATCAACCAGCTCCTTGACACACGGAAAAAGAATTGTTCTCGGCGTTTATAAGCTGTCGGATTTCAATGATTTGCTGTTGAAAGCATTTGAATAACTAGAAAATTGAATCGAAATGCAGCTAAACTTGTTGTAATTAATATGGGAAAATCGACAGCTGTGCCAAATCGAAGTTTAAATACTCTTGCTGAGCTAAAAACTATATATAATTAATAACAGTACCTTTTGATAGTAAATTACCCACATACATTTGTAATTAAAAGAGTAGAAGTGCTGTTCAGGACATGCCGACTATTTAATGCTCTTGCTGATTTAAGAAGCTGAATAAGTTTTATAATTTGAATTATAATACTTTGATTTCTATGCGAACAAGACAAACGGAATGTGTTTTATTACTTAGTAGACTTCGTGGCAATAAAATCTGTTTAATTAGACAAACAGACTTACATAGTATGTGGCCTGCATCCAGGGTTATCAGTAGATAACCTGTAATGTATGTTAAACGACCTTGTCTGAATCAGAGAATATATAGAAAAGAAAGTAAATACTATGTTCTCGAATTATCCAACATATTACGCAATTTATTGAATGGCATTTCATTTACGTTTTGTAATAGTTGAATTGTAAATTTGTATTAAATACAAATTATAAATTAACCATTGTCAATCGTCACTGAAACTACATGTAGATTGTGGAATTTGCTCTCTATATACCGATTTATATATGTATATGTTTTAAATATAATATAATCGACTTTAGATAGTTGTAGAGCGTGTGGGAAAAACTGCGCGTTAGAATTGTTGAATTTGTTTATTTTATTTATTACTGCTAACCTTTATGGATTGTAGTTATTGTAGCTGTAGTTGTTATTGTATTTGTTTAAAACTTGATTAAAACGCGCGGCGAGACAATGATATTAAAATATTATTTGCTTTTAGTCTGCAACTCGATTTGAATTCAATTTTCCATTTGATTGAATTTGTCGTTTCAGTAATTATTGTTGTGACACGTGTGAATATATTTTATCTATAAATATTTACTGATTTACGCTTGTTATAATTCTCATATCACCTGCCCTGAGTCACTTCCAAAGACCAAAACTAACCGCCAGTTTTGGTAAATGAATAAAAAGTTAGATTTGCGGCAATTTATTAGACAAGTTGAACTTGTTGACGTTGTTATTATTATTGTTGTTATTATTGTTATTGCACTGCAGTTAAATTACTTAATAGTCTAGCCTGTTGTTGTATGAAATTTTAACTAACTTTCGTGTCGTGTCTCGTACAATTATCAAATATACACAAAACACACAGACACACACACACACAAATTCACTCGCTAACTGAGACTTGCACAATATTCGTATGCGTAGTCAAGTTTTGCTATCGTCAAAACAGATATTTTAGTTACAAAATACAATCACATCCGTTGCCGTCGGAGTTGACTCTCAAACTGAGCATTGAGCTGACCGCTTGTGTATGAGATCGACTGTTTACCCTGTTTTAATTCAACACGTTAACTGGGTATGCTGGTTTGGGTGTACTGTATAGTTATTTAAATATATAAATTAAAAAAGTATATGCTCATAAGTACAAATAAATACGTATATACATAGTTATATACAAACATTTTTAAATATATTTTAATTATCCTCAATTCATGCTGGGCGTGCACAATATTTATTTGGTTTTAACTAGTCTATTCCTAATCATTCGCTCAGTCTGCTACTTACACCGTTTGTAATTTGTATATTTGACTATACCTCTTTCCAGGGTATGGCCTAGTCGAAATTCTTCTTCTAACACACTCTCAGCAAATTGACTTTGAGGTTCGGCTTACCAAGTTAGATTGAGAGTTTGATTTTCTTCGTTTATAGCAACAACATTTGGTTTGCAACGTAAAAGCATACAAAAAGTACAGTTCGAAATCCCATCGTTATCTCTGTTTAAATATACCTTGAACCTTCTTGAAACCAAAATTGTCTTTTCAAATTAATAATGCTGTGGATTCTGATCTTCTTGCCCTCTTACTTCTGGGAAATCTTTTTGATTTTGACAAATTTAAATTTCCGGAACAATCCCAGAAAAATTCAGAAGATTTAATGCTCTGGATCTGGGAATTCTTAAACTAAAACTCTGACAAATTTGCATTATATTTGACAGAAAAAATATGCTGCCTCGTAATCTACATTGAAAAATGATTCTCTTTTTCTGCTCATTTTTATAGTGATTTTTCGGCACTCACATTTGGTATGTTTCAACAAACATTTATCAGATACAGCAACACTTTAGAGACTCGGTACTTGTCTACGTCAACGTCTCGTATACGTGATACTGTGTACTTAATGACGACGCTATCGTCGAACGATCGGCAGCCATTGAATTACATGCTCTCACTTACAGCTAACTTTTGTTTTCGTTTATAATTGTTGATTGTTTTTGTTGTTATTATTGCCTTTGTGTTGTTTTTTTGTTTATTGATACATGCGGCATGTGTTGTTCTTTCTTATTTCTTGTTTCTCAGTTGTAATTAATGACGAAACAAGCGAAACATGGAATTGTTGTTATACAAATAGTTTCTATAAGTATCTGTGGCAAAGTGTTAATGCATTTTTAAATGCCTTAGAACGCTGCAAATTCAACACATAAAGAGAGATCTATCGTTAGTAGGAATGGCTTATAAAGAGCTTACAAGCATATTGAATAATTTAAATACTCAAAAGCCGTATAACTGAAATATGAATATGCAGACATATTAATAGATGAATCAATCCATCGATGTAATTATAAATATTGTTAAATATATGTGTAAGTGTTATTGATAGGCGGACAGATAATAAGATCTATTAATAAAGAACAATATAGGGTAACACCCAAGAAGTTGACACCATTTTTGGGTTTACGCACAAAATTTGGAAATAGCTCGAAATAGATCAGCCAATATGCTAATAAATAATTAGATTAGTTTGTTAGCTAATTAACATTTCTTAAGGTCAAAAGTTATCATTCTTTTTAGATTATTTAAGCGAAATAGAATCAATTTTAAGATAAAGGACAAACTGTAATGTTTGCAAATGAAAATTAAAGAAATTTTACTGTCGTTAAAAAAATAAATAGGGGAAAAGTAGAAATATAAACACATTACTCAATCGATAGATATTTATCCTATTAAGACCCTAAATTTTGTATCGTTTCCCAGAAGAAACTAACTTGTCTGTGACTGACTGACCCTCGGCAAAACGTAAATTATAAAATCTATAAACTGACGCTAATTTAAACACAAAAATTCCATATTTATGTATATTTACATACGTAAATAAATAGGTATATACATATGTATTTTGGCTAGAAGCAGACACAACATCTAAGGTCATGAGTCTGAGCAGTTATTGACTTAATTTTTCGGCTGCCATTCCATCATCGTTGATTTTAAATCATTTAAACAAACTGCAAAAATGGCCAAAAACTGAATTATTTGAACACTGGAGGCAAGCAAAATATTGCTGTTCATATTGTAAATGGTGCAGAAATATTTGCAAATACATGAATACATGAATATTCAAATTTATTTGCTAGTGTGTTTATGTGTTGTAACTAAAAACAAAGTTTAGACAACATCAAGTATACGCAGCGTGGGCAATGAATGCATTTGGCATACAAATTGTAAAATTGCATGCACTGCCAAAATGTTTGCACACAAATTACGTTAAAAACAAAGGAACAATTTTTAACAAAAATAGCCACAAATCAATTTTGATGGCTTTCTTGCTTACAATTAGATGAATGAATCAATGATGCTGTAGAAGATGCTCATTTAAGTATGTTACATTGGATTTATTCTTTTTGCGGTCAGGTTGCAACCTCAATCGTAAACAATTGATTGAGTTTTGTGACGTCAGCATGATGTGATTTCAAACAAAACAGAGACGTCACGACAAAATCGAAACTTGTTTATGTCTTATCGCACAACGGCAAAAGTAAAATCAATCACAAAAAACACAATACAAATGTAAAGGCAACAACAAATAAAGAGCTCTTGGCTCTTTGCACTCCTCTTTCCAAGCCGGACGCATATCTGCAATTCTGGCACATGTGCTGGCCCAAGGTCACACGCTTAAGAGCCGCAAACAAAGCCAAGCCAATGCTCCAATGGGAGTCAATAGAGTCAACGGAGTCAGGAGACGTCAGAGACGTCAGAGACGTCAGAGACGAATAACATGAGTAAAAAGTGGTAGCAATTGAGCGGCTAGTTGGGCAACCACTTGTTGTTGTTACGAGTAGTGTCTTCATTGTAGTCGTCAATGGCTTTTAAAGGCCAACACATATACACAAAGACTCAAAGGCTCACAGACTCACAGACTCACACATGCAGTGTGAAAGAGTCGAGCAAAAGGTCGTATTCGTCGACGCCCTCAAGACAAAGACTCTCTTGCTACTTTTGGCATTAAAATTCAAGACACTCGTCCAACAAACAACAGACCCCAAAAGCAAGTGAGTCTCAGACCCCTAAGAGCGTATCGATATCCGAAAGAAAAAAACGAAGCAGATGATAAAAATACCAGATGAGCAAATTACAAATGAAAATGAACTCAAATATTAGCCAACTTATGGAATTGCAATCAGTTGTAGAGTACACGACTATCTGATGCCCTTATTCTTCTGTTATACAGTATTTTAAATTTGTAGCGTAAGTAAAAATTAATCAGAAATTAACTCCCATGGGAGTAAACAGTCCAAACAACTTGAAAGTATTTTCTATGCTCTCTACGTACTATACATAAATAATAATAATTAATTAGCAGCTGTAATATCTTTTTTAATCTTTGCATGCGCCATGCGCTGTTTGCTTATTAAGATAAGCTTAAGAAAAGTATATAATTGAAGAAAAAAGTCTACGATTAAAAAATGCGCATACAATATATGTAAACTTGATTGCACCCATGGGACTGAAGTGTGTTGTTGTTTCCTATTTTGATAAAGTCCAACAATAAATAATTGCTAATTATTATAGAATTAAATTATTTAATAAAATAGTTGTCTTGTCCACACTTATATTTCAAGTTGAATAACTTTTAAAGAACTTTTAATCAACTTTGAATACACAAATTCGATAGGTTTATTAACTGATTTTGAATCATTCAATTAGTTGTTTCAATGATAGTACAAATAAGTTTACTTATTATTTGTAGTTTGTCAAAGCACATGACAAACTGAATAGGCTCCAAATTCATTAGCTAATTTTCATAACAAAATCAAATGGCGGAAAGACAAACTTTTGGTTTTGACTGCTTGAAATAAGAAAAGAAGAAAAAAACCTGTCGACAACCTGATGTTTGATAATGCTTGCAGCACTTTATTGGTTTCGGTTTCGGATTCCCCGAATTGAGTATGAATCATCATTAATCAGAGAGCCAATTGCGCTACTTGTACTCACAGATACTTGTATTTCACAGATACATAACCAACTGAGAGTGAGAGTAAGTGCGCTCATGTGGAAACCAGACGATGCTCTCAACAACGTTGATCGTAGATTGTTTGGCTTTCCAGTTGCCATACAATGAATACATAACTTTCCAGTGCCAGTTACTTTTTTGTTTTTTTTTCTGTTGCGTCACAGCAACACAAAGTGGCGTGGCAACTGGAAACTGCAACAGATTTCGAGGTGGCAACTTGAGTTCCGCATGCAACGCTTATGTTGCTGCCAAACGCGTTCGACTCAAGGTTGTCTGGATCTGGATCGAAGTATTTAATATACAATTTCACAATATCATGCTGTGACTTTGTTAGAAATTGAACAACAACATCAAGACATGAATAATCTGACACACAGACTGATGGTTAGACAAACACATCCATAGATTCGAAGTAAACTTTTATTTAGTTTTTGCGCGAGCTACAACAAATAACAACAACCACAATGGCAAACCGCAACGACAACTCACATACACTCGCATATTTATTCGAATGCACTCACACAGCTATTCGCTGAGTATTCAACTATAGCTGACTATTAATTAATTAATGCGCCAGCCATTTGCGAGTGCCATCGTCAACTACATGAACAACTTGCACACTGCCAAAGGGAATGTGGGCGAGTCTGGAGAACTGGAGAATTAGAGAACTGGATTTAAAGGTTGCAACTATCTTGCAGCTACAGCTTTTTAAACAGAATATAGTCTTAACTATTTAACATACTATATACATATGTCGACAATTAAGTGTTACACAGATGTTTTCTTCATAATTCATTACATATTCTCTTTTTTTCTAAGCTGAGCTTTACTGAAACTTGTTAGATCTACATGATCTAGAGCTTAAGAGAATTCTTAATATCAATTTTAAATTAATGTAAAGTAATTGATTTCTCTTACAGATTGTGGCTTAAACTTTTTGCATTATTTCGCCTTACTAAAACTTGCATTTTGGGAAATTTATTTTATTTTTTTGTCTAAATTATTATTCATTTGTTTCTAGGGCAGCTGGTGACACAAGGTTATTCCAATCGTTTTTTAGACTGCTATCATCCGAAATCTAATGAAGCTTAACCTTGAGTTTACTTATCTCAAATATTTGCAACAATTTTTTAAAGAATTTTGTAATACAAAGAAAACTATAACTTAACTTTATTGGTAACCATTGAGACATTAATTTCACTTAATTGAGCTTGTTAAATTTAGCCCAAGCTCATAACCTGATCCAGACTGCTTGTGAAATAAGTACACCTACTGAAATGTTGCACCCATTTCTAAGAATACTAAAGTAGTTAACATACTATATGTTTACCTTATTTAATAACTTCTATTCAAGTCATGCCATGAATCAATCTACAGGTATTCGAAATCTGTAGGAAAACTTACTCAGCAAATGTAGTAGGTCTTAATTAAAATCTCCAATTCAATATCCAAAAGATTAAAAGTCTCTACAAATTATTCCTTTTTTTGTTTATGTAAGATCCTTTGATCCATTTCACTCTCACTAGCAATAGTTTTGATCTGTTTCGTTATTTTTCTCGGAACTTTGATAATTTCTTATTAAACTCCATGACAACTTTCTGGAAACTGTTTATTCGCACGCGTCGTTTATCGTTTTATAAATGTAATCGTAAATTAATTGAATTCAAAAATCAAACCGCAAAACTGGTCAGAGTCAATGACGTATAATTTCATCAGAGTTAAGAAATCCAGAGATGACGTCCCATTTACCCATTTAATTTAATTACTTTTTCCCAAGAGAATGATTAGCGATAAGAGATGAGAGGGGCAGAGATCTCCTCTGACTAAGCCAGCTAGAATTGAATTTTGATATTGGGTTGGGAAAAACCCAATTTCATTGAGACACACCAGATACTAAGAGTAACACTTTGCATAACTTAATGATCAATTATTTATAAACAATATACATATATGTTGTGCTTAGGATGTGTCGAACTGGTGTGCATCTGGGAAGGCACAGAGGAGCGGGGGAGGGATTGTTGCTGCAATACCAAACAATATCGGCACACAAATCACAAGACATTATTTATAGCTTTAGAACTCACCCAAAAGAATTCCTCGCGGTGTTCAATATTTATTTAAGGTATGTTTATCAAATATGTTCGTTTTCGATTTTCGTAATACTCGCTCACACACAAACACACACACACACACACACTCACTCACACACTTATGCACTGACGCAAGTAAACAGAATAAATGCACGTTTCGATATTTTTATGGGGCTTACTTAAATAAATTTTCGAATATTTTATGTTTAATTTAAATTTTCAACTGCATTTTGTATTTGAATTTCCAGTACTGAATTCAATTCGTTTTTCGCACCTGTCGATTTTCCGACCAATGAACCGTTTACCAGCAGCGTCGCGACGTTAATGAAACCGCCAACGGCCAACATTGTTGGCCACCACAAAAGCGGCCCAAAAAACACTTTTACCAACAATTTTAAAACCAGAAGCAGCCCCAAAAAAGCTTTTGTACACTGCGCAAACGCAACTTTTGCCACCGTGTGGTGAATTACATTTTTCGTGAAAGCTCTTTTTGGGTTTAAATACTTTTTTGAAACGGCCAAAAGGCGTGTTGGCCGTTAAACAAACTCGCACATTTGGCGCCCAATCTTGTGGAAAGGAAAGCAGAAGCTGGGGACTAAGGGAAAGGACATCGACTGTTGCTTCCCACAATTGGCAAATGACCCACAATCAATGAACGGATGCCATGTTAAATTGAGTTACTAAGAGAGGAGTGTTGATGAGTGTGTGAGAATGTCTGGGAGGTAGTGTCTCTGCGAATTTGTCGGATGTGGTAACTGATACACCGAAAACATATAAGAATACTTTAATCAAAACGGCATAACACATACTTATATCTTATAAGGAGAAAAGATATACTAATTAAATAAGATTTAAAATTTATTTAGCTTTTTTTATTTAATATTGAGGAACGTACTTTAGAGTTTCCAAAACAGTTATGCTGCATTGAGACACTAAATTTGCGGATTCAAATTTTCATTGAGAGAAGGTGACGGCTTATCAGCCTTAATGAGCGCCTGATAACAGATACAGATTTATTTTGGTCAGGTCGTTCAGCTGCAAAACAAACCAAAATCATCTTGTGAAAGTATAGTACCTGAATTGGGATAATACTCGAAGGGCAACGGATCACTTGTAGCTGCATCCGAAGGTCGCACCAGCTGCAACTCCACCTATAAGGGGCAATATATTTTAATATCATAAATAATTGAAATAATATAAATGTATAAATTTAGAGAAGTAAAAATAATATTGAATAATGAAATTAAATATATGTTTACCTACCTGAACTAAGTGATGAATATTTGGGTTATGATAGCGGGGTGTCTTGAAAGCAATCGCCACCTGCCTATAGACATCCTCATTCGGCAAGAAGATCCCATAGTCCTGCCAGACCATTTCATCCTTATCATGCGTCTCAATAAAACGTATCTGGATGTCATTCCTTGAGATCCTATCACAGAGACATATGATCTTATCACCACCCATCATTTTCGAGGAGCAACTGCTTAGTCTGTTGATAATAAGGTCGTTGCTCTTTCCATAGATTGGAGCAGAGACGACGGGATCCAAGGCCACTTTGGTTTTGCCCACTGTGATGAACGCCTGATAGCACAGACGCAGTTGGTACAGATTAATGTTGGCCAAGTCATCCATGTGTCGAAAACCAGCTGCAAAATGCAGATGAATCAGTTAAAAGCACTACAGTTGGGAATGTTCCACAGAAAGCACGTGTATCTCAAAGAAACAGTTAAAATAAATAAATAAAATATACAATTAAATAAATAAGTACATAACTAGATAAATTAGAAAAAAAAAGTAATTTTGGTAGACGTACTAATTTTGACTTATTTTGCTTTTTATATAAGTACATATATGTATGAATTGTCACGAAGAAGCATTAATTCGAAATTCCTTATTTTATTTCTAAACTCTATTTAATTTCTTGCCGACTGCTTTTAGTCGATGTTCAATAAATGAATAAAAAGTGAATTGCGTATACGCACCGTTAAATGGATCAATATTTTTCTCCTGGCGTTGCAACAGCGAATCACGTACTTCCATCTTCTTGACACATTGAATACCCACGTTTTGCAATACCAGTCGACGCTCGTCAGGTCCCAGACGCTTGGTATAGACACCATGGCGGCAATTTGCCTCCTCTTCTTTGCTGACCAATCGATGAGGATGTTGAGAATGGGGAAAATTCGCAGAAACACACGTTACAACCACATGGACGGGTCCGTCGCAATCGCATATCATGATGGTGGGATACGTCTTTGCTACCGGCTTGGAATTCTGACCCGGGATGGAACCCGACACACGACCCTCGCATTTGTATCGAAAGCGAATTGGTTTAGTTGTAGGCTCCTCGATGATCCGTATGTGAGGACGACGGATTAACGAATTAACGAATTCTTCTAGACGGGAATAATTAGCTAGAAATAATTAAAATAGTTAGTTTAAGAAACTTACCATCATTGACACTATATTGACCCATGTCTGAAATTTGGGTTTATTTTTATAATTATTGGCGCTTATCACGAATAACGTAACGAAATATTTGTGGAAATGATAAGTTTGCTTCGATTTTGAGTTAATTAACACCAAAACACATCCGTCTCCGATTCAGTTCCGTTTCTAACTGAAACTCTTCAGCTGTCCAGATTTTTCTAAAAAATAAATACATTTGTATATATAAATATTTAAATCTGTATATATGTGTATACACATATATGTGCTTGTGTTTGCTGGATCAAGGCCAGACCCCTGAATATTTGTGTATAACGGCTCAAAATTTGCTTATCGCTTGTTTTTGTGTATTGACTTATTTTTGATGCAGTACATCAATTTTTTTTGTGTCTCAAGTCAAAAGTTTATCTATGTATAGTTTTTGACTGATTAAATTAGGAAAAGCCCCGGTTGGTAGATTAATTAAAAGCGTGCATAATTTATGGGCATAAATGTAAGCATATTAGAAAGAATCATTTGAAGTCATTTAACTCATCCATGTAAGCATTGCGTATATCTGTTATAGGGTACTAATTTAGTGCTACTCAATGAGAGCGTTATAATCATTCGACCGATTTCTATATACATATGTAAATGCTTTGAACACCAAATCAATTGATTTATTCGAAACTTTCAGTAGGCTTTGATAAAGTTACTCCAAGTGTTGAAGCATGTTTAATAGAACTCAGTTGAAATTTCCTGAACAGTCTGAACGCATTGCAGTGACAAAATAACAAAAATAAAATTAAATAAAATAAAATATTTAATAAACTTTATTTTTTTCTTTAACAAATAATTCAATAGTTATTAACAGTGGGACCAAAATGTGGTCAAAGAGTCCGCGTCTATGTAAAAATGAGCAGAGCGAAGATTCGCAACGTTCCAAGAAGGGTTCACCACGAGTGTCCTATAATAAGACTTCGATCAATTCTCAGTTTAAGAAACGACGCTCTCCCGACTATGGACAGCGAATGCAAAAGAAGAAGCACATGTGAGTTTCGGAAAAACCACTAAATGATCTTTAACGATTCTTAACTTTGCAGCATTGATAATAAGGAAATGTATACAAAAATACCTAAGGCTGTGTTTCTCACACCTTCCTCCTCGGATCAGTCGCTCAGCACAAGTGCGTCCAGCTCACGAGAATCTGTTTCCTTGGTGCAGCCCAAATTGGGGAATTTACCTTCAGCTGGACCTTCAGCTGCTCCTGCTGTACTTCCTCCCTACTTAACACTAAAGAGACAAACAACAGCAGCCATGTTAAACTTTCGAGCCCGTAAATCTGTCTCACAAATGGATTTCAAGGAAGCCCGACGCACTGGAAACTATCAACTGGTAGCCCATGTACCCAACTCCAATGCACTGGTTCCGACTTCCAAGCAAGAGAGTCAACTAACCATTAAAGACGAGAACTTGGCCCAGTTATTACTCCAGGATGCCACTCAACTTTGCAGTGGGCGACAGAGAAATGTACGTTTTGTGGTCAATGGGGATCAGGATATGCGTATTGCAAGCTTACGTATATTTAATACAATCATGTTGCGCTCCTGGCGACGTCGCCGTGAGGAAGTGCGTCATCTCGTCGAGCAGGTAGAGGATTATAAGCGAAATGTAAGTCAGGTTTTCAAACTCCCCTTAATTCCTTTTATTTATAGCCAACTTTAAGCATTTAAAAAAGGTATTTTATATTTAAAACAAAATAAGCAGATTAGATTTGATTTTAGTTGATCTAACATCTGCAATATTCTACCCCCTCCACCCTTTGCAGTTCGTAAAGAATCGCAATCAGTTGCATGTCTACAACACCCTCTTTGCCGTCGAGAAGCGTCGCAATGACACCCTCAATGATCAGCTAAAGCAATCTTATATGGACAGCGCCAAGACCAAGTTATCCTACAATGAACTCAACATACTCTTGGAGCAAATCAACAAGGAAAAGGTGCAGTTGGTGCAGGAGAATGTCCAGAAGCAACAGGAGATTGACAATCTTCAAGAGCTACTCACGACCACCAAGACGGAACTCTTTCAGGCCAACAGACTGCAGCGTGAGCAACTGGAGCAACTGGCGCGGGTTCAGCTCGAGTGTCAGGTTGCCAAGTTTGATATTGAGGATCTCACCGGGCAGTTGCAAACCCTTAAAACTGAAGTGTCAGAGAAACAGGAATACGTGGAGAAGCTACGAATGGATATTTCTCTTATTGTGGAACAACTGCAGCAATCTGGCACACAGCTAGTAGAATACAAATGTGAGACGGAGATACATATTGGGTGAGTTTTCTTTGTTATTCATTTATTTATCCAGAATCAGTCCACCAAAAATTATTTAAGATGTATTATGAACCTTTATATAATACAAATATAAAATTTTTGTTTTATTTTTATGACTTTTTATTACTCTTTAAGTATAATCTTATAATAATGCTTATAATCTATCGCTATTTCTACTTTTAAGTAAATTGATGAAGCAAGCCGAGGAGCTCGAACTGGAGATCAAACAGAAGGAGGAACAAGTGGTGACTTTACAGAATTGTCTGGCCGCCACAGTGGGTCAACGCATCCGTCAATGCTTTGCCCAGAGTCAACCCTATCAACATGCCACATTTCGTCTGATGCACTTTGTCGCCTACTGTATGTTCCCCGGCACTCCTCCACCTCTTCTACCTAGCTCCACTATTCCAACTGCAGTTAAAAAGATTCGAGGAATATTCAAATCTAACGATGATGAGAGATCAGATACTAAACTAAAGGACGCTCTGACAATCAAGAAATAGTTTATGAACAAACTCAAATTTTAAGTAGATTGTAGACGTTTACTCTTATTTATATTTTCTCAGTTTCAAGTTATTTGTTTGCATTGAATTTTTTGTTTGTAGAACACCTTAAAATTTATACAACTTGTTTGATGAAATAAATATGTTGTCCTGATTAATCAGTTGAGAATATTTTTACTTTTGAATACATGTGTATATTTTCTGCAGCTTAACATAAATATAAAAGTTTGGGTCGTATATTGTATGAGTGGTTTTTACTTTTGAATTACCATAATCTACGAAAAAAATGCTTCTTAATAAATAAATGGAATTTCGAAAAGACATTATTTGAATTCATAGTCATAAAAGTAAAATGAATATATAAACTGGGTCACGGGTCACACAGGCCCTAAAGTCTTATCTACACGCGTTTAATCAAAATCGCACATTTTTGCCCAACGATTGGCAGTAACAGAATTCACATCAACGATGAAAGTCTACATATTTTTTCGTTTCTTGATTCTCCTTTTGCTTATAAGCAACGGTTATACTTATAATGTAATAAAAAAGAGGATGTTAATTCTAGATCGATAAGCTTGGGCCGTAATTCTATTAATATTGGGTAAATTTTAAGCTTACGATCAATACAATCCAAACTAATCTTATGTCATGGCTGTTTAGCTCATAATTATCTAAGCCTATACTTAACAATTTTGAGATATTTACAGGAAAAAGGGTTGAGCATTCTTGGAAGTCAAGCCCTATTTCCAATAAAAAATGGTACGTAAGTTACGCAATTAATTGATTTGTATCCTATACCCATACTTCAAATATTTTCTTTGAATCTGCAGGAGACTTTCTTTCCGAAGTGAACCGACAAAGACACAATGTGTTGCGAGTTTTCTAATAAATTAAAAACAAAACTGTTGAATTTTTTGAATATCTGTGCTCTTTAACATGTACTTATAAATATAACAAAGGCATATCAAACTTAATATAACTTCCAAGTCTGTTTAAGAACTAAACTTTAAATTTATTTCATTTTATTATTTCATATCTGAGCAACTTAACTAAATATTAATTTCCAATCCAAGCCAAACCGAAGAAGTGCCTCTCAGAAAAAGTGTGAACAGTGTACTTCTAAAACGATAAATTTATTCGTATTTAAAAAAACATTATACTAAAAACACATTTTACATTTGTATCAAACACACACAATTTAATGACTAAGCACTGATTTAGTAAGGTATTACGTAGATATTGATAGATTTGATATTTGTAGATCTTCTGAATTGAGGCGCAACATTTGCTGATCCTCGGAATTAATGCGGACCAACTGTTCACTATCGAAGCTCAACAAGTTGCTGATCGTTGGACCATTTTCGTTGTTGTTGTTGTTATTGTTGTTGCTATTATCGTTGTTGTTGTTGCTGTTGACATTGTTGTCATACTGTTGTTGCATTTGCGCGCCATGTTGCTGCAACTGTTGCTGTTGCTGCTGCTGCTGTTGTTGGTGTTGTTGCAGGGTATGCTGATTTTGCTGCAATATTTTCACTTATTATAAATTGAACTTTGGATTAAAAGTAAGTAATTTACCAAATGATTTGTGGTCAGATTCCATTGCAGATTGCTGGGAGCGCCCGCGCCGGAAGTCAGCAGATTGTGCATGGTGAAGGGATTGTTGAGATTGCTTAGATTGTTGCTGTTGGTACCAGCAGCAGCAGCTGCTACAGCAGCAACTGAGAATTTGTTATCCCAATGTGCAGCGTTGCCAGCGGTGATAAAAGGATTCGGATTTGGATTATATTGCAGCTGATGTTGCTGCTGCTGTTGTTGCTGCTGCTGCTGCTGTTGCTGTTGCTGCTGCTGATGTTGTTGCTGTTGATGTTGGGCGAGCAATTGTTGCGTAAAGGGATTGTAGTTGTTGCCCAGCTCCAAGTTGCCATTGCCACCACCAGTATATTGCTGCTGTTGTTGTTGCTGTTGTTGCTGCTGTTGTTGCTGGTGATGATTGGGCGACATCAACTGTTGCTGCTGTCCATTGTTGGGCGCTGCAGCAGCCATATTGTAGGGCGAGGGTGTGCTGTTCTGATTGTAGTTGCTTGACGGCGACAATGGCTGCGGAGAGGGTGTCAACTCTGGTGGTGCACGATATAAACCAAATGGTTGCGGTGAGGTATCTAAAATAATTGAAAATGTATTCTATTAAATGAAAAATTAAATATACAAATAGTTCACTCACCTCTCGGTTCGGTTTTAATGGGCGGTATATTCTGGGCATTCCAACAGTTCAAGTTGTTTTGTCCTAAAAGCAGCGCAGAAATATGTTAGCAACAATCAAGCAAATGAAAAATTAACAAACATAAAAAGCCAAATACTTAAATAAGTAAAGGAAGAACTAATAAAGGAATGTATTTGAGTTAATAAACAAATGTAATTCATTATGCAAACAAAACTTAGCCAACTTCAAAATACCTTTAAAAGCAACAATAAAATATTTACAGGAAAATTAAATATGGGAAAGAACACATTTTGTCCTATAAACAAATGCATTTTGTATTAATTGTTATATATCAAGCAATTTGAAATTGAAAAGCATAGCATAAAGTAAATATATTTGAAGGACTTATAATTATAAATAAAAAGCAGTAAGATACACAATTCAATAGAAAATATTTTAACGGATTGAACGAAAAAGCAGATAAAGTGAAGTCAAACTAAAATAAACACAAATCTAATTAAAAATAATTAAAAGATATTAAGCCATGCTTAAGCTTAAAGAAATACGCAAATTTCAAAATAATAAAAAATGCTCTTTAGAAACTCATGCTTTGAAAAACTTACTCGGTTTTATTTTTTCTCAATGATATCAAAAAATCTTTTAGTATTTATTTGTAATTTTTTTTTATTATTAATCTACATATATTATAAAATAGTTTGAAACATTAAGTTTAAAATTTTGGTAATTTCTTTTTCTTTCTTTCTTCTTTTTTTTGTGTATAAAAATATCAAATTGTTTTCGGATTAGCAAAGCGACAATTTTCAACAACAATATTGCTATATTTATTTATATATTTCTACTACATATTTAATAACTTATATTTTGTTTATATGTTTCAAGTTTTTGCATAGTTTTTAATGTTGCGCATCGTTTCGTAATAATTGTGTTTAGATTGTTACCATAACTTTAATATTTTCTAATAGTCTATTCGATTAATACATCAGAGAACTTGTCAAGTCTTTGGTATACGAGAAAACAATATAAGAAACTAATTTGGTACGAGCATACTTTAATAGGTAGGATCAGTTTTTCTTTTTCAGATTTTCATTTGACTAGTTTGTTGTCTTCAACAAGGTAAAAACATCTGCAGAAAATCAGAGCAGAGTTTATGTATTTCCAAAAACAAATTCGCATTGTGACACGTTTGGTCAAATGCAGTTAATAGATCCAACAGAAATGAAAAAGAACTGGACAAAGTACAGTGAACAACAGATATAGAGACTAACACCACAGATTAAGATAGCTATTGAACCCGAAACCAACACCAAAATAGAGTAAATGGAAGGGGGAACTTACTACCATCCTGATGATCATTCTGATGCTGTTGTTTCTGTTGTTGCTGGAGCAACAGGTGCATGGGATCACCGCCAGTCTTTTGACGTTTTCGTCTCAAATGTGCAGGATCTATAAAAAAGAGTATGGGACAATTTCTTTAATTGCCAACTTGGACAAGTCTGGACTCTTGGTTTAACCCTTAGATTACGTGTACTTAGACAGATATATATTAAATACAAATTCGGATGGGGGCGCTCTTTTAATCGCCCCACAAGAAAAAAAAACAATTCCAGCCTCAATTTTCCTTGGGAAAATGTGGCACAAACAAGTTTTCGATGGGTAGTTCCAAAACTACCGCTTACAAAATGGCATACCAATTGAGTACGGATACGGGTATGGTTTTCTAAAACAAATACAAATACAAATTGGGGCGCAAAAACAAGTCCTGTTTTCTTAAGGCCAAGTTGCGCCCACTGCCAAGTGTACAATTAACCATACAAAAGTGTTTTAGTCGTTGATTCGTAGGGCTAAAAAAAAACAGTATTTATCGTGCCCCTGTGTTAAGGGGCCTAAACAAATCCGCTCCTGAGCTTCAGTTACTGCTTTTAGCCGCTGCCAAGCGTTTGGCCACCTGATCGGGAGTTAGAATCTCGCCAGCATCAACGGGAGCATAATAAGCAGAGGTTTCATCAAACTCACTGGCCGTCGCCTGGGGCGGAATACTTGTATATAGAGCAAAATGTTCCACTTCGGTAAGATCTAAATTGGGATCCATTTGGACATTGAAATGCGCCTCAATCGAGCTAACCAAATTGTGTAAACTCTGGCGATCGGCAATGGCCACCAACTCCATGCCACCTTCACTAATTGGAATCTCGGCCAGTTGTAAAGCGGATGCAGTGCGTCTGTCCAACTGTCCGCCAACTGTAATTGTGCTGGCATTCGAATATGCCTCATTGGGCGCCTGTTGCAAGCTGCTCGAGCTGTCACCCTTCAGGGGAATGTGCACCACATCCGCATTCAGATACGAGGGTCTCTTGCCGGACACACTGCTCACACTGCGTCCACAGGGTTTTCCTGTCTTGCCAATCTTCCTTGATACTGCTGAGCCACCATTTCCTCCCAATTTCGAGGGACTCAGATTGGCGGATTTATTTTGGTTTAAGGACTTGTTGGATTTCTGTGAGGCACGCAAGGAATCACGGACTGCAAAGTGATCCAAACTGGGTTCACTGCTTGCCGTTGCACTTGTATTCTTGGAGCCCAAACGGGAACAGTTCTCATTGCTCTGCATTAGGTCCGGTTTGCTCTTGCGGCGGGAGAAGAGTTTCGATAGGAATCCTTGTTTCTTTTGTTTGGGCAATGTGTTGAAATTGGGATTTTTGGGCTTGGCTTTAGTCTGTGGCGGCTCTGGCAAACTCTTTGTGGGCGCAGGTGCCAAATCACATACTCTGGGATGGATGATGGGTGGTGGTAGGCGTGCCTTTTCACGCACTGGCGGAGGAACATCATCTCCATTATTTGCCTCTATTGAACGATTCTCTGCATTGCTGTCCTGTTTACGAAGTCTCTTCGGTGGCAATGGAGGACGTTTCTCCTCCTCCATGGCCATCAACATGGCAGCAGCATCAAGATCTATTTGTTCCTGCTCCAAATCATGTTCACGCTGCAGTCGCTGTTGCAGTTGCAAATGCACCTCCTCATGTTGTTGCAGCTGTTGCTGCAACTGTTGATGTTGCTGTGAGTTAACCTCAACGGCATCGTAATGTTGCGCATCTTCTGGCGCACACTGTGACATGGGTGGTGTTGGTGGCATAATATCATCCATGGGTATGATGACAGGGTTCTTAAAAGCAATCTGCAGACTTGTGTAGGTAGCGGTATCATCAAAGCTTTCCTCGACTTGCAAAGGAGGTCTGTCCATGCTCTGCAATTCATTCTGTAAGGTATTGTTGTAGGTATCGCGTTGCACTACAAAGTCCGTGTAAATCTCATCCAATTCGGCCACCTGCTCGAGCAGATCATTCAGCGTCTTGTCCTCATCCGTAACTGGCACTTGAGTCTCTCCTGTGGCGCCAGTGCCATCGCTGTCTTCATCCTCAGCTTGACTGGAACCACGCAACTCATTCGAATTCATCCATTCATTGATCTTATCATTAGCTGTGAGAGTATGGGTATCCGGCTCTGGCTCCGGCTCGGGCTCTGGCACTGGCTCAGGCATTGGCAGAGGCTCCGGCTCGAGCTCCTTTTCCTGTTCTAGTTCCGTTTCTGGTTGAGCTAGAGTTGCTGACACCGCCAATTGTTGCTCCAACTCAAGTTGCTCCAATTCACGCACCTTCTGATCAATAATTGTATCGATTTCTTGCTCTGTGCGCAATCGTTGAGCCTCAGCTTCCGCTTCCGCTTCTGCTTCGGCCGCAGCATTCGCTGCCTCCATATCCTGTGGCACCTGCTCCGTAACATCCACAGCTGCCATGTTGAATTGTGGCAACTCTGGTTGCTCTATAACATCCACGGGTGCCATGTTGAATAACGGCAACTCTGGTTGCTCCAATACAGGTGTATTTAAATCAATAACCTCAATCGTTGGAGTCTCACGCTTCGGAGTGGAACTCGTGTCGATCGATAGAATTTGCTGAAAGAGGTCTTCATCGGGCTTCCGCTTGAGATGCCGATGAAGATTCCAGAACGTATGCCTACCTGAATCCAATGGCACATATTCGAAGGGTAATGGATCGCTGGTAACCTGATCCGATGGTCGACGCAACTGTATGAAAACCTAGAGGACCAAAATAAATAATTATTTAAATGCTTTTCAAATTTAACAAACTTCAGAGAGAGATTTCAATCACACCTTGGCGGGCTCCGTTATCTCTAGAGAACGGTAACGCGGCGTCTTAAATGTAATGGCAGTCTGCTTATGCACATCCGTGTGCTGAAAATCACCAACAGCTTCCCAAATACGTGCACCGTCCCGATTCTCCTCATAAAAGACCACTGTGATATCCTCTTTGGCAACCTTCTCGCACAGCAATATTATTTGGGTATTGCCCACAACACTGGCCGAGCAGCTGCACAGTCGACAAATAACCAAATCAGACATGGCCTTCTTATCAAAGATTGGCTCTGACACAACCGGTGGCAGTGGCGATGTGAAGCGTCCTTTTTGCTCACTCTCCATAAATACTTGAAAGCACAAACGCACCGAGTTCAGATCAATGCTCGAGGGCTGGAAACGATGCGAGAAACCAGCTGAAAAGTTAAATTAAATTCATTAGAGAGTTTCTTTAAATTTTAAAGGTATAAAATAAAAAAATAGCTGGTAAAACTTACTTTTGAAGGGATCCACGCGTATCTCCTCGCGTGCCTTTAGCGCTGCTTCGATGTCCTTTTTCTTGACACACTGGATACCGAGATTACTGAACACAGCTCGCATTGTCTCGCTGCTGATCTCCAATGTACAGACACCCTTCTTGCAGCCCTCCTTGCCCACCAGATTGTGTGGATGTGGACTGCAATGCAAAGTGAAATGTTAGGAAAGGTCTTTTTAAAAATGTATCTTTTAGATACACTTACCGATATGGCGCATCCTTGGTGACACAGGAAACAACGACCACGGCGCGTCCCTTGTATCCCACAATCTCGATAGTCGGATAGGTTTTATTTTCAGCCGTGGAGTTAACGCCGGGTATGGAACCCGCCGAGCGACCCTCGCATTCATATCGAAAACGTAAAGCTTTACCGGCGGGTTGCTCCGTTATCTTCACATACGGTTTCTTTCGCACGTTCTTGGCAGACTGTGACAATTGTTGGGTTGTTTGTTGTTGCTGTTGTTGTTGCTGTTGTTGCTGCTGCAAACCATTGTAGTTGAGGTTCTGTTGCTGGGCATCGTTTGTTGCAGCCGCAGCGGGCAAATTATTTTGATTTGGAAACATTTCAAGGCCAAAATATTAACTGCAAAGATCAAGAAAACAGAAAACAGAGTTACAAAAAATTCAATTCAAAAACTGATAGATACAATAGATATCGAAATTCTTGGCAAGCAATGACGCTGCTAATTGGCCAAGGCGACAATGACGATATATAGCCAAAAATAATGCCCCGAGACAAATTTGTTGGTTCAATTTCCGCAACAATTTCTTGTTAAAAGTACAAAAATATTCATCAAAAGGCTGACATTGTTGGTGTGAGACTATTGGGCAATAGCTTCAACTAGGGACCATAATGAGTATAATTTTAAATATATAAATTCTAAACTGAAACAACATTTTCTTAAATTGTAAATCATAATAAATATATTTTTGCTATTTTACATAAATTAATAAAAACTAAAGACTATTTATGCCGTTTATTAATCTAATCAAAAAGTAGCTAGGCTCAGATATTCACTAATTCCGTGAAGTCTACAAAGATTTTCCTATTCTTTTAGATTTCTCCAAAGAGTTTTAATATTTTACAACGAAATCTCTGAGAGCTTAGCAATTTTAACCAAAACTAAAAGTCGGCTACTTCTGTTCAATTTGATCAATAATTTTGAGTAATCTTCAATAAAATTTTGTGCACCTTTCAAATTCTGTAAGATCGTATAAATCAGTCAGAGATCTGCGGTCTAGACAAAACCGCCCACCTTAAAACATGTGAAATGTGGGCGTTTGTGTACATTGGAACGGCGTGTTTTTCACACTATGGCAACTCTGGCAACTTTAGATCATTTTGCTTGACTGCAAAAACTGCAGTTGACCGCAAATGTGTGTGTATTTTGAAAGAGTGTGTGTGTGTGGTTGTGTGTGGAACCGGCTGCTGGTCTGGGCCTGGCCATAGTCATGTTAGCTTCGGACAAACATTTAAAAATAAAATTTTGCGTAATGCGGTAAGCGACAGAAATGCTCCACTAGAAGCTGATCTATATACCAGGCATCAGCATGTGCCTGTCTATATAGCAGGTAGTATAGATACATATGTATATATAGCAGCTAAAGATATAGATATAGACTGGCCTCCTCAAAGATTTTCAGCAGCCGTTGCGCCGCTTCCAAAGAGACAATGTTACGGTTTATCAATGATGATGATGCTCTAAGATCCTAATAAGATTGTTCACTTATTTTGTTCGTTGTCATTGTTTCTTATACGCAAATATATAGAACTATAGATTTAGTATATAGTGACTAGCTCTATGACCTCAGACTTTCGTTACGTTCAACGTCTAGACATTGGTCTGCCATTAAAAGAACACGTCAATAGATTTGAAAAATTAATGCCATCCATTGGTCTGCAACGGCATGAGGTAATTTCAGTAAAAAAAAATGAAATAAACCTATATAAACAAATAAAATCATTAGTGTGTTGCCAATTTTGTAATCTGTTGATTAATTAATTGAGATCAAATATAGAAAAGGTTGGGAATAATTTATGGCAATTTGTAGCAAAAGTATGTTTAAGACTATATTACATTTTTAAAGGATACTCTGCCAATCTTATATAGGTATTGTATAATTTTAAGAGCTTTTAAACTTATCTTAAATAATTTCTAACTCTGATCAAGTAAGTTTATTATTACTTTAAATCGATTTTTATTGTAGTCTATGAAAAATTTTTTTTCTAAGAAGCATAAAAACATAGCTATAAAACATTTAAAAATGCAAACTAAAGGCCTTTTATGACAGATTAATGTTATATTTTTTGTCACTTAATATTTATCTCTAGAGACAAATTATAAAAGAAAGAAATATAGTTTTCGATTTTAATTCATCTCAAGAGCGTGCACTATAAATTGTCAATTAGGAAATTTTCAAAGGAAAAAGCCCATGGAACAGATGTTTTTGTGTATATTTTTGGAAAATCTTGTTTGTAGACTCATAAATCGAATCGAAGGCAGCTAAACATTCGCATTTGGGAAATCAAAATAAACCTTTAAAACATGAACTCAACACATAAAACCAAAGCCAATTCGCACGTCATACCAATTGTGCCTGTCATTTTCAATTTGGCTTTTAGCAAACGTATAAATACACACGTATATATACTATATATTTATATTAAATTATCGGAGAATGTACATTAGTGTACACATCGATACACACACTATATTACATATATTACGTCATGAATATGAAAACGCAAAATTGGCCAATATCCAACTATTGTAATATGTGGATATAATTTTTGCACATTTTCTAATTAACTTTAACCATTAAACACTTGATGTTTTTTAAATTCACCTTTCACTTGACCCCGATACGAAGTTTCCGCTTGGATCACCGAAAGTTCAGTACAATTATTATGTTGTAGAAATAATTGTTTTATATGCTCTTTGGGGTGAGATGTATTTTGGCTACCGAAAATATTGACAATAATTAATGAAAGGCCACACAAGAAATTTGATTTTCGTTTCAGCGGTTTCAACCGGTTTGCACAGGTCCGGAAAAATGAATAGAATTATAACACGATTTTTCTATATATGTATGTATAAATGTATATGCATATATATGCTCAATTTATATACGAGTATGTTTGTATATTCTATTTAATTTTATTTTCGAAACGCACGTCTTGAGTTCTTGACTATTGGCTATAAACTGAGCAAATTGAATACAGAAAGCGAGCAAAAATTTTCGAAATATAAGTATTTAAAATTTGTATACGCTCCTGCCCAAAAGTTTTTGTCGTCAAAGCTTTCTGCTATTTTTATTTTGTCTTTTAAATTCTTAATTTGTTAAATATATTGAGTATGTGCGTTTAATGTAGCATTCATGTATGTTTCTCTGTATTTGTTTTTGTTATTCTTGGGCTTTCGAGGAATCCATCTTTTGCTTATTTGTAAATTCTGTTAAGCAGCTGTCCCATTTTCAACCGAAAGATGGGTAAGTACACAATATATTACGTATAGTAATTATTGGGTATATATTTAAGCACGTGTCTGGTTAATGAAATGGTCAGTAAACTTTGTTACACTTGTGTCAACAAATCATTAGAAAAATACTCCGCGCTAACTACGTTACTTTGTATGCAATAAACAATAAACAAAGTTGCTATTAGACAGCTGTTCATAAAAAAAAATGTAATTGAAGCCCAGTAAGGAGACAAAAACAAGTCTTTTGCCAATTAAAATAACATAAATTCGATTCAAGGAATCAGTTTATTTACTTGGCAAGCAATGTCTTCTTGATACTGATTATAATAAGCAAACATACATATTTTTTTTAGTATACGTGATCGTATATATTTAAATTCCAATAAACCTGAGTCACAATGCCAAGCAGAAAACAAATTCATTGAGAAAAACAATCTAGTACTTATATATATTAATTGAGCATGAAATTCGTGTGAAATTTTTTAATCTGATTAAAGTTCATTATATTTATTTATTATATAAAAACATCGACAAAAGGTCTTACACTAACCAGGAGTGTACTGATTTTGTCATCAAATATGTTAGTTCTTAAAAGATACCATAAAGAACAAGTTGAAGGAAGCTTTTAACATAAATCTTATTAGTAATAAAGGATATATTGAATCCATGGATAATAATGCTCATGTCAATCATTCTTGTATAAGAAATGCAGTTTTTAGTCTTTTGCATCTCATAGATACAATTGCTGTATCTTTCATGCCTGCTAATAAACAATCTTCTCAGGTATTTAGCCGTATTTAATATACATTTGGCAATGGCATTTATTGGCATTTCCGTTCAGTAGCCAAAACGAAAGACACTTGTCAACATTTCATTCCTTTCGCTTTTTTTGGGTCACTTGGCGCCGCTTCATAATGAAGACAACACAAATGCTATCTAATATTTAGCCCAATATATTGTATGTATCTTTGTATCTTTGCACATGTGCATTATAAGATATGTGATAATTATAAACAATATACGACTTATTATACAAAATGTTTTCGCTTTTAACAGCGAAATCTCAGCAAATTTCCAAGAAATAAGGTGATTCATAAGGCAATAATAATTATTACGTTCAGATATTGCAGAATCTACGATATCTATAATTTTGAATATGCCAGGAATTTGGCTCGTGTGGCCAAAAGCTGCAAAGAATCATTCAGAAAACGCGTGTTTTTTCTGGCATTTCTGTGATGACATTTAATAAAAGACACCTACAGATATTTTAATGGATGTAAGGTCAGTTACCCAAGGATGGAATTGATTTACTCTAAAATTTCCCCAACTAATTAGTTGAACAATGAATGGAGACTTTAACTATAGTGAGCATGTTATCAGCACTATTGATATTAATTTTGGACAGAGCGCCTGGCACATGTGACAGATGATTATATGGCAATTTATTTGTAACGCCTTCGGTGCCATTATAATATAACGGGAACGTAACGGTTCGCACAAAGTGTTTTAGATAAGCTACCGAATTGCCGACTTTGAGATATGGCCCGAAACATTGCGTATCAGTTCAACTGATATGGACACCTGTAGTATACAAATAAAATAATCGATGATATAAAACGAGTCTGGCACATTAATGGCAATACGATAGTCCCGGGGATCGAAATAGAATGAAGCCAAACAAAAATTGATTCACAAAAACGTAAAAAAAAAACCAAACAAAAAACAAATAAATAAAGAAGTTTGCAAACCATTAAATTGATTAATGATAGACTGCTTGTGGGGGAAAAAGGAGACTTTCGTTTATCAGAGTGAAAGAGTTAGACAGTAGAACAATCTGTGGGACTGAAAGAGATGGATAGAGAAAAAGAATGAACTTGAACGGCGCCAATCCCGCAGTAATGGGCGATCAACCAATGGCATAGCAAACAATTTGTTGATCATTTAATATTCAAATTATATGCAATTTTCAATAAAACGAGAGAGAGAATGAAAATAAAAAAACACAAAACTTTTGGCGCCAGGCTCTACAAATTAAGATTAAGATCAACTTCAAAGTAGCAGCGAATTCTTCAACCTGGTCCAAAACAAGCCCAAAACTAGTTGGGGAACCAGAAGATGATCGGCCAGAGAATGTCCGGCAATCCGAGACGCCGACTGGTCGCCAATCTTTTAGTTAAACACAGAGGGAAAAAAAACAATATTTAATGATCGCTGGCGTCAAGCAATTTACAGCTAAAATAAAAATACAAATAAATAACTGATAGGCTGTCGCTGTTGACAAATCTTTGGAACTAGTTCCGACTCTAGAATATACAAGTTTAAGTTAAGATATCTTCTGTATTATTCATAATTTAAATGTCTGACGACTTGAAATGAATTGACTTGATTTTGGTTGTTTTTTTTTGCTTTTTCCAATTCCAGTTTCCACAGATAAGGCATATAGGAATCTTCAACTTCCACTCTTATCTTGTATTTTTTGTAAGCATGGCAAGTCGAACTTAAGCACTGTCGAAAATATTGATACACTTAGAAAAAATCGAAGCATATATTTGTTGTATTTAGGGTGTTTGGCAGTCGATCAACTTGGAATCATAGCGCATTATTTGGCATTTCTCTTATCAACTGCTCGCCTAAAGTCATGTCACACCTTTTGTCTTTCGTGGCAATTGATCTTCTATGATTGATGATTGAGCATTGAAAGTTTGGATCGTCTACATTTATAGATATAACTATATGGTATATAGTATTTGACGGGGCCTTACCCGCACTGCGTGGGCATCAATCAAATCTTGGTTTAGCATATGTGCGAAAGTTCCGAGAAATGCCATTTATTGACATAGCCTTTAGCTCTAGCTTCAACTCGAGCTTTGTGTATTTCTGTATATCGCACAGTTGAGATAACTATACTCGTGGTGACTTGCAATATTTGTAGGAGCTGTTTCCACTTATTTACACACACCACAAATTCATTTATATACATATATATATTTATATGTATGAGTCAGCAGCCGGTTTTGCATGTGAATGCAATATATAAAATTACGTCGAATTAGCTAAAAGCATCACACCCGTAATTACCTGCAATGGTAGCCAAGGACGAGTTAAGACATGACTTGGTGTTAATTTTTAATTTGTTTTAACAATTTATTTTATGGTTCCTTTAACACATTTCTCAGACGTTTTCTTAGTATATCAGTTATTCAATTTTAACTTGTATTTTTCATCAATTTTTTAGCTCGCGCACAATTGTTTTAGATTAATTCAAAGTGTTAAATTCCGTTGTGAATTTTTCCGGTCAACACAACCGCAAACGCATCGAGTCGATCTTAGAATGAATTACAATTGAAAATTCTCGTGCCGTTTTCGACGTGCCCCAAACAAAATGCAATAGAATTGAGAAAGCTTTTCTCACATCCCACACACGTATTAAAGCAGCGACTGCGACGCCGACTGCGCTGCCATATACACAGGTGTTTTAGTTTTCCGTTTCAATTTAACGTTTATGCTAGATTGTTTAATCCAAAAGAAAAAAGAGAGCGCGATAGAGAGCAAGAGTGTGAGAGTGGAGCTTGTTTGTAAAGCTTTCCGAGGGGTTGTAAATACACTGAAAACTTATCCAGCAACAGTTTATGAATGTAAACATATTTTTATCAAGTATACGACGCATATGCAGTTCTACTGATGTACTTGAGTACATATAATTGCATGAGTTTATTCAAAACTAATTTGTAGCAAATAATTTCTGATAAACTTTCATCTCATATAAATTATATTTAAAATTTAAACAAACAATTATCCAGAAATGTAATATCATTTCTAATACTGCGAAACCATTTAAATAAGGGCAAAATATAATGCTTCGGTTTGGTCATGGTTTGATCTCTAAATTGATTCTACATTTAAAAATTGTTATTTTACAAAAATGGTATTTTATTTAGGGATCACCCTAAGGGGGCTCAAAAGTTTTGAAAATATGGATAAAGATTTTCTGAAAGATAAAAATCTTAATTAATCTTTAGGTTTTATCATAGGTTAGATTAAATTCTTATTCCAATATTAATATGAAACAGCACTTTCAGTTTGACTCCGAGATCTTTTATTTTTGTTGTTAAACTCCTGACTACTGTTTTAATATAATTATTATTTTTTAATTGACGTACTGTATGTATATCGATGTATATCGGTATTGATAGGGTCCAAAGCTCGACTTATATTTTAAGTTGAAAATGGAGAAGGAGGATGAAGTCACTTTGTTTATCATTTGTGGTTTAATTATAATCCTGAGTATATAGACATCAAACATAGTTGGAGGAATTATAAATAAGTCGCACGTCTCGTTGTATGAAACCCTGCAATCATTAGATTAAGTAATTTCAATGTCATGAATGGCAATAATTTACTAATTAATACTTGAGCATCTAATGAAACTGATTTCTCTACAGATATTCTACATATTCATTAACAACAAAGTAATTCCCCTCCCAACCATGAATCGTAAAAGTAATAGATTTAATATCTGTGTTTTAAGCTTACCTTTTGAGTTGAAAACTTAAGATGCATTGAGCGTTGCTCTTTGGTTTCTATATGTTAGCTGTATTCCAAAATAAAAAACTGTCGATGCAAGTTCAGGTCTGAAATGGAGAACACGAACGGGGATCTTTAAAAAACAAAACACTTGAAGGGCTAATTTTCTAGCGGGGAAATTAATTCGCCGTTATGTAAATTAGTTAAATGCAAAGTAATCAACTTTATTTTAATTATTTATAGCTTCACCACAACGACAACACAGTATATATATTTTTTATAAAGCGTTAATACTCATTTTATCAGACACTCACACAAACGCACACACACAAAACTATTACAGAAACCGGTTCTGAATTAAAATGATAATTTTTTTCTTTCTTTCTCAATATAAATAATTTTCTTTGGTTATTAAAATTTTTGCGCGAAAAAAAGCGAGGTTGTCTAAGAGACACAAGGCGGGCACAATAAAGAACAGTGCGATGCCATAATACATCTTCGGAATATATGTATAAAAGAAAAATAAGAATAACAACAACAACACAACGGCAACAACAGGAAGAGCAAGAGCAGAAATGTCAAAAATATACAAATTGTATAAAGCAGAAATTGAAAACTAAGAAATCAAAGAGTTGTCGAAAGCGATAGCGTGCAGCAGGAAGAGCATAAGACAGACGTATGTTAAGAGAGTTATAGATAAAAGAGAGAGTAAAAGAGCGAGGATCGCGGGCTTTTGTAATGACGTCGTTTTTTTGTTGGGAATTCCGGGCTTTATGCTTATGCGATCATCGTCAACGGCTGTTTTTTATCTTGTTTTTATTTTTTTTGTAACAGCGGCGGCGGATTTAATTTGAATTCAATGTATGTATGGATGTCCACACATACACTCTCATGTGCATAACAGTTGTTGCTATTTGTTGTTGCCTAATAAGCTTTGCCATAACTTTTGGTGATCCAAACAATTTGGCAATGTGAGAGAGTGTGGCGTAATCTAATCATCAAGTTCTAATACAATTTATCAACTCAATTTTGTACGTGCACTATGGCCCGTTGTAAATTTGCTGTTATTTTGGGCTTAGCTATTTTTAAATATTTGTTTTCGTATTTTAGTTGTTAAAAAAGATGTGTGAAGCTTGCAAGTGAAACTTTGCGAAACAACAACAATTGTGTATGCACCTTTTTTACGTTTTCATTTTATTTTTATCTACAATTTGTCTACACTTGTCATGCACAGGTTTTCTTAACTTGACTGCGCCACAAGTGCGCACTGTGACAGAGAGAGAGCGAGTGAGCGACACGCACAGACACAGATAAAGTAAAGAGTTAGATAGAGAGAACGAAAAAGCTTAAAGCACACACACACATACACGCACACGATCGTGCAAAGACGTTAAAGACACAGTTAAAAAAGCAAAAGCGCAAAAAAGCACAAGATATCGGCGTGAAACGAACAGAATCGAACCGATCACGACGCCAGCGAATTGAAGACTAAACCGAAAGCCAAGAAATACAAAAGTAACTTCATCGACGCCATTTAAAATGCCACCAAAGAGTTGAAAAGCCTTTCGTTTGAAGTCGAACAACAAAAACAAAGATCAAAGTTGAGCTGAAAATCAAAAACAAGACAAATGCCAGCCCAACTTAAGAGAGGAAGTTATAAGAAGAGAGAGTCCGCTTCAAAGAGAGTACATACGTCACGATCTCCAGCTGAGATCTAAGCCAAGACAAGTTGAGCTGAGCTGAGCTGAGTCACGTTGACGTTGAAACAATGCATAATAACAAGTGTTGTCACTGTAACTAAATTGCAGCTAGATTAACCAATTTTGTAATTTGACTAGAATTTATTAAAAGCCTACAAATTCGGCATTTTTCAAAATTATTCAACTACTTTTTCATCAGCCAGATAACATCAATATATTGAGGAAATATATTCAAATTTTAATTGAGTTATTGAAATATGTTAATAAAGAAAATATTAAGTACATAGTTAACTTTGCGGCTTGGGAAAATCCATTTGGTCTAGTGGAAAATTACCACTTACCAGTGAACAATGCTTCATTTACATGTTATCTAAAAATATAAAGATTCCGTCATTGATAAATATTTGTTGATAACAAAGTTCAAGTTTAAAAATTTAAAAATGATCACTATTATTTCTTCATCAGACATTATAACTACATATTAGCTATTTCTAGCTACCTTTTCTTATTCAATTAGCTATCTTAGCCAATGATATCTTAGCTGGCAACACTGATAATATGGTTAATCTTTATCCGCTCTTGACACTGGAAAATTTCGCACAGTGTCTGCAAGTGTGAGTCACACAAGGGGAAAAGCTTTTCGTTGCTTTTATGAATGAAAATGTTGTGGCACACGCTTGAATTGTGACCTTGTGGGTGGGTCTTGGGTGTTAGCTGCCGCTTGTTTGTCTGCGTCAACAGAACTTGCGACTGAATCAGCCTGCGATTCCTGGAAAAAGGATATCATCATGCGCCGGCATTTGTTGTGGCCTTAACCATAGCCCGAAGTCGTGACTCACTTGGTTCCTGCAGCATGCCTTTATACTACGCCATATATTCACTTTCACTTTCCGCTTGAACTCTGACATTCAGGATGCCAATTTCCATGGAATTTAGGAAATGGTTCAAATATCTATGCGTCTGATTCATGCAACAAATTAGAGACATGATACGAGTATTAAGTTTCTTATCATTAAAAAGATCCCCAACGCCAGAAACTTAACTGGGTTTTTTCTATTTTATTGTCGTAATTAAACCAGTCTTTGAGTTGTACTCATACCTTGAATCGTCCCATTCATAAATCAAGAAACATATAAAAAATACCTAAAAAGTCTCAGGGGACTGTTTATTGAATTGTGCTGATATCAAAACAAGTCAAGAACGATTTGCATTTTTAAAGGGGTTAAATACCCTTACAGATTTTTTCTTAAACAGTTGTTTATTGTTTTGACATGAAGTTTCTTTATATTGTTTAATCAAAAGATTCGTATTGCTTAATGAAGACTATATTATAGCAATCCACATTTGAATTAACTATTTTTTAAAAAGCTGCATAACATTTTAAAAAACTGAATTTAGCACATTTCATAAGTGAGGAAAAGTAAGAATGAGTATTAAAATGTTGATATTAATCTCAACTCTCAGGATATTGAGACAGAATTCTGATAAATTTTCTAACACCCTTCTTAAAAATTTGTTTTTTCACAGAGCCGCTCGGCACGCAACCTATATGCAACAGTCCTTAAAGTACCAAAATTTCCCAAACAACATTTTCTATGAGCTCAACCCAAATTAATAGAAATTATGTCAATGCTATTGTTTTATGTATTGAAATTTCACAACAAACCCCGGACTCATAATGAATGTATTATATAAGGTAAAATGCCTTGATAGTCGTATCATGATAAGGACAACAACAATTGTCCTGACTGGCTAATAGCACCCGGCAACTCAACGGGCCACCAGACATCGATCAAACAAACATCCAACTCCCAAACCTAATCGTATATCCAACAATCGGCCAATCAGAAAACGTTTGTCGGAAAAATCACGCGATACATGCCCAATGTTTACTTAATGCCCAGGTTTTTCACAGCAGGGTATGACTAAATATCCAATTGGGGTGAGCTATTGGGTTTACGGCCCTATAAAGCTGACACGTGCTAGGCATGTAAGAAGTCGCTTGTGATTGTACCTTATATACACGACATATTGATTTTCCTTATGGCCAGGGCTTAAACTCTTTGAACTTCCTGCGACTCGTGTCCTTGCGCCAGACCTCGAAGAGGGTAACTAACTTTACAAAGTTAAGGCGTTCAATGTGAAGGTGAAAATGCGGTGAAGGACCTTGTAAAAGTTTTTTTGTTGCCTCGCAGATTGCAGACGCGATAGTTAGGACTACACTAAGCTGAAATAAATTGAGGGAAATGTAGAGTTTGGATTAGTAAAGAACAGTTCTGAAGATTTACCTATACAAGAATAATGCAGTTTAAAAAAAAAATGTTGTTTTGTGGAAAGCAAACAACTTTTCATTTATTTAAAAATTCAATTCTTAATTTCTATAAACTCTTCAAAAAAACTTTCTCTTGACATTTGTAGGACATTTCATATTCGCCAGGACCTTAACATACTACTAACTTGTGCTCCTTACCCTGAAACTGATTCTTGGTGCCGCCGCCTGCGGAAGTGTGCGTGCAATGTGCTACTTAACCTGCAAGGACCTTGGCCAATTCCTAGTATTTCGTTGTGGAATATTGCAAACCTGCTAAAGCAATTATATGGCATAATAAACGATTTAATAAATGTTTAAGTGCCTTTTAATCCTCCCAAGTATGCATCGATTCAGATTTCAAATCAAACAGAACAAATTCGGTGTAGACATATTTTAAACATTTTTATACAACAAGTGAACATATTTAGGACTCGATTAAATAACGTTTTTATTTTGTGTTTTTGGCCATTTATATTCTTAAAAATTGCAGTTAAACCTATAGAATTTTTGAGTTTTTAGTATTTGAAAGCAGTTTTCTCTTTTACGCCATGGATCGCATGAAAGTAGTTCAAAGTATTAAAGTAAAAGGTGATAGCAGACAGGATAATTGTTCGAACAGCAATACGGCAGCCGTGTGTCCAACCCAAGGCAGTCTTAGAGAACTCTGGAGCTCTGATAATTCACAGGTATTGGCAAAAGCAAATAATCTTACTGAGCATCAGTCTCAGAGTTCCAATGAGTTTCACCCAGAGACAGACATGAAAGCGTTCACCTCGGTTATGTTAAAGGCTTGGCGAAGACGACGAGCCGATGTCCATAGATTACAGGTGGTGGTGGAGCAATTAAAGACGACTGTGAGTATCGAGTGAGATTAATAGCTATAGATTGCATCTGATATAAGCATACCCTGTAGTCCATGCACACCAAAAACGAGTTGCTTGTTTGCAATACTTTAATGCGCGTGGAGCAAAAACGTTGTAAGGAGCTTCAGCTGGAGCTAAAAAAATCCAATTTAAGCATAAATCAAGTACGCAACTCTTGTGAAATGTTAAATTCATCTGTGCTAAGTTTGACAGCCGACAAGCAGCAACTAGAGTTGGATCTTATCAAAAGTAGAATGGAGGTAAGTTTACACTTCCAAAACAGTTAAAGATCTAACCTCTGACCCTTTTCAGTGTAGCGAACTAAAGGAACAGACTATAAAAAGTAAAGATGATCTTCTTGTTTCACTTGTGGAACAGCGTAATCTGCAGCAATTGCTTGCCACCGAACAGAGACACGTCAATCAATTGATCCGGGAGAAAGAAAAGCTGATGGATGAGTTGTTGTATCTACGCAATAGGGAAAGCGTAATTTTAAGAAAGGAGGCAGTTTTGCTTCAGGAGTTGGAACAGAAGGATAATACGCTGCTTAATATGAGGTCTATAATCGAGGAAAATAAAATTAATCGGAGTAGGTAAGTGAAAGGATTACTGAAAACTAGCTTTAATAATTGCCAAGTTTACATTTCAGGCAATACACCAATCAATGGCATCCTCCAATAAATGAGACGAGAGCTCAAGAGCCTCAACAGAAAACTGAATTGACTCGATCTACAATCAATGCGAGATTTCAATCGGAAACATTTAAAAGAAATTTTTATCAATTCATTGAATGGTATGGCATCGATCACCTCTATAAAAAAGTGTATTATTATACAGTAAGTGCTGCGTACTTACTGTGGCTTGTTCTACTGCCCCAAAAATCTTTAAGAAATGGTTGTATGCCGATTAAAATTTGCTTTGCCGAATAATAAAGATATAACTTTATTAGTAAAACTAAGATAGAAGCAATTTATTCCCAATTTATATACTGTATTGATGGTATTAAACTAAAAAGTATAGAAATTTATAGTTATAAACGGAGGTGAGAGTAATATTTGATAAATAAATACAGAAGTTGTTTGGGTTGAATATATGTAGATACCATCTATAGACACTGCCTATAGTTGACAATGTGTCTTCTTTTTAATAAATTTTTGCAAAAGAATGGGCAAATTGCTCGGCAATGCCACGTACATGGAAGTGTTCTGAACAGCAAATTTATTACGAAAATCCGAAGCTAAGCTACAAAGTTACTTAACCAAGAAATTTTGAAAATGGCTGACTTGGGCAACTGTTGTTTGGCTTCAAACACTAGCGCCCCCCGTCCAACCCCCATTACCAAAACGCATTTTCAATCTAGCTGACAATTGAGATGCGTCGAGATACGGGAGATTGGGCGGATGAGGTATGCTGATGCATCACCGTGCGTCTGTTGCTAATCGACCCGTCGTCGGTAGCAAAGGCAGCGGAAAGCCAATCGAAACCTGTTGCCACAGCAATGCCAGGCAGAATTACTGGGAAACAAAGTGTGACGGAGGGTCGGCACTGAGCAGATCTGATAAACAGTGGTACTCTATATATCGATCAATGCACAGAGAACAATCACAGAAGACACTTCCATCGTACACTGCAGCGGACCTTCTATTTATACTCAGTTCTGGGGGAATAAACACTTGGGAATTACAACGCGACTAGCAGCAAACAACTACAGCCACAACCACAACCAGGGTGGGTTTTTGTTATGCGCAGTGCGCAGTGTGAGAGATGTATATAATGCTTAATTAAATGAATTTAATCTGAATAAATGTGGCAAAAATGTTACAAATAATTTAAAAATGTTAAAATAATATTTAAAATTAATAAAATGTTCAATTTAAAAGAGTTTTAAAATTGGTATGCAACTTGCTTTCACTGGGTTTCGAGCCGTGGAACTGTGCGCAGTGTGAATTGGATTATGAAATGCATTTACTTTGAGATACTTTTGTGTATGCTGCATAAACAAGATATAGGGAAAATATATGTATGTTAAATATTTAAATTTATATATTATGTATATAAATAAAAAAAAATAAAAAATTTTAAAAATAAAAATTATGGTTACAACTTGGCGCCGCTGGAGCTCGAACCGCTGAACTGCACTTGGTGTGAAACGCAACTACAACTACAAACGAATAAAGAAATTCTTTCACTATGAAATACTTTTGTATCTCTGCAAATATTTATCAACAATTTTTAATAAAATCTTTTATAAATCAATGAAATTGAATATTTTCTAAGGCCTGAAAGCATGCTACGACTTTAACTAAATATTTTAAGCATTTGCATTTGAAATCCAAAAAAATCACAGATTTTTAAAGATGCTCGTATCATACTCAAAACAAATTCGCTGTATGTTTGTCACTTTCCTTTTGTTTGTCCAAAACTAATTCAAATTCAAATAGCAGCGGAAGTCTATGAAGAAAAAAAGTTGGAGATAATAAAATGAACTATCAAACAGGTTCTGTGAACTTCGCATGCAAACAGTTTGATCCAAACATAACGGCAGCTGTGTCCAACCAACTAGGCAAAGCCAAGAAGAAAGTGTTTCTTTGTGTTTTTATACCCTGTGGAGTATATTAAGTTTGTTAAAAAAAAAAATTTAACAGGCAGAAGAAGGAGTGAAAGGCCACATTAAGAATATATGCATATTCTTGATTAGCATCAGAAGCCCAGTTGATGTATACATGTCCGTCTGTCCGTATGTCCCACAAATTGCAAAAAGCCATAACTCTGGCAATTATCAAGCTGGAGATTTGTGATTCGGCGTGAATGATATTTAAGGCCGACTGAATGTTATGTTTTTAATTGAGATAGTTTCCAGACTGTATCTAACGCTCGAAACATTTCCGATTACACAGCCAGTTCGTGTCAATTCAAATATTTAATAAAGATAGACGGTGAAAATGGAATGCGATAACTAATTATTATAAATATGAAATATACATATTCTGCATTATATGATATATAAGATATATAAAATTTTATTCGGGATTTAAAAATTTGATTTAAGAATATTTTAAAAGGAAAATGATCCATCAAATCAGTTTTGGTGTGATCTTTCCAATGCCGACAATATGCACCTCAACTACTGTGAGCAAACGTAACAACACTTTATAATACCCTGAAGGTAAGATATAGGGAAAGCCATCACCTGTGAGCTGACAACTACGAAATCTGTAAATTCCCTTTGGCCATGGTGCCACAAATTTCCCTTCGATCTCCGGGCAATTCGAGCAATCGGCGATATTCGGATATACTAAGTCCATATAATATTTGTCGATGAAAGATTCTAATGTGTATTTTGGAACTTTATAGGGCGTCTCATGGTAGTCGTCATCTCTGCCGCTGGTGGAATAAAAAACAAACATTTCAAACTGTTTAAAAAAAAAAAAAAAGTGTTACTTCAAACATAACCATTAAATTTACATTACTGACTGTAGCATTCTCATCGACGTCAAATTTACAATCAGCTGTTGCAGAAACAGCCGATTCACTGAATGAGAGACGATCAATTCGTGCACTGATATTAAAAAGATTTTCATCCGATGATGTGGCATTGACAAAGAGAATTTCATATTTCCAAGCTCGCTAATGTAAAGATGATATTTAATATTGAATATATTTCAGAATAAAACTTACCTGTGTAGTACAGTTAACACTTAAACACAACAGTGATCCTAAGAAAATCGCGAGCAGAATCATTATACTTTCTCAAACTCAGATGAGTACAGTTAAATTTATAGAAATGAATTGTTTATATAGTAGTCCATTTAATGCAGATATTAAATGAAATAATCTGGTTTTAATTGAGATTGTTCCCAGACCTTATCGGTCGCACGAAACATTTCCGATTACAAGGCCAGCCCTTGTCAATTCAAACATTGGATTTGTCGGTGAACATTTCAACGGCCAAAGTGGCCAAAAAACCACTCTTGTTATTTCAACAGCGTATTTTACTGTCGGGCCTTCCCGACTGAATGTTATATTTCTTTCGCTGAAATTTCTGCGGTCACGACTGCGACTTTTCTGTGAATCTTGCAGCAAGCCTCCAGCGCCCACTAAAAAAAAAATAGAAAAAAAATGTTACTGAGCTCAGCTGAGGCACAAGACCATTCCACTTGGCTGACGATAGGTTTCAGTCTGTATTGTGAGTTCAGCATAAGCGGACGGCACAGATTTGATCGTGGCTGGCAAATAAAAAAGATTGAAAGATTGAAAGATACAAAGTTACTGTGGAACCGCTAACGAATTTTAATAAATAAAACGCGCCTGCGCAAACTAATAAAAAAAATAGCATAATAAGAGACAATCGCACATAGAGAAATTCAAGTGGATTTGAATACAAAAGTGATTGACGTCGCGTCGACAGAGCCTGGCTCAAAGTCAGATCATTAGTATGCAAAAGTGATCAACCCACTAGGCTCAAATAAAAGCTATAAAGCCACAAATTTGTATTGTGTGCCAGTGCCTCAATCAACGATTCGAATGCAAACGCGTTTCGCACACCAAAAAAAAAATTCAACTTGCTACACACGTGTTTGACAGCACACTACAAATATTACGAATATCATTATTACAAGGCCCCAGTTGGCTTAAAGTTCACGAAAGCAATCGAAACGTAACGATCATTAGTGCAAAAATTTCAGCAAAATGAATACTGCCACGCCCCCTGACCTGCTGCACATGGATAAGCCATTGCGTGCTTTCTATCAATTTTTCATGGATTTAATAATATTCACATTGAAATCTATTTATTTCATATTGGAATCTTTATATTATACAATATTGCCACAGCGATTTAGAAAGCTAAAGGTAAGGGGATGGACAAATCAATTCAAATACCAAAAAATGTGGACACAAAACACAAATTTATGTAATTAAATGCAAGTTTTATATCTAGTTGGTTTTTGTGTCAAGTTGTTAAATGATTTGAATCTTGTCGTAAATTTAAGTAACTTTAAATTAGTTAATTTTATTTAACGACACCGACAACTTCCCTCCAAATTACCCAATCTTATACAAAACTGCGCTCGATCACTCCACTGTAAGTTTAGCCCTCGTACTATTATTGGCAATACTTAGCTTTAAAAGCTATAATAAATTTCAGCTTAAGTAGCATTTTTTGTTTCAAAGCCCTATGTCAGAGAAAAGGGCATTTGTTTTTTGTGAATTTTAAATCAAGTTTCATTGCATATACTTCTTACCTGTTAAAGGGTATGTGCTAGTCTGACCGTCTCGATTGTAGTACTCTATTTTTGTTGCATTATTTTTTTTATTTCTTTTTATTATTTTATTATTTTTTCTCTTTGCCCTAATAAAAATACATCATTGACACTCATTAAGTAGCAAAATAGAAAACGTGCCAATTTTATGACGAAGGTTAAATACGCTGGACCAAAATATTATTACAAAATGGAATTAAGTTATTTATATAATGACTATACTTAAAAATCTTCAAGAAAAAAACTACTAATATTATTAAACAAAAATAAAAGTAGAACACAATGAATAAAAACTCTTTTAGATGTCAACAATTGGATTGAAAGGGCAAAAGTTTTTGAAAGAAACCAGTTTTCTTTTATAGAACAAGAATATCATAAGATACAAGTTCTATGTTTTCATCATAAAGTGTTCCTCCTGCAAGTTAATTCACATATTTAAGATTCTCACACACATTTAAGATTCAAGATGCAAGTTGTTTCACATATTTAAGATTCTCATATTTCGCTAGAGTAAACTTCCAAATATCGTGACTTCAAACTTTCCAATTTATTTGCTTTGTATGCCATTTTACAGCTGTTGTACATTTAATTTTGGCCAACACTTAAAGACTTCGAATAAAACGGTGGCGTTGTTTAGACATAACTCAATTGTTACCAACAAAAAAAAAGAGTTAAGTTGATATATGAGTGTTCACACGGCGCTGCGATTTGTTATATGGGCTTAATGTTTGCGTTTTGGTCAATGAATGAAATCGTCTCTTTTTCTTCGATTTTTATTTCGTATTTATTCGTAGACGTCACTTATAATACTTAGGATTGCCCACTCAGTGTTAGCTACCACAGAGTCTGCAAATATTTATAATTGTTTTTTGTCGTTTGCACTTCAATTGGGGCAGCTGACATTGAAATGAATTTCGGGTTAAAGAAAACAAAAAGATTCAAACAAAGTTAAAACATTTCCCATGTTTTCTTTAAGGCCAGGCAGATGCGCAGCTGGTATAAACAACCAGTTGGCTATATAATTATTACCAAACCAATCTAAAGGAAGCGCTTTTCCTCTTACCAACGGGTTTTTCACATGCAATGCGATGCGATTGGTTAGTTTTTGTCATTGTTGATATTTTTCTGAATATTTCTCTGGTTGGTATATAATCAACGGGCATAAACCACAACCTGACATTATACGCTTGATGCAAAAGCAGAAAAGGCACAAAAGCAAAATCATGTAAAATAATACAAATTATCAAAATATGCACTATTGTAAGCCTGGCCAACAGTCTAAGCCGCTTTTCATTTAGCAAAACGCTGTATGTTTACTAATATGCCGCACTGTAGCGCCAGTCTAAACTTGATTGAACTTTGCGGATGTTGTTGTTGAAGCTTGAAGTTAATATAAACAGTATGTCAAAATAGCAACAGCTTGCAAAATACTTTTTAAAACATAAAAGAAACATCTTCATGTTGCAATTCGCACTCCAAACTTAGTTGAACTCAATCATAAATTATTCAAAACTTTACTCGGCGCATTTAATTTTCGTGTCGCACCTTTTTATCTTAAATATGCATAAATAAACGTAATTGGGGTATGTTTGTTTAAACATACACAGTCTGCAATTAAAATTAACCAATTAAAAATTGTATACACAATAGACTGCACAGAGACTGACACATTTAATAAATTTATCAAAATATAATTATTTATATCATCTAAGCCATCTGAAGCTGACCTAATAAAAGTGTGCAGCAAAACAGATTAATTATTATTACGTTATTTACTCAGAAATTATAGAAGCAAACGAACAAAGTATGAATTAACTTTTTATGCAGTGAAAATCTTTAAACAAACTGAAAGATTTTAAAATTGTTATAAAGCTAATATTTAAATAAGATATAAATATAACCATTTAAGTTTAAAACATTTAAATAAATTTAAACAATCTTAGACAAATTTATAACCTACTTAAGTTATTTAAAATATCTCTTTAAAATAAATAAACTTATTTTACAACACAAATTGTTGACAAAATCATATTATTAAGCACAGCTGTTAATTGAGTTTCACTTTCGTTTACGACACATTTTCCACACTCTTTGACAGAACATATCGGGGCAGGTGGTGCTCATAACTGGTGGAGGCGGAGGAGTGGGACGTTTGATAGCTCTTAACTTTGCTAAGCTGGAGGCGCGCATTGTCATCTGGGATATCAATCAAGAAGGTAGGTTGCGCTTCCATACGTTTCGCAACGTTTTGGGTAATTAACATCACCAAGCTAAGTACTTGGAGCGTGAGCGTTTTCAATTAACAGCTCTATTATGCGATAGGTTAAAGACCCCTAGCTTGGAGAAAGCTAGATGTGTTACACTTACAAATTGATTAACCAACTTATTTGTTTTGACAGCTATCAAGACGACAGTTGATCTGCTCGCCAAACATGGCTATCATAATTGCAAGGGCTACGTGGTGGACATCTCGGATCGGGAACAGATCTATCAACGTGCTGCACAGGTTACTGAAGAGGTTGGTCATGTTGACATCTTGATTAACAATGCGGGCATTGTTTGCTGCAAACCCTTCTGGGAGTTACATGATCGTGTCATCCAGAATACGTACAATATCAACATTATCTCGCACTATTGGACCGTTAAGGCCTTTCTGCCTTATATGATGAGTCAGAATCGTGGTCACATTGTGACTGTGAGCTCTATTACGGGCATGTTGGGCACATACGGTTGCAGTGATTATGCAGCTACCAAATACGCTTGCATTGGCTTCCATGAGAGTCTGTTGACCGACCTGAAGGCACATGGCTATGATCAGATACACATGAGTCTCATATGTCCGTACTATATCAACACGGGCATGTTCTCTGGTGTCAAGCCCCGTATGCAGCCCATGTTGGAGCCTCAATATGTCGCCGATCGCATTGAAGGCGCCGTGCGTCGCAACGAGGTCTGGTGTGTTCTGCCCAATTCCATTCGCCTGCTGACGCCCCTAAAATGGTAAGTGAATAAGAACTTTGTAAATAGTCAAAGAAATAGTATTTATAAATGGAGTAATTTGGAACTGGATAGATACCATTAGTAATTTTAATTATATACAAGAATATTATTTTAAATGTGTATTTTAAGTATTATATTTTAATTAAAATATTTTTTTTTTTGCAGCTTGTTACCTGCCAAGATGTGCTGGGAGCTGATGTATCGGGTTATACGAGGTCCCGAGTCCATGATGATGTTCCAGGGACGCGGACGTGTTGCCGCTGGTTAACCAAGATGTCTTGGGTTGAGTTTTTATATCACGGTTATGCTTTAGCTTAAATAGTTTAAGAAACATTAAAAATTGTTTTATTGATACAACTTTTGCATCTACTTACTTAATGTTGTGTCTAGAGTTTAATCTCTAACTGTGGTTTGTTGGTAGTAATGTGGAGCCAATTCAGTTAGCCATTCTTTCTTGATAACCGTCAAGTGGTTCATAAAGAGCTTTGTTGTCTGCAACAATTCTCCGTAGACAACATACTGTGCTTGTGGTAAAGTATACAATGTGGAATTTGGATGTACTGCCAGCTCAGTGCCACTGCTGATTTGTCTGTAGACTCCCGAGTGATGAAGGTAGGCAACCTGTGTAAAGAATCCCGCCGTGATGCATTTACACAACATTTCCACATCTCCCTTGCAGGAGAATATGGGTATGCCATATTTTTTGCGAGCCAGTGTAATAAGTTGCTCCCTCAACTCGCAGGCACGCTTTAAATTGCGATAGATGAGATAGTATTGACCACAGAACTCCTTGGTCATGCCCTCCTCCACACAGGCGCTGTATATGTTGAGCAGTGTAATTAAATCCCCCTCGGCAACCTCAAAGTGTCGATGTGCAATGCGTCCACTTTGTTGAGCCAAGGCCGAAACTGGCCTTGAGAAAACAGACTGTACTTGCAACATGGCTATAATGGTAATAATTTCCTCGGAACAGCCCATTTTCCCGGACACATATAACATCTTGGATAGCATTGCGCTAAAGGGCAGCTCGGCTAGCAAGAAACCCACAGGTTTAGTCAGTTGTCCCTGATCATCAATGGCATCCAGTGCGTAGAGAGTTTCCAGAGCTGACAACAGATTCTTTGCGGGAGGTGGCGAAGGAAAATCAAAGCGTAGAATGTTGCCAATGCCTAGGGCCTTTAGTTGAAGCACTGCACCGCTCATTTCACTGCGACGCAACTCTGGAGGCTGCCGTGGAGCCAAACCATCGTAGTCCTGCTTCGTGTAGAGCCTGTAGACTTTGCCAGGACGCACACGACCAGCACGTCCTGCACGCTGTATAGCAGAGGCTTTGCTGACGGGCACAACAACGAGACTGTCACTGCAGGTGGCAGGATTATACCATTTAACCTTAACGTAGCCACAATCGATGACATAGACAATGCCTGGTATGGTAATAGAAGTCTCAGCTATGTTGGTGGCCAGCACCACTTTACGTACACCTTTGGGTGGTGTAAAGAACACCGCCAACTGATCATTGCTGGTCATGCTACCGTACATGGGCAGCACCTTAAGATTGGTCGACTCTGCGCTTGCTATATATTCCCGTAACAGATCCAAAGCCTCCAATACCTCCTCCTGACCAGTGAGAAATGCTAGTATATCACCAGGTGGCTCCTTCTGATGAAGTTTCCAAACTGTTTCCACTGTTTCACGCACATAATCCGCACAAGGTTCGTTCAGATAGAAATGATTCACTGCGTGCATTCTTCCCTCGATGCTTAATTTAATGCTGACTTCATTGGAAGCTCCTGGCCAGCTAAAGAACTCACTAAAGAAGCTGGCATCTATGGTGGCCGAGGAGATGATTAGCTTTAAATTGCTGCGTTTGCGTAAGATCTTTTTTAGCAGTCCCAACACCATGTCTGTTAGCATATTTCTCTCATGTGCCTCGTCCACGATGATGACTCCATATTGGGTGAGCAAAGGATCAGCTAACAGTTCTCTTAAGAGTATGCCCTCCGTCATGAATTTGATTTTTGTGTCGCTTGAGATGCGTTCCTGGAAACGGACCACATAACCCACTGTATCTCCTACAAGTTCACCACGTTCTTGAGCCACACGATTTGCCAAAGTCACCGTAGATACTCGACGAGGTTCCGTGATTCCAATCATGCCTTTGGTATGCCAACCCAATTCGAACAGATACTGTGGCACTTGGGTGCTCTTGCCACTACCCGTCTCACCCACCAAGATGACCACTTGATGGTTCTCCAGGCAATAAAGTATCTGATCCCGGTACTTACGAATGGGCAACTTTTCACGCTGTTCTATTAACCCCAGATTATGATTGGCATTAAAGACAAATGCAGAACCTTGCGGCTCCTGTTCACCGCCGCCTTCATTAATTGCATCATCTGTGTCTGGTTTAATAAATTTTGGCTTAAAAGTTGCCATTTCAATTAAACGTTTCAATAAAACGTTGCCTTTTTATATTACTTGCCGCTATTTCGTTTGTTTACTGAATTACTTTTTATCGATGTCTTAATTCCGACTGACGTTGCGATTAATCGATACTTATAGAATCAACGCAATATATCGCATTCCCAGTAATGCAAGTATTTCGATATATCGCCATTAGCATGACTAGTGTTGTAAAATGAGAAATATGAGCGCGAAATTGAAATTATAACTTTTACTCAATCTTCTGTCAACTGCTTTCTAATACAAGCCTGAGCATAATTATGTGAGTTTGTGAAAAATTGGATTTCTAGACTTAAATTCTTTATTTCAAAACTTCAAAATAATAAAAATATTCGCTTAATATCACTGATTCTATAAATAAATTTACATTGTTTAAAACTGTTTTCGAGGCGATTTCCTCTATAGACTGGTGACTTCCGTCACGTTTTGCTTGGGAACAATTTGCGTAACGTTTTATTTTTTAGGGGACACACGAGAGAATGAAACTCGTTAACTTATGAAATAAACTTACATAAGCTGTGTAATGCAATATCTTAGAGATGAAAATAATTTCTACATACTTATTAATCATAATACAACTAAAAGCGACTTTATCTGTAATATGTATTTTGAATGTGGAACTCTGTGCTCTGTTCAAGTTTTATGTACAATGTTCTACAATATTTGTAACGTCTTGAACTGGGTATATACTTGGGGACTTTCCATGAAAGTGCGTTTCGCTAGGTGCGTGCATCTAAAATGTATATAAATATGTTTTCCTGGTTTATTTTGTATAGATATTTCTTTCTTTTTGTTGTGTGTTTTGTGATATATGTAAATTTGATTGTATTTTTATTGTATTTATCGTTATCTTTCTTAAATGTTAGAATTTTTAAGTATTTCTCCCGATTTGTATTTCATTTTAACGGCATTTCATTGGCTTAACAGGTATTGTTTGGTTTTACTTTCGATATTTAAGTGCATTCTTACATTTGATGCATGAATGTTTCATCAGCTGTTTTTAATAAAAATAAAATAATTCAAACAATGATGTAATTTTTATTTATTGACTCATTTTATTTAACATTTGAGTTTTGATTTATTTTATTAATACACCATAATTTCGTATACTGTCTCAGCTTTGCATGTGATTCTTCATTTATTAATGATATACATATTACCAACATTTTTAATCATTCGATCCATTGTCCAAACTGAAAATAAAGCCCCTGCTAAAACATTAGAAATCTAGTTTGATGGTTATTTTATACTAAATTGCATTTAGTTGTATTTGATTTTAATTAATATGTAATTTTAATTGGTTTTTGGCTTGTTATTCCCTAAATATACATAGAATTATGTTTGTATTTAAAACATGACCGCATTTTATGTTGAGTTAACACTCTATTGGTTTTCTATTTATTGGGCCGTAAAACGATTTTAAGCTACAGTAAAATATTTTCAATACTTGCTGCGAAGCTTAAGTCTTAACAGTGTAATTGGCTACAATTATTGTGTATAATTTTGAATTCGAAAACTTTTTGCAAAAAGTTTTTATTTGCTAAATAAAATCATCAGAAGTATGGTGTTGTGTTAGATGCTCGTATTGTGTTTATTATCCTTAAACTGGTTAATTTTTGGTTTTCGCTTAGCAGTCTAGAGAGTTGAAAAGCATCAGTAGAGTTTTAATTGCTGTAAAAGCGTTTTGTACACTTGTACACAATAAGCGTAAAATACAATACATATAAAGAAACAATTATTGTTACCAGAAGAAAGCTTTAAGTGTGGTTTTTGCGAAGGCGAAAGCAGTTCCACGACCTTAAGCCATAATTGTTGCTGGGACACCGATAAATAAATATATAGTTGAGTAAAATTTTAATTAAAATTGCTCAGGGTGTGAAGATCTCTGCCATCTTGCTATAAGCGCCATCTTGATGCAAACGCCATCTTGATTGCAGTGTTGTAAGGATGCGTAAAATGAAAACTGAATAAGTAATCGGCGTCCCCACATAATAAACCTTGATCCGTTTTGTCATTATTTAACTGCTAGACAATAAACTTATAATTCAATAATTTGATGGTTCCCCTTTTCGTTTTCTATTGGCGAATGCTTACACTCACAATCTAAATTATTCACACAGTAAGCAATTTTTATTTAATTGAATCTGAAACAACGCTTTTATTCGAAATGAAATTAATTCAATTGGGCTAAAAACATGTTATTCTATCTGGCCAAAATATTCGTTTATTTAAAACCACTTCATCAAACTTAAAATTATTTAATTCAAAATAAAAATGTTTTATAAAAATTGCTTACTGTGTTAAATAGATTAGTTTGTTAGTGCACATACTTACATACATATCGTAACTTATCACATGCTTTGCATTTTTTTTCGGCTGCCTAATAATTGTGTGTGTGTGTGTGTGTTTTTAGTTGTAAAGTTAAGCTTATAGCTTGTCTAGGTCCGATTGCGGTTCAGTTGGACTTATTGGTGACATTTCAACGCTATCGAGGAGTGGAGTCTTCTCCTCACTGCAACTGCTGCCGGGTGCATCGTCCATGTCCATGACAAAGATACGCGACAATTCGGCTCCGCTTAAAGTTCGCCTTGAAGGAGATTCATCCAGGGAACTGTTATCCTCGGCGGCGGCGCTGTTGTTGTTGCTGCTGGAGCTAGAGCTGGATGTGGAGGTGCTGCTGCTGGTGACATTAAGGGCCTGGTCAAGAGATTTGGATGGTGTGCGATAGCTGGCAGTTGTGGGCTCATGGGCGGAGGGAGCATTGGAGCTTAAATTCGTTTGGCAGGTGAGCGTGGCCAAGGATGTGGTCTTAATATTGGTCGTCTTCAGATGGTTAATGGAACAGCTGCTCCAGCTCAATTTGCCAACACGACTCTTTGGCGGTTGCAGCTGCATTTGTTGTTGCTGCTGCTGTTGTTGTTGTTGTTGCTGATGATGTCCATGACTTGCATTATTGTCATCGTTGAAGCTCATTTCATCCTCGCTACCACTGTGCGTATTATTAATGGCTGTCTGCTTGAGTCTCACCAAATGCCGTTCCGAATATGATTTACGTGCATCCATGACACGCAAATAATCCGAAGATTCACCTAGATCCTCACTCTTGGAGCTGCAATAGCGACGTGCATGTGCATGTCCGTTGGCCGTGCCACAAAAACTCGTGGTCACACTCAACATTTGTTGACTTCCGCTTAGGGAACGACGACTTCCCTGCGTGGAACAGCAACTACTCTCATAATGATTGTCACGCAATGAGCTTGGAGAAAGTCGAGCCGAGTGTGAGGAATGATTCGGTGAATGTTCCAACAAGGAATCATTACTCTTGGCAATACGATTCTTGCGATAGAATTTGCTATCTCTCCAAAGAGTCTGTCTCTGACTACCTGAGGAGCTGCCTGTTCTTTGCAGCTCCATATTGGAGGTTGGATGTTCCGATTCCTGGCAACAACCACTAGATGAAGTCTTGCTAATCCTAAACGAGGCATGTGTCAACTTCTTGTACTTCTCACTCTGCATGTTGACACGATTGTCGGAGTGTGTGCGATCTGCCATGGGCATAAAGGCATTATCAATACGTCTCTCCTCCTCTAGGGATCGAAAGGCCAACCGATTCACATGCTTTAGATGTTGTTTATCGGATCCTGTGCGTTTGGGTGACATGTCCTCAAAGGAACTGACACGATACTTTTGTGAGAAGACCTCAATCATGCTGGAACGCTTCGAAGGCGATGTGGTGTATATAGAATTCTGATCATTAACAAGTATTTTGGGCGGATCAAACTGTTGTTGCTGCTGCTGTTGTGACTGTTGCTGTTGTTGCTGCTGTTGATTGCTGCTGGAGGCAATAGAAGAATTGCTGGAGTTACTTGTGGCCGTCACGAGAATCTTTGGTGATAAAGATACAGGAAAGTGTTGCGGTCTCATGTTACCCAACGAACCACAACCGGAACCGGATGAAGTAGATCCTGTACCGGACATGGCATCATCAATATGTAGGAAGTTGCTGGGAGAACTCTCGCGACAGGGTGAAGAAATTGCTGAATCCTGTGAGACCATGCTACGTGGAATGGTAGCAAGTTCCAGGCATGTTTCATTTCCCCCTGTTGTGGTGGCTATGATAATGTCCTCCACACCCTCATCGATGGGTGAGGAGATGGATTGGAAACTACTCAGGCGTATACTTGAGGAGCCAATGGACAAATCATTGTCTGTTAGTGAGCCAAAGGCCGAGTCCTGCGACGGATTGCTGCGGCCATATTTCAAACACTTGAGTGAATATTCCAGACGACGACTCTTGGAATTCTTGTAGTTGCACATGTCGGCTGTCAGCTGATGATTGAAGGAGGCTGCTGCTGCCGAGGCATGTAAGCGTTGTCCTCCCCCGAACCACTGGCCACCGCATCATCTGGTGCTGTCAGCGTCAAATGTTCATCGTCATCTTGTTGCTCGTGCTCCTCGTGTTGCTGCTGGTGCTCCTCCTCCTCGGTTTCAACAGCAAGAACGCCTTCGGCGAGCATCACATTCAGATTACTCTGACTACTCGTACTACAGCGAATTGTGGGATGTGTTGTGGGCAGCTCCTGGGCAATGCCACTGGCAATGGTAATGTTGTCATCCGAGTAGAGTGCGGCATGGTCACAGTAGTGTATGGGCGACTCAGTCGGTTCATACTGTTGTCTATGCTGTGTCCGTGTGAACGAGGCAGAGGCGGAGTGCCAGTGTTGATAACGCTGCAAACGCTGCAGGCTTTTCATGTGACAACTGCTTCTGCTGCTGCTGCTGCAACAACTGCCTCCCACGACAATCTCTTCGAGCAGTCCCTCCTCCGAGTCGCTTGATATGTCAAATGAGTCCATTGTTCGGCTGATGCTGTGCAAGACGAGAATAACAATCAAACAAACAAAAAAAAACAAAAACAAATATATAGTAGAAGGGCTATAGAACTCTAGAACTATAGATTTCCAGCTTGGCATCGATGCAGGTCACGATGCCCTATGGCACCTGATTCTATTGTTCCCCATCAATCTCTCTCTCACTCTGTATGTTATTGTTTAGGCCATTCATGTAATATTCGTTATGAATATGCGTGAGTGTGTGAATGTGAATAAATGTGGGTGTTTATGAATGCAGTTTGTGGGCGCTGCCATCGTGCTGCAGTTGAAGCATCAATATAAATACGAGTACTCGTACATAGACAAGTGCAATTCGCAAGCGTTTTCTCGAGCATTGTTCGTGTTTTAACAAACCCCTGGAATTTGATTAACCCAAGACCAAAATACTATAGACAGACTTGGTTTAATAATACTTGTGCTTTAGCCCCTTCTAGTTACTAGCTCATAAAAGAACAAGTTGCTCAATTATTTATTTACTTTTACTCAAGTTTTAATGGCTTGAAAAATACAAGAGCTACTAGCAATAAGAAAATTGGATTTTTAGAGAAATAGCTCAATATTTATATTATAAGCAAAAAATTATTTCTCTTGTATTTTCCACAAATTAAATTAACCCTTAATAAAATAAATAAGCATATTTAAAGCCAATATATATGATTTTATAATGAAAAGCAGTGGGTCAAGCTTTAAAAAATGTAAATATTTAGTTTTAGATAATAAGGCACACATTCAGAGTGTTTTAGATTTTTTAACAAATAATTTAATATCCTAAAACACCCCAAAATAGTTAACTAGGCATTAACTTTTTTTATTCATGCAAATTAAATAACTAAGCAAAATAATTACAACAAATACATTCGTGCATTAATACTAAACATTTAAGCAGCAAAAGTTTATTAAAAAAGTATGATTTTTGAATAAAAAAATGGAATAAATTTTAAAGATTTTAAAATTTTATGAAGTAAGGAAAAGAGCAGCCTTTATGTATGATTTCTAAGGTTCCCAGGACCTGGAAAATGTCTGGCAGGACTTCGATTTGAAATGGTTGCTTGCAAAGTGTGTGGTGCATTGGAGTGGGAGTGGGCGGTGGTGTTGTGTGTGTGGGGCGTGGTTTTAGCATACAAAAATTTGCCACTTACCACGTTTTGCAAAACACAACAACAACAAATAAGTTTGCTTTGTTTATGTTTTTTCTCATTTTTTTTTAGCTGTTTCCATTTTGGGGTACATATACTTTTTTGAGGGTACAAAAATTGCATTTTGAGTACAAAAAGTTGTTGTGATTGATACAGCTGTTCATATAGGTAATTATTATATTTTTTATTCATGAATTCATATCATTTGTCATTTGGTTTATCAAGAGTTTTACACTTTATAATTGTAATTGTGAGTGATTTGTTGTGAGTTGTTTTTTTTTTTTTTATTATATTTCTTGTGGTTTTTGTTTTTGTTTTGCATCTTTTGGTTTCTGTTAATTTGGTTGGTTTTGTTTCTTGTTTTTCTGTTTAGTTTTTTTGGTTGTTGAGGTTTAGTTAGTACATACGAAAGACTTCATAGGGCGCAGGCGGAACACTGTAGTTTGTTCGAACGGGTTATGTAAATAAACAAATGCAGAAATGCAACAATTTGTAAATCATAAATAAAACACACACGTATGTAATATAAACAAAAGTGAACGTTGATAGACATTCAAGAGCTGATCTGTATGTATCGATGTATAGATGAGGCTTGTGTAACTGCAACTGGTTCATTTTATTTATTATTGTTGGGTTCGCAACACTAAGACATATATAGTATATATAAATTTATATAGGTATTCATAAGTAATATAGTTTAGAGTTGATTCACATAATATAGAGTGTTTGTTTTTGGTTGTAGAGAGAAAGAGAGAGTAAACATTGCATACAAAATACTTTAGTTGAAAAATTCCTCTACTACAAAGAAGTTATTATTTTGTAATGTATATATGTATTAGATATATATCAATATATAGATATATTTATAAAGACATGCGTTTTGTTAGGCAGCAAAAGATAAATTTACACTGAGAGATAGAGAGAAAGATGCTTAAAATATACATGAGCAACGACGATGTGAATTGGGCATTTTATATAAGTACTGTATATACTATAGTTGCCATTCCCCTCTCCTTATTACTTAATTACATTCTTGTCTTGTATGCATAATTTTCAAGCACTTAATACTGACAGCAGACACTCACAGTCTGTGTCTCTGTCGCTGTCGCTGTCGCTGTCGCAGTCGCAGTCGAGAGCTGGAATCTCTTGGCCAGAACATTACCATAATTACCGCAGGCACGCACAGCACAATGTACACAGACAGACAGACGGACAGACAGGTGCACGAAAAACACACACACACACACACACTTACACCTATATACACATTTTACGTACATATGCAGAACATTTATTTTATGACGCCATTTTTTGTGCTCTCATTTTGTGTTAGTTGTCCGCTTAGTTCACCTTTCCTTGTTTTGTTTTGTTTGGCTTTTTTTTTTATTCAACACATCATTCCAAGTTACACACTCATTTGGGCAGCATTTGTGTGTAGTTGTGTGTGTGTGTATCTGTGAGTGTGTGTGTGCTTCTTTATTAACCTGAAATGCACTAAACAACTTGCAGGGGCGTTCTTAACTAAACAGAGGCGCCCAATGGCGCAATGGTGTGACCAGTTAACATCAAACAAATATGACAGTTTTAAACTATATACTTTCCAATTACAATGCTAGAAATTTAAAGAAGCATAAAATAAAATTTCTCATTTAAGACTTCAATGTTTATCATTAAAATTGTCACTCAACGCGACGCAGTTGAAGTTAGATTGCCAGATTTATATTTGTAGAGTTTAATTGTTGACTATAAGAGACAACTTTTAAATAACGCTATAAGCAGACAGTATCTACACCCTTTAAAGAGTAACTGAATGGCGCCAAAAGTAGCTAATTTAAAATGAATGAAATGACAACTTAAGCTATTAGTAAATACTACCTTTTTAATAGATTAGTTCTGTAGATAGGAATGAATAAAAATTTTACATTTTCTTTAATCCATTGCTTTTTTAAAAAACACTATATTCTCAAAAATATTCTAGAAAATCAGAACACTTTATCTAAGAATGGCATGCACAATTTTAAAGCAGACTATTCTAACAGTTTGTTAAACTAGAACCCAATTATGTAAATGAAGAAGAACATCCCTATCTAATCTCACTGCACCAGTGAGAAACCTTGTTATATCGAACAAAACCTAAGCAGAGACATTTAACAAATAATACGATGACCATTTGCTGAGAACTGTTTTAATACGTGGATGTATATGACGAGATTTGAATATGTAATTGCTTGTGTGCGTGAATGTGGTTTCATGTGATTCTGACTGTGTCTGAGTGGGCGTGGGTGAGCTGCATTGCTATGGCAGTGATACGACTTGAAAGTCGTTATAGACACTTACCCAGTGCGTCGATCATGCGGCGTCGAAGGCGGTGTACAGGGTGAACTAGCCTCACTGAAAGAGTTGCCCAGGGAGGCGCATTGTCGCTTCTTTACAGCGTGTAGTAAATTTAGCGTGGAACGGCTGAGGCTCGGCTTGATTGTCTGTAAAAACAAATAGATAATAGATTTACTTCATGTCTATCAAAAATACCCTACAAAAAAATTAAGAAAGGATTTTGAAAAAAACAATTAAATGAAATAATAACTAACCAAAAACTAAATTGATAAAAGAAGTGGAGTTCGGTTCGGTATTAAAAAAGTTAAATTGATTTTACAAACACAATTTTGTTATATGGTAACGTATTAAATTGCTAAAAGAAATAAATGCCTACAAAAAGGAAATTGTTCAGATGAATGTGATTCAATAGATTGAGCAACATCTCAAATTAAAGTAGCTACAAGCAAATTGGAATTGGAATTAAGGTACTTCATACTTACACTGAAACAGGGACCGCGCAGTTCGCGCAAATCGATGCTGCGAAATAGATCGCATAGGACTAGGTCCTCAACGGAGGGGCACACACCGCTTGGCGGCTCAAAGATAAGTCCTAATATTTCCAGAACCTGTGCGAAATCAGCAATGATAATCATGTCATGCGGGTCAATCGTAAATTTCTGGTCTTACCTGGCCAATTTGTGGATAATGCTGTAGCTCCATTTCGAGCACCCGTATGGACGGTTTCGGTGTGGTCAGCTCCTGACCGGTGCACATTTCATAGAGCAGATGGCCAAAGCAAATGATGTCGACATTCTCGATTTCCGTTACGGAACGAGACCACATCACGGCATTGATGCGCGAACTGAGACCCAGTAGACCATTCTCAAGGCCTGATAACCTGCAAAACAAACAAACAAACAAAAATTGGGTAAAGGAAAAAAGCGTAAACGAAAAGGGACCACAAAGAAAATGCATAATTAAATGTTGACCCTCCCATTTTCGCATAATAACAACACTCATTACAATTCGCCACGTTTTCCTGACGTTGGTTAAACAACATGTGGAAACGTTTATGAGCCAAATGTGTTTGTCACATGGCCTTTGTTTGTGTGTTTATTCGAGATACAGTACACAACGTTTGTCAAACTTCATATGTGAATAAATTACAATCCTTCCACTTTATATAAAGCAAGAGTTGGAGACAATGACATAAAAATGTATGCGCACTGTTAGTTGGATTTCTCATTGGGATATCATTACGAAAATGCGTATTTAATGGAAACTTCAGAGTTACTAATGGCTTACTGTAATTACAAATTAAGTTTTGAGGCCAACAAAGAGGTATTAAATTTATAATCATAGAAAAACAGACCAATTCGATTACAGCAGTGCCATATGAAAATAATTATTTAAATGCCTTTGCCTAGCAGCTAAATATGCAAATTGGGTCAGGTGAACTTTAAACTTTAATAAACTTCTAGCGTATCTTTTATATTTACCGTTCATAATGGCTTATATGTATGTATACAAAAACGCCCCAAACACGCCCACTTTGTAGGGCGAATATTTTGCAGTATTTATATTAAAATGGCAAAATGCTGAAAGGGTTTTTTTATTTTTGCCACAGCCATTCAGTGTTTTTGCCAGGCCATGTGTGTAGTTGAGGGGTGTGTGAGTCTGTGTGCTGTGTGTGTTTGTGTGTGTGTGGGATGTACACGCCTTGTCGCCTGCCCTGAATCGCATATAAATTGCGAGGGTTGTGGGACAAAAAAGGTAATTTTAGATGCATTTATAATGCCTTCAAAAGAGGTAGCGATTTTGTTGAATTGCCTTTAATTTGGCTTTTATTGTGTTGCCCCAAATATTTGATATGCTACAAAAATGGTTTTTCATTTTATTCCTAGAATATTTCATAGCAATTTAATTGCAACGCTTTGTTTAAACAATCCATGGCACATTATAATGTTGGGAAATCGATTTTGGTTGAGAGGCATGCAAACCCATTAAGCAAATTAATTTACAGTCTACTGATTGCTGTTAACTCACCTGGCTGCCCCGTTCTGTAGAATGACATTGCCGCTGTGTAAGTGACCATGAAGTGGAAAGCCACGCTCCTTCAGGAAAAGCAAAGCCTCCAGAATCTGGCGACCCAATCGCTGCACTTGGCTAACGGGCAGACCATTCGGTTTGCGTGTATACTTCCGCGCCCAAGGCTCATTCCATTGGGCCTAAAAAAAGGGTATAAGAACAATTTTTCAATCAGTAAATTCTAGTTTTAATTGCTTATTATTTTATTTTATTTATTTTAGTTTACAACTTAAAAAATATAATAAAAGTAAATTAATTTGGTCAACTGATCATATTGTACAATAATTCATTGAGCCCAATAAAGAAAGTGTATTTGTGTAAATAATTATAACTTCTAATGCTAATAGATAACTCTATTTTATAGTTAAATCAATTTATATATTAAATATAGACAAATTAATTATGTGTAATATTATCAGTACTACTGATCATAGCTAGAAATAAATTAAGTTCTATTGAGTCTAATTAAAGGGGAGTGTACTGAATTTTTGTTCAAAATCTTTTTGCTTAGTTTTAAATGCTTTTATTGTCCTAGATCTACGATCGAATCATATTGTTTTTATTAAATAAATTATAAGTAAATTAATTGTGCTGACTTTTAAAACTTCTTTAGTCGACTTCTTTTAGTTTAAGTTAAATTATTTCGACTGCTTATGGTAAATTGATCAAAAATTAATAAGCAAGCAAGACAGAATTATTTCGACTACTTATTGTTGATTTATATAAAATTGATTTTCTAAAGAAACAGCTCACCTTGAAGATGAGATCCTTTAGACTGCCACGCGAGTTGAAGGGCGTTACCAGGCAGGCATAATTATGCGAACTATTGCGCAAGAAGCCCAAATCGAGCACGGGATAAATGTATGGATGATGCAGTGAGCCGAGTAGCTCCATAAGTATATCCCTTGCACTCTCATTGGGCGGCAGATCCTCAAAGGCGACACAATCTGTGGGCAGAGGCAAGAGAGTCAGCAGACGATCCGTGCGTACCTAAAATGAGTAGAAGAAAAGTTATTAATATATGCTAGGAACACTTTAAAGTAACGTGACTAACCGATGCATCGGTGACCAGAAACCAGTTCTTGCCATGCCTTGAGCCAATCTCATCCAGATGTGCAATCACCTCGTAACGCCCATTGGCATTCTGTATCCACTCCTGTGTGGCATTCAATGCTCTTTCCCGTTGTGCTCGCTCTCGAGGACTTCGCTCCACAATGCCATTGCCACTGTCTAGTGCCGAATATTGATACTTGATGTTGTTGGGTCTGCAAGTTGATATAGAAAATTAAACTTTCTCCATTTTGACATGTTTTTTTTCTGCTTAACAGTTTTCAGTTGAGCGCATACAGGAAAATAATTCAAACTATGAAAAGTCAAAGAGGAACTATTAAAACTAATCATGGAAATGTCTACAAACATTTTCGACATTCATGATATTATGATTTATGTACATTAATTAAGCGCTCATTAAATACAATGAGTATTTAGCTTCGCTGAAATTTCTCCCCCTCATTTTAATGCGCATCGTGTTGTTCTCAATTGGTCAACTAATTTACATAAAACGACCGCACTTAAAAATTCAACAACAAAAATAATAAGGGAAGATAAAGCATTTCAATTTGTAATGTCCCCACTTGACCCGTTGTTTTTATGCAATCCCTTTTTGTTTAATTTATTTAGCAATGCATTAACTGATTTTTATGTAAACAAGTCTGAACCCTTTAAAGTTCTTAATTCTGCTTATTTGTATTTTTGCCGAATTTTTGAAATTAAACAATAAATAAGGATGTAATTTACAAAACCAATTTTTTATATAAACCCTAATTTATTGAGGCACATATTGAAAGCTTAAAGAAATGTTAAAGCTATTTCTAGACATCCCAGGCGAAGGTCTTTACATCTTCAAAATCTAAGATCTCGTCTCTTATCATTTTAAATTGTTTATCAATTTAAAGTTGTTACATTTGTGAATAACATGAAATTCCAATAGGTCAGAAGCAAAATTTTTGTTGGACAATCTTAAAAGCTAAAAAAACATATTTAAACTATTTCAATAGACCACATACAATGCCACAAGCCACATGACAATTGTTGCACAATTTATAAAGTGTTGGCCATAAACAAGGTTCTGGCATGCCATTGACATGCAATCCGCATTCAAATTGAACACCGAAATATAATAAAAACTTGTTGAAAAATAATTTCCAGAGCAGGTGAAAGCCTCCAACTTAACCGACAAACGAGCCACAGGGAGAGAGCAAGAGGTAGAATTGTGGGGGCTTAAATGAAAGTTGGCTAAATGTGTTGCCAAAACAGAGAGAGAGAAGCTTGCCAAAAAATATTGGTCTGCGAGGGGTGGATGGAGAGTTGGAAACGAAGATGAAGACAAAACCTGCCTGCACAATGGCGCAGCGGAAACGGAAGCAAGAGTTTAACATGTTTTTGGTTGTGTTGTGCACAATTTATTATTTGTAAATATTGCAGAGAAGGGGAAAGGCAGAGAGTAAAAGCCGTCACAAAAAAAGGGTCGTGGAGGATTTTCTTTTATTGTAAATACTTTTTCTGGTTGGCCAAAATGCAAATGCAAAGTGGATAAACTGAAAAGGAAAGCGTGTCAAAAACGAAAGCAACTGCAGTGTCTCGAGTTGCTGCGGCTTAATTGTGTAGTAAAGAGTCTAAAAAGAAGTGTCAAATGAAAGCAAAGAATGTTAACAAAAACACAAAAACTCGGCTCAAGTGCTGCGGGACACACAAAAATAAACTAACACAGATACCCATAAAGATACACACATGTGTAGAACACAGAAGAGGCAGGCTCATGTACAAACACTTACAGGCCACTCAATCAAAACAGAGCGAAGGTTAAGCACATCCTCGGGTTAAGTTTAGCATGTGTTTGAAAATTTAATAAGGCAACAACAACAACGACAACAACATCCCAGTCTTTGTCTGTCTGTCTGTATCTGTGTGTGTGTGTGTGTGTGTTATAAAAGTTGGCCAAGTGACAGAGCTACGCTTTCATTCCAGCGGCTAACGTGGCGTATGTGGTCGAAAGTTTATTACGTCAGACAGTGTGAAAAACATTGCAAGGCTTGATAAATACAAGCAACACACACACTTAAGCTCATACTTATATATACAATCACACACACACACACACATGTATTTTTGGCTCTTGTCCTTTTAAATGCATCGCTTGCGCTTTGGGCAGCAGTGCGTATGAGTAACATTTTGTTGCTGCAAGAATTTTTTTTTTTTTCAGCCGCTGCACTTTGCAGTTTATTGTGCTGTTTTTCTTGTTAAGAGCCTGAACCTTGACAGTTCTTTTAACGTATAGCATATTTGCAATATAAGCCATGTACAAACTTATACAAAAATGCACTTTTTACTCGTATTTATTTAAGCTAATTTTAGCAAACGCTTTTTTGCAGCTGCCGAAAGCCATTAAAGTTTTTTTTTTTGCTCCTCTCGTCACTGAGTACTTAGAGGGCAAAAGGGCACCCTGCTCGACAAATATTTGCACAACACTCGACACACTTGCTGTGTGTGTATATGTGAAGGCCTGGCTCGTTAGGCAAGCCAAAATATTGGTAGAACAATGAAATAAAACTTGCAACTTGTAGCTTAAAGTTCACAGAAATGTGAGTAACAATTGTCTGAACAAATTGAAATTAATAGTCGAAATTTGTGCAAGTTTTAAGAAAGGGGACTCGACACTTTCTGTATTTGCCCACGGAAATGCAAGAAGACAATTGCAAATCAATTTTAGATAATTAATGGATAATTTTTAGTAATTTAATATAAGAATTTTCAATTTGTTAAGCATGGTTTGTATTGCTAGAGATATTCATTTAAGTGTATTTTTTATCAAAGTCGCATCTTTACATTTGGAAAAGGACACAAAACGAAAAGTGAATGACAATTAACAAAATGTATTTTAGACAGTTTTTAAGAAAGGAAAACAAACATTTCTAGTCACTGTCAAGAGATTTTATCTTTGATATATCAAACTTGTAGCTTCCCATTTGGAAAATGAAACACACTTATCAAGTTTGTGCTTTTGACCTTGTTGTTGGCCCACAAAAAGAGCTGAATCTATAAAAATATGAACAAATATTGATATGGCAATACGTGAACAACTTTGAACAGATGCTGAGCGTGATTTTTTTTTCTTCTTTTCACATCCATAATTAACGTGCTCGAGTGTGAAATTTTTTATTGCATACTTAGCAGCGCTGCGTTTGGTTATAGGGGCGTGTATATGTATATGCACACATATCGATGCTCGTTAGGGGCCCGCACACATACAAACATACACACACACACTCACTCACAGTGAGTCAAAATTGCGAACAACACACAAATAGATGCCTTTTTCGCAGACACACACGCGAACAGAAACTTACGCTCGCTTGCACATTCATCACACGGCTCAGCACGCGGCAGAGAAGTGCCAAACACACTCACACATACTCACACACACACTCACAGGTTGAGGTATTCAGAAACACTCGCAAACACTCAAACACATGAGGGACTTTCATCAATGCGCGGCCGCGCTTCCATTTCGCGAGTGAAATTTTCCAAGTTGATAATTTAATTTGCAATTTTTGTGCTTTTGCGTCTAATTTGAGAATTTCACCTTGGTAACTTTTTCCTGCCCCCCATCCCTAGGTTTATGCCCCTGCCACCGCCACCACCTGCAATGCATTTTATCATCATATTTAATTTCTATAAAAAAAGAAAGAAATTTCAGCATTTCGCTGACTCTGGTTTTTATTTGTGCGTCAACACTTCGCACCATGTGGTTTGAATTCTCTTTATGCTGATTCACACATTCAGAGTTTTTGGGGCTTTAATTTAGGAATTGGATATGCATTTTATTTGTTTAAGTTCACCCAAAAAAATAAATGGAAAATAATATTATTATTGGTTTATAATCAAGTCTGAAAATGGCATTTCAAAAGGTTGTATCTGTTGTTTTGAAAAAGCAGAAGCATTCACAATCTGTGTTGCTCTTCAAGTTCAAATTGTCAAGTGTCTTATATAATTTGTTTTTATTATTTTGAATTGTGATTTTTGTGCACTAGATCTAGATCTACGTGAAAGCATTGCTAAACGCCATTAGCCGCTATTTATTGAGCATGCAAAGTGCTTTTTTTTGGACTAGGAAAAGAATAAAAAGCGATTGAAACGAAAAAAATGCTCAAGAAAACGATACAGAAACCAAATCGAACTGAGAAACGAATAAGAAAAGTCACTTGAAAAGTCGATTGCTCGCCGGAAACGCAAACAAAAAACTTTCAAAACTAAAGCTTTAAATATGCCAATTGATTGTATGTATTATATAAGTAAGAGTATATGTTATGTAAATACAAATGAATTGAAGGTCTCTGTATGTTTGTGTTTGTGTGTGTGTATTTGGGAAAAGGTGTAGTCAAAAATACGGAAATTAGTTAGGGTTAGGAAATAAAAGATATATGTGATTTAAGATTAAAGATAATACACATTAAATAGAATATGCAACCTTGATGTTAGTACTGAATCTATGGTATCTCTACTTCCGGTTTCCGCTGGCATCGATTTGCTAAAAAAGAGCCTAGCAAGATTGTCTAACCTCGCGCTAACCAATGGCGATTTCTCCGAGTGCTCGGATTGATCTGAGTTATCTTGGTCCGAGCTCGCTGATCGGTTGCTGTAAATAGAAGGACGCGAAAACGTAACGTACGAGAAAGTGTTGGAATTGTAGGCGGAAAAAGAATTGGGAATAAATAACAAAATGTACATCAATTGTAAAATATGAATGTGTTGTGGTTTTTTTTGTTGTATTTTTTCTTGTTATTTCATATTTCTGCATAATTTTGTAATTTCTTAAATAAGCAGCAATTGAAACTGAACACAATTGAACTAAAAAATCATAAGAATATCATATGAGAAACCTGTGCATTTACTGTGTGGCGTTACGATTTCTTGACGTACAGATTGTGCACACGTCCCATCGCAATAAAGTATGTTCTTCTGGACTCTGATCTAAGTATTTTGCGGTTTTGCATTGTTTTCATGTGTGTATGTATGTGTGTGTCTGTGTTTTCTCAGTGACAGTCTCTGACATCAGTTGTTGTACTCACCTACTATAGATTTGGCGTCGATTGGCGGCTGTCAGCGCTGAGACATCAAATTCAATTGCTGAATTGGAGCGTTTCAGTCCATTCGCCTTGTGCAGCTTCTTCATAATGTGTTTCACTTTCCTAATGTGTGTTTGCAGTTACATAAAGTTGATACAATTTGGTTTTTGGGAAGGAATATACGATGTGTGTAAATGTGTGATTTTGATATTCAACAAACAATAAACATTTATATTTATGAACAAGTATTTTCAGGAAAACCATTTTGTGAAAGTGTCGAAAAGGCAAATAAATTATGAATAAAGACAGTTTCATTCAATTATTATAGTCCCAAAGGGGTAAAAATGTAAATTCAAACAACTTTACCAATTGTTTAAGCTTAGATTAAACTTTATAGTTTATTAGTCATGAAGATTTATTTAAGGGAAGTTAAATACTTAAACATTTATCTGAAAAATTCAGACTGTGAAATCTCTAAACTCTGCATTCGTTTATTTAAATTGCAACAGGATGGCAATTTAAAAGAATTTTTTTGTCATAAATTCATCGTAAACGTGATAATTATACGAATTTAAAGAAGAATTTTGTTACAAAATAAAGTTTTAAAATGAATATAAACCATTTCTATTACACGATTTGCTGTTTATCACATTCCTTCTAAATAATTATAATATTTTGGTTAACTTAAAAATAAAGAACCAGCTACAAAATCTTTTAGAAGATCAGACTTAGGAATAATAAGAATTACCCTGACTACAAATTTAATGATTCTTCTTTATCTTCAATATTTTTGAAGTGATGCGTAAAATTGGGAAATCTGTCTCATCGTATATGCAAATAATTTGGATCTGAAAGTCTTTGACGTTTACCAAATAATTCAAAAAATTGCGTATACGACACTTTCAACAAGTAACTTAATTTTTGATGTTGGTATTGAGATTGGGACTGTTTCCAGTTATCGTTGAAAGAACTCACTTTTCCGGCACTGGAGGCCTGACAAATTGATCATGTCCGGTAACGGCGCTGGCTCGATTATCGAGTCGCTGCTGTTGAGCAGCTTTGTTGAATTTGAACATGGTGAATGATTTTTTGGCGCTGGCCACTTCACAGACACGCACGATGATCTTACGGCTGCTCTTGAAGACCGTGTTCAAAGTTTTGTAGACGAGAATGGAGACGGATTTTGAGGGGTGCTGATGGTTGTGATGTTGGTGCGGATGCGAGTGCAGATACGACTCGCCTGTTGGCTGTTGCAATTGGGGCAGTGGATTGGGCAGGGATTGTTGCTGCTTCAATTGATGCACTGCAGCATGCGTCGACGACGACGTCGATGATTGTGATCGGGTGATGACTTTCTGTACTGTTGGCTGTACTGGCTTCGATAACTGCGGTTGCTGCTGTTGGTGGTGTTGCTGGAGTTGCTGCTGTTGGTGGTGTTGCTGCTGTTGCCGGCGGCAGCTGATGATGAGCTCCTGCTCCTGGCTTTGGAGCGTTGGCGGGGCGACTTCGCTGCAAGTGTCCTGATATCGATAACAGTAACGATAACAACACAAACCGATATCGATATCGAACATCAAGTGTGTGCGTGTGTAATTGTTTTTATTTTTTGTTGTTGATGTTGTTGTTGTTGTTGGTAGTTTGGTAACAAAAGTTGAGTTTTTTTTTTTTTTTTGTTTCGAAAAGAAATGGAAAGAAATATGCAAAAATATAGTTTAATAAAAGTTATGTCCACTGCACACAGTGCAAAACGGTATGAAACACAGCAACAAAAGGGAATATTCAATAAACGAACTGATTAAAGCGATTCGTGAAAGTAAAATTAAACATATTTCTGCGGTTGCAAGTTGCAAGTTGCAAGTTGCAGTTGCATTTGCATTCGAGGCGTCTCCTTCTATAGTGTTTTGCTGACGTCACAATATGCACAGTTCAATTGCACTGCAATCGATAACGAGTGCTTTTGTGTGTGTGTTTCTCGGTATATGTGTGTGTGTAGTTGTGTGTAATTAATTTATTGCTGTAAATGATACATTTGCTTTCAACTATGGGGGAATTGACAATCACAAAAGCATTTGCCAAGGCTTTTCTTTCTTTCAATTTATGCCTTCAATGACAAACCAAAATCGTAAATCAAAGTATAGAGAATGTAAAAAGAAAATGGAAAATCTCAAATTCAATTATTTGGAATAAATTTTGTAAACAAAATGTTAAGCGATTTATGTAAATAAAAACATGCGATTCAATTTTCTTCAACTAAACTAATTGCAGCCAATATATTTATATATTTTTATAAGAAAAGCGATTCATTTGATGCATTTTGCTAAATATTGCGTGTAAGCAAATTAAAAAATATATTTCTTTCTGTGTGTGTGTAATTGAAAAGCCAATTTTTATTTGATTGTGTTGAGGAAACTGAAAATTGCTTTGTCTTGCGTTTTGTGAGTTGTTTTTTTTTTTATATATATATTTAAGTAATTGATTTTTTGGTGATTTGCTGACTAAATTGCTTCATTGACATTTGGCTTTGGCATTTGGCATTTTATTTTATTTTTGGCTTTAAGCAAAGCTTGCGAATTTACCTACCGATCGCTTAAGCAACAGTCCAATGCTCGACACCTAAATCTGTAGTTCGATTATAATACGTTGTATAGGGAGTTTAATAATTGGAATAGAATTGGGAGATGAGCAGTCAATTCACTTAATTATTGTAAAAATATTAAGTTCAAAGTGTTTGTTTCAAAACACTTATTACAACACAACAGTTGACTTGAGTTTCGCTTTGATTATAAACAAAAACGGGGCTATTAAGATATTGTACTCAAAGGATATAGAAAGCAACACGATAGTATAAATTATGTATTACTATATCCCACTTAACCTCCTATAATCTACTATCTGATGTAAAATATGAATATCTTCAGTCAATTAAATAGGACTTAAAAATCGTGCGGACAAATGTTTACAGCAATCAAGAACTTTACAAAGAAATTTAATTTGAAACAAATTTAATTTCTTCCTGCATAAAGAGCAAACTAATATGTAATTTTAATAACCAATTCAATTACACTTGATCCCCTTTTATTGAGTAAATAGAAATATCTGATTGCATTACAATATATTAATAAGTACTTTCAATCCCATTTATTTACTGTACTCACAATTCGAGCTTAAACACATGTTTTAACAATAATCTTTTAATTAATATTCATTTTGTGTTTACCCCAAATTATTTTAAATTGCATTGCAATTAAATGTTGCTACTCGAAAATAGATAAATGAACGGCACGAATCTGTAATTATATACCGATTTGTATGCCAGACAGATGCCACATAGCTGGCTATCAATTAAACAGTCGACACTGGGCTTTAAATTCCATATTTGTAATTAAAATTTGGTATTCGTTGTGTATGTTTGGGGAATTTGTAATTTTTTCTTGCACTAACTAATTGAAAAGTACGCGCATTCTGTTGAGAAACCAAAACCCTGGCAAAACTTTTCAAGCAAAACATTTCCCTCAATGTTGTGGCAACAAAGTCAACGCGTGCAGTTCAACGAATGTCCTTCACACGAAAAACCATAGTAACAACAACAACAGCAGCAACAACTACACAATGACAAGAACTTTAATGGACGCTTAAATAAATCATACGCCCCGTTCGCCGCACCATGCCCGCCAATTGTTGTTGCTGTGCGTGTATAGTTGTGTGTTTGCTGTGACATTGAGCACTATATGCTACACACATATGCCTGTCATTTACCTTTACCCCCACTACCCCCACACCACCCAAACCCTCTCACGACCCTACAACATGTGCCTTGCACGTGTCCCAGTCCCGAGGCGTTTTCGCCATTTGTCTAATTGTCTAATTCTAGTTCTAATTTTACACTTTATATATATTTTTCTTTGACTTGCATATTCGCAGTGTTGTTGTTTTGTTGCTTTTGTTTCTGTCTGTTGATTTAATCGCAGTCGATTTTCTTTTTGTTGCAACCTACCATCGACTCCCTCCCTTGTGTCCAGACAATACCAACATTTATCTAATCGGGCGCGCGAAATGCTCAATTTTCGCAATGCTTCTGCTACAATATATATATGTACATATATATATATATTTTGAAACTTATTGATTTTCCTTTGTGCCTTCTTCTTGTCTTCTGTCTTGTCTTGCTTTTCTTTATTTCTTTTTTGCGCCAGGTGTGCGTCGTGAGTTACTCGCATTCCATTTTGCCAGCTTGGGTGTCAAACACGGCCTGCGGCGTGTGGCAAGCAAATTTTCGAATCAATTTCTATTTTTTCCAGTCCGTCTGCACTCGTCTGTCTGTCTGTCTGTCGGTCTGTCTTGAATCCCTGCCATTCTATCATTCCTTGTAATTGCTCACACACGAAATGGCTGCTTGCCTCGTGAAAGTCAAAAGGCACAGTGTCAGCATATATATACAAGTTTATAGCCATTTCGATTATTGCATTATCCTGTCACTTTGTTGTACCATTGCAAATTAAATTGTCAATTTGTTTGTGGCACGAACGTCCACACGAGAAAACGCGATTTGCGGAAATGCGGAGAAAAAAAGAAGTTATGAAATTAACGAGCGTTTCAAGTTTCATAATCCGCAACCCGTATGTGTATTCTCTGATCAAATGCTTTTTTTATTGCTTTCTTTCTTGTATAGATTGGTCTTGTCAGTGGCAAATTATTTACAATTGTTTGTGTCTTTTGCTATTGTCAGTCTACCCAGTGGCATTAATGGCGATTAGTTAAGTGTACACAACACTAATTCTTATTTAACTTTGCAGAGCTTTTGGAGGATTTAGAAAAATTATCGACCTTAGTCATATATCATTTTATAAATGGAGATAGTTTGGCGATAAAACGCCCTACGATAATGATAAAAAGTGTTACTTTTCTTTCAATATTTGTATGCTTACTTTGTGCTTTTTATAGAAGTTTTCTTGATATTATTACTATTTTTATCATCAGTTTTTTTCACTTTGGAGTTAAACTTTTACTTGAGTTTTTTATATCTAATAGATCACTTCATTTTCTTTTGTGACTTTTTCTCTTACTCAATTTCGCCAACTTTATACAAGTTTTCTTAATTTTTCTGACTCATTCTTCCTGACCTTGTCTACTTAAAAACTAGTCAATTTAAAAGTTGAGCACTCCTTCTACTTTATATCTATTCGATCTTTCTGGTTGCTGGCACTTTCAATTTTTATTTCATATTGTTTTTCGCTCTTTTTTTGCGTTTTTACGTTAAACGGAAAAGCCCGCAAGGCACTTAAGCAACTTTCATTACCACAACTCGTTGTACTTAATCAAGCCAAGTTTTTACCGCCAACAAAACGCCAAAAGGCCAACAATTCAATTGCACATAAAAAATAATGATGTTTTGCAGTAGTTTGGAAGTCAAGTTTTGGCCAAAAAGTGAATGGAGTGAGATGGAAAGTCTTGGAATTCTCATTTGCCAGACCGGTGATTAGTTTGGAACGCAATTTGGCAAAACAAAACACTTGACACTGGAAGAAGAAGAAGACATGCACCTGCTAAGTTTACTCCATCATCATCATCATCTTCATCATGGTTAACATAATGAGCACAGTTAACGATCGCTTCATTAGCGTAGCAGTCATTTCATATTCTTATGAAAATTACACGAAAATCGAAATTAATTTTTAATTAACTCTCCAAGTACTTATTTTTTTGGTAAGGCAGAGTTGTTGTTTGTCTCAACGGATTAACACTTTGGTGAAGAAAAGTTTTTCACAACTTGAACTTGTGTTGACTCGATTTTTGTAAACACGCACGTTGAATTTTTGCTGGTTTTTGGTAGAAAAAGTTAGAGCTGTTTTTGGAGCCGTAAAATAAAACGCGGCCACGCGGTTCGTCGGTTCTTGTGTTAATGAAGGTAAATTTCGAACATCGTTTCGGTTAAAGCGAAAACTATGAAATTTCTTTATTTCCAGTCCGACGTCGACGTCCAATGTCTGTGTGTCTAGCTGGTTGACTATGATTGTATTTGTATTTGTTAGTGTGTGTGTGTGTGTGTTGTGGGTGGTTTCTACAATATGTTTGCGTGCCTCATATCAGTCAGGTCTCTATGTGTTTGTGTGTGTTGACTCGGCTCTGCTTCTAGGTCTGTCGACCGCCCCCTTTTAACTGGATTATAAAAATTGATTTTTAATTTTTATGACAATTTTCCAACTGACTCATGTTGTTGTTGTTGTTTGTCTTTTGTTATTGCCACTGACAGTTTCCATTCCATTTTATATTTGCTCGTCTTCATTTGACCCCCGACCTAGCAAGCCCTTCTCCCCCCTCCCCCTCTTACCACTTTCTCTCTACATACTCTTGGCATTCATGCTGAACTCGGCATGTCAGCTTGTTTGTCTTGACAATGGGATAACAATGTATAATTTACCGTGGTACATGTCCTGGGGTTGAGTTAATCAGATTTAATTGCTTTGATCGATCGCACTCTTTGCACTCAGTGGGATTCACATAAATGGATGCATATTGTCATCAAATGTAGTCATTTTAGTTATTTGTTTAAACGCTTATCGAACAAAGGGATTAACTAGGCCACATATTAGTCAGTCAATGGTTAGTTTCTGCTAAGGGAAGAGCAACTTAGTTGTGGTGATTAATTTAGTTAAGTGTGGCTGTCATTAAAATTAAAATTAATTATTTAATATTTATTAAGAGTCAATATTGTGTAGAGTTTATGTTGTATTATTATTCATTATAAATTCAAACAGAGACGGGGCATTGCTCAAGAGATATTTTAATTTAATTAATTTTATTTAATTCTTTTACTTCCTTTTTTAAATATTGTAGAATTCGGTTAGATAAGTTTTAACCATTTTAAAAAATACATTACTTTTGTTCTTTGAAAACCTGAATTATAAATAATTTAATATTTTTCCTTATGTAACTAATACATAGAACTAATATAGTGTCTTGAGAGCTTTTCCTTATTTGTAAAAATGTCCAAAAATTGTTAAAGCATTTAAAATTTCAACTTGTCTCAGCTCTGACGTTCTTTATTTAAATAATCCTATTTACTCAACTTTTTGGCTTTCGCTTGTAAAAATATTATATTTAAAAAGTCTAAACAAAGTTTAGCAAAATTCCAAATAATTTATATGCAAAAATATTTCAGCTTTGTTGTTATATTTTTCTTTGATGTCAACTTGGCTATAATTCTTGTATAAAAATCTTTCTATTTATTTAACAGTATGGTCAGTTAGTTTATTAGTTTTTCTAGTCAACTAACAAACACTTTATTTATTTGCACTAAATTTGGCACCACTGTGCCATGTCAGCCACAAAGAATCGCGATGTCCACTTCGTGACACATTAATCATGACCCGCTCAACGACTGTTTACCTTTGCTGCCCTTCACCACAACTGAAAACTTCACCACTTGATGCTACGACCTGTACAACGTACACTACACATATGTATGTACAAGTACATATTCTATATGTTATGTTTGTGTGTGTGTCGGCATTTTGGTGGCAGGACATTCGTTTGTATGCAAATATTTCTGTTTGTTTGTTCGTTTACTGTTTGCTGTTTCCTATTTGTGTGTGTTCCATATGGAAATTGGAAAAGTTTTTCATACATACGGATATCTGTAGGTATGTTTTTTTTATACATTTATATATTACGTATACGTCGTGTTGGTCTTTAGCTTTGCGTGAAAGACACTCACTAAAACCGAAACGAAATAAAACGCAGCCGAAGGGAAACTAAATACAAACGCACACTATAGTTGTCCTTTTGTGCGTTTGTCCTTTAATAAATTGTTGGGTGTGTGTGTGTGTGTGTGAGTGTTTGTGTGTGTGTGTAGGGACGAACTGGCGCCAACCATCGTAATAGGCCCCTCGGCGGTGCTCTTAGTGGTCACCACACACCCATGCCCCCAAGGCGGCTTGAATGTCAACTGCGTCATTCTTTGGTTGACGGGGTAAGTACGCTCTCTAGACCCTGTACTTCAATAGTCCAAAGGGTCAGATGGGAAATATGTTTGTCAGAAATGGGAAAGTGTTCGTTATTTTAGTTTTTATTTTAAGGCATACTATACTATAAAAACTCGCTTCCTCTAATTCTTGTCGAAAGTAAAACCTGAGTCGGGACTTTTACTAAATAAGTACAGGGTCTCACTCAGCCGCGTATGCTTTACTATCCTTTTTTCTTTGTTGTGTTTATATTGAAGAGAAGGGGAGGCTTAGCCCTGTGCCCAGCACTTCCAGTGACCTTGCATCATTAACTTAATTGCTCGTAGCCAGTCCAATTGCCGACTTGAATTATTCAGTTGGCTTTCTGTCCGGCCGAGTGGCAGCTTTTGTCTTTTCTAATGTCTCTCTTTCTCTCTGTGTCTCTCTCTCGTTTTCTCTTTGTCTGTCTCTTGTCAGTCTTTGAATGCACTGGAATGCCCATCCCTTCTTTACCCGCTTCACGTGGGGCTTATTGTCATTGTCATAGGCCTTTTAAGGCCCCCTTTCTTTACCCCCCTGCTCAACATGCACGTTGCCTGCGCCCCATTTTCACTTGGGGGCTTTGACAGTCACGTGCTGCGAGACTTAGTGCGATGACAATTTAAAATATTTCACATAAAAAACTATAGTTTTAAGTCCCTGAAAAAAATGCGTAGAATTTATAGAATTTGTTGAAGACAAGCAGACATGTCTCCCTTTAATTGGATAATCTTCTGCATGATGCAATATTTTCACAATATTTTTTGTCATTTCAATAGGTAAATATTTATTATATACATACCTGCATCTTCTTATCCAATATGAGATGACAACGATTCCACCCAATATTAAACCTCCCAAGGCACACCAAAAAAGGGTCTGTAAATATATAGAAAATAATAGTTATTTATTAAATCAGACGAAGAAAATATTGTAATAAATTTAAGGATGAAATAAGAACAGAGTTTTTAAATAAAAGATGTATTTATGTTAAGTATAATCATGCATTTTAAGAAAAAATGTAGAAAATTAAAAAAGTAAAAGGGTTTGGGGGTTTGATAATTGAATGTTAAGGTCTATTTTATTGCCGAGCAAATATATTTTTAACTAAGTAGCTTTCAATCCTCTTACAATGTCTTTGTTTCAAGTTTTTCAAAGTCTTTTCCACAATTTTCATTAATTGAATGCATATTTAGTTGCTCCATTAATTTTATTGAATTCGCTTGATTGATTGTCTTTAAATGGAAGTCGATTCTGAAATGTCATTGAATCACTTAACAGCTTTATGGCAAAGTTATAGGGTTCATTAAGTTTGGCACACAGAGCCACGCCCACTCGCATTTTTGACCAAGTTTTTTTTTTGAGAATTTGGCAAAAAGAAAAAGGGTTTCAGCCATTTGACACTGGCACATTGTGTGTGTTTAAGCAGGGAATCTTTGGGAAATATTCTGGCTGGTAGACAGGCAGGACACATCATCAATTTTGCAGTCCGAAATGTCAATTGCATTGGCATTTTGGATCATAGCCAGGCAAAAGGAGTGACATGGCCATAGAAATCTGTTGGAATCTGTCGAATCACTGTGAGCCAGGCCTTGCAAATGATTTATTAAATTGAGAACAAGATAAACATGTCACAATCTCTGGTACAGATTCTCTACCATGTGAATATGAGCAGCATATATGTGTAATAAATTGTAACAGGAAACCGGAAAATTTGCGAGCAGTTAATTAAGTGCATTGGGCTCTAAAATAACCATTATATTAAGCAGAGTTTCCATTGAAATCCGGCAGACACACCAGCTGAATATTGTATGGTGAAAAGCCGCTAAATGAAACCATCAAAAGCGGTCTGGCATATGTCAACGGGTTGGCGAGGGGTTCTCAGCTCGGCAATTTGTAATTTTCCAACAATTTCAGCACAATAAAATTCTATCGCCAGTTTAACGTGTATATGTATGTGTGTGCAGACATTTTCCTAGTCGGCTTTTGTCTTTTCCTCCCTCTCAACTCTGAGCCCTCAGCTTTCAGCTCTTGCCCTTCCGCTGGTTAGAGAAGTTCTTCTGAACTGAAACTGGCAACTGGCAACTGGCAGCCTGCCAATCTGTTTGGGCCAAGAACAATGCAACGTTAGCCATTTTCGACTATATGATCCTGCATCCTGCCATCTGCACTTTGGCAACGATTCGCAGCCCTTTTTTTCTTTGTCCTTTTCGATTTTTTTAGTAAATATTAATGGCGCCATAATTGTGGTGGAAAATCTTGAAGTCTTGGCCCAAGATAAACTTTACGATTCGTCATCATCGAGGTCGTGAATATTATAATAAAAAACTAAGAAATAAAGTAAAGTTCAAGGCAATACTCACAATCCAGTAGTGCGTTTCAGTATGTTTGCTTGGATTCAGTTGCATCGCACGTTCCTTTCATTTATGCACGTCACAGTGGGTCTGCTGTAAAGCCAAAGGAAATGGAAATGGAAAAGCAAATGGAAAATTAAAATACAAACTTTGGTTAATTGAAAAGTTTTTACGCCAACATGTACAAAGTACGAGAAGCCCAAAAAATGCTTTGTGCACTTTTCAATTCAGCACATGGCTTTTATTTATATTCAATTTAAGACGAGTTTCTTTGGTGTATAAAAAATATATTGCATTGGTTGTTAAAGACCATTTATTGCGGATTAAGATGTTTAGGTATTACTTAGAAAAACAAAAGCCTGCAACAATATTAATAATCTGCTAGATGGCATAATTTTTTGTGTGTAGCTTTAGCTTTAAGTCAGCTTTTAAGTAGTTTAGCTATCGGTGGAGATTTTCATAGTATGAAGTTCTTGATGAAGTATCAAAATTACATTTATAAATTTTTTAAATGTTCATACTGTTCCATTTATTCTGCCTGCAATGATGTCATATCTTCTGGCTTATCAAATATAACAGCTTTAACTCAATCCAAGTCATTCCACATGAATTGTAATTAAGAAACTAGTTAACGCACTTTATGGCTTCCTTAGTGGACCTATAAGTGCTCAATTTACTATTGTAGTATATTAATGTGTACATCAGTATCCGAGTCATTACATTTCATTGATTTGTTTTACTAAATATAATTGCCAGAATGCAAACAATAACGCCCACATTGACGCTGCTCCCGTTGATTGAGTGAGCTTACAGATTAGCTTTCCTCATCGAATTTCAAGAGCACTTAATTTCGGGACAAGCTCAAGGAGCATCGAGCTCAGCTGGACATCCTGTCGGGAGCAGTGTGAATGTTGTGGGTACGAACTTGGTGAGGGGATCTGAGGTTAAAGGAAATCAATGCGTTTGATTTACGAGAACTTGCTCAATGAAGTGTTCCAAATGTTCCTGTGCGATGCCTGCACAATTATCATTATGACCATGAAGCAACGCAGTGCAAATATGACAGGCGATGCCAGAGAGGATGCCATAAATTATAGGGAGAAAAAGATAAAGACAGAGAACATTTTTGGCTTTTGCTCGCTTTTGGCATTTACACAACGTTGGCAGGAGATGAGCAAATGGCAAACTGTTGATTTAGTCTCGGAAATGCCAGTCATGTACTCGGTTTCGTGTCGCATCGTTCGGCACGCGCCTGAACTTTGAACTTTCACTAGTGGACACACGTTGAGAGAGGCTTGAAGAGCTTGGTATTCGACATGACAGTAAATTTACCCAAACCCACGAAGGATGTATGCAGATATGCCAAAAACTCTGCCAAGTTTCTTAACTTATTTTGATTAATTTCACGCCAGCTTACGCATAATTTAAGCCATATCGCAGACCACAGTCGACTAAATGTTTACGCATACCAAAGACAATTGTATACCTTTTTGAACTTTCGTTACGCAAAATTGGCCATCAGAAAATTAAAAAGATTGTATCACTCAATTGACTGTTAAGCTCGTCATTAATTTAATTTCCACTAGACCAAGTCAGGAAAAGGGTTTTATCTTTATCTCTCAAAATTTAAGGGAACTTTTGAAAGGAGTTTTGTGCCCTATACAGTATGTGCTAATAGTTGGCTGACCGTGGGAGTAGATTTTCCAAAAGGTAAATTTTCATGTGAATTTTGAAAGTAACTTTGAATATATTAAAATGCTAAAGCTGGTAAATCCCACACAAAAAGCTGAACAACAATTATTTTCCACTTAACTTCCCTCTGATGAAATTTAAATTGAAATTATGTAAAATCAACATCCTAGCCTTTATATTAAACACAAATTAATCATTTTAAAACTGATTTAATTCTGAATTATTATTGAATCAAAATTAATTCAAAAAGCGATTCAAGTGTCAATTAAATTTATATTAAAAACTCCTCTAATTCACTCAGACAGCTGTCTGCTCGCATCAGAACGCACTTGAATTACTTTCAGTTACCATAAAGTAATTAACATTTTCTTTGTGCGTTTTTGTTGTAAATTTAAATGAAAATTGCCGCAAAGCAATTAAATAAATTTAACATGAAAATGGATTGCAAAATAGAACAAAACAGAACAGAAAAGAAGCAATCAGAAATTGTCGTGCATAACACAAAAAATTACAAACGCCAAATTGTAATCAAATTGTGAACCGACAAAATTAACAACAGGAACAGAAAAAAATTACAATCCCCAAAACAACAGCAGCAATAATTCCCAAGTTGGCCATTTGCATTCAAGTTATGCGCCGTTATTTACACCACAAAGTATGTGAGTATGAGTGGGACTTGAGTTCGTCAATTGAATGTGACAAGAAGGGGGAGAAAATGAAGGGAAATGTTGAGCATATGACGCGAATTAACAAGTTTGCTTTATGAGCGAAAAGTGGCCTAATAAAAATGTCAATAATGCGCCATATCAAAAGCACACCCACACACACACACACACAGGCACACATGCTTACACGCACGCAGACATGCGGGCGGAGTAAATTACTCATACGCAACGTGCGCCGCATGTGTGCTTGAAATTGAAGTGTGGCAGCAAGTGCAACTGACCGAAAACTGTGTCGTATGCAGTGTAGGTTCATTTATCATCACTTGGGCTGTCAACGTGATTTGTCCTGACGACGCCAGCCAAATCAACTTTCTCCCCCTTCTACTGAGGGTGTGTTTTCCCCCTTCATATTTGATGGCTTCACTAGCGTTCAAACTTTTGTGACATACTTCGTAGCTACGTTGCGTGTAAGGTCATAATTTTGGTGGCAAAAAAAACACACACACAAAAAAGAAACTTTTTTGTTCTAACAAAACGCTCAATTTCATGCGCGCACATGGGGGCGTGGTTTTGGGGTTTGTTCCCTGCCATTTATGACATAAATTAGAGGGACATTACACTTGAGTGATTAGTTAATAACATTAATTAACGCTCTACTTGGCCAGTGCTTTGATAAACGCTCATCAAAATTCTGTCTGGCATCAAATTTCATGGCACTTACTGTAAGTGAATTTGAGTTGAGAGTGGAAATTCGACGCCAATTTCGAATTGATTTGCAATTATATTAAGGAAAAGTATCTATTGATTATAGGAAATTGAGCTTATTAAGTCTCTATTTGAAATGGACGGCAAAAGTGACTACATTTGATCTATTTAAAGATTGTGAAGTGGAATAGAGACATACAATATGTTATCTTAAGTTATTAAAACTTGAAAAGTTAAAGTTTTCTCAAATTACTGTAGTCAAAACTATTTAGGAATGTTTAAAATTAAAGTGTAAATGTCTGTGATTAAATCGTTTCAAAAGTAGTTCAAAGCTACGACTCCGAAGTATTCGAAATAGGCTTCTAATATTTAGTTTCTTAAAGAACTTTATAGTCACATATATGTATTTATAGTTTAGAATCTATAGAAACAAACTTAATGTTATTAGAACAATACTCCTTAAATGTGGTATTCGAGGCAGTTCTAAATAGTCAACATATTAATTACTATTGTAACTGTCTGTTTAACTGAATGTTTAAATAACTAAGCTATGCTGCCAAAATTGGTAATCAATGCAGCTAATTGTTGTCATTATCTTGCGTATGAATGTTTTACTAACTATCTTTGAAATGCAAGAAATTCTCAAATTGATATTAATGCACAGGCCCAAGAATAATTCAAAGTCAAGTTATTTAAGCTATGCTACTTAAAATTGCTATTTAAATCATTTAATTAAACTAAAGAGAATTCTTGCAGCTTAATTCGAATAGCTTTAGAACGTGTCAAACCACAGACAAAACTTGCAAATGCAAGGCACACAATGATATAATTTGTTATTAGTATAATTGAATAATGTGTTCAAGGAATTGCATTAGGCAACTCTGAATCACATTCGTATCTCAGCAAATATTTAAGAAGCAATTATATTGTTGTGTTATACAGACAATTAGTGCACTTAGTCTTATTGAGTGCAAATATTGAGTTTCTTTTTCTTGAAATCGCAGACAGATATTCAACTGTGAGCATTTCCGCCTGCCCTGTGTGACGAAAGGAAGGGAAAAATAAATGGCAATGGTAATGACCATGGCAAAGAGAAATTGAAATGGCCAGAAGCATTGTTTTCTTCGGTAGACCAAAGAATAATGTGAAATGTAAATGAAATAATTATACCATGTTGCTGGTCAGTTCCGCACAAGTCTGCGCTGAAAATGGACGCCGGCAATTACCATAGAAAAGTATGTAAATTCTGTTCAACTCTCAACAACATGTGTATCAGAGTTGTTCACTCAAAAAAAAACATAATTAAGTTGAGTGTAAAACGGCAGATAAGCTCTAAAGTGTAATTGCAATTTCAAAATGGCAAGCTGAGATTAATGAAATGCATTCCAAGCATTCTTTAAACGTTGCAATTGAAATTGAATTTGAAAATGCAATCAATAAAATTGATTGCTTTACAGGTTGATAGACCAAAAAACTCAACTCAAAACACACTGTGGCAGATGGAATAAAGTGCAAAAGAAAGAAATGAAATAAACAAACTGTGCCACACACACACACAGGTAACAAACGAAAATGTTTTTAATGGTGAGTTCCAGAGTTGCATGCGTGTCGTGGTCGTGACAGTGTTGAACAGAACTAAAAGACGTCTAGAGATGGACAAGTGTCGTGCTTTTCTTTCGTGATAGTGTTGATGTCAACAAGAAGACTTTTGCAGATACGATGTGGATTTTAGGAATAAATAATTGTTTAGCTCTCCTTTCCTGATAGTTTTCATTTGACTACAAAAATTTAGCCGTTTAAAATACAAATTTAATTAAACTTATATCGATAAAATTTAAATTGAAAAACGAACACAGTCATAGTCCCACAGACTACGCAATAAAAAAATAATTGATCCAACGTTTGATGCAAGCATTTGTGAAAAGCTAGTCAGATCAATTAAACAAAAACACGATAAATTTATCTCTGATCCGATGAAGATCAAAAAACACGACTTCCGAAGATAAACACGTGTCCTGTCTAATTTTGTGTCACAAGAATGATAAGTTCGAGATTAAAATAAACAAAGTAATACGACTAATAGAGATGTAGACCATGAGTGACACAAGCTTGACTATATTAAGCATATTATGATTTAACAGAGTTGCGTACATGTCCTTTTTCTATCCTGCCCACACACACAATTCCACCTCTATCGACTTTTCGATGCAATGCTTTTGTATAAAAACGGATGTGGAATTGAATTCGAAATCGGGTTGAGTGTGGGACAGGTCAAGAATGTTGTTATCTAAGCCAAAGCATACCAAGTGCTCTCCTCTGAGTGTGTATTGTATGTCTGGGTGTGTGTAGGTGTGTGGGCGTTTCAGATAAGATGTCCACTCGTTGACCGAGACGCCTTGACTCGGTTTTATGCGATAAGAGTTCTGAGCACATCTCTCATAAAGTGGATGATTTCAAATACGATTTTATTGTCGAGCGCGCACGCCGTGTAATGGCAACGTGCTAATCACATACGAATACTTGATGTCCCCAACAACGATGTGAACTCGAGCTCGTTGTCGTCATCCTGACATGAAGAACTAAGTCAGAACGGGACTACGCGTTCATGTCCGTGTCCGTAAAACCGCAACAGCTGCCGGATGTAATAAAAGCAGAGAGAGTGGAAGGAGAGAGAGGGAGGGAGAGGGATATACAAGTGGGACACATGCAGCGGAAGTGCAGGCGGTAACCATGTCCCCTGACTCATCAAGAGCAACATTCAACATCAAACCAGTCCAACGAACCATTGACCATTGTCCGGCGTAAAAGCTCCTCCTGGACATGGCTTTGGCTACGTTGTTGAATATTGTTTGTGTTTGTGTTTGTGTTTGTGTTTGTGTTGCTGTTGCCTTTATGTCGATTTACGTAGCACTCGTAAATTTGGGTTCCTGCTGTCGCCGTGACATGCAGTCCGCGGAGTTTCAACATTTTTTCCACCTTCACAATTTTGTTTTTATTTTTTGATTATTTACGGTCTGTTTGATTGCACAACTATGTGTTTATATATGGCAGCTGGCATATATAATTGCCATCAGCAGAGGGGAGTTTACGGAGATGAAGGGGGTTGCACATTTTAACATTTTCGTTGCTTAACAAACACATACATATTGCCAACTGCAAAACACACAAGCCAAGGCCAAAAAGTTGCCACTACTTTGGCCTTAAAGATACAATTTGTTAGGTAACTAAATATAGAACTTTAAGCAAGTTTCTAAATTTTAGTGCTGTCAACTTCTTGGTGAAGTATTGCCAACTTGTCGAGTTGGCGTTGTCACCTGTCAACTAACCTGAGCTGGACAAAGCATACATACATTTCAAATATTTAAAAGAAAAGCATGATAAAAGAGATTAATGCTTAAATAAAAGTTTTGTTTACTTGAATATATAAATGCTCTAAAACATCAAAGACGTTGAAGAGATAGATATTGTATAAATGAATAAATTGAAGCAAATGTTTGGGATCAACCAATAGCAAATTTTACAACAACTGGTAGGAATCTAATAAGATCATAAAATTTACTCTGTAGCCAACTTTCGTAAAATAATATGGTCATTAAAATGACTCTTTCTTTTATAATAGTACAAAAACAGAAATGTAAATTGCAATACTCCATGAAAATATATTTGAATCTGCTTGCTCAAATTTTTAATATTTTTAAATTAAGCAATATTTTTTTGGGTTTATCTCAATTTGAATTTTGACTGTCCATTCAATGTGATGGATATGTGCAAGTAGAATATATCATATTTATATTCGATTTCATATGCGACATTCATGCCACAAACAAGTGAATACGAGTGGCATATAGATATCGGATAACACCCGGATGCAAACAGAGCAAACAAAGTGTTGATCAAATTTATTTTTATTAAAATGTCAGCTCAATGCTGTCAGCTGGGCTGAGGATTCTGTGTCTGTGTCCCGTCGTTCCTCAGTCCCTCTCGGCTCTGTTCTGTTCTGTTCTGTGTCTTGTGTCCTGGGCCTTGGCTGCATATTGGCGCCTCACGTCCTTGCTGACGATGTTCGGTGTATGTGTGTGGTTTTTTTTTTTGGTCGACACACCAAATTGAATTCAACAGAAATCTCTTTGAGTTGCCAATGTGTGTGCCTCTCACACATTTTTATTATTTTATAGCACGGCAAAAAACACAAATCTCCTGGCAGTAAATTTTCCCCTTAAAACTCTTCTTGTCAAGCCTTCGGCGAACTTTAGTGTTATTTTGTTATTGTCAAAATTGAAAAGTTGCTTGTGGCATGTAAGTTTTCGTTGCAACTAACAAATAAGAGGAATAATATAGTGTTTTTCCCAAGCCAAATGCATGCTTCTGAGACTGAGAAAAGAAAACTTGCCGTTTTTCAAGAAAATTCTGTGTCGAAACTACTTTTTTTTTGGCTTTTAGTCTATAAAATAGCATTTTTTACAAGGTAAAATGTAGGTAGGTAGGTAGGCTATGGAAACTAATATATCAAGCCGAAGTATACTTTTTCTATTAAATTCAGTACACAAACTATTTAAATATCTTTTTACCTTTACATGGTATAATAGATAGGATTTATTTACAGATAAAAAGTAGATAAGTTTTTACTTCTACTGTTTATTAAATGGTCTACAAATCTATTACTTCTACTGATCGTCTGTCATACCCTACTTCACCCAGTTAAACAGGGTATATAAAACCATAGATAGTATGCTGATTTTTATATCTGCCCACTTGTTTACTCTCTCGTTTCGCATTTCAAATGTTGCCCCAGTTTTTGTATAAATTTTTTGCCCGACGGCTTTTGATATTCAGTGAAAAATATTGCCCGACCGGCATTTGAATATTATTTATATACATACATATTTTTATTTAATTTGCGAGTGTTGCACTCCAAGGACAGTTGTTGAGTCTGTAACCGGCCCTGACACACATTCGCATTTTTAGTGAAAAAAAATTGAGGAAACCCGGCGAATTTCGCATCAAAACGCGCGCTCAGTTTCTTGGGGCAGGCCGGTAAAGAGATTAATTACCCGAATCCGGCTGACAGTTAGCACATTTCCTGTCAGAACCGCGCACAGTTAATTAGCTAGAGATGGAGACCCACACGCAAACCCCAAAAAATAAAGGGCACATGGAGAGAAAGAGAGAGGTGGATAGACATAGAATGAGAGTGAGTGAAAGTGTGAACCAAGCAAAAGTGATGACGTCAATCGTAGGCACACAGCGTGAAGCACATCCGATCCGCAGGACACTTGGAGCCTATGGCTGGACACTTGCCAGGACAATGGTCAATTACGCGCACCGCATTCGTTCATTTTGCTATTATGGCCAACCACACAAACTGATGTCAACAGCAATGGGACTGGGAATCGAATGATGGAGTGGTTGGAAATGATTCTGTGATTATTTATTTCCAACTGTCAGACAAAGCCGTCGACAGTTGTCAGCGCTTTTGTTTTACATGTCAACAATTCAGGCTCAAGATTAGCAGGAATCAATCATCATATAGTGAAATTGCCCCAGACTCTCTGTACAATAGAAAATTGGAATCCTTCTTTTTCCTCTTTTTTTTTGATGGGTTGCAACTGCTGTTTAGCTGACAGCTGTGTCCTTGGCATATATGTATATATACAGAAATGTGAGTAAATTCTTAGAAATGCATTATGGCATAACTCTGCTTCGACGATTTTTCAAAACTTAGAAGTGCATTTCCCGAAGCTGATAAGGACTTGTTAATAACCTTTTTCTTTAGAACTTTCAAACTAAGTTTAAAACTGAGAAGACCTTAACTCAATTGAAATCAAGCTAAACTTTTTCAAGCGAATTTGTAAATAAGATGTGGATTGTATTCAATTTACTGAAATCTAATAAGTATCGACCATAAATACAACTTATGCACTTGCTTACTTTTAGCCTTCAACTGCCACCTTTAAGGTGAACTTTTCAAATCGCTTTAAGAACCACACGTCAAATGATTTAAGTCATAGATCAATCTCTTAATGATTTTAGCTCTTTTTGATCAAGTTGCTCTTTTGCACAAGTTCATTTTATTTAAATCATAAGACCTATTCCATTAAGTCTTGTTAAGGTCTGAGCATAAATTCTGATCTGAAGATCGTCGCTGCTTTGGCTATAAATCATTTTGTACTTTAAGTTACATTCCAAGCTAAGTACAACAATAAACAATTAGGGTGTTCACTCGACTCTCGCATCGTAGCAGCTTTTCAAGCTTGCGACACCTAACGTGTGAACAACCTTTTATGTAGCAAGTGTTGCAGTTAGATATTTATATTCGAGCTACTTTGAGCATTTAAAAAAATCTGCTTATTTACTTTTTAACATAAACACAATTTTAGTTCAAGAAAATGCCATCTAAAAGAATGTAAGTAATACCTCCCGGATAATGGACCCGGATCATGGACGTGGAATATGGTACAGCTCCGCTTCAACAGAAGACACAGCCAATATCGATTCAGAGTAGAGAACTGCGTTAGGGTTCTCAATGGAAAGTTTTGCAGCCTAAAGAAAGTTCTAATTAATTAATTTGCAATTGGATACTTGAACGCTGCTCTCTTCACAACATTCTTTTAGAAGATGTCGAGAAATATATTTATAAAGGGTTGGAAAGCGATGAGGCCGAGCCCAGTGGTCGGCAAAGAAAACAAGTGTTTATGTTTAAATAAAACTTAATTCTAAATTTTAATTTATTATTATTATTAATTTTTATATTTAATACAAGCTCATGGTTTAATATTCGCTCCTTCTGTTCGAGCTCTGGTTGCTTGTATTAAAATTCATATGCAGCATTAGCTTGCTCCATTTTTAACTTGTTTTCTTCAAGAGTCTTTCTGCTTTCCTCTTATTTCCTTCAAAAATAAGATCTCTTGATGCCATAGCTTAAGATTCTCCCTATCAATATCCAGTCGATTGTTGCTAGTTGCGCTATCTGGATTCAACTTTTTTTGATTTAGGACTCCATTAAAAAGTTGTCATACATTTAGCACTAAAATATACCGAATATACTAAAAAATACTAAACATCTATCGAGTATATTGACATTCATCGTGCTTTTCCACATCTCTAGTTTGCGCAGATGTGAAACACTTTTCGTATACATAGGCAGGGGTCTCGCACTCTCGCATGAAATTGTTCAGTACAAATTGTTGTTGTGACAAGTTTCACATCTGCTACCTGCGACGCTGCGAGAGTCGAGTGAACACCCTAAATATTTAATGTTATCATTTTAAGAAATAATACTTAGTTTAAATATATCTGGACTATTTAAAACGTCCCTAAGTACAAGAAATGTATCTTTCCACTCTGTTGGACAGGTTATATATATTCAAAACCTTTCGTCACCTTTACATAAATTCAAATGCTTAGGAACTAAAACAAGCACACCTCATAGAATGTCAGAGTCATTTACAGGCAATGCTCTTACCCGTAAATTACAACGATTTACATATGATTAAAGAGCTGATTGTGTATGCATTCAATTTGTGCCTGGATAAGCGCTTAAAGCGTTGCACGTAAATCACTCAACGCACACGAACACAGAAATACACAGACATATAGGGTATATAACATACACATTCCAAAACTTAGGTGTTTGAATGCGAGCAACGTAACCAATTAATAAGGTCGCATATGTAAATGATTAATGATTGACCTTCTATTGGCCAAAGGGCCAATGGATTGTTGAAGCCAGGTCAACGCAGGCTCTTGTGATACGTGGCGTATACATAATTAAAATACACACGTACTCTAATATCAATATATCTCTCTATACAAATATATCGTATATCTATGACTTTGCATGTATGTCCACAAATTCCTTTGGTGGTCTTTAACACCCAACAAAACTATTAATTTGTATAGTATTTGCTTTGATTTTCAATCAAGTTAATATCAAATCGTTTCATCTCAATTAAGCTTAAAATTACTACAAAGTCTATTATCTTTTAATACGTTGTTAAGTCAATTAAATATGCTTAAATTGTTTATGCAGCTGACCGAAGACTTTAGCCGTTTAATGGCCTGGTCATAAAAGTGGCAAACGGGTTGATAACGATAAATGTTCCCAAAGTCATAAAAGTGGCATAAAAATGCGAATTTAAATGCAATTTGAATGCAACAGAGGATTAAACGAAGCGCAGCCACCTGCTAATCCACAAAACAGTCAAGAGAGAGAGATAGAAGGAAGAGTCTGAAGCTGGCTAATACCATTTGCCACAGGTTTATGCAAATGAAAATACGTTGACTCTTTGCTTGAAGGCAATCAAGAAGTGGGAGTGAAATGTGCTCCAGTTTCTATTATCTTGTGGATAAGTAATTATGCTAGAAATTACAATAACCTAAAGCCATTTGCATATGCATGTCACTCGCATTCAAACTGACCTCTGGGTCAGTTATAGTTATATGTAAGTGTATATATCAATGCACTCGACCCTTTGCCTTTAGCCCTGCCATGCTCTGTTGACCAATTCAGCATGATGTAGAGCGTGCCAGAGGGAGAGGACAAAAGATGGGAGAAGTTAGAGATAGATGTGATATTCCTCCCACATCTTTTATGTGTGTGTGTGTGTGAGTGGGTTTCTGTATTTGGCCTAAATGCGCTTGGCCTCGCATCCGGTCGCCTTTGGCTTTCAGTTCGCTTTGTGGCAGTCGACGATGGCTAACGAGCATTAGAGCCCAGATGATGCTTTGTGAATGTGTTCAGATTATACTTAGTCAAAGTACGATGAGCACAGTTGTGGCTTGCGGTTCATATGCCTTGAACATTGCATTTTCTACCTGTGCCTGTGGAGGCTTTATTTTCTGACAACTTGTCCAATGAAAAATTTCATAAACCAATTCCAAAAAACATAGCAAACTAATCCGTCTTTTCTCATTTAAGAAAATATATTTTGTTTAAGCAGACTGAATAATAGATATTCCTGCAAACCTTTTTGCATATTTAACAAAGCTTGAACAAAATGTTACATTGTTATTTACACTTTGTTATTTTTTTAAAAAGTCATTAAATTATCTTGAAAAATGCAGTAAGCTACAGTGGAGCAAGCTCGACAGTAGGAGACCCAGTACTTTTTGTGTGCAAGGCGTTCACTATTGATTGTTCTTCAATAATGCGTACCAAACAATAGATGGCGCCACTACGAAGTTAATAAACACAGAGGTCGCTAGCGTCTCTTCTTCTTCCTTTTGCCTGTAACATTGTTAGTTGAATAACTTCCGTGTTTATCATCCGATTGGAATGAAATTTTCTGGACTGGTTTGGATCATAGTGTATATTATATGAACCAACAATCAAGGCGGTAACATTAAAGGGGCTTCTTTAATTCGACTTCGAAATTTTGTATTTTAGTTTCCGGGGGCGGAGGGGGCGTGGCAAAAATCTAAAACAAACTTGATCAATGGTAGATGTGGATGATCCTACATACCAAATTTGGTGTCTCTAGTTCTTATAGTCTCTGAGATCTAGGTGTTCATATTTTCGAAATTTTGAACAGCCGTATACTATCCGATTATTATATGATCCGGATAAAACTTTCAGGACAGGATTGGACTATAGAGTTTATCATGTATGCCAAAAATCATATCGCTAGCATTAAAGGTGCTTTCGTTATTCGACTTCAAAATTTTGTTTCAAATTTACGGGGGCGGAGGGGGGCGTGGCAAAAATCTAAAACAAACTCGTTTAATGCAAGATGCAGATGAACGTACATGCCAAATTTGGTGTAGCTCTAGCTCTTATAGTCTCTGAGATATAGGTGTTCAAAAAAGGGACAGACGGACAGACGGACAGACAGACGGACATGGCTATATCGACTCGGCTGTTGATGCTGATCAAGAATATATATACTTTATGGGGTCTGCCACGCCTCCTTCTGCCTGTTACGCACATTTTTTTTTGCACAAACGTAATAGACCCATTTGTACTTTTTTAAAGTACTGGGTCTAAAAATACAGTATATGGTTTATACACAACTGTTGACTTTATTTGAGGTATTAAAAGATATATTGTTTGTTCTTACAGTAACTATACCATAAAGTAATTCGATCTGAGCATAAATACTCTCTACAGTTCAAAGCTGAAGTTTATCAAGTTTCCTCAACAAAACTGAGAGATTGTTTAGGAACAGACCGGACAAGTGTATACAAATTAAGTAACATAATGTATACGCAACGTGTTGACCTGTTGGTCAATAGTTGGCTGCCATTTTAATTATGTTTTGTGTAAGCCCAAAGGAAATCCAGGAAAATCTCAAAACAAACGATAAACGTTGATTGACCCAGCACGAGACTGAGGAAAAAAGAAAACAGCAGGTGATGAAAATGAGGAAGGAAAAATCAGAAAGAAAACAAAAGGTCCGAATATGCAAAAGCGGAAGCCACGAGGACAATTTGAGTCCATTAGCTGTTAAGCCAAAACGGCAGGACCAAAAAACAAGAACAACAACAAGTGAGCCACAATAACAACGACAACATCAGACCGCACAAGGTAATAATGTCGTCACTGTGCACCTGCAAACTGAGCCATTTAATGGACTACACTATTGCCAATCCTCATCCGCCTCCACCTCCACCATCTTCTCTAGCAACTGTTGATGAGGCAGTGAGAAAACTGCGACAAGTTGGCACAGCTCTCAGTACACAGTCCTTTGCTTTCCCAGCGGGTTTCTAAACAATGTTATTACCCAGTGGTCATTGTGATTGTCGTCTGCTTTCATAGCTAACCAATAAATAATTGAAACTTTTCCCTAGGTGAATAACTCTTGTTATTTCTGTTATTTGTTATTTGCGTGCGTCGAACCGGAAGTGCTCAATTGGAAAGTACGCCATGTTTTAGTTGGTTTTAATTTTTTAATATATATACTGCAACTAACTGTTAGTTTGTGTGCGTGCTGTGTTTATAAATTTTGTAAATCTGTTCAACTATTTTAGAGGTTTTCGTTCGCCTGCCAAATATGAAGCGGAAATGCAATTTGTATTTCAGTTTTGAGCAGCGGAAACGGAAATTGTTCGCTTGTCGATCAACGAAAGCCTTTCGGAAAATTCTCATTAATATTGTATTGATACATGAGTTGGAAAGCACTAAAGTACTTTAACAAACATTATTCTTCATACATAATTAAATCAATATTTAAATTGCTTGATATTTGTTTGTTTACTTGCTATGCAAATGAATGCAAATGTTAATTAAATTTGCAATTTTAGCCAAAGGTGATGCAATGACTAAATACATAGATATTTATTATTGTGGTTTCAAAATAACCATGTGTATTAATTTACTGTAAATATATCAAGAAAGATTAAGGAATGTAATCACTCATTCCTTCTGCAGAATGAATTAAATTGAGTTGATTTATCAAAATCAGAGTTCAAACTGTTTAAGTTTTTTTAAAGTACTAAGTGAGGATTTAGAAATATATTTTAATATGACTGCAAACTTTCCAAAGACAACTTTAAAGTAATTCGTCATTGTCATTGGGTATTACGTATTCCGAAAGCATTATTTCTTGTTCACTGTGTGCACTTTTTTCATTTGTATATTCCTAAAGCATTCTTTCTTGTTCACTATGTACTCTTAGATCGTTAAGAATAATAAAATAGGGTAATATAGCTTTGTTCAAATAGTCGTAATTATATTAACATATATCAACAGATAACTTTAACAAGAGAATTGATTTGAAAGACCATTAGAGCTAGATATCCTTCTGATTTATAAAATTACATCAAAATAAGCACCTAATGTAAATGTATGAAAATTCTGAGCACTGGGTATTTCTTAGTCTGGCATGTTATGCTTTAGCTTTCTAACTTGTTTTGTTTCCATTGGCAAACATAATAATGCAGTGGATGATCCAGTACGTAAATCACTTCTGACAAAGCAAAACAAAAGTGATTGGAAATGTTTCTCATTAACTTGTGAACGAGTAACGATATGAGGAGCTACAGCTAACTAAAGTTAGTTAGAAGGATAGTTTGAAAATTAGTTCGTTAGCTGAAGCAGGACATTGTCATGGAAGTGCCTTCATTCATTTAAAGTTTGCATAAATTATAAGTATGTGAGTTTCTCTCTCTCTCTCTCTCTAGAATGACAACCAACATTCTGTCAATATGTTGACATAAAAATTAGCATATTCGAATCGATGCTTTTACGCAGACTGCGAATCAACTGGAGGTCATAATAACTCTCACACACACACACCCATACAGAGATTCTGTCAGATTGATAAGAGTGTGTGGATGTTTATATTTATAAGGTCGAGCTGCCTGGCAAGCATTGATAAGTCATGGATCTTGACATTTCCTTAAATAAAACCAATAAATTTAACGCTTAAAAATAACCATAAATCATGCAAATTGTGTATTAATTTGTCAGCATAATTTGATTGAGTTTTCTTTTATGATATTTTTAGTGAAATGAGAATTTATGTATCTACATTATTTAACAAATGAAATATAATTAGAATTTCTTTATGTATTTTAATAGAAGCATTACAAATAAATTTCAATAGACTTGCGTATATTAGTTTATGAATACGTTCCTTTCAATATGAAAACGAAAACATCGGCATATTTTGATTGAGTTTTCTTTTACTGTGTCTTAAATTTCAATTACCCCACATATGGTATGTTGACATCTGCCTACTCATCGTTGTCTTTTGAAACTCGATGCGCACAATACATAAACGTTATTTAAGGTAATTTTATTGCCGACATTTGTAAAATGTCAGCATTTTTCGCTGAGGTTTTTGTCATTGATAACAATATATTGTCAGATAAAACAGAGACTTTGCTTTCAATTTGATTAATGTGCTACCATATTGAAATGGAAAGCGTAATTATCACTTAACTTTCGTGAAGATGGAAAACAGGTGTAGGAGAAGGAGACGGAAATGGAGAAAGGCGAACACTTTGACCTTTAAGTCTTGGAAAGCTTTGCTAAACGTTGTCGATGGCCTCATAAATATTTGCAGACAGTTGAGTCGATAATCTCTTCAAAGACTTCTTTGCTAAACTATGAGATATCCTTTGGGAAATTCTTGATTTATTGGACAGTAGTTTATATATATAAATTCATGTACTGTCGTTAAAGTCGCTCTTCAAAGTCCTCTTTTCTGACTAAACTATGAGATAACCTCTGTTGACCATAATATAACTTATACTCAAATTAAATATTTATTTATATATTTTACGGCTTTTCCTCTCTCCAGGCACACTTTTCAACTTTAAAGTTTGCCTTTGCTAAACTGTGAGACATGCTCCGGTCAATATATTTTACTTATATTCAAAATAAATATTTATTAATAGACTTTATTTGAAAACTTTTATGACTTTACCTCAGTCAAAGCACAAAATTCAACTTTAAAGTCCTGTTCAAACTGTATCCTTCAATTTTCATTTAACGGTATACAAAAGTTCATAAACTACGTTTTGAGAAAATAACTAAAAGCCACGCTACCAAACCAACAAAAAAATATACACAGTCGCCCACATATGGGACTTGCAAAGGCCCAAAGTGAATGCCAAAGCAAAAATGTGGCAAACTTTGACCTTTGTGACTATGCGAAAAAGTGAAATAAACAAACAAATTAAAGCAAACATAAAATAAAGCCGCCTCTAAAGCAAAACAAAATGCCTCAGTGATCGGGTTTTGGGACAGCTCCTCTGTCGGATGGCAGAGAAAACGTCTGGGAACTCAGTGTTGTTGTTGTTGTTGTTGTCGTTGTTGTTGTTATTTTGGTAAAGGCTGCTGTGTGTTTGTCTTGGCGCCTAAATGGTTGGGCGTGCCCGACGGGGCGGAGAGTCTGTAACATGAACTAATTCCCTCAGAAAAGTGAAGACTAAAATAACAATTTTTGTGCAAAGAAAAGTGTGGGCGATGAAGGCGTGGCCAAAATAAATCACACAACAAGTATGCTGTCAAACAATTTGTTGTTGAAGCTGAGTTCGGTTCTTAGTTAAGTTAAGAGTTGGGTTATCTGATTGAATATGGAGAGCTTTGCATATTAGGCTGGACACTTAGGGATCACATATTCTCATACAACACATTCAATAATGAATGAGGTGTAATTACAAAGTAATCTACAACATAAAACATATTGAATTCTACTTAAAAGAGAACATTGTCTGTTCAATACATAATGGCATAAAAATCAATTAAAAAATGTCCCATTTAAATGCTCTGTTTATTTATAATTTTCTCAATTCTATGTCCTTCACAATAAATACATTTTGAAGCCAAAACAAATCTCGCCTGGCCCTCCTCCCTATTGAGAAGAAATCTCTGTTGTGTCTGTGTGTGTATCTGTCAGAGTAGAACAACAGTTCTGTTTAATGTCTAAAAATAAAGTAAAATGCCAAATATTACGCATACGCAGCGTTCGTCGCCAAGGAGCAAGACCCATGCCCCTAAAATGTTGTTGTTAAAACAATGCTCTATGGCATTATGTTGGGAGTTTTCCGCCCACTAGGGATTGTTAGGCGTTCGCATAATTAGCATAAATGTCATAAATACTCGGTACTTGCCCCTACTATCAAACGAGGCTTTGAGTGTTGAGCGTAGTCGTAATGGGTTTGGTATTTGGCATCTTTTTTTATTTTTTTCCGGGTACCCCGCAAAAACAAAGAAAATATCGATCCAACTTTAGGCGCAACTTTTCCATCGAAATTAATATGGAAATCAAATCAACAAATGAGACAAAAAAGCCCAAAGTGAAATCAAATAAAAATGTTTGTGCAAACAAAAAGGCAAAGAACAAAAAACAAAAAAAGCCATTTGCCAAAAAGTTAATCAAGGACTAAGAAGAGGAAAAAGAACACCGTCATTTTTATTTCGTCATACGACGCGTAGTTTTCAAACCCCCTCTTGGCGAGTGCGTGAAAACTAAAATATTCGAAGTACACATTGGCTGCGAGTTTGCCCAACTTGGCCAACTTGTGGCCAACGGCTAAAACCGGGCGTGTCTTCCTAACTGCTGCTGCTTATGTCCTTGAGCGTCGTCGTTGTCGTCGTCGTCATGCATTGCTCCCATTAAAGTAACAGCAAATGGCATTCACAACATTTCAAGCGCACCGCATTCAAGGGTTTTGAACTCGAAGCTGACAGGCGCTTTCGTCACTAACGGACAAAGCAAACAACGATTGCGATTTCACTGTCTCATTAGACGTAATTCAAGCAGCACTCTTGGCTCTAAAAACGCAGCTGGCTAAGTTTCTCTGTTATGCTTCTCTAAAACTACTACTAAACATTGAACTCTTGCGCAAATGACATTTCCCTACTTCGCTGATTCACTTTGTGCTTTGCGCTGCGCTGTGTGTATGTGTGTTTTTATGCACTCGGGCGTATACGTAATGTGCAGTCGTAATACTTTGCAAGCAGTTGAACTACACAGATATTACTGTGCATTGTGTTTGCTAAGATATTGAACTGGGAATGCACCAAGAGACTAATGTAGAGAAGTTGAAGGATATCATTAAATATTTATATTAAGTAAAGTTATCGTGCTGAGTAAGCGAAGAAAATGTAAAGACTTTAAACATATAACTCTTCAGTGAGATTAACACTCAACACACTTACATTTGCGATGGAAGAGAGCAGAATGTCGCGAATTTGCTAAATCTGGACGAAAGGAATTAAATGAAAGTCTTTTATATTTTGTTTAGCTGCAGTGACGGCATATAAATAATCTATTTGTATGGTTACAGGATTCGCCAGTGTTATATGTAATTTGGCATAATACATTTATAAGATATGTATAAACATATACTGACTTCGGCTTATAAATGTCTGTTTAAAGTTAAATTAGAAGATGTTCTAACGTATCAGGCTAAAACTCATTTAAAAGATCTTAGTGCCACAAGAATCTAACAAATTCCGCTTTAATCACGTACTAAGTCGCAATAACTAAGATAGTAAATAACATAATTATATTTATAGATAATCTGAAGATCAGAAAACAGTTTTTTTAAGAGTTATAGAGTCTTTCCATGAGACATAAATATTTCCAATTATATTCCCCTATTAAATTATCTGTAATTTGGCTTTCCAAGATAACTAAGAAATGTCTCTTAATTCAGTATTCCGGATAATACTCGTAAATCATCTTATTGTCATTATATTTTTTTACACATAAATGTGCATTTTATTTTTAGAATGTACATAAAAAGGAGTCTCTTTTAACACTCTTTTCTTTCATTACTACCTTATTAGCTTATTTACTCAAGCACATTATTTTTTATAGCTTATTTTACAAAGCTTATTTTAGCATCAATCTTAGGATAGCATTTTATTTTATAATTTTCGTGGCATCTAAAGAATAAATGCATAGCGGCAACATAAATTTAGGTCAAAGAGAACAGCTGCTACACAGTTGAAAGCCCTAGTTTTCGTATGGATTTATATTAGATTGCATTTTCAATTATTCGCTTAAAATCAGCTTTCTATAAAATACAGAATTATGTTCAAATATATAATTAAAATTAATATAAAATTGATCAATGCAATTTTTAATGAACAATAACATGAAAATTGATTTTGTGGCTTCTGGCCCTTTACAATTGGGTCAGAGGAACTCCCTTTGCAATTTGGTAACAGTAACTGTAACAGTAAATCGGGGAAAACTCACCTGTAACCAAACAGGAAAATTAAACTACAGCAATGATGACAGGCTGCAGGCGGCAAGCAGCAAGCAGCGTGTGGCATGCAACGTTGCGGCTTGTTGCAAGCGGCTTTTAGTGACTCTACGCTAATTGAATCACTTGGTTAATTGAATTGATTTTGTTGATGGTTGACTGTTGACTGTTGACTGTTGCAGCCTGCAGTTGTTGAAACTCGCGCGTATCTTTTTTTTTTTATTATTATCTCACACAAGATGATGACAGTATTTTGGTCCTGTTTATTGTTTTTTTTTTGTTTTTTATTTATTTTTTAAAGAACGATGTGCGACAGATGCGGTCAGTTGCCCTCGCGCGACTGATGAATGAGTCTCGCCTTGCCGAGAATTCGTTGCACGGTTGTTCGGTGTTTCTGTGTTCGGTGTTCACTGCTCGGTGTTTACTGCTCGGTGTTCGTTATTCGGTATTCTTAGTATTCGGAAATACTGTTGTTGGAGAGAGAAAAAAGGGGCAGGAAGGCAGGAGGTTTTAATATTGTTGTTTTGCTTTTGCTGGAGGCAACTGGCCAACAAAATGCTATTCGGCTCTGGTACTGGGCCAATGGGCCAAGTGCGAGCACAGTGAAAGCTCCAGCAACAACAGCGAAGAAGAAGAAGCACAGTAATAGCGAAAGCGAAACGAAATAAATGCCTTAAATAATTTATTGCATTTTTCAAAAAAAAAGGAAAAAAGCAACAAAAGTATACAAAGAGAGAACGAGAAGCTTCACAAAAATAAAAACACAAACAAAACACAAGGAAATGCGTATAGGAAAAGTTACTCGTAACGCCCGATTTTCCTCTTGTTATTTTTAAACTTTAATTAAGTTCAAATCAAAGTGTATTTTTGGTTTGATTTAGAACTACCGTTAGAGCGTTTCAGGACACGTTGAGCGATGTGTGTGAGTGTTTGTGTGTGAGAGTGAGTGAGAGAGAGAGATCGAGTGAGTGAGGCAGAACTAAAGACGTCCACTCCGCTGCGTGTCTCGAACTAAATTGAAAAGTTGGCAACCTCGAGTTGCGAGCGTTTACGTTGCTCTATGTGTTCTGTGCTCTGGTGGAAAATTCTTCTCACAAATTTTCTCAAGTGCCGACATTTGATGTTCGCGCTACTCTTCGTGCGTGTGCGTTTCGTATCTATAAAGTTTATATTTCCATTGACACCCTTTCCCCAAGTGCTGCATGTGGCGCCGCCTAAACGTGCGAGTTTCATTTCCACTTTGTTTCAAATGCAAAGCTTACTGAAGCTTGCTCTCTCTACCTCCCAGTCTCTTTCACTCTCACTCTCTATCTTTTACCTGCTCCAGCTGTTTGCTTTCCAGAATTGCACAATAATAATAACAACAAATGAAGCTTTTCAACAGTTTAGCCAAACTTTTGCATTACTTTTGGTTCGCTTCACACTCAGCTGTTACTCTTCGGCATTTTACAGCTGAGTTGCATGGGTTAAAGCTTTTTGAAAGCTTTAAATTAAAGATAGATGCAATGAGACTATGTAGATCAATAGAGTATTGAGGTCAACAGTTGTTGTGATCTTGACATTCAATTCAATAAAAAGACCTATTACTTAATAAGATAACAAATGAATACATAAAATACAACATATAACGATATCCTTAATTTACTTGAAAACTATAATTAGTTATAGTTAAAAGTGAATCATGTACTTAAAATTGAGTAAGACCACTACGTATGCGTAACGGCATCTAAAAAGAGGGTAGCTCTCGATCTTAATAAAGAATTACGAATGCATTCTAAAAGCTTAATAGCTTAAGTTCAAGATAGTCCCTTTGCTAACAGAACTTCTACTTTAAAATTTTAGCTAGTGGACTACACTGCGCATTCTTAACTTTTACCGAATGATTTTCCTAATAATTTGAGATAGGAATTTATACGGATATTATTATAAACCAAAAAATATTTCACAATGTATAGGCAATAGAAAAAAATACTTTCATTTTAATCTATAATCAATAAGAATTGTACAGCTTAATAAAAAATTATATTTTACTAAAATATTACATACTAATTTATATTTATAATAAATGTTTAATATAAATTACATTTTATATATGTACCTCTAATTAAAAAAAAAAGTTATAAAGTTATTCAATGTAACTGCTTAGTTTCTAGATACTTTTACGGTATACCAATATATCAATAGAGAGAGAGAGAGAGAGGGAGAGTAAGAACTCTGACGACATAGCACTTCCAGTTGGCAAAGCGCTTTTCTGGCCATGTTGTGTGAGAGCACCTCCAAAGCAGCTGAGCTTTTGCTCCAGTCGAGTAACAGATAGGCGGCTATACAAAGCTTTTACTCGGCAAGAACCTCGTCAACGCTGCTCGTTTCATTGATGCCCAAATATAGGTCAACAACGTGCTGCGCTACAGTTAGAGAAGAAAAAGGGGAAGAGAAGAGAGCGGAATAGAGATGAAGACGAAGGCAACAAAAAAGACATTGGTCTATGGGTTTATCAGTGCAATGGAAACGATGCTCTGATGCCACTTTGTGTACATGTCTAAGACAGTGAGTGTTTGTATAGTATGTCTGTCTGTATATATATTTATATACTATATGTACAATTTGTTTGTTTGTGTGTGCAAATATTGTGAATTGCTTAGATGGCCGTCGTTTTCGTTGTCGTTGCCGTTGTCATTGTCGATGCCGACATTACCGCAGCTGCGGCCGCCATTTGAACACTGAGGACAAAAACAATTTTGCACAGCATCAGCGCATCGCGAATCGCGCATACGACCCGTTATCATCAATGACTGAATTTATGGCCGGCCTTGTCGGCATACACAAATATTTGGTGCATTTGTCATGACTCGTTGTCGTTTTTGTTGTCGTTATTGTTGTTTTACTTTTTGTCCATACAGTAATTGAATTTTTATTTGCCGACAGCTGACATTTCCAAGCTTCAAGATTATTTCATATGCCTTTTGTGTGCAGCATTTGCTTTGTTATTTCTATAGGTTTATATTCTTGTTTTCTCTATTCTGTCCGAAATTGGGTCAAAAGTTGAACTGCTGCTGGCCCTATGATTGTTGCTCTCTATAGCTATAGCTAAGCACATTTTCAGGATAATCTTCATTGCGCTTTTAATATCTCCGCTACACCACCGCTCCGTCTCCGACTAAAGTCAGTGGAAGCAAGTTCGCTGCATTACGACAAGGACTTGCTTAAGGGATAAAGCAAAAGCTTGTTCATGTCGGCGTGTTTGACGCCTCGCTGAATGTGCAAGAAGCAGCGCAAAGGACCTCAAGGATTTCAAAGCACGTTGCCCTGCCACAAGCTTGAAGCTCTGCTCACGTTCACGTGCATTCCAATGCCCCATAGCCCAAGCACAATTACCACCCAGCTCCTATTAAATCACCCCCAAGACGCACTCAGTCAAATCCAGCTTCAACATTTTATTTTCATCCACTTGAAAATCGAAAATCCCCTAGCCTACGCTTATCGCTAAACAATTTGCTTTGGCCAATGGCAACAGTCTTTCAGCCAAATTATCTACTGGAAACAATGAATGAAATTGTTGTTCATCAGCCACTTTACTCAAACTCAATGGCCATAAAAACGGGCCAACAAAATGTGAGAGGTCTTCCTTCCGGGCAGCCTTTCAGACGAAAATTGTTGCCACTGTTGTTGTACTTGTGGCATGAATAAATAATAATAAATCAATGATAAATAAAAGCCGAGCATTGTCTTAAGCTAACAAAAGCTACGATGCAAAGTATTAAAATTAAAATCGAATTACGAGTTTATTGGTAATAAAATTTCAAGTATAATCTGCTCAATTTATGGCCTTTTAGTGAAAAAACACAAATGCTCTTTAGCTAGAAAGTAGTAAGTGGACAAGCAGGCGTATACGTAATGTTGTCTAAATTCCTTCCACGGGCTAACTGAAAAAATACTTGAAATCGAATCTGTTCACAAAATTCGCTTCTGAATAATAGAATAATACTTTCAACTGGGATAAAGGATAGCTATCGGATAGACGTATAAGTATATTTCCTTGAATCTTTTTTACGAGCTTTTCCGGGAATTTGTATGCACTTTTTAAACGTAGATAGTCGTTTACCAGACTTCTTCAGTATGGAGTCTATAGAGTGAAGTTAGTGCACTACCCGGCGTATACGCAACTTTGTCGAAATCAATTACAATTAAATGTCATGTATCTTGAGTTTAGCTAGAGTTGTCCAAATACTTTTCTAATTTTGAGTAGTTTACTGACCTATTAAGACGGATGTAGCTGTGACACCCTGTTTACTCTATATCTTTATGCACTTAACGGCCTTTAATGATTAAAACGGACTCATAGGTTTATAACAATCATAAAGAAACAATTGTAAACAAAATTGTTGCACCTGAAATTTGTCGCTCTATTTGTTTATGCATCATTTATCAAGTTTGCAGAGAGAAGAGAAGGTGCACAAACAAATAACTTGTTTCAATATGACTTTTATAGATTACAAGCTCATTATGATAATGTCATTTGGTTCGATAGCAATTTAACAGTATGACAAATCGAATGAAACCGAAATCGCCTAGTTGAACTTTGTAGTCTTTATCGAATTTCGTTTCAAACAAAAACATTGCGTGTGAGTGAAGGAAATTCGCAATTAATACTATCGATCAATAACTATAAAGATATCAATCGGTTCTATATGGAAATATATATACCTTTGATTAGTAATGTCAAAAGAAAGTGCTTATCTTAAGTATTGCTTCAAATCACAATTTTCACTGCGTAGTTAAGAATTTATTTATTAAACCCTTGTCAAATTTACTCTACTGATTAATCTTGTTGTCATTTCTTCAATAAATCATCACCAGCAACTTTGATTTGTGGTGAAAATTAAAGCTTTTAACTTATATAGTCATCGAAAAATTTCATCAAAATATGGTTAATTTCTCCATTATTCCATCTCGCAAAAGCTCTAATTGGCATTCTTCCAACATTTGTTAACATAAATAATGATTAAAATGGTTTAAGATCTTAATAAACATTATGTATGTATCTAAATTTAATTTACACTCTTCTTAATATGTTTTCAATTTCTTAACCGTTCAAGATTACAAAAACATTATTTAAATAACTTATCATTTTTTTAATTATAATTAATCAAATTTTAAAAAGGACTTTATTAAGAAGAAATGCTATATTAAGAGTTTTTTATTTAATAAAGAATTTAAAAGACAGTTTCCCAAAAAGTTTATTATGCTTTTAATTTATTTCTCTGTTTGCACAATTACTTTAAGTTAAGTATTTTTAGTAAGCCTGAATATAAATATCAGATTGCCTTAGATTTTTGTGTATATGAGCAAGATCAATCAGAAACATGGACTTTTATTAAAAAAATTCTCTTTAATATATATAAACTTTCTTTTAGCTATATATAAGATAGTTTTCCAGTCAGTCAGTTGATATTGAATATTATGCCAACCAAAAGTAACCCCATTTGGAAAACACAGTGCCTGACGAGCTTATCAATAGTCAGAATATTATAGATTATTGCAAATAAGTATTAAAAAAGTGACAACACGCATGACTCATGAGGCTGGTCAGTTATACGAGTACGAGACGATAATAATGGTGTATGGTTCCAGCTCATCGTCAGATAAGAACCAAAAAAAAACGATCGATAAGCTTACATATAAGTTATGTACATTAAACATGACGTATTGACATGACAAACTGTCAAAAAACTTTAACAACTCGGGTCAAGTTCTCGGTCAGAAAGAGAGAGAGAGAGAAAGAGTTGGATATGATTTTCGACACCTGATCGAATTTCTAAGCATATGGCAAAAAGCGGCGCTATGAGGGCGCGATAAGGTCGACTGCGACTGCCAAAAAGCATTCAATATTCATTATCAATATCAACAGCGCCGCCAAAAGATAAGAAATTAAATGTCAGCTATGGCTTCAGGCCAGAACTCCGTTCATAAGTGAAAGAGACTCCGTGCCGAACGGAACCCAACGGTCGTCGTAAAGATAGAACAACAAAATAGAAAAGAACAATTTGATAGAAAAAACGGCTGTGAAAATAAAAACCCCCAATTGTTGGACAAATATTTGTTAGACAATAAATTAGAATCCACGGCGCGTGTGTCTCGGCAGTGCTCCAACTTCCAAAAACGCAATACGGCGAAAAACCCAAATAAATAAACAATTTCATTGACATGTCCGAATTTCTGCGGGAACATGTAAGTTATCACAAGGGATCGGAGCTTATCACACAGCAATGTTGTGATAGCAAAATTATAATTGTGAAGAATTTATGAATTTTATAACTCTACTACAAACTATCGCTCATCATTTGCCACGCGTGCCACAATCGTAATTACCACAAAAACAATAATTTCAAGAGACTTCCGCATAATAGACAGACCTCAAAAGGTTGACGGTCCCAGCTTTTACCCTGAGACCTCAAGAGTTTAAGGCCTTAAAAGGTATCAGTTGTCTTCCACATAAGTTTTTAGCATGCCAAATTTGTGCAGAACCTTATTGATAGCTGTGATAGCACGTGATAAAGCCAGGCAATTTCTTATCAAATATTAAATAGCACAAGTAAGCATGCTGTAAGCAAAGTTGGTAGACGATTGGATACCCTAGACAAGAGTTTGACTATAAAATGTATACCAAACTTTTTACCTTTTACTTATAAAGATTTCAAAGCAGATTCCTTTTACAAGAATATAATAAATAAGTATTTCATAAACTAAATTCAGCAATGTCAATTCCAGTTGAGGGTGCTCGACAAGAACATACCCTTTACGGTACACTCAAACTTCAGCCTCCAAAGTTGTAATCTTTTAAAATTTTCCTACACTTTTAAATACCATAAAACAAATCAAGAAAAGCTTAAGAATCTGCAAGTTTAAAATTAAATTGAAAGTCATTTAAAATGACTACATTTGGTAATTATGATGTCATTAGCAGGCATAAGCATAAATAATTGATATTTCACATTGCTTAGTCCAAAATTTGCTAGCCACTTGTATCAGCTGGCATTTTAATTATGACTTGTACTATCTGATGATTAGATCATCGTACAAATTATTTTTTAATTAAATATTAATTCACCAACTGTCGATTAAAGTTCAAAAGCAAACGATGACCTCATCTTTGAGTCATTCGATTAGACAAACAAACTTAATGAATTTCCAGGAATTGTTTCTAAATTAACATATCATTGAAAGATTAAAAGTATTATTTATTTTCTTTTGTTTTATGTACTCGTCGTTTATTTTTACAGTAGACATTTGTCTTAATCTTATCATGAAAAGAATTAGACACAGGTGTCTTTAATGTTATTGAAGATAAACAAGGTCATCAAAATTTCAGCGAAATCAAGTATTATTTAAAATCTATAAGACTCTTTCTCATATTTGTTAGCTTAGCTAACTATTTTAATTATAGTTCTCCTCTCTTCGCTTCCTCCTCTTTCTCTTTTTGGCAATTATTAGCTGTTTGTTGCTGTGTTCAATTTGGCGTCGTTGATTGTAAAATACCGATAAGACTATATTTCGTATATCGGCATTCCTCTGATAAGATAAGCTATTTGAACATGTTAGTAGTAGTGATATCAACTATTTACCTTGCTACGGCTACCGTTTGGTTTCCTTTATTTAAATGACTTTTTAAGGAAGTGAGAGATTTATTGCATATATGTACTTCAAAAACGTCTAGAATTTAATCTGCTCATAAAATGATTATTCCAGGAATTTTCATAATACTCTGTGCTGTTTTTATGACACACAAAAATGTTAACAATAAGCTAATTACTTAACAATTCTGTTAACATCTCGGCTGATTTCTTATTGAGAATTTCCGGCTCAAATGTTGTGCTTTAATTAGCTCTTATGGTACTTATATGGAACAATATCATTTTTATAAAGAAATTGTAAAATATATAGACAAATTTTATAAAGAACTCTTTATCTCTAATTTTATTGGCATTATCTATAATTCCTATATCTAAGCAAAGTCGTCATTTCTTTTGTGCTTTAGAAGCTATAACAATGGCAACTGATTAACTTGCACCTTGTCGAGGATTATTTTCACTGTCCCCGATTGATAAAATAATAAATATTTTAAATTTATTATATGATCAAAAGAAAAACAATAAGAGTTAAGTAGTTCACTTATCTATTTACAACTTCCAGGCAGTCTACAATTTAGGTAGCTTCTATCAATAGCAATATTGGTAAAGATATCATATACTATTTACGATACCCATTACAAACAACATAAATTGCCTTTACATGAGGGTAAAATAATCTATTTTTTCGAACGTTGGGTAATATTTCAAAGGCTTTCATTGCGTCTTTCTCGATGCTCATTAGAAACTTACTATATATCGATATCTTATCGTATTTGGCGGTTGTAGTGAAGGCGCGTGTACATCATGATTATTACATCGATAAGATCTCGTACTCCTCATTTTGAATTCAGTCAATGATTTTATTACTTTTTCAATTACAGGGTGAATATGTGTGGGTTAAGCCACAGAACACATCATGTGAATTCGCAGTGCCTTTCGGAGCACGCATCGTGCGAACGGAGAAAACTCAAACCTTGGTCTGCGATGATGCTAAAAAACAGTTTTGGGTGCCAGCTGGCGATGTGCTTAAGGCCATGCATCTGACATCACACGAAGATGTAGAGGATATGATCACATTAGGGGATCTGCAGGAATATACAATTCTACGCAATCTGCAAACACGCTATGTCAAGCAGTTGATCTATGTAAGTATGAGAATAAATGTTTATCTGTTGTCCAAAATGATTAAACTTATTTTAAAATCTTTTAGACATATACAGGATCCATGCTGGTGGCCATCAATCCCTACCAGATACTGCCCATCTATACACATCGCGAGATTCAACAGTATCGCAATAAGAAACTCAATGAACTGCCTCCACACATCTTTGCAATCAGTGATAATGCCTTTCAGCGTCTCCAAAGACACAAGGAGAATCAATGTGTTGTCATAAGCGGAGAATCCGGAGCTGGAAAAACAGAGAGCACCAAGTTAATCCTGCAATATCTGGCTGCAATTAGTGGAAAACATTCCTGGATTGAGCAGCAAATAATTGAATCAAATCCCATAATGGAAGCCTTTGGCAATGCCAAAACTGTGAGGAATGATAACTCTTCCCGATTTGGCAAATACATTGACATACGCTTCACGCCAGAGGGTGCCATACAGGGTGCTCGTATTCAACAGTATTTGCTGGAGAAATCACGCATTGTCTTCCAAAGTCGCGATGAGCGTAATTATCATGTTTTTTACTGCATGTTGGCGGGTCTCAGCTCAGCGGAGAGAGCTCGTCTTCAACTGGACGAACAATCTCCCAGTCAGTATCATTATCTGGCACAAGGAGGTTGCTTTACACTGCCAGGAAAACAGGATGCCAAGGACTTTGCCGATATACGTGCTGCCTTGAAGGTGCTCTCCTTTAAACCCGAAGAAGTCTGGTGTATACTCAGTCTCTTGGCTGCCATATTGCATCTGGGAAACTTACGCTTTAAGGCCACAGAAGTGGCAAACTTAGAGGCCGCCGAAGTGGACGATAGTGTAAACTTGCAACGTGTGGCACAGTTGTTAGGACTGCCCGTATTGTCTTTAAATACGGCACTCACACAACGCACCATTTTCGTTCATGGCGAGCACGTGGTAACCAGTTTATCCAAGGAGGCAGCTCTCGAAGGTCGAGATGCCTTTGTGAAGTCCCTCTATGATGGCATTTTTGTGCGTATCGTGCGACGCATCAATGAAACCATCGACAAGAAGCCTGAGGCGCCAGTGAATAGCATTGGTGTCCTGGACATCTTTGGTTTTGAGAACTTTGACAACAACAGCTTTGAACAGCTCTGCATTAACTATGCCAATGAGAATCTTCAGCAGTTTTTCGTCGCACACATATTCAAGGTAAAAACTCCCAGTTATCTAAAACCGTAGCCAACGTATAGACAAATTTGACATTGATAAGTAGACATTTCTATAATCGCATATCACTCATTATATCTTTTCTAATCCCATTACTAATATGTATATTTATTTTGTAGATGGAGCAGGCAGAGTATCAGCTGGAGCACATTAATTGGCAGCACATTGAGTTCCAGGACAATCAGGATATACTCGATCTCATTGGCATGAAGCCGGTGAACATCATGTCTTTGATCGATGAGGAATCCAAGTTTCCCAAAGGCACAGATCAAACACTCCTGGATAAATTGCACGTTCAACATGGCAATCGTTCAATTTATGTGAAGGGAAAGACGACACAAACTTCGCTCTTCGGCATACGACATTATGCTGGTGTTGTTATGTATAATCCCTTGGGTTTCCTGGAGAAGAATCGGGATTCCTTTAGCAGTGATTTGCGTAATTTGGTGCAACGTGCTAGTAACAAGTATTTGGTGGACATTTTCCCCCATGAACTTCCCATGGATACGGCCAAGAAGCAGCCCACTTTAAGTGTCAAGTTCCGCAATTCTTTGGACATGTTAATGCGCACGTTATCACAGGCTCATCCTTACTTCATACGCTGCATCAAGCCCAATGAGTACAAGGAACCAAATGTGAGTAGAAATCGTAAACATTAGCAAAAGATACGGTTAAATTACTTCTCATAATACTTTTATTTACCGATGCGCTAAGAAGTATGCTATTGAAAATGTACAGATTTTAGATATATACTTTAAAGTACTGTAAAAAGGTATCATTAAGATACTAAAGTATCTTTTCCTCAAAAAAGACTGTAGATAAGTATCTGTAATAAACAAAAGTATCTTTTGCAGAGAAAAGTCTCCAGAAAAGTATATGCAAGATACAAAAAAAACCTTCAGCATACAGAAAATCAAAATCTATTGACTTATCTTAGTATAATATTGTAAAGAATCATTTTTGAGGATAACTTATCATCACCTCATCATCTTCATGTGTATCTACTTTCCATACTAATAAAATTCTCTCTGTGTCTCCCTAGAACTTTGACAAGGAGCTATGTGTTCGACAATTACGCTACTCGGGCATGATGGAGACGGCGAGAATTCGTCGAGCTGGTTATCCTATACGCCACGCCTATCGGGCCTTTGTGGAACGATATCGTTTGCTGGTGCCACGCACTAAACCCTTGGATCAATGCGATTGTCGATTGTTGGCAAGACAGATTTGTGAGACGGCATTGCCCGCGAACTCGGATCGTCAATATGGCAAGACAAAACTCTTTCTACGCGATGAAGATGATGCGCTTTTGGAAGCTGAGCGTTCTCGTGTAATGCTCAAATACATTGTGACCATTCAGAGAGGATTTCGACGTGTGCTCTTCCGTCGTTATTTGCTGAAATATCGTCAAGCTATAATCACTGTGCAGCGCTATTGGCGTGGACGTTATCAACGTATTAGATATCAGACTATGAGACGAGGATTCCATAGACTGGGTGCCTGCATAGCAGCTCAACAGTTGACCACCAAGTTTACTATGGTGCGCAGTAGAACGATTAAATTGCAGGCACTGTGTCGTGGTAATTTGGCAAGAAAACGCTTTGCTGTTGAATTGACAGCGAAGCGACAGAAGCAGAAGGAAACTCAACAGCAGCGTGTTAAGGAGCAGGAGCTACTGCGTCTTAAGGCAGAGCAGGAGCAGCTGCGTCTTAAAGCAGAGCAAGAGCAACAGCAGCAGCAGCTTCGACTGAAGGCTGAGCAGGAGCAGCAACAAGCTCAGCAGCGACAGGCAGAGGAGCAACGTCACAAGGAAGAAATTGCAGCTAAAAATGCTTTGGCTATGGCAGCAGTTCATCAGCCGAAACGCACAAAATCCATTAAAAGAACAGAGCAACCTGTGTTGCCTGCACCCACGTTGCAAGCACGCATGTCCTTGCCACCTCCTCCGCCAATGTCCCCAATTGTAATTACACCCATGGCAGCAAGACCAAATAGCAGTGTAGCTCGAACAAATGGCATGACTTTGGAAACACCTGGTTACGAGTCGTCCAAACAGATTGTGGATGATGTCTTTGGTTTCCTCAACGATGAACCGGATGTGAGTGGGCCACTGGGGCCAAATGTTAAGGAGAAATCATTATTATTTGAACGGGAGCTGCGATTACGCAAAGATATCCCAACGAAGTTGCTGTCCCGACCCGTAAATTACTATGAGGCAGCGCCTCGCAAAATTGTCAATCAGACGCGTCTCTAGCAGTTGCGAGTGCTGGGACAGCCCTGAACAAATAGAAAATTAAGTAGATTTTAGAACGAGTACAGCTCAACTTCACTATAAAGAAAAGAAAGTGCGACTGTACCTGATATTACAAACTGCAATTTGAAGAAATTTCTCCATCTCTTTGAATTACAATGCTTGTGCTGTTATCTTCCAAAAAGTAAAAAGAGAATGAGGGAAAGAAGCATGTGTTGTGGCACCTGTACAAATGTTATATAAATGTCGGCTTGTATATACAGTTGGTCAAGTAATTTTTTTGACAAAGAAAAAAATTTACGTATTTTATTTTGCAAAAGAAATCATTTTCTTTATGTGGTATTTTATTACAGTCACTTACGGTTCTCAAAAGAAGCTTAAAAAATCAAACAAAAAAATTTACAATTATACGATACAAGTCTTAAGAAGATTTTAAAATTAATACACATATATTTGCATTCTTTTTCTATATCAAATTAATTACTTGACTAACTGAAAATACTTAAAATGTAGAGAATGCTTTGTTCTTTGTGTTTGTGAATATTTTTCTTACAGTTTCCTACACACATTTGATAAATGTATATTTCTATGTATATTAATTTAATTTAGTATTAAGTAATTGTAAATAAAACCTGCTTCGGTGATATCTAAAGAATTTAGACACTATACTTATATGCAAATCCATTTGTCTTTTTTTCATTACACGTCTGCGTTTCGTTCTGGTTTGTGGTAGTTGTGGATCCTACACTTGTCTGTTTCAATTGTTTATTGTTCTTGTATTTCTCATCGCGCTTGTCATAAATAGTATATAGAGTCACCATAAGCAGGCGCTTCACCGATCAATGTCAATTGAATACCATCTCTGATACTTATCGTTTAAGTCTATGAAATAGGGCGCAAGTCCAATAATTGCAACATCATTTCACAGAATTAGAACAACGACGTAAGTGTCCACAGATTTGGATCGCATTTTAACTTGAACTATATTATCTACGGAAATTAGACCATATTGATTTTATTTCTATTCAAGTTCTATTCAACTTATTGATAAGAGTTTTAATTGCACCACACTTGGGCAATATTTACATAAACAGGCAACTGATTAGAGGCCTATAATCTTTAAAGTTTAATTGCCACGCTATAAAATGATTAACTTTATTATTTGTTCTTTTTATATTTTATATAAACAAAGATTTGACGATGAGTTCTTAGTTATCTTATCCTAAACTTACCTTCAGCTTGACCTCCTTCTGCTGTCAAATTTTTAATTAAAAGCTATTCAAATGTTGATAATAATTTAATTCAAAACGTTGTGGAATTAAATTTTATTTATATAAGTAAATTCTGAAAGAAATAAGAGCTTCTCATGAATAATAATTAAGAATACAGTTCATCCCTTGCAAAATTTACATTTTAGAAATAGTTTAATGTTTTTAAAATATTTCCAGAAAATCCTGATGAAATGCTCAAAATTCTAAATTAAATTTTAACATTTATTTGTTCTGAAGTTATTCAGAAGACACTTTTAAATGTATCTCAATGTATAAAAAGAAAATCTATTATTGAATGCATCAACTTTAAAGATAACACACCAGAGAAAATGATCCAAGTTTACTAAACTAAATTCCAATTTTAATTTCAATTGATATTTAGCCCAAGCTTTCTTTAAATTTTTCCCTATTGTCGACACAGTACAATATTTTTGAAATGAAACAACCAACACCAAAACAATTCTCAATATTTATTAAAGCAGTTAAGTTATTAAAATTTTGTGCGATTGTCGCAATGAGTCAGAAACAGAGATGTTCACGCTTTGGTCACTTGTCAGCAACTAAGTTTGGAGCAAGGTTTATGTTAGTCAAAGAGCTGAGTTATCAGTTATAGCGGTGGAAGCTAATACACAAATGCCTCCCTAGAATGATAAATGACATAAAAATTCGATCGTAAATAATCGACAAAGTCTTATCGCTTATGGCATATCTTAAAGAAAAAGCTTACTATATCAAAACGCTCTGATAGCTGGCACCTACATAGATTAGAACCGACTAAGTATAGACAGGAGAATTATAAACAGTGTCGATTCGTATAAGAGAAACTTATTTTAAAGTTAACATAAATTGTTATTTCAGTCATGTTGATAATTGTATACCCTTTTCTTACTTATAGATTACATTAAAGAAGAACAATAGTATTAGTTCTGTGGACACTATACGCTTGCCCAAGCTGAGAGCTAGCAATGTGGATACTTCGGACTTTAGTTTTCAGAAATATGCATCCACTTATTTCTGCAGCGGAAATACATCTCAGCACGAAAGGAAGCCCCTTAAGGAGCCACTTTTGAAGCATGATTTTCCCATAGATCAAATGGCAGCCAAGGTAAAGTATATGACAGTTTTAGAAATGATTAGTTGATCTTATTTAAGCTTCTTTTCAGGCCATATGGCTAATGATTCTACGCTTTATGGAGGATCTGCCCGAGGCAGCTCCAGCTCCAACGAATCATTCCTTGCGTAATCCTCAGCTCATGCAGGACATGTCACGTATCCTGGGTACAAAGCCACGTCGATTTATTCGTCAGACCCTTCGACGTCAGCCCAAATTAATTGGCAATGGTCATCGAGAAGCCGAGGAGTTTTATCAGCTCTGGTTGAATGCCGGCAGTAGTCATCTGGATAAACTACACTTTATTGTTGGACATGGAATACTAAAGGAGAGCTTGAGGTAAGCTGGAAAGAATCCTGGAGAGAATCCTCCTGAAATGCATTGTTATTCAATTGTTAATTCTTTTTTTAGAGACGAGATCCTCGCACAAATCTGCAAGCAATTGTATCTGAATCCCAGTCGTAGTTCCTACTCACGCGGATGGTTGCTGCTCTCCATCTGCCTGAGCTGTTTTCCACCCAGCTCCAATTTTGAACCCTATTTACGGAGTTATATGAAACTGGGAACTGCCAAGTTGCATTCTGCTTCATCGCAGCAACGTCTGGAACGCACCTTGGCCAACGGAGCACGATCCCAGCCGCCTTCATTGTTGGAGTTGCAGGCTATACGAAGCAAACAACCGCTAAAGTTGGCCATTTATCTGATGGATGGTGAGGCAAGGAAGTTACAAGTTGATGCAGCCAGCACAGCCAGGGAGGCAGTTCAGCAACTCTGCGATGGACTCGGATTAACCGATAGTTTTGGCTTTGGTTTGGTGCTATCCTATCAGGAGAAACTTATGCCTCTGGGTGCGGGACGCGAGCATGTCCTGGATGCCATTTCCAGTTGCGAACAGCGACAATTGGATGCCCCTTGGAAACTGTATTTGCGCAAGGAACTCTTTGATGCCTGGTATGATTATTGACATCAAGAAAAATCTAAACATCACTGTATACATTTCTGATAAAACTTGAATATACATCACTAGGTATGATCCTGCCTTGGATCCTCAGGCCACGCATCTTATCTACAAACAGGTGGTTAATGGATTAAAGTGTGGGGAGTATCGTTGTCGCTCCGAGAAGGATATAGCCATGGTCTGTGCTCTGGCCTGTTACATTGAACACGGTCCGGGAATTGTTTCCAGGTTAAACGATGAGCAATTGACAGAATTTGTTCCGAGAGATTTGTTGGCACCTGGAGAGCGTGCTGTGCAAAATTGGAGTCGCCTAATTGCGGCAACTTACGAGCGCAGTGCTTATGTTAAGAAAGGACAAGATACTCTTTCCCAGCAACGCGCCAAGGAGGATATTTGTCTGTTTGCTCATCTTTCTTGGCCCATGAGGCATTCAAGGCTCTATGAGGTGCTCCGCATATCGGGTCCTAAACTCCAAAGTGATGAACTTATGCTGGCTATTAATGCCACAGGACTCTCGCTCATTGATGAAACGGAGCAGGTTCTTGCCTCCTGTAGCTATGCGGAGTTGCTCAATGTAAGTGCTGTTAAGATATCGAGTATCTTCTTTTCTGACAATAATATGGCTTTAAGTGTTCGATAAAGTCTATGATAATTGATTTTAAAATATATTCTTTTTTCTTCCACTACAGGTTCAACATAAAGACAACGATCAGTTGCATGTGATTACCGTGCAGCACGAGAATTTTGTGTTTCAATGCAGCGAAGCTCTGGATGCTGTGGAGCTTATAGACTACATGCTGCTTAATCTGCGACAACGCTCTAGCTATGGTGTGGTTATAGAAGGGTGTCAAACTGAAGATCAAATAGAGGAGCTTTTGATACTCTCACCTGGTGATCTTGTGCAATTCGAAGCGGGAGTAACAGGTGCTCAATTAATGGCCGGAGATTCCAAATGTCTCTGGCGTGGTACTGTCAATGGACAAACTGGTGAATTTGCTGCAGGAAATGTACGGATTTTGGCCACATTAAACAGACCTAACCTGGCCTTGCAGCAGGTTTTGAAGGAGCGTTCAACTGGCGTTTCCTTGGACTCCGCTCCAAAAGCAATAGATATACCCATTCCACCAAGACGTCGTCAGCACACACTAGCTCAATTTGCAGAGCAACAGTTCAGAGAGTCTCTGGAGTAAGTCACTATAGAAGTTCTTCATTAAGTTGCTAATTCTCTTCTTTATTTATAGCTCAGAGAGCGTTCCACTTTGGAGATATTCTCCAGAGCCACTGAAGGCGCCTTTGCTCAAATCCTTGCACTCCAGTCCGCAGCTCTATCAACAAGCTCTGGTCATCTATCATCATATACTAAAGGTAAGTTAGAACCTAACTGAGGGGTCTTATGTCTTAACCCAATAGAGTACTTCTCTTTTAGTACATGGGTGACATAGTTCGTGGCAACTTGGCTGTGAACACGGATCTGATCTTCCAGCCGGCATTGCAACATCCTTTGCTCTGCGATGAAGTCTTCTGTCAACTAATGAAACAATTGAGTGGCAACACAATGGAGGAGAGTGAAAAGCGTGGTTGGGATTTACTCTATTTGGCAACGGGAATTATGGCACCAAGTGTGCTCATCATGAGGGAATTAATTCTCATGCTGCGCCTTAGATCGGATGCTTTGGCGGATGCGTGTCTAAAAAGATTAAAGAGGACATTGCAATTTGGTCAACGAAAACAAGCACCACATTTAATTGAAGTGGAAGGCATTCAACAGCGTTGCATGCACATCTATCACAAGATATACTTCCCAGATGATACTGTGGAGGCCTTTGAGATTGAATCACATACAAGGGGCGCAGCTCTCATCTCGGATATTACACAACGTCTGGAGATCAAGTCTCAGTTGGGTTATAGCATTTTTCTAAAAATAGGAGAGAAGGTTTACTCAATGCCCGAGACGGAGTTTGTCTTTGATTATATTACGGAGCTCTTACATTATCTGAGACAACAGAAAACAATTCGTTCCAGTTGCGATGGACATTATCAGCTGCATTTTATGCGCAAACTTTGGCTGGATTGTCAACCAGGCATTGATATTAACGCGGATCTGATCTTTAGCTATCCTCAAGAGTTGCACAAGTATCTTAAAGGTTACTATGCCATTGACATTGAGCAGGCCCTGAAGTTGGTTAAGCTCATCTACAGCTCGGATCAGGATCGTGATGAGGCTATCCCTCTACAGGAGTTGATCCCTGAGGATCTGTTGCAGCTTCAGACACTTGCCGAGTGGCATCAACAGCTTTTGCCTCTGCTGGAACAGAGTGCAAATCTAGATGAGGATCAGGCAAAGCTGTTATTTTTAGAGGAGCTCTCCAAACAGCCTTGTTTTGGCTCAACATTCTTTGCCGTGAAGCAGTTAAATGAGGAATCCCTTCCGGAGAATCTATTAATTGCCATCAACTGCCAGGGATTCCATCTGCTTGATGGACTCAATAAGCAATTGCTAAAGTGCTATAGCTACACTGAGTTGGGTATCTGGAGTTCTGGCAAGAATCACTTCCATATACGATTTGGTAACATGATTGGCGCCTCGAAGCTGCTGTGCAGCACAACCCAAGGCTATAAAATGGACGATCTACTGACTTCCTACATGACATACTTTAATGAAAGTTCCTAGATCATAGAAAATATTCAAATACAATACAGTCTATTGACCTAAAGTTTCTTGGTTTGGTTTCCAGAATCAGTCGATCATTTTCATGATGAATTTTGTAAAATTTATTACACATTTTTAAACATTTTAGATCTTTACCTGGTTACAAATTACTGCCCTATAATTTCAATAATAATACAGACGTGGTTTTATACCCTGTTAAGATGAAAATCATTTAGGTGAAAATCATACTCATCTGCAGTATATTTATTTAATAAATAAGTGAGAAATTTAATCTCAATTTAATGTTGATAAACCCAACAAGTTTATTTATTTTATGAATATTAATACATATACACAAAAATTAAAATATTTTTTTATTAAAAATATACTTAATCAGCGTACATAAGTAAGTAAATTATACACAAACATGAACTCTAAGCAGATTTACAGCTGTACTCTTTATTAATTAGTTATTAAACATAGTTCACATACAAAATAGCTAAGAGCGGTACACCTAGCATCATTCATACCAAGAGTTCTATCCTGAGTCCATAAATGAACGCAGTTTTCGTTACCTCCTTTATTATCTGGATTGTAACTAGGATACCAGTTTACATAAGCAGCTCTAGTTCCGGTTGTAAGTGAGAGGTATTCCCCTTCGCTACCTAGATCATTAACATCAATCCAATAACTACGATTAACATTTAAAGAGGATTTTAAAAATAGAAATTCATCCTCATTTTGCAGGTTTGCCAAATGACCCCCAATTTCATGGCATCTGTGAACTGCTGTAAACCAATTCACCCGATATTGTTCTTCAATATAATAAGACTTGTTTTCCGAGTCAAAACAGCGTGTGTAGCTGTAGCTACTTTCAGGTTTAGAATGGGGTGATTCCGTATTTTGGCACTTAAATAAAATTGTATTTAAGCATTATAATTATAAATGGAATGTTGCAGATTAATTAACTCACTTCACTCATTTCTATATAAGCCAGCAATAAAATAAGAAAAGCACTTAATTTAAATAGCATCTCGTTTGAAATAACTTCTTTCAGCGACAAAGACAACTGAAAAACTTAGATCCAGCGAAGAGTAAGCTTTATTTATACGAAAAGTACTATTCACGGTGAAAAATATAAAGTTGCTGATTTTTTGAACACGATGAAAATTATAGCTCTTATAATTTTATCGCTGGCTTTTATAGTAGCCAATGAAGTAAGTTTGCTAATCCCTAACCTTTAATTCTTAGAATTGTAAAGCTATTAATTATAATTATAGGCTAAACCAAATTCAGACGGTGCGGAGATAATTAGAAATTCTCATTATAAGTAATTTAAAAAAAAGGGGAAATTATAGTTATCAAGAAATATATTTCTGAACTGTTGAAACTATTGATTAAGGAATTTCCAAAAAGTTTTAAGCTCCGTATTTTAACATTTTAAAATATTCTTTTGTGTTTGTTCTTATCACGGTGAAAAGTATAAAGTACTTCCAATTATGTAAAAGTTCATATTATATATAATTTTAAAACAAATGGGAAATAATCGTTATCAACTAATATATTTTTGAACTGTTGAAACTGTTGATTAAGGAATTTCCAAAATTTATTTTATTTTATTTTGCAATGTAGACAGAAGCTCTATTTAAGAAAGTTGTCTGTTTGCTAAGAACTTTAGTTTTCTGTTGTTTTCATTGCTGAAAGGTGTAATTTTAAACAAGATGCAAATGAAATTCTGAGCACTTCTTGTTTCTGTGCTGGCTTTGATAGTAGGCAGTCAAGTGAGTTTATTTATCTGAAATCTTCCACTTTATAAAGTGGCGAGGCGACATCCGCAAGCAAAACAAGATTCAATGAAGATTATCACATTCACCATGTTATTCTCTTCACATACCTTTTTGTTTAGTTTACAGAATTTACTTATAAATGATAATTGTATTTAATTACTGATATTCAACTGATGGACACTATAGTTATCGAATCGCAACTTTTGAGAATCCTTAAGTGTCCCGGCACTGGCCAGGACTACCAGGGAAGCGAGCACCCAAACCAAACGCATATCGAAGTTCGACTGATCGATTTCACTGGACTATGATATTGACATACCTAGATATACTAAGTTCAAATGTGGTTTATCTTGAAACAATCTAAATTTATTTATTGCCTAACAACTTTCGTGACATTTACAGCTTGTATTTAGTTTTTAGATAACCAATTTTTTCACATTTAAGTTCCCTAAATCATAGTTAACCAGAAACAATATCAAATTATTTTTAAAATTAAGCAATTGTTTAATTTTTAATTATTCTTCAATATCGAACTTTATTTCAACTGAAAACTTCATGCACTTATAAATGAAATACTCTTTATATGTAACCCAGCTCGTTGGTCTTCTTCATCAATGCAATCATGCCAGCCATTAGCTCCTCGCAGTTGGCCTTAATCTGAGCTGGAGGCAGTACAAAACCAAAGCGTCCTTTATCCCGGAACTCAATGGTATAGCCCACCTTCTTCTCTAAAACATTATAGACCCAATCGACGGAGCTGCCCGAGGCGACGTCTGCAAGCAAATGAGAGTTCAACAAGGATATATACATTCTGTTAAAAAAAAAACTTACATAAAACGTCAGCTGTGGACCCTCGAACATATTCGGTTTCATAGACCAAACTCTTAATGGCAGATGTAAAAGCTGACCCAATTTCTTGGAGATCATCGTAGTTCGGCGGAAATGTATCTTTTGTGTGACCATAAGGAGAGAGCAACCACTGACCATAAGAATGAAAGGAAAGGTATACATTGTATTTATCCTTGTTGCTTGTTAGGTACTCCTTAAGCGCCTTCGTCTCCGGTTCCGACCAGGGTGCATCGCCAGCGTAAGTCTCCGAGCAGGGATTCGAGGATGCACCATTGTTTTCCATCCAGTGTGAGTCAAAATTTCGATTGCCATCGACTCCAATGCATGATGAGGTGGGATGTGGTTGACGTGTCTTTCGCCACATGCGATTCTTTGAAATATAGAGTACAACCATCGAAATGAAGCCTGTCACTTAAAAGATAGATTTTAGTATATTCAGCTTACCTTTTTATGCGAGTACTCAAATCCATCTACATTGAAGACGGGCACAATATACCAATCATAACTCTCGGCAAGGTTACGTACTTCCGGTTCCTTTGAGTTCAGTAACTCATTAATGAACCATGTTGCACTGGCCGATGTAATCCATTCTCGAGCATGAATATTGGATTCAATAAAGACACCAGGCTTATTAGTTCCATGTGAGATCTTTATGCCACGTATTCTGCGTCCTTCGTAGGATTGACCCACAATAAACTCCTCTGTTACCTTCGGATGGGCTACAAAAATGCCATCGAGCCATTCCTCAATCTCGGACAGCTCATAATAACGTGTCCAGCCAAAGGTTCCACTATCTCGCTCACTCACCATTTGTTCGTCATCGATAAGCCTAGAATCAATATCATAACATTTACAATGTTCAACCACAATTTCATAAAAGCATAATAGGTCTACTGACGGAGACATTTCTGGCCCTACAAAGCACATGCGGACTTCTCTTAAGAGAACTTCCCTTTATTACTTACTTCTGTACATTGGGAATAAGGAGCTCACTGCTCATTCCAAATAGATTAAGAAGAAGCTGGAAGTGTTTAATCTCGGTAGGATTTACCATGATATGCATCATCTTTGAGTGCTCATCGTATTCCTTCCAGATGTCATACTAAATACGGGAACTTATATAACGATCTTCGAGATATTGTGCACTTCAAATACCTTGTTGTTTAGCTCACAGAATTTAGTAATCAATGATAATTGTATTTTATTCCTGATATTCAACTGATAGACACTATAGTTATCAAAACGCTGTTTTTGAGGATCCCTTAAGGTCCCGGCACTGACCAGGACTACCAGAGAAGAAAGCAACCAAACTAAACGCATATTGAAAATCGACTGTTCAATATCACTTGACCACGATATTTATATACTTAGATATACTGATTGCAAATGGTGTTTATCTTGAAATAATCTTAATGACTTTATTGCAACTCAACTTTCCAGGCATTTACGGCTGGTATTTAAGTTTTAGATAACCCAACTTTTCACACTCGGCCACCAGAGCCACAAGGCCAGTCATTGTCTCCTCACAATTGGGTAATATAAATGCCGGTGGAAGGACAAATCCATAACGGCCACGATCCCGAAACTCTATAGTGTACGACAATTTAATGTCTAGCTCATTGTAGGCCCATTCCTTGGCTCCGCCGGAAACCATATCTGAAAGACGCATTTATTTTATATGGGAAAAATCTAGGTTTTATAATAAAACCCACAGAGTGTAGTTGCTGAGGAACCATATATAAAGTCCGTTTTATAAGGCAGAGTCATCACAGCATCTGCATAAGCCTTGGCCACCTGCATCATATGATCGTAGTTTTCAGGTAGTTCAACTGTATGTCCATAAGGAGAAAGAAGCAACTGGCTGTAGGAGTGGAAAGCAAGAATACATTCACTTTATCCTTAATGCTAATCAGAAAGTCCGACCAGGCCTTAATTTCTGGTTCAGACCACGGGTGCGATCCTGCATAGTTCTGAGCACAAGGATCATCAGATCCTCCATTTTCCATCCAATGTGAATCAAAATTGCGATTGGGATCAGCGCCAATGCAACTTGAGGTTTTTGATGGCTGACGAGTTTTACGCCAAAGACGATCCTTTAAACAAAATATATTAATCACTAGTTAATCTAATAAATATTTATGTAGATATACTTTCTCGTGACTGTAGACAAATGCATCCACATTCAGCACAGGAACAATATACCAATCATGATTCTCTGCCAGATCTCGGATCACTTTATCTTCGGAACTCAAAAGTTGATTGATGAACCAAGTGGCCGTGGCTGACGTTATCCATTCACAACCATGAATATTGGATTCAATTACGATTCCAGGATTTCCAGTCTTATAGGAGATCTTCAGGCCACGTATATCACGACCCTCATATGATTTTCCTATAACAAATCCCTCAGTGACATCCGAATAAGTTTTGAGTATTCCATCCAACCAAGTGTTAATCTCAGCCAATGTATTATAACGTGTCCAGCCAAATGATGGGGATGTCCTTGCATTTATCACATTTTCATTATCAATTAAACTGAAAATTAAATCAATTAAAAGTTCAATCAACGATATCGAAGTTCATAATTTTAGCCAATGATTTTGCGGTTTCTTATCAAAGTTTTAACATTTTTATCACAAACTTGATTGTAAAGATTATCAAATAAAAAATTACGTGAGGTTTCAGTTTGATAATATTGAAGCAAATAAATAGCAAAAGTAGAATTTGTAATATCCCTTAATTATTTCATCTGTGAACATTTAACCTGAAAAGTCTATAATTGAACTTACCTTTGTAAATTGGGAATAAGAATCTCATGGTTTATATCGTAGATATTTAAAAACAACTGAAAGTATTTTTCCTCCGTGGGATTTACCAAAATGTGTATTTGCTTCGAGTGTTCATTATAAGGCTTCCAAATGTTATACTAGACCAGAAAATCATTTAATTAAATATGTTTCACATTAACCTGAACTAACCTACCTTCTGAGTGAGTTGACCAAGTTTATTTATCAGCGACAATTGTATCTTATTTTTTATATCCAACTGATATACCCTGTAGTTATCGTAGCGCTTTATTGATGAGTCCTTGGCAGTCTCGGCACTAGCCAGGACCACAAAGCAAGCAAGCAACCAAATCAAACGCATATTCAAAATCAACTAATTTGTACCAAAATCAATTTGGAAACTTGTTAGCTGAGTGAAGTTGAAAAAATATGATTTTTATCTTCAGACAATCTTAATTAATTTATTGTACAATTTTATTTATTTAAGATCTAGATAGCCTAATTTTTTACACTCGCCAAGTAGAGCTACAATTCCAGTCAATGCTTCCTCGCAGTTCGGTAATATTAAGGCAAGAGGTAGAACAAATCCAAATTTTCCTCTATCCCGAAACTCGATGGTGTAGGATATAAGAATGCCTTGCTCATAAGCCCAGTCATTGGTATCCTTATCCTTATGCTCAGTATAAAGTCCGACATGGCCTTTATCTCCGGTTCGGAATATGGATGAGGTCCAGCATAGAACGGACTGCAGGGATCTGATGAACCTCCATTGTTTTCCATCCAATGTGAATCGTAATTGCGATTGGGATCAACCCCAATGCAACTCGAAATGCTCTATGGTTGTCGAGTTTTACGCCATCCTTAAGTAATATATATTTAAATCGAAGATATAGTCCTATTATAACTAAACATTAATTTCGACTAACCTTTTCATGGCTATAGACAAATCCATCTACATTCAACACTGACACGATGTACCAATCATGATTTTCAGCCAGATCTCGAACCACTTTATCCTCAGAACTCAAAAGTTGATTGATGAACCAAGTGCAAGCTGCTGAGATGATCCACTCGTTTGCATGATTATTGGATTCAATAAGGACTCCTGGATTACCAGCTTTATAGGAGATTTTTATGCCACGTATATTTCTCCCCTCATAAGATTTTCCTATCACAAATTCTTCCGTCACATCTGAATAAGTGGAGAGAATTTTATCTAGCCAAGTCTCGATCTCAGTCAAGTTATGATAGCGTGTCCAATCAAATGCGGAGGAAGCTCTTACATTCGCCTCAGTTTCTTTGTCAATTAAACTAAGAAATTAATTAGTTTTTATCAAATCAAAAACCAATTTATAGTTCAATAAAATTACTTATTATTCTTATCATAGTTGCTTGTGTTTTATCTCAGTGACGCTTATAAAGATTATTTTGAAAATTCTTTATGTACGTTAAACAAATTTTAACTTTACAGAAATCGAAAGTACAACTTATGGTTAGTTCTATAGAATGATTTTTTTAACTCTACATATTTTCAATATAGCGATAATATTCTAATGTCCAACTTACCTTTGTACATTGGGAATAAATAGTTCATTGGAAATACCGTAGAGCTCGAGAAAGAGCTGAAAGCGCTTTAATTCTGTAGGATCCACCATAATGTGCATCTGCCCCGAGTATTTGTCATAATATTTTCAAATGTGGTACTACAATTATTATTCCCTAAATTAGAAAAAATAACCTCGAATTTCAAGCTAAACTTCCTTACCTTCTGGTTTGATTCGCAGAATTTATTTATCAGCGACAATTGCACCTTATTTTGTATATTTAACTCAAATACCCTATAGTTATCATAGCGCTTTTTTGATGTATCCTCGGATACTCCGGGACTTACCAGAACCAAATCAAACGCATATCGAGAGAAGACTGATCCATATATTGTTCCGAGTTAAAACTCGTTACTTAGTGGGAAATGAAAGAACTATTTTATCTTGAAATAATCTTAATTAATTTATTATTTACTTTTCACTTTATTTAAGCTTTAGATAGCCCAGTTTTTTGCACTCTTCCAGTAAAGCTATAATACCGACTAACACTTCTTCGGCATTGGGTATAATAAATGCGGGTGGCAGGACAAAAGCAAATTCTCCTCTGTCTCGGAACTCAACAGTGTAGGATATCTTAATACCCTCCGAATAAGCCCAGTCATTTGTGGCGCCAGATGCAGTATCTGAAATAATATATTTGCTTATTTTGTAACCTACATAGATAATCTGTTGTAAGAAAAACTCACACAAAATTCCCGCTGATGAACCGTATTTGTAAATAGTTCCATAGGGTAGATCTCCAACTGCATCTGCAAAAGCTTTCGCCACTTTCATCAAATCATCAAAGTTTTCCGGAAACTCTTCAGCCGTGTGTCCATAGGGCGATAAAAGTAACTGACTATAGGAGTGGAAGGCAAGAAGAACATTCACTTTATTCTTAATGCTGCCAAGATAGTCCGACATGCCCTTAATTTCGGGTTCCGAAAAGGGATGTGGTCCAGCGTAGTCATAGTCACAGGGATCATCAGAAGCTCCACCATTCTCCATCCAATGCACATCATAATTGCGATTGCCATCAGTGCCAACGCAACTCGAGATGCTTGATGGTTGCCGAGTCTTACGCCAGAGACGATCCTACAGATACAAATAAGAATTTAATATACAAAATATATATTTAATAGATAACTTTGATAAACCTTTTCATGTGTGTAGACAAAACCATCCACATTTAACACAGGCACAATATACCAATCGTGACTTTCGGCCAGTTCTCGGATTAAATCATCTTTGGAGGTAAGAAGCTGATTTATAAGCCAAGTAGCTGTCGCTGAAGTTATCCATTCACGTGCATGAATATTGGATTCAATAAAGACACCCGGATTATTCGCCTTATAGGATATCTTTAAGCCTCGTATAGTTCGACCTTCATATGATTTTCCTATGACAAATCCCTCAGTAACATCTGGATAAGTAGTGAGTATTTCATCCAGCCAAGCTTCGATCTCAGCCAAGGTATTGTAACGTTTCCAGTCAAATGTTGGGGCAGCTCTTGTATTCGCTTCAGTTTCATTATCAATTAAGCTGGTAAGTAGATTAATTAAACAATTTTCGCAAATCACTTTCTTATCTTGATTACTACTTGAAGATTATCAAGCTAGTCAAACTAATTACAAGTACATTCAAAAAAAAAAGCCCATTCCAATTAAGTATTATGAAACCTTTTCTTACTTCTGAACATTAGCTATGAAGACCTCAGCAGTTGCATTAGCTCTGATTAATTGATTTTCGAATTCAGACACGGCATTTGGACTGACCATCAAGTGAAGTTCCGAGGGGAAATCATTCCACAGGCTGAACTGAAATGAAAGAGATTTTAAAATCATTTCGTCTCAATTATATTATTAAAAACACTTACACTCTGGTGTCTCTTGGTCAACTGGAGTAGTAATTGCCTTTGCAACCGATTACTATACTTGATCTTATAAACAGCATAATTATCATAGCGCACTCTCTCGTCCTGTTTCCTGACGTCTTCCTGTGCCACATTTGCCCCATAAGAAAAGGCGGAGCAAATCAGCAGAACTATTAAAACACAGATTCGCATGTTTAACGCTCAGAATTCTATAATCGACTAATAATCGCACGCATTGCTTAAGCTACTTATAGCACAGTTGGGTTGTAAAGATAATCATTGATAAAAGGCAAGGTAACAAGACTATGTGGCCAGTCAAGTTCTAACTTTACATAACAAACTCACTATACAATTTGTTAATTTTTTTTATTTCAAGTATCCTCGATCATAGTTTGACCAATACCTGACCTATTATTTATTTGGGAAATAATCGTTATTAATTTATTATGGACTTTATTTAAGCTTTAGATAGCCCAGTTTTTTACACTCGTCAAGTAAAGCTATAATACCGACTAATACTTCTTCGGCATTGGGTATTATAAATGCGGGAGGCAGGACAAAGCCAAATGGTCCTCTATCTCGGAATTCTACAGTGTAGGATATCTTAATACCCTCTTGATAAGCCCAGTCATTCGTGGCGCCAGATGTAATATCTGAAATAATATATTTGATTATTTCATCAATCATATATACTGCTCTAAGAAAAACTTACACATAATGTCCGCTGCTGAGCTGTAATTGTAAATAGTTCCATAGGGCAGAGCACCAACTGCATCTGCAAAAGATTTCGCCACTTTCATCAAATCATCAAAGTTTTCCGGAAACTCTTCAGCTGTGTGTCCATAGGGCGATAAAAGTAACTGACTATAGGAGTGGAAGGCAAGAAGAACATTCACTTTATTCTTAATGCTGCCAAGATATTCCGACATGCCCTTAATTTCGGGTTCCGAAAAGGGATGTGGTCCAGCGTAGTCATAGTCACAGGGATCATCAGAAGCTCCACCATTCTCCATCCAATGCACATCATAATTGCGATTGCCATCAGCACCAACGCAGCTCGAGATATTCGATGGTTGCCGAGTCTTACGCCACATACGATCCTACAGATAAAGATAAAATGTTTATAAAATATTATACAAAATATATATGTTTAATAGCTAGCTTTGACAGACCTTTTCATGTGTGTAGACAAAACCATCCACATTCAATACAGGTACAATGTACCAATCGTGACTTTCGGCCAGTTCTCGGATTAAATCATCTTTGGAGGTAAGAAGCTGATTTATAAGCCAAGTAGCTGTCGCTGAAGATATCCATTCACGTGCATGAATATTGGATTCAATAAAGACACCCGGATTATCCGCCTTATAGGATATCTTTAAGCCACGTATAGTTCGACCTTCATATGATTTTCCTATGACAAATCCCTCAGTAACATCTGGATAAGTAGTGAGTATTTCATCCAGCCAAGCTTCAATCTCGGCCAAGTTGTGGTAACGTTTCCAGCCAAATGTTGGGGCAGCTCTTGTATTCGCTTCAGTTTCATTATCAATTAAGCTGGTAAGTAGATTGAATAATGTTCACAAATCACTTTCTTATAATCATTATTCTTTGAAGATTATAAAGATTAACTAGCTAATCAAACTAATTGCAAGTCGTTTCCAAAAAAAAACCCATTCCAATTATTATGAGACCTTTTCTTACTTCTGAACATTGGCTATGAAGATCTCAGCAGTTGTATTAGCTCTGATTAATTGTTTTCGAATTCAGACACGGCATTTGGACTGACCATCAAGTGAAGTTCCGAGGGGGAATCGTTCCACAGGCTGAACTGAAATGAAAGAGATTTTAAAATCATTTTGTCTCAATTGTATTTTTAAAAACACTTACACTCTGGTGTCTCTTGGTCAACTGGAGTAGTAGCTGCCTTTGTATCCGACTACTGTACTTGATCTTATAAACAGCAAATTTATCATAGCGCACTCTCTTGTCCTGTTTCCTGGCGTCTTCCTGTGCCACATTTGCCCCATAAGAAAAGGCGGAGCAAATCAGCAGAACTATTAAAACACAGATTCGCATGTTTAACGCTCAGAATTCTATAATCGACTGTTAGTCGCACGCATTTCTTAAGCTACTTACTTTTGGCACAACTGGATTAGATAATCATTGATTAATGGTCTTAGATAGCAAGCCTATGTGACCAGCCAAATTCGAACTGTACATAATAAACTCATTATACATTTTGTTAAATATTTTTTATTTCATTTATACATATAAACACGCATATATGTACATAGTATATATTTGTGTTACACTGTGGACACTTAAGCACATGCTACACAAATAGTTTTCATTCTGGTACAACATTTCTTTTGATATTCGATAATAAAAACACATCGGAAAATTTAATACATACGTACAAAAATTGTAGCCATTGGTGGCAAATATTGTTTCTCAGTTTGATATTTGGAAATGCTTTATCGTAAATATACATAGTAATATATAGTATACATACATTTATATAAATATTTATAACTGTATGTATATGGGAGTTACAAATCATATACACATATAAAAATCTACAATAAGGCAATTTGTTTTTAGGTTCGCGGCCAGGGACATACACTTGTTTTTATTAAACTACGAATGAATGACACTGTTTTGTTAGGTCTTGTATACATCTATATATGTTTGGTATCTCATAAATAAAATTTAAAGCTTTTTTGTAAATTAGAATCTGAATCTTAGAAATAAGTACATGGTATGTGCGTTACTAACTATAACATATATTTAACGGTTACAAACTAAAACGCTCTCATTTCGTGTACTCAGTTGAGTTGTTGTAAAAAGTTGTCCAAAATAGTTAACATAATACAATACAATTCAATGCTCTGTTTTAAATGCACTTTTTAAAGTTTACATCAATTGTTACAACAGGGGCCTGTTTGCATCGTTTACACCAAATATATATGATATAAGTTTATAGTTTTATATGTATTGTGTCCTAGTTTGTATAAGATTCGTTTTGACAGCAACATGGAATTTTGGCAAAAATAAAAGGCATACTTTCTTTATAAATATGTATGTTTGTAGGTCTGCGGCATTAATAATTTATAGTCTGTGTGATCCTCCTGCTTATGTCGACCCTTTGCTACCTCCAGCATGCATCAACACCAATGATCCAACCATGGCAACCAGTGTGCGATCTAGCCAAGTGACTGGATTCGGATACAGAAAACCGCCCTCGTAGAATCCCAGGTGTCCGCCATGTGCCACCTCAACATAGGCAGATTTAACGCGTGTAGCTGAAATAACAAAAAAAATTTATAAATATTATAAATTTATTAATTATAAGCAAATAAACAAAATTAAAAAAAGAATGTTTCCAATTCGCAGCCGGTAGGATTCGAACCTACGCTCCCAGAGGGAATCTGATTTCTAGTCAGACGCCTTAACCGCTCGGCCACGGCTGCTTCTTGGGTTAGTTACGCCATGTGCCAACTTATGCTGTTGAAGCGCATATGTTATTATAACAGCGCTGTTCATTTAACAGAAAATCAATTTATTCTGTTACAGCTAAACAAATGTTATGTTAGAAAGCTGTTAACGAATGATTTGCCACAGATTTATGTTCTTGTTTGATTTAAATAACTAATTAATGAAATCGCTTAAGCTTACTTGCATATTCCTTAATTGGACCCAGTAAATCAACGGGCACCAACGGATCATCTTTGGCATTAATAAATATCATGGGTTTCTCAATGGTATCAAAGTAGAAAAGCGATGAACTCCATTTGTAGAGCTCCTGTGTCGATGAAAAGTTGTAAACACGTCGTGTATAAGCCTCATCCAGTTCTGGCAATGTTGCAGCAGCAATAATCTCTCGCTCATTAAGATTGTGTCGTGCTTTCACTTCATCCGAGAGTAAAACATGACGATGTCGTAATATAATGCTCTTTACATTCTCCGTCATGATGTACAAATAGAAACGGCGGAAGTTCTGCCAGTTTAGCAACCACTTAGTGCCCCTAAAAATAAGTAACATTACAATTTAGAGCAAAATTATAGAGAAACGGAAAAATTCCACTCACTCGACAGCATTGTAGCCCTGGCATATGGAGATGCCTCCAATGACGCTATTCGGCTTGGTTTTTTGCTCTTCGCCCATGTATTTAGTAACTAGATTTCCTCCCAAACTAAAACCTACGGCAACCATGCGACCCCCTTGATACTTCTGATGCAGATGCTCGACCATGGCAGCAAAATCCTCGGTGTGTCCATAGGTAAAGATCCGTGTTGAAGTCACCTGAACAGTGCGTAGTGCTCCAATGTGATTCATTACGGCACAGCGAAAACCATTGCACTGGGCCAAATGCACAAAGGTTCGTATATAAACTGATTCCGAACTATTGGCAATTCCTGGGCAAATAGCAACTGTGATATTATCTGTAAAGAGAAGGAAAGCATGAAAATTAATTATTAAAACCAAAGGTTCAATGACTTACCTTCTTGCTCCTTAAGGGGCTGATACAAATCGTAGGTTAATGTTGAGCCATCTGCCAACGACAGATAGACACGTTCACCCAATGGCCAAGGACAACGGACACGGCCCACAATGCTATGCAATACGGTCTGAACATGACCGCTAAAACCCCATAGACGTGGGGGAATATACCTGAAAGAGAGAGAGTGATAGACAGATATTTAGTAAATTCCAATCGCGTGCAGATAATTCGTCTGTGAGCCAGACAATTGAGTTCTAAAGTCACGACAAACAACAAAATTTCATGCATCATTTACAAGAGATTATCAAATTAGCTAAACAGAAACAAACTGTTGCTTCAAAACAGCGACAATAGTTTTAACAGCGTCCCATTAAGTAGGCAAATCGCTGTCCAAGACACACAAGCATCGGTGGTTCAGTGGTAGAATGCTCGCCTGCCACGCGGGCGGCCCGGGTTCGATTCCCGGCCGATGCAGAATACTTTTTTTCACATTATTTTTAAAAGCATTTTTAATTATTTTATGACCTTGATTTTCGTTGACAAAACGCCAAATATAGCAAATATTTACTAAATAATATATTCAATTGAGGTAATCAAATTTGTGTAGTACAATTAATTTAATTGTATGCTGCAAAAGAACTTAAACCAATGCCAGAAATTTCGGACAATGTCAACAAATGGCGAATAAAGAATATTTTAGAATCAATTGAAATCAATTGAGATACAAAATCAGCGCGCCATTGTTGTCAGACTTGCAAAAACGTGCAAAAAAAAAGTACTCTTGTGTGTCATACTTCTAACGGTTGTCTCTCTCTCCCTATCTCCCCCTATTCCAATTAGTATCAATCAAAAGTGTGGCGTGTAGGATTGGGGACAATTATTCAAAAGGAATTGCTACAAATGCTAAATTCAAAAACAACACAATCAAAACAATTTAAAAAGAAATTATAACAAATGTCCCACAAACATATCAATTGTTAATCTGTAATGATTATTTATTATATTTACGCATATGTGGGCGTTTATGCCAAGTTAAAGTATGTAGATCAATGGCCATTAAATATTTAAGTAGTTCAATGGAGCTGACAAATCACAGCTGCTGTAATTCCCTCGTCAAGGGAATACAATACAATACCATTTTTAATTATGCAAAAACATATTGAATTTTTATATAGTAAGTCGAGTAATTATTTTGACAAAGGAAAACAATTCAAATATTTTATTAAAAAAAAGTTTTCTTCTTTGATTTCTTTTTTTTTCGAATTAATGTTGCTGACAATGTTAGTTCTCCGGTTAAGGTAAATGAATATACAAATATTCAAAGATTGATTGGGTTCGACTATTTTTAGTTCATGAGCCAAACCTCTACAATTATCGGCTTACCGATTCCGAAACCGATTTGTACCACTTTCTTATGAATAATTTAAAAACAAAGGCTAAATAGAAAACTAATTGAGATATAATTTTGTGGCTGTACAAAAAAAGCTTTGGGTTCAGGGGTTCTCCGAATCGAAGCTTCTCCAATATTTTGGAGAAATAATAAATGAATTTATACTCTTTATCAAAACAATTACTTGACATACTGTACGTATGGAAATTCATATGAGTGCATGCATGCAGCTGACTCATCAAGCTGAGTGCTCTCAACCCCTTGCGGTTTTGCGATGCAATACAGAATGTTCTTTAGGCTCATATGATTTAGAAATTGCGAGACTCAGACTGAGAGCGATAGTGTGGTGTTGATAAGCTATATTCGCGCTCACTGCGCTTACGTAATCTTTGTTGTTAAACAAAAGCCAGCGAACGACTGGGCACAACGCCAAAATCAAAACAAATGCAAAAAAAGAAAAAAACAATACACAAACAGGTAGTCGGCCGGTGCCTTTGGCATTTGAATAAGATGAAGAGAGAGAGCGCCAACAATTTTGCCGGCTTTTTTTTCTTTTTAAATAAGTAAGTGTATTACATTCCAGACAAGTACGTATTTAGGTAAATAAGTGTGTTTACTAAATAGAATTTTACAGCGCCCACTTGAAAGTCTGTTTGGAGCGCGGGACGTTGCTAGGCGTTAGTCGTTAGTCGTTAGTGGATTAGCTTTCAGACTGAACTGCGTAATTATGTTTAGCACTTTGCACCAATCGCTTATCACCATTTGACCGGCAGCAGACAGCAATAAATATGAAGTCAAAACAAAAACAAAATTTGTTGATTTTACAAAAAATTTGCACAGTACTTAATTGCCAAAATATATAAGATATATAGTACAGTCAATGCTTAAATACATATCTTTACACACACAAGTATTTATATGGATTTTGTAATAAAAATGGGTGGAAATTTTCCAGGCGTGTCCAATACACTCTTCAAAAAATGTTAGGAAAGAGAATTATAACAACGTTGCAATGATTTATATTCTTATTTATTTGAAGTCGAGTTTAATTAGCAATTTCCTTTTATATTTTGTTTTTAGCTTAAATTAATTGAAAGCTGTTATTCCAGTTTTTTTTTTGTCCAAAATATTATCTTATCTTTCATTTAGCACTTTTGTTTCTAAGCTAAGACATATAAGAAATTAATAGTATTATATGAAGGATTAAGTGCTTTAAGTGCACTCGTACTAAATCATGAATCTATGAAATAATACCCCACTTACTATACTATAAATAACACTCTATTGAATCTTTTTCATGCTGATAAGTTTACGGTTATTCATGGGTAACGATTTCCAGTTCCGAACATTTTGTAGATAGCAACTAAAAGTACTCAGACAGAATTTGCCGTTAGGCAACTGATATATGTTTGCAAATTGATAAAGAATTGTAAATAACTATTGCGCAAATTAAAACTTCCCCCATGACAATGTCACGGTCATAAGCACCTAACAAATTTAAGAAATTCAATTTCAATTTCAGGTGTGCCAGCTGATTCTACAGATATTTTGATTATCAATCAATCAGCGCTTATTGAAATTATTAAATTTTAAATAACGACCATAGCCGTTCGTTTAGTGGTTGAAACTAATTGCGGCTCATAATGATTCATCCGTTGTCGCAGCTGCTGACGATTACTTGAACTTTGTGCATGTGAAAATATAACGATGTATGACGGGACTGTGTATATATTTAACAATATACAATTACGTTCCGCTTGTAAACAGATTAGCAAGTGCAGTAAATGCAGTAATATTAAACAATATGTAATTGCAAATTTCATAATAAATCATACATATGTATTTGTATAATGACACCAGCTGAAATTTGAGTAGCATATACAGTATATCGCAAGATTATCAAAGCTTCATGTGTTATTATGAAAAAAGAAATTTTCTCCTTTAAGAGACTCTGACAAATTAATTTGATTTTAGTCTTATTCGCCAAAATAGTCTAATTTCTGCACGGTTTTATTTTTTCTATAGAATGTTTTTATAAAATTAAAACGAATCATAATACATATATATCTCTAAGATCGAGATTTCAATATAAATATATATAAAACTAGGAGAAATAAGGAAAACTATTCATTTTTTTCGTACTTTTCATACAATATTTTATAGTTTTATCTGATGAAAACCTATGTTTGGGTTAGTTATATTTTTCTTTTTCTTTTGTTATGTTGGGGAGGGAGGGGTCTCATTTACTGCGACCCAGAGGATCTATAGTACCCACTTCTGAGTCCATAGCTCTACCATCAACTCTATTTCTGGAATGAATTCCAGAATTTTTGTAGGTTTGTGGACTACTATATCTTCTGGCTGAAGGATATGGTTCTAGATAAGGCGGTACAAGTCACTACATACTATATATTCTATATATCCTCAATATCGCAGTAGCGACACGTTCCGCTACTTACTATGCCTACTTTACATACTTTGATTGCTTATAAGAATCGAAATTCGAATCTTAGAGCTTCAGTTAATGCATATTGCACTCAGATTTGGTTAGTTTCCATTTATACTTTTTTAAAATTTTAGGACCCTTTTAAAGAATTCTTTGATTTGCAAAATCAAAAATCGTCAACTTTCGTGGGTAGAAGGTATTCGTCATGACGCACTTAACCTTTTCATAAAATGATTTGACAAACGGGGTTCCTTATAGACAATAATAATAAGAATTTATTACTATGTACCATTTTCAGCCAGTGTCATTGCAGTTATCATTATGTGAATGGTTGCTGTTAGCTAACATTTTGACTTGACTGTAATGTGGACGGCACACGCCATGAACAGCTGTGCGCGGTGGAGTGAGGCTACACACACCCACATGCATACATACAGATGCTGTATATAAACAGTATGTATATATGCATTTGTGTAATTGCGTGGGAAGCAAAACCAAAACACAACAAATGTCGATTGCATATCGATAATGATAATTTATGTATGTTTGTACAAATATCGATATTAATACATACATACATACGTATGTATATCTTTGATCTACTTACGGTTCACGCAGCACCGGCGCTATTTTGTACAAACAATCAAGAAATTGTTCATCCAGACACCAAACACTAGGCTTTAACGGCTGGCTGTGCACATTGAGAATGCGAAATAGAATGCACACAATGACGGCAATAAGTGTTAAAAAGGCGGTGGACATCTTTCCAAATTGATTCCTGCTGCAGGGAACCTGTAGATGGTGACTTCAGTGTGACCTCGAAGAGAGGGTGATGTGATGATGCGTCCCTTAACCTTGCAGTTGTAACTGCGTTTCTTCAAATGCTGTGCTCAGTTTTCACCAAAATGCTAGTATAGTGAGCTCTACGGCATATGAGTTTTAGTATATTAATTTCTAGTTGTGCACAATACGCTTACTATGTTTTACAGCTGGTGGGGGCGGGGCAAGGTGGGCGACAACTGTGTGAAATGATAGCGATACACTCACAACCACACAAAACTCACTCAATGCTCAGACCAGCACACACACTCGCACAAAGCGGCAATTGCCGCTAAGAGAACAAGACCGCGATTCAGGACAAAAACGTTAGAAAACTACACATATGTAAATAATTACTTTATTTACAATGTTATTTTCATGAAATATAATTAATTTCCAATGTTGTCAATTCCGCCGTTAACCCTTGCTCAACGGTGCTCAAAAAACAACTAATTTGTATTTCGATGAATAATGTTATTCATGCTCAGTTGTTGAAGAAATTCCGAAATATCGATATATCGCCATATATTGTTGTAACGATACATTTCTTCACGATATTTTTAGACGATAATATTAATATCGATATTTGCGGGAGGCACAACTAATTTGAAGTGGAATCATACATAATTGTTTTATTAGTTTTATTTGATCAAAATATCAACAAGCATCGATATTGAAATTTGTTTATTGTACTTTTCCTCCATTATGCATAAATTATAATTATAGTATATATAAATAGTTATATGCATATTACCAACCAACACGAGATAAATTTATGTACAAACGTTACTTTAAAGAATTTTAGATTTATAGATTTTATTTCATTTATTCTTTTATAAAAACAATCAAGAATTTCTTTAAGATATATAGATTTGAACACATAATAAACTTTATTTAAAAATGATGAATTATAGCTCACATATAAAATTTAAAAGAGATGAGCATGGCGTATCATTCATTTGAAATTTTGCATAATTTCATTGATGAACGCAGTGCTCGTTGTCTTTCCAATTATCTGGATTATTGGGAAACCAATTCAAACAAGCGGCTTTAAGTCCAGTAGTATGGGACAGAAATTCTCCCTCCTGACTTAGATCACTAACATCAATCCAATAGTTCCGTTCTATATTTAACTTGGCTTTAAGTAGCTCAAGTTCATTCTCATTTTGGATACATGGATTATGATTATATATATGTTTTCATTATTTGAGATTAAAAAGCTCACTTCACTGATAACTGTTAAGCCCAGCGATGAAATAAGAAGTACATTTAATATAAGCTTCATTGTTTTTAAAATTGCACATTTCAGTTACGAAGACAACACTCTCAGCAAGAGGACAGATCATATAATACCATCCATCGTTATCAGTAAATTATGGACGCGATAAAAAGCATTCCAAATGTCAATCTAAAAATAGACGTATCTCGCGTGCATATTAATTCGAAATGTTCTTTTGGCGCCAACACTGTTAGTTAACAGTGCTTAACCGTGGTGGAGATCGATATTCCGACTCACGAGATCTATCGATTGGAACCGACAATTTGCCATTCATTAAATTTGAGCACTAATTTATACAATGTACTTCAGATTTAAATTCTATATTTCAAAAATAAAATCTTGTCATTTATTTTTTGACTTTTATTGAATAAGTTAAAATGCCAAAGTACTAAATAATTAACATTGTTACTCAATTACTCAATTTGAATTTCTTCACATTACGCTGCAGACCTTTTTATTTATAGAGCTTACTTAATTTGTTCTTTATAAGGATCATCAAATATTTGTTGAATATTAGTAGAATATTTATCAAGCACATAATAAACTCTATTTAACAATGAATAATCATATTTCACATATGAAATATAAAAGAGATGAGCATGGCTCATCATTCATACGAAATTTTTGATCTAAATTCCAAAGATGAACACAGTGCTCGATGCCTCCCTTATTATCTGGATTATAGCTGGGATACCAATTCAAATAGGGAGCTTTAAGTCCGGTAGTATGGGAGAGAAATTCTCCCTCCTTACTGAGGTCATTAATATCAATCCAATAATTGCGTTCTACATTTAACTTGGCTTTTAGTAACTCAAATTCATTCTCATTTTGGATACTTGCTAGATGAGCTCCCATTGCATGGCATTTGTGCACAGCTGTAAACCAGGTTACTTGCTCGTGATCTCCAATATAATAATATTTGCTTCCAATTTTTTGAAACTTGTTCGATTGAGGGCTAATTTCTGACTTACAACTTAAACGTTCTAGTGTTTCTACTTTGCCCTGTAGAATAGCCAAGGTACGGTCCATATTTTCTAGTTTTGAATGCGAATCCATTTTCTGGATATCATCGTTGTTATTACCATATCTCTTTAAGGAGGCTGCGTGATCTAAAAGCGGTTTTACAACCTTAAAGCAGTAACTACCACAATTATTTTCCAGTTCCTTTGATTCCAGGCAAGTCTGAAATCGTAGATAGGCTTTACATTTATAACTTATTTAGTATAGATTGATGAGCTCACTTCACTGATAACTGTTAAGCCCAGCGATGAAATAAAAAATATTTTCAATATGAACTGCATCGCTTTTAAAATTGCACTATTCAGTTACAAAGTCAACAAATAACTGAAGCTCTCAGCAAGAGGACAGATCGTTAAATACATTCTATCGTTATCAATGCATTATTAACGTAACGAGATTTCAATCTACAAATATACGTATTTTGCATACATATAATTTCAAATATTCTATTCGCGCTATGACTATGAAAAATGTGTAAAAACATGTAAATCGTATTATTTTTATTAAAAATTAATAATCATTGTTCACAAATAAAATATAATTGTATTGTACAAGACCTATCATTCATTCCAAGAGTCTTATGTAAATCCCATAAATGTACGCAGTTTTCGTTACCTCCATTATTATCTGGGTTGTGACCGGGATACCAATTCAAATAGGGAGCTTTAAGTCCGGTGGTATGCGAGAGATAGTCTCCTTCCTGACTGAGGTCATTAATATCAATCCAATAATTGCGATTCACATTTAACTTTTGTTTTAATGTCTGAAATTCCATCTCATCTTGTAGACTTGCTAAATGAGCCCCCATTTCATGGCATAAGTGTACAGCATGAAACCAGGTCACTTGACGGTGCTCTTCAATATAATAATATTTGCTTCCAATTTTTTTAAACTTATTAGATTGAATTTTAGCCTTGGGCTTGAAACTTGAGGGCTCTAAGGAATCTACCTTATGCTTGAGTATTGCCAGTTGTTGATCAATGTTTTCAAGCTTCAGTTGGAAGAACATTTTCTGAGTTTTCTCAACAGCAGCATTACTTTGAAGAATTGCCAACTCACGTTCCATATTTTCAAGTCTAGATTGGGAAACAATTTTCTGAGTTTTTTCGACAGCCGCGTTACTTTGAAGACTTGCCAGCTCTCGTTCAACATTCTCTAATTTAGATTGTGAATTCGCCAGTTCGCGTTTAACATTTTCTAGTTTAGATTGATAATCAGTTTTCTGATTATAATCATAATTATCAGCTTGGGTGTCAACATGTCTCTGTAAGCTTCCCGCGTGATCTAAAAGCGGCTTTACTACTTTAAAACAGTAGCTACTGCAAGCAGTCTCCAGTTGCTTCGATTCCAGGCAAGTCTAAAATTGTAGATGTGTTTTATATTTATAATTTTATTAATAAACATATATAAGCTTACATCACTGATTGCTGTTAAAGCCAGCGATTGGAAAAGTAGTGTTATTAGTAAATTTCGCATCTTATTTCAAAATGAACAATTCAGCGTCGGTATCAACTGAGTACTGAAGCTCTCTTTCTGTGATTATCAAATTCGCAAATCTAGAAGTCAAAAGCTATCTATCAAAGCAAACCAAAATGTCGGAAATATATATATGGGCACTATTAAACCTTATTAAACCTTTTTCTGGAGATAGTGCTTATTTAAAATTTTATAATTATAATTAAGTCAATGTATCATTTGCTCAATGAAATATATTCGAAGTGTAGTGAAGTAAATTGTAATTTGAAATATTTTTTGTCGCCATGACTGTTAGTTAACAGTGCCTAAGTGTGGTGGGGGTCGATAGCAAACTCTGTTGCAACTATCGATATATCGATGTATAACGATAACATGCCATTCACTGAATAAGAACACGTATGTACGTAAATATGTTTGTGTATGTGCGGCCAAAGAAGCAATGAAAAATTAAAGTTCAAGTTATGTTGCTTGCCAGCAGCACAATTACACTATCAGCCGCTTGACATACGTAAGTTGTTGAAAATTAAATAAACAATAGCAGCTAATGTTTGGATACGCCCATACAGGTTATGTTTGGGTACAGCAGCAGCAACAACACGACAGCAAAACAAGCAACAGGAGTACCGTTGCCCGGCACGTCAACGTCGCGGCTGAAAAAAGAAAACAATTTCATATAACCACAATAAGTACAAGCATTCCAAAAGCCAGAAAATGATGCGACTACTAAGCATAATAATTGGCCGGCTGCTGTTTATAATCCTTGCAACATACGAGGTATTCCTACAATTGTGGCATCGATTGCATGCGATCGCTCACAAGTCATATGACTATTGGCAAAGTGATTATCATCATCATGAGTTATTCGAGCGTACAATGCACGAGCTACAAAAATTGCCTCAACATTTGGTTGTTGTTGTGGCCCCTGATGATCGTTATGTGAATGCATCCCTGTTAGAACGCATTTTCCGTTATGCTCAAATTGTTGGCATACCATATTTAAGTGTCTACGATACGCGTACTCATAGAAATGGTTATGTGGATCTATCAAGATTCTGTGAATCAAAAGGGAATGAGAAAAGCAGATCCTACCTCTGGCCACCTCAAAAAACAAATGACAAAGAACAAAAAGCCAAACTAAACGGCTTCAAACCTGTCATTTCCAATGGCACAACAAATGGCAACGCAAGCAACGGTGTAAAGCATTATGCCCAGCTGCAGGTAAGTTATCAATTAAAAGTTGGTTAAATGATAAGCGCTTATCAGCAGACTAACGCAGGCAGTGTTTCTTAGAAATCAATATATCTTTAAGGGGTCTGTAAAGTACGTCACAGAGCTTGTCAGAGCGCTTCACTTAAAATTTGGTAGCTTAAATGGTCATTTGTGTTGTGTCTTTAAAAAAAATGACGCAATTTAAACGCACATTACGAAATTTGTACATTACGAAATTTAAGCGAATTCTAACGTTAAAATGTGAGAAAAGACTGACTGTAGAATCAAAATGAGATTCAGTTATGTTCCTTTTATTCAGTTTAAATATTAAAATCAATTCATAAACAGCTCAAATATTTTACAGCTTTTGGAATTAATTTCAAAATGTGCAATTGAAATAAAAAACCAATATGAACTTTATATTTTTGTTTACTAGAGAAACGAAATGAAGATACATATTAAATTTTCCTTTATTCATACAATTTATAGAAACAATTTTGAATTTCAAAACTACTCTTTAGACTCGACGGTTAAATATAGTTTACATTTTTTAAGCTCAGCTAAAGATATTTTTTCAGACATACTTATGTTAAATTATAATTGCTTTATAAAATTCTGAATTTAAAATGTTTCGAAATTTTCAAATTTTATTCATTATATATGTGTATACATTTTATTTTATTATATAAAAATGAATTGATGTGATACTTTTGGAAATTTCGTTTTATTTGTGCATCAATTCCAAATCTTGCGTACATAGTAACAAAAAAAAGTTAGATTAGAGGCCGGAACTAATTATTGTTTGTTATTTCTTATCACTTTCATTATTATTTTGCAGGTCTATCAAATCGGGAGTGCTGATGGCCATGCGCTCATTGCCGATGTCTGTCGTGAGTTGTACGAGAATCGGAAAACACCTCAGGTCCAGGAGTTGTTAAAGGAGCGACAAGCACTCACCGATGGCATTAGTGAAAGGTTAAACAAACGTCTTGGTTTCGTGATTCCAGAACCAGAACTAGGCATTATCTTCTCGAGGCTTACGTGTATCTACGGATTGTTGCCGTGGCATGTGCGATTCACCGAGTTTCATACACATCGCAGTGGAAGCTACTTTGATGCCAAGTCATTTACGAAGGTGCTTTACAAATATGCACGCTGCGAGCAACGTTGGGGCAAATAGTCCTTAAGTGCAACCCTTTAACTAACTATGTTTATTAGTTAGAGTTACTTTATAAAGTTACTTGTATCCTAGGTTAAGGTTAAATATTCGCTAGCCTGTTAAGCGAAAAGTGAAAAAGCTGATCAGAAAAGAAAAGAAAAAACATACACACAAAACACCAAAATGTTGTTTGTTCATAAACGAAATGTATTTGCCGAGATTTAAAGTTGAGTTAAGCATAAATATTGTATTTTAACATAATTGTAAGTTCGTTCGCTTAGTGGCTAGTGTTAGATTTATTTTATATATATATATTGTTGATTGTTAATGACACTGATGTGGTCTCATCATCTGTGTTCTATTCCCGCTCTGGCTGAACATGTCGCTTGGACAACAGATTCACATCGGTCAGATACTGATTCTTTTCGATGTTATGCGGTCCCGAGCTGCTCGGCATGCGTTCATGTATCATTTGGAAGGAATTACGCAGATCCATCAGTGAATCGGCCAAACCCTTCTTGATGTTGGCAAACTCACTGGACATTAGCGACAACTTGCCCAGTAAATAATTCAAATTGTCATCCATATCAATCATATGCTTCTTGGTCTCCTCCACTTTGCTGCTCAATCCCATCATGGTGCTAAAAGTGCTATTCACATAGCCATCATGTCCAGACTGCATAAGCACCAGAAGATCCCTGCTCTGGCTCATCTCGCTGTTCATGATCTCAATGCGATGCCAGACCTGAGTCAAAGCCGTATCCAGCTGTCCACTTATATTGCGACTCGACTCCTGCTGTGTATTGACCACACTGGCATCCAGTTCCGTGAAACGTGCCTTCACTAGATTCGTCAACTCGGCCAATTGTTGCTCCACCAAGAGGCTAACCTTTTGTACAATCTGTAGAGTACCAAACTCCACCTTGCGTTGTGTGTCCAACACCACCTCCGAGTTGGTCATCATAATATTGTTAAATTTACCCAATGAATCGAAGCCTTCGTTCAATTTGCTGTGGCTGGCATTGATCTCCTTGTTGAACTGATGAAGCAAACTCACATCGGATGACAATTGCTTCAGTTCGCCTTGAATATTTGCCTCCGTCTGCTGCAGATGCTCCGTGGCCTTACGCAAAGCTGAAAGAGGAAATGAAAAAAGTTTGTTAAAAGCAGGATAAAGGATAATCTTCGGCACGTCTTCAGACTTGATAGTCTGCAAAGTCATATATTCAAGTTATTAAACTTTCTAAACTATATACTAGTCGTTATTGAATTAGCTTTGTCAGGATGCGTATACATAATATTTAAGTTTGGTAGATAAATGATAGAATTTATTTATAGTAAATTCGTTTCAACAAATACCTGTGAGATTGGGTAAAATTAGGAAAGTTTCAAGATAAAGTCTGATTTTGACAGATCCTTTAAGGAATTTAGTACTTAATACTGAGTTTGGTTGGGATATCTCGAAGAATACAAAAGTTTTTCAGACTAAAGTAAATGATACAATAGTTCATTTTAATTAAACTCTATGGGCAATTATCTTGTTAGTAGGAAGTATCGTTAGAAACCAAAAAGTTGATCATGCATCGATCCTTTGACAATTGATATACCATAGTAAATACCCCTTATAAGGTTTTAAAATAAGATCCATCTCACCTGTTTGTTGACCTGAGGCCGAGTCAGTCTTGAGTGCCGCCAACGCACTAAGAGTCTCATTGTTGAGTTCCTGAATATACGCCTTGTCCTGAGCATTCAGACCCATTGAAACTGGAGGTGTCGATGGAGCATTACGTAACTGTGCCACATCTGTGCTCAAGGCACCTAGACGTTCCATAAGCTGTTGCTCAAATACATCATTCTTGGGGGGAGCAACTGTAGTAACTGCCACGGCATTATGTTTCTGTAACTTGACCTCGATTTGATTGATCAACTCATCTGTCTTGGGCATATGGCTAAAGCCCTGTTCGGTTTTTTTGGCTGCTTCTTTGCTGCTGGCCAAGAGATCCGTCACAGTTCCCGTTAGCTTCTTCAGCTCCTCCAGTAGCTGTTTATTAATCTGTTGCTGCTCCTGGACAAAGGCATTGGGTAGAGCAGAGGCAGTGGCAGCTACAGGAGCAATTGGAGGTCTCTTGAAGCATTCATCATTCTCACGCATCCATTTGAACATGTGATCCATGGCCTGAGCTAACTTATCCGATTGCGCATTATACTTCTCCTCTTGCTGTATGGATTTATTTCATGTACTGTTTTTAATTAGTATTTTAATCTTTTACTTACTGTAATCAGCATAGTCTCAATCTGACTGACACGCTCGTCGAGTCTTCCAAAGATGCCATTAATGGGTTCCAAGCTCTTTTGTCCCTTCTGCAAAGATTGCATTGCTTTCTTCATCAGCTCGCCAAGTGCACGCTCCCGATGCTCATGCCGCTCCAGCTTGTTATCTAGTTGATTATATGAATAGATCAAGGATTTGATGGTGCCACTTAAGTCTTCATTCCTGTAAAAAAAAGGAAGAAAGACAGTTGTAGAATATGAAAAAAACAGAAGCTTATATCCATTCATTTTTTATATCTAAGTAGCTAAATTTCGAAAACTTTTTAATCACATATACATTAGAGTTTGCGGAATTTATTTTAAATGTAAATATGTTACCCGAAATGTCAAAAAAAGTCGAACCAAATTTGGAAACAGCTTTCTTATACTTTGGAGTTTTTGAAAATTCATTATAATACTTACATTTAATAGAAATCTGATCTCAGGTAATAACGAATCTTAGAAGATTTGGGAAGTTTTCGAAATACTTCTCTTTAATTTTGATAATTTTTAAATATACTATGAAGCAGTATTCCTTTTTAATAGCTTTAATCTTTTTCAAATTTATTGACGGATAACAAAATCTAGTTAAAAATTTAGATTAATGAATATTGTGAGTTTAAATTTGTTTCCAATTGTAGAAAACAAACAGGTAAGATTAACTTACTAAGATATTTCAAAATCGTCTACAAATGCTTTAATTGATCAGGATTTTCAAATTTAGAAAAGTATGTACTTTTTGTACTTTTGTTTTCAAAAATCTTTTAATTGGAATGATCTGTTTATTGTCTTACAATATGTTGAGGCATTTTTAAGAAGTTTTGGGCTCAAGAGTTTAAGGTTTGCTGTATAAAGTGCTTAGATTTCTGGAAGTATGTAGGAAATCCTATGTATCTTCCACGTAAAACAGTAATAGTGTACAAATATCTCTGTCTTTCCAAGTATTTACATTACTTTAAAATACTATTATAAAATTTAAAAGAATATTTATATAATTTTTATTTAAAGTCCTAGAAGTATGGCAATATGGAGTGGCATTTTATGAATTTGAAGACATTAGATTAATCTTCATTTAACATCAGGGAGTAGAGACTGGAACTAAGACCACCACTGGCCATTTATGACTCTTGCATCGACAGATGTAAATGTTGATGTTGTTAGGGGCTGTGAAGAGAGGGTGGGTGAAAAGAGAAGAGAAGGGTAAGAGACCGCCTGTAGTCATCATAAATGACTTGTAGAGATCTCGATCAATTCTCGTAAACTTTGAAACAGAGGCCCACCCTGTCAGCTAATAATTTTTCAACTTATCTCAGCGCCGTCTCAGGGTCAGAAACCCTTTTAGTTTATGGTCGAGTGTTGTGTGGTGTAGTGTGGTGTTGTGTTGTGTGTGAAATGCATTGATGTTGATAGATATGTATGCAGATGCAGTCAGCTTCTAAGTGCAACATATGTATGCTGGCTGTGCAACGAATTTGTGTCCCCCCCTTCCCTGATTCCATTAGCATTTCCCATTGCATGAAGTGTGTGTATGTTCTGGGCCAAAAATAAACAAACAAACAGGCGGAACAGACTGTGCAACATCTCTGTTTCTTTTGAAGGCAATAGTCATTAGTTTTGGCAGTGCCCTGTCAGGAGGAGAAGAGAGGGGGGAACTTCGAGATCGGAACTGACAGGGCTTAATGCTTGTCGAAGGCGTTGCCCCTGTAAGCAGCATATGGTATAAAGTGTCTAGAAGTCGGGGGGAGTGTTAGTTCTGCTTTGGGGGAATTATTATTGGTAGTTGGAAGAGGAGTGTTACATGCTCCATATGGGAATCTTTGACGTCCTGGCGCCTCTCTGATGTCTTGCACATTTCGCAAAAGGAAACATTTCTAGTTCATTATATTCAAATAAGGGGGAAATTCAAAACCAAAGTGTCAACGATTCTTTGACATGTGTCAAAATAAATATGTTGACTCTATTCATGAATAAAGTAGAGATGTCACATGTTCATGGAAAGATTTTATAGATACTCATAAAAAAAAGCAATAAAATATATGAATGGGACTTTAAAGTTTCATTGACGTTCCGATTAAAGACTAAACAGTATTCAGATTACAATAATAATTGCTTATTATTTTCTTACTACTAAATTCTCAAGAAAAACACTTGAGCAAAGTAATCTAATTATATCCTTTATTGGTTAAAGGGAAACTCAAATCAAATATTATAAGATTGAGATTAGAAAGACTTATGTCTGTTTTTCTTTTGAATTCTATTCGAATTATTAAACTTTAAATTTCAAAGAAAAAATTAAATATAATACCATTAAAATAATATATATGAGTTTAATTATTCTATTTACAACTTTACTTCCTTGCTCCATTAAATACTCTTGTATTTATGGAAAAGCAATTCCTGCCTTTGCATTATCACTTTTATAACATAACCTTTATAATTTTTCGATATTTGTAAATGTTAAATGTAAATTGAGAAAAGAATATAATATATAATTGGGTATTTATCCGTATAAAATTATTTATTCGTGTTTAAAATATATTTATATATTCTTTTATCTTTTTTCCTTGGTCTAAATTTATTCTAATGACTGTCTGACTCAGAGATCTCCCCCAAAAGGTCTATATATCTTTAGATATCTTTAAATCTAATGTTCTGAAAATTTTCTATAAATGTAAATTGAAAGAGCAATATATTATATAATTGGTTATCTATCCGTTTAAATTTATAAATTCGCAAATAAGATATAGTAATATATTCTTTAATCCAGCTCGAAATATCGCTTCCTTTCTCCTTGAACTAATTTCAATCCAATGACTGTCTGGGTGAACTCCTTCCCCAAAAGATCTGTTCTATCATTAGATATCATTAAAGATTATGTACTTACGTGACTGGCGATGCTTCCACGAGGCTTGATTCCCTTAGACCCAGACCAATTAGTGTCAGGAATAGAAAAACAATTGATCGATGCGTTGCAATTGCCATTTTAGTGCGTGCTGTTCGATATTTCCGTTGATCCACAATTAGTGACTTCTAAGCAGATTCAAAATTATATAGAAGTGCGAGATCTGTGAGGTTTAAAGAGGAAACTGAATCAATAAACAGAAATATGCATAAATAAAAAGAATTGCAATGGCGCTGTCAATAATTTATTAAACATTTGTTCGTTACTAAAATTTGATAGTTTGAAAAGTGCAGTGCAAATTGTTTATAACTAAATATTTTGCAACGATAAACAAATGGCAGCTGCAGTATGTGAATGCAAATTGTATACTTGAATTTGTTTAAACAATTCAAAACGCAATGAATGAATGGCATTTATCAAACAATGAGCCAATTTATTCCTTGTTGCGATGCCATTGTTTATAATTATGTACATATATGTTTGTATGTAAGTGTGAATATCTGGAGCTCTGCATATATAGAGTGCTATAAAATCGCCAACAATAATATACAAATGACGCAAATCTTTCTTTCATTTGCACCCAGAATTGAGTTCTTGATTCTGTCTCTCATTTTTCTTTTTAATGGATGGTAGTAAAATGCATTGCGAAAAATTGGGTCAGAAATATGCAAAAGAAATGTTATTGAGTCCAAGCTGGAAATTGTATAAACAGAATTTTAAATTATTTTTTATTTCTTATGAAAACAAACGAAACAAAGTATCCTTATCACATTTATTTTAATTGGGTTAAAGGTTGATAAATTATGAATGCTATGATAGATCATTCAATATTAAACTACATATTATAGAAACGAGTGTACAAACATACACATAATATTAATAAATAAAACTTGAAGATTTACAAATACATACATGATTTAAAAGTTTCAAGTGTGCACACTCACGTATTAATCTCAACTTTAAGATTAAAGAGAACCAAAAACTTCGTGCGCTGCACTGCCGAACACTTTATTCAAAATACTACTAGCACTTTTTTTTTACTATTAATAGAGCTAACAACGTCCTCACTGCACGAGCAGCGCACAGTGAATGAGAATAAGATGCTGGCGCCTGGTACGAAACATTATTTCTGAATCTGATAATGGTCTCTGATGCTGGTTTGTGGGAGAGACCCGAGACTCGAGAACAAAATCATGCTCAGCTGTTTCTAATTAAATGTAATTAAAAGAGCACGAGCAACACTAAAGAGCATCAAGTTTATGGCTTCCCGCATCCTAAGTCCAACTGCCGGCATATCGTAAAAAGCGCAATTGAATCAAAAATCAATTTGTTTTAATACAAAACTATTCAATTCACATTATATCTAAGGGTGATCAATCTTCTGCAATATTTTGTGCAGCGGCAAATATGAAGCCAATCAAAATCTAATAAATATGCATACAACTTGTTCATTTGATGTGCAATGTCAATTGCACACGCTTTTTAAATAACTACATCTTTTTTCAATTCAAATGATTAGTTTGGCGCCAACATTAAAGCCATTCGCTGGTTGAGTGTTTTTGTTTCTTGTGAATACCAAACTTAATGTCTTTCGATAACAAAGGGAAACAATGACCATTTGTTATCGATAGACTTTCTGATAACCAGCTGTTGCCGACTTTTGTTTACATTTTTGCAAAGCCAAGAAGTAAATTTGTTATAATTGTTTAAAGTTGTATAAAATGCCAACAATCATTGCTTTGGATGCATCGCTATCGATGCTGCGTCCTGTGCCGGGTCGCAATGAGCACACATATCAATCTCTGGCTCTTAAAGGCATTCAACATCTGCTGGACAATTTGACGGCAGCCGGAAAACTGGAACACTTGGCATTGGTTTCTTACACCACAGTCTGTGAATTAAAAGTGGACTTTACGCGAGATTATGATCAAATACGTCAGGCAATTAAGAAAATAGAACCCTTGGACAAGGCCTGTCTGATGACAATGCTGAAAACGACAGTCGGTCTAATGGCCTCTTGGGGCACTCAGAATCGGTTGCAAGTTGTGGTGTTTACGGATTGCGGACCGGGTTTTGGCAGCACATCAATTGCTGGATTTTTAGAGGGCTATGCAGGCAAAGCAGCCGAACCGGAATATGCTTGGCTAAAAGCGCTGGCTCACTACAACTTGAATTTCATCTGTTTGGGTGTCCATGGTGACTTGTATTTTACGCGTGGTCTGACAATTTACCAACAGCTATTGGATACCGCTTCTCTGAAAGGTAGTACTAGGAGTTGATAAAGAAAAACCCGTAGCAGTAGTATCAAATCTTTGCTATACCAAAGTTAATCTCTCTTGTTATAACTAATCTTTGTGTCTTCATTTAGGTCAGCTTTTTATGACAAAGCCCGTAAAAAGCGCAGAGGCAGGTGATGCCACAACTGGAGTTAGCCACAAGAGTGAACTAGGACGCACGGCAGTCTTTGAGTTAATTGAACGGCTCTGCGAGAACAGCTATAAATCTACAGAGGTGACTCTCAAATGTGGCCATTACTTTCGCATGGAAAGCCAGGTGCTGCTCTGGCCACCTCCGATGCCCTATGAGCAGCCGGCACTTTATGGTGGTGAGCCCACAATTCGTCACATAGAACAACGTATTGATGTGTGTGGTTTTCTGGCATTATCCGACATTGGTTCACCGGCTACGTTCAGTCGACATTGGGTTTTGGCCAAGGTGGATCGAGAGAAACCAAGTCGACGTTCTGGTGGCATAGCTGCAGTTGCAAAGCCACCAAAACTAACGCTGGATACGGGAAATCCACACTATGAGCTTGAGAAACTCGAGCAGGATATACGAGACTTTTACACAAAGGATTCCAAGGATACCGAGGAGAGTGGCGATGATGCTGATGTTGTCGTGCTCAAGCACAGCTCGACATCACAGTCGGAGCAACAAAAGGATACACTGTGTGTGCTGCTTCATGGCGCCCTTAAGCTGGAGAATATGGCGGCGCTTGTGGTGCTTGGCGATAAATGGTATGGCTTCATGTATGCCTATACTGATACCAAGAAGAAATCCAATTTTATGTTGAACATACTTCCACCGGGGTCCAATGTAATACCCTGGCTAGGGGATCTCGAGTTGCTGGGCTTTCCCGAGGACTTGACGCCCGGGGAAACGGCCAGTTTTCCTGTACGCTCTGAACGTCGTTCATATGCCCAAAGCAGCGTTGTTTGGATACGACAGGCGAGTCTGCAATCCGACGTACAAAAGGTGTTGCGCCATGCCAAGAAAATGCCCGACAAGACGCAACATTTCTACAAGGAATTAAATCGCATTCGACGCGCTGCTTTGGCTCTAGGTTTTGTAGAACTCTTGGAAGCCTTGGCTCTCTTACTGGAGAAGGAGAACGCTCAGTTAACCTTGAATGGCGTCAGCACTGAATGCACCTTGCAATTGCAGCATGCGGCAACTGAGCTGAGAAAAACCTCAAATCGGGACATCAAATCAACAATTGTGCCGCTCCAGAAAGCAACGGCTGTTGAGGCCAGTGCAACTGCTCCAGCAGCTCAACCTACTTACTTGTATTAAGTATTATAATATTGGATATTAATAATAATTTGTAATTGATTAAATAAGTAAAACATTTTTGCAAAATCCCTTTTTAATTTTCATATATAATTTATTTATTTCAATTGTTAACTATAAATCATATATATCAATATCACTTCAAGTTTGGCGCCTAAACCACCAAAAATATATCGGTACTAAGATATCGATAGAAAAAGATTGAACCAAGGCTGCCAAATGGTCTGTGGTTTGTTAGCGCCGCCACCTGTCAAGTTGTTTACTTTTAAAACTTTTTATTGTTGTCTTTTTATTTATTTGCGATTTAGTTGAAAGCAAAAATGGGAGGTCCTGAATTACCCACAGATCCAGGAGATGATGAAGAGCATTTTACTACACCAGCAATTGAGCATCCACATGTGGGCGAGCAAAGCGATGACAGTGATGCCTCCGATGCCTATGACGGTTACCAGCCGCTGGCAACGGACATTGAAGATGCGGGTGCAATTGAGGCAACTCCTCCTGGCGAGGATGCCGATGAGGATATCGATTTAATGACAGCGCCAGTGACACATGGGGATCCCAATATGCCAGCAATTGAAAGTGCAGATGCGGAAATTGAACGGCAAGTGTGGAACGAACCGAGGCCACAGGAGCTACAGATGGAATTGGACAATACACGCACCGAGCAAGTGAGTTAAAGTCTTGCCAGGATGTACTGTATATATTCTTTACAATCCTTCATTAATAATGTCTTTTTTAGATACTAAATGCCATGTCGAAGATCACTTTGCCCAATGTTACAGTGCCCGACTGGGCCAAAGGTGTGCCCGAGGAGCGTTGGAAGCATGAGCTCCTAGAGCGTATTCAAACCCGCAAAGGAACGGGAACAGGAATAGAAGTTGCCAAAGCAACAACTGAATAATGTAAAAACTATAAAGTAGACTAAGCAAAATGTATTTATTAAATAATAAAACCCTCCAAACGACGCACTCCAATACAAAAATTTCAATTTCAAAATAAATGCATGCTCTACGAGATGATTTCAGAATGCTGCTAGTAGCGCCTGTCCAACTAGATTGACCTTAGTGAAGTTCTCATCCTGAGGTGTGTTTGTCAGCTCACGTAGTTTATCCATCACATAATCCACAGAAACAACCTGAGCAACAGTCTCTTGACCACATGGTGTGGTAGTTAAATTGCCAATGGCCTGCATGGAACGATACCAGGCCTCCAGATCCTTGGCCCACTTGAGCAGCTCCACAACACCCGATGTGGTCACATGACAGACCTCGGACTTGGCCACTCCCTGAGTCTGTGATATGGTCACATTTAAATAAAATGTGGCAATGGCAATTTGCAAATTTGGACTTCCAGCTCGTATGCCACTGACAAGTTCAATGATCTGTGGCAGCTGTGCCTCAATCTGTTGGCGTCCCACATTGTGACTCAAAGCATTGGCCAGACAACGACAAACCATAAGCTGATTGGCAGCTGTACCGCTCAACTGTGGCACAATGTAGCTCAAGAAGTTGTGACTGTTTTGCAACAGGCTAAAGATCGCCTCATGACGCACTGCCAGACGGAGTATGTCGAGCACGGGAAAGAGCATGCCAGCTGGCCATTTGAGCAACATCATCAAGGCTTCCAAGGCTGTGGGATCCAGCTCGGGAGTCTTGTCTGTCAGACGTATGACGGCATGGAGTAACTCATCACCCACTTTACCCTCAGCGCTGGTAAGTTTATTGTTAAACTCCCTAAAATGAAGGAAATTCATTCAATATTAATAACTATAATAATACTAACAATAATCCTTTAAAGATTTAATTTATGTAAACTGACTCACTTCATTTTGTCCAGCACTTTGCTGGCATCGCAAGTATCAAAGGTGCGATAGCTGCTCACTGGGAAGTGCTTATCGCTGCCACGCACAAAGTTCACATCCACATTGGAGGGCTTGCTCGTGGTGGAATAGCTAGAGGAGCCAGTAAAAGGATCCATATTACCGCCAACTTGAATATTAGTATTGCTGGAACCGGGCACATAACGTGAACCTCCCGTAAAAGGATCCTGGTAGCCACTAAAAATAGAATTAAATTGTAATTAAAATTGTTACTAATCCAAAAAACTTTTACTTACACTGCAGCTTGTGTTACAGGCGCTGCTGCACCAGAATTTTTGATTATGAAATTGGCAACCTGATCGAGATACGCTTGTGGGAGATTATTGCGATGTATGAAAGCTTGTGCAGCAGTCCAGGGATCTTCGCCATGATTGTAGGGCAATTTAATCGGAGGCTCCGTATCGGATATATCCACATTAAACACAAAATCATACTCCTTGCCCTCGTGTAGTTTTTTGCCAGAGTTGGACTGTGTGCCGCCCGTGGCGCCGGTGACATCGCCAACCAGTTTCCATTTGCCCAGTTCCCAGATGTAACACTTGACGCTTCCATCTATTTCACGAACCATTTTGGTCTGTCCTTCGCGTGTGCCATTCGACAGCAAAGCCTCCGGTCCAGGCAGACTAGGTGGAAAAGAAAATAAATTAAGATAAGAAAGAAAGGATATCCTCGGAATTTCGAAGATACTCTGGCAGAGAGCTGCACTTACTCTGTCTTCTTGACACCGCCAATTTCCTCACTCAATAGCGATTTTTGGGTGGCAACGGCCAAGTTAAAGGCCTGCTGGAGATTCTCCTTAGCTTGACGCGAAGGTTCCTGGGTAAAAACGCGCACAATGCCATCACTACAACCAGTGACAATGTCGCCATTCTGCAGACAGGCCACAGACCACACAGAAATCGCTGGATGGACAATTGGAGCACCCAGTTCATCGCCTGTGATGACATTCCACATGCGCAAACTGCTATCCTCGCCACAGGAGACAACCACATGCTCTCCCAAGGCTTCATTTTGAGCCAGGGCATAAATATAGTTGGTGTGTCCACTCAGCTCACGGACACACTCTCCATCTTCATTCCAGAAGCGGAGAACAGCATCGTTGCCACAGGAGAGCAAGGAATTGGCAGGCAATGGAATCAATCCACGTACACAATCCGTGTGTCCTTTAAGCAAGCGTAATTTCTCCCCTTTAGCATTCCAATAGTAGATGCACTTGTCAGCTCCTCCTGTGACATATTTCTGTTGAGTAGGAACTGTGGCAACGGCCCAAACAGCTGCCTCATGTCCCTGGAGCGAGGTATGTGTAACATCCCCAGTTTCACTGATGAACCAAACCCGTGCAGTTTTATCCCAGCTGCCACTGATGATGCTGCGACTCTGGAGTCCAGCTGCCAAGGCACAAACAGTGGACTCGTGTCCCTTGAGCGTTAAAAGCGGCACAAATCCATCATGTTGATAGATGCAAATTGTGGCATCATTGCTTGCCGTGCATATCCACTGCTCCGAAGCCAAATAATAAACATACGATATAAAGTTTTTGTGATCCTGCAGTGTAACGCTCTCGATGTACTCATCGCTGTGAATATGAGTAATAATAATTATCAGCAATGTTTATCAATTTCTTTGTTATGCTAGGTTCACATTGTGTCAGGGGTGCATCTGGGGCATCTGAGCTTTCGAAGTTTGATGCACCCCTGACGCTCTGTGGCGCAATGTGCACTTGGCATTAATACGCACCCAATTGGTTTCCACAGCTTTGTACTTTTATCGCGAGAACCAGACAATATTATTTGTCCACCTCCGGGTGCATTTCCTCCAGCTGCCACGGCACGCACATCCAAACTATGGCCCAACAATTCGCAGCTAAGTTTGTAATTATCTAGCGTGGGTTCCATTTTTCGCAATTCTTTTTCTGACTTTGCAATTTTTCACCGGCGTTTCTTTTCTTTTTGGCAAATTGAACAGAGTTGTCTGTGTCGTGTTCAAAGATATTGATATATCGATAGACATTTATTCGTGATGATATATTTGAGAACGATACTTTTAGCTGACGATAATAACGTTATAATTATTTTTGATGCTATGAAAGTTTATTTTTATAGACCAATTTAAAAATTTTATAAAATAAAGAGAGACGTAAAAACAAGATACGTTTTTTAAAAATGTTTTAAAAGTGGATTCTTATTGATAGTCTGGCAGGTCTGATCGATATATCGATATATTAAACTATCAATATTTTTTCAAGAATCTACAGAAGGTCGAATTGTATTTTGTTTTGTTTACAATTAATAAATTGAAAACAACTGTGATTGCTAAAAGTAAATAAATATGCTGTCATCCAGCGCAAATATCAGAGTAGCTGTGCAGCGATTTGCAGTTGTGGCAAGTCGTAATTTTTCCACAGCAGCCACAACAGAAGTTAAACATGAATCCAAGAATCCGCCTCCTCCGCGGGCTCCATCAAAATCTTCCTTCAGGAAAATGGGTGGTTGGCAATTACATTCTTACGGAGATGTGGATGAGCTGCAATTTTCTGATAAACTCAAGTTGCCTCAAATAAGAAGCTCGAATGAATGTTTGGTGCGGGTGCATGCCACATCTGTGAATCCCATTGATGTCGCAATGTTACGTGGTTATGGATCAACATTATTAAATACAGTTCGTTGTCAAACCGACGATCATATTGAATTCCCATTAACTTTGGGACGTGAATTTTGTGGAGAACTGGTCCAAAAGGGCATGGGAGTCAACAAGGGAAATTTAAAGCTTGGAACTCGAGTATGGGGAGTGGTTCCTGTAACAAATACCTCGGGATCCCATGCTGAATATGTTGTGGTGTCCGAATCCTGCGTGAGTATTGAACATAGAGAAATTACAACAATCAATAGTTTTTCAATCTTTTCTTATACAACTTTTTAGCTTGCAGAGGCACCGAAGGAATTGGATGATAAGGAGGCAGCTAGTGTGCTCTATGCCGGACTTACAGCCTGGTCTGGTCTATATATAAGCGGATTTTTGGGTGGTCCCTGTGGTGCCACCACAGCTGCTGGCGGTGGTGCCAATAAACGTGTCCTAGTGCTCGGTGGATCTGGTGGTGTTGGAAGTCTGGCTATACAAATCCTTCATGCTCAGGGAGCCCAAGTGCTGGCCACATGCAGTGAAAATGCTGTGGAAATGGTGCGTTGTCTGGGCGCAGATTACGTTGTAGATTACACGAATCCTGTAGATATGGAACAGTTAAGCAAATATGCTCCTTACGATATTGTTTTGGACTGTGCTGGACAGGGTGGACAACATGCCTCTGATTTGAAGTTTGATTTCCGTCAATATATTACTTTTTCTTCACCGTTGCTGGCCAACATTGATAAGCAGGGTCTCTGCTTGGGTGCTTTACAGAATGTCTCCGATCTTCTCCAGACGAATGCTAAAACCGTCTCCCAACGGGGAGGATTGGTTAAATGGGGATATTTCTATCCAGCAGCGCATGGAATTCAGTTCCTGCAGCGTCTGGTAGAGCGGCGTAAAGTAAGTTAACAGTAACAACAGTAACTACTTTAATTAAAATATAATCTCGATTTATTCACAGCTTATTCCCCAAATCGACAGCAGTTTTGAGTTCACTGAACTCCCAAAGGCTTTCGAGAGGATGAAAGACGGTCATTTGCGGGGCAAGGTTGTGGTGAACTTGAAAAACTGATTATTGTTTATGTTGGAATTCAATTTGTTAATTATTAAAATAAACTTGTAAATAGGAACTAAATCAAAGTCAATCTTTAAATTAACGTTTTTCAACGGTTGTGCAACGGTTGCAGCGTGGTTTTCGTAATGCAATGAGTATCGATATATTCAACAGCTATCGGTTAGCCCCCACAGCCAATTGGTTGTTTTGGGTAGTTCTCTGCAAAATTAAAACCTAAATAGTGTGTTCAACTCATAAAATGTGTAGATAAGGTGTTAAAAAACTATAACTAAGATGTCCATTATCAATTTGAACTGAGCATTCATTCAAATTATCAAGAAGACTTGAAAGTTCATGACCCCAGGAGATTCTAAGGTATTTTGTTGTTCTTTTTTAAATTCCGCATTCTTGTGCTATATATACGCTGTTGTCTATTTAAGTGATATCAGTATGAATTAAGTACAACGCAATAAATAAGTCTTCAGCGATCCAGAAATTTTCTTGTTATTAAACAATTGTAAATTATAAATAAACAAATACATATGCACCACCGGTAGTGATGTTTTGTGTGCACAAAATCGATTGTTTGTATACAAAACATCGATGTTTTCACATCACTAGCCGCCGGCAAAAACAGAGAGCGCGTCAATTGAGAGCAAGTGTGAGTGAACAAGATACAAGAGAGCGCCAAGAGAGCACGCTAGAGTTGTCAGCTGTTCATAAGCGGCTTATTGGTACCAAATAAAAATTAAATATAATAAGTTCTAAACTATGGTTTATTAATGTATTGCTCTACGTTAAATTTTAAATAATTACAATTGTTGTTAGTTACGTTGTATTCTAAAAATTATACAATCTCAAAGTGCTTGTCTTCTCAATAACAATAGAATTTTATAAGTAAATTTTGTACCATACTTCTCTCAGGGCGCACACTCGCCCGCCCAAAGAGCGTGTGGGACTTTGGCAATGAAACGGCTGTACCTGGATACAAAAACATGTACCAGCAACATGCGCAAACTGTAGCAACATGCTACTGACAATGTATGTTGCCAAGCATTTAATCCCAATCTCAAAGGACATTTATAGAACAAAGAAATCCATTATCAAAATCTTAAAAATAGTTATAAAAAATTTCAATTAATTTTTATCTCAAAATTTTTGTATAACATTTTTTGCATTAAATTTAACAATCATTTATTTGTTACTGTTATAAACTTTATTGTTATTAATTAATAGCACATTCTCTTAGCAATTTATAGGACAAAGTAGCCCATAATCCCATTCTTATAGGACATTTATAGCAGCAAAATGTCCCCACAGTTTGTTATGTTGCTGAGTAACTGGCAGCATGTATCTCAACATGCTGCATGAAACGATGAAACGTGCACTGCGCTGGTTTGTACTTCAGAAATGAAACTCCGGCTGAGTTGTTGTTACGTCGTCGAGAGAGTCGCGTGTCGTGTTCATGTGTCGCGTTCGCGTTGCGTTGTCTGATTATGTGTCTGGATGTTGCCACGGGCTTTTGTCTGGTCGCAATGACTGACTGACAACAGAAGAGAAGAGATAAATAACAACAAGAAAATATTATCGCCGCTAAGTGTGAAAAGTGCGTGTACCGTTAATCAATTGCTTTAGTTAAAGTCTCTTGTTGTTCTCTTTTGATTGTGTATGTGCATGAGCCCCCCTCTCTATGGGTGTGTGTGTGTGTGTGTGCTAAACAATAATAATAAAGCAATCAATTGGCTCACGAGTTTTCATAAATTGTGTTGAATTTAAATTGCACCCAAATAAAAAATGCATTGAATTATGTATATTCAAGTAGAAAGCATACAAGAAAAAATTTCATTAAAGCGGCACAAAACAAATAATACAAACAATTTTTTGGGCAATTTTTCCAGATATTTTTCATTGATTTTTCTACTGGCGCCTCCTGCCGCTAACAAGAGAGAGCGAGTGAGAGAGGAAGAGAAAGATAGAAAGGGGGAGGAGAAGAGAGCAGCAGAGAGCGTTGCCATGCCGCCTTGTGTTTTGTGCACATTTCGGGAATGAAACACTGTTAGTGCATATGTGTGTGTGTGTGTGTGTGGATTATCCTTTTTTATATATTTTGTTTATTTTCAAGTGCCTGTTTCCATTTTGTTGCGCACATTTTGTGCTGTCCATTCGTTTCGCTGCATTTCATTCTCGTAGCGTTTCAACACAATAAGCAGCTGCCAGTCCTATGTAAATTTCTCTCTCGCTTTCTCACACACTCTCTCTATGCTCGCTCTTGCTGGTGTTTTACCCCCCTCAGTGAACAGTGCCCATGTTTTTGAACTCTGCTTTGCTCGCACATTCGCATCGTAGCTGGCGCCGTGTGCTCTCCCGCTCTCTCTGATACTCACTATTTTGGTCCATTCCTCTCCTCGCTCTCTGTATTTTCTCACTGCTGTTAAGTTTTTGAATAAAAACAATTTTTAATTAAGCAATAAAATCAAATTTAAATAAACCAATTAAATTATAAATTCAATTTAATTAAGTGAATTATTTGCATGAATGTTTGGTGTTTTTAAACCCATAGAGGGCAAAGTTGTAAAATTTTTAGATAATTTAAAAATTTTAAAATTTAATAAAATTGCAATAAAAATTCACTCAAAAATTCAAGTGTCTAGCTTTAAAATGAGAAAAGTTTCAAAAAAGAGTACTTGCTTGTTTATGGACTCTCGAAAGAGAGCAGCTTGTCTGAATACGTGAACCTTATAAGTAAATTCCACCTTGTGCTTTTCCTGCAGTCGTTGTCCTTTGGCCGTGCGTTGCGCGTTGCCAACCAATTTACCGTGTGTGTTGTCATTGTCATAATAAGCAACAAAATATTAAGAAAATTTCGTCTTTTAAAATGTGGATCTGTTTATATTTAATTTCAGTGTCCTGCAGCCAAGAAGGCTAATTAAACAAGAAGAAAAAGAGAAAGCAATTATCAACAACAATAACAATTAAAGAGATAAACGAAAATCGTGAAAATTGTGAAAATGAAGCAATTGGAGCATTGACAAATTTAAAAGTATTGCATACTTTTCGCGTCGCGTGTCAATTTGATTTATTTCGGTTTCGTCGGTTATCAATCAATCTATCAATATTATCCAACTATCTGTGTGTGTGTGTCTCTGTGTTTGTGTATATTTTATACTGCTCTCTCTGTACATATGTACAATATTTGTCGTCATCATTCATCATCATCATCGTTGTTGTTGTTGTTATTTGCTCGGCATTTCGTATAAAATAAAAATATAAATAATTTGTGTTCTTCGGTGTTGTCTCGTGTAAGTGTCTATAATTTGTTTAAATACGACAAGCGATCCGTTAAAAGCAAGAAGAAGAAGAGCAAGAGCAAAAAGAGCAACCAAAATTATCATCATCTTAAAAGAAATCAACAACATTTATCGATATCCATTGTCGATATGGCAAATATTCAATTGTGTCCACAACAATTTGTATCTCAATCGAATCTACAACAACAACAACAACTGCATCAGCAAGCTCAACAGGAAGAACAAGAGGAAGCTGGAAACGCCTAGCAGTTGAAAAGTTCTTTAAATATTGTACGATTCCCCTTTTGAAAACCCATTGGGAATTGTTCAAATTTTATTGCGTCTTTGATTTGAAAGAGAATCTTGAAAAAGGTGAGTTTTTATTAATAAACTTGATAATAAAGTGCTCTTTTGTGGCTGATAGATGGATAGGTTCTGAATTATGATTCTTAGCTATAGCTATGTATTCTATACTATCAGGAAAAGCCCTTTTTATAGTTAATCAGTTAGTCGAATAAATATTTTGAGAGTAAATTAGATTGGGATATAAATTTATCTAAACAGAATTTCACAATTTGGAATATACATTTATCCAAACAGAACTTTACAATTTGGAATATGTTAATTATTTTCTGTATTATAGGTTAGCTTATCAAGTTTTTTCATTTCTATTTTGAAAATAAAACTCCTTGAAGTGAACACTGTTTCTTTGTGTGAGATTTTTGTCCCTCACCACAGATCTTATCTCAATCTTTGAAACACAAAAAACTACCCAAAGTACATAATCAATAACCACATTGGATTAACATAACAATACAAAAGAAATAAAGAAATGAAAAACATTGAAATGGAATAAGAGAGAATGATAAAGAGAGAGAGAGAGAAGAAGTAGAGAAAGGGAAATGCTCACGAGCCTCTTAGGTCCATTAAAAGATTAAACCCATCAAAAATGCTGACAATAAACGTTTGTCAAACGAAATATCTTCAAGATGATACTTTAGGTATCATCAAAAGATACGCGTATCTGAAATGCATTTGCATAGGCTGGCAATCAACTGTGAAAACGTTTAACTAATTTAGACATAAATACAATCAAAAAGCAACTAACTAGATAACAGATCCAATCATTGAATCTATAAGATACGTTCCGTGAGATACATTTGAGTTGGTCCGCTGTTAAAGTGCCTTAATTTTCTTGTTGTTTTGCTTGTCAGCGCCTACAAGCATAGATACAGATACACAGATACAGATACAGTCTGGAACTGTGACTACTTCCAGTTTTATCTGCATCTTTAAATGGCTTTGCAGGCGGCGTTTGCTTTTGTTTTGTCAAATGTGCGGGCAACATGTTTTGTTTGTTTACATTTCAAATGGAAATTGTTCTGCTATCTGCCAGATACCTCCTCTCTGTATGTGTGTGTGTGTGGCATCCGCAAGATACAGATACGTCTGCAAAATGCATTTTGCTATTTTCGGTCAACTACTTAGGTCCACTCTAATGAGGCAAATGCCATCGTGCGTATCGTGTGACATTAGGCAAATATCGAGACGACTTTCAGAACCATTATCCAGTCGTTCTCTCTTTTACTCTATCTTTCTCTGTCTCTATCAGGTTGTAAGGACACGACGTGTCGCATATAAAGATTGCCCGTCTGTCTATTCCTGTGTTGTACAACGCATTAGCGTTTGAAAGAACAAGAAATTGGAAGGACTGAAGTCAACTGTAATAGACCCTGTACAGTGTATACTGATAACAAATTTTTGTTCTCCAGCCAATATTTAGGAAAAAATTCTTGGATACTTACAGGGACCTAAGTACCAAGCTTAGTATCTCTAGCTTTTGAGGTCTCTGAGTTCTTGGTGTTCAAGAACAAGAATTATTTCTAAAATATACATTTGACATTATCTATATATATAAAACTCTTTGTCCTGACTGACTGACTGACTGACTGACTGACTGACTGACTGACTGACTGACTGACTGACTGAGTCATCACGCTGTAGGCCAAACGGTTCAAGATATTAAGATGAAATTTTTACACAACATAGCTGAGACATAATTATCGTGCAATAAGACGGGATTTTTTGATATCCCCACTGGAAGGGGCTAAAATGGGGGTCAAAGGTCAAAATTGCTTAGTATGAAATTTTGTTTTGTTTTTTGAGCTATCTTAACCAAACTCACAGATTATGTATTTCTTACTCACTGCTACATCCTGAGAAAATTTGGTCAAGATCGAACCACTATATCATATAGCTGCCATAGGAACAACCAGATGCAAATTAAAACTTTGTATGAAGATCTTTGTTATTTTTTGAGATATCTCAACCAAACTCACAGATTATGTATTTCTTACTCACTGCTACATCCTGAGAAAATTTGGTCAAGATCGGACCACTATATCATATAGCTGCCATAGGAACAACCAGATGCAAATTAAAACTTTGTATGAAGATCTTTGTTATTTTTTGAGATATCTCAACCAAACTCACAGATTATGTATTTCTTACTCACTGCTACATCCTGAGAAAATTTGGTCAAGATCGGACCACTATATCATATAGCTGCCATAGGAACAACCAGATGCAAATTAAAACTTTGTATGAAGA